>CM067841.1:100694282-101909996 GCA_034509565.1 Triticum monococcum
GAGCTTGCATATTTTGTTAGCACCTTTAGGATTGACAAAAACCTTCTGGTTGCATCATATACAACTCTTCTTTAGTAAATCCAATAAGGAATGTAGTTTTGTTCATCCATTTGCCAGATTTTATAAAATGCGGCAATTGCTAACATGATTTGGACAGACTTAAGCATAGATACGAGTGAGAAACTCTCGTCGTAGTCAACACCTTGAACTTGTCGAAAACCTTTTGCGACAATTCTAGCTTTGTAGAAAGTAACACTACTATCAGCGTCCGTCTTCCTCTTGAAGATCCATTTATTTTCTATAGCTTGCCGATCATCGGGCAAATCCATCAAAGTCCATACTTTGTTCTCATACATGGATTCCATCTCAGATTTCATGGCCTCAAGCCATTTCGCGGAATCTGGGCTCATCATCGCTTCCTCATAGTTCGTAGGCTCGTCATGGTCAAGTAACATGACCTCCAGAACAGGATTACCGTACCACTCTGGTGCGGATCTCACTCTGGTTTACCTATGAGGTTCAGTAGTAACTTGATCTGAAGTTATATGATCATCATCATTAGCTTCCTCACTAATCGGTGTAGTAGTCACCGGAACAGATTTCTGTGATGAACTACTTTCCAATAAGGGAGAAGATACAATTACCTTATCAAGTTCTACTTTCCTCCCACTCACTTCTTTCGAGAGAAACTCCTTCTCTAGAAAGGATCCATTCTTAGCAACGAATGTCTTGCCTTCGGATCTGTGATAGAAGGTGTACCCAACAGTTTCCTTTGGGTATCCTATGAAGACATATTTCTCCGATTTGGTTTTGAGCTTATCAGGATGAAACCTTTTCATATAAGCATCACAATCCAAAACTTTAAGAAACGACAACTTTGGTTTCTTGTGAAACCACAGTTCAGATTGTGTCGTCTCAACGGATTTAGATGGTGCCCTTTTAAACGTGAATGCAGCTGTCTTTAATGCATAACCCCAAAACGATAGTGGTAAATCGGTAAGAAACATCATAGATTGCACTATATCCAATAAAGTACGGTTATGACGTTCGGACACACCATTATGCTGTGGTGTTCCAGGTGGCATGAATTTGCGAAACTATTCCATATTGTTTTAATTGAAGACCAAACTCATAACTCAAATATTCGTCTCCGCGATCAGATCGTGGAAACCTTATCTTCTTGTCATGATGATTTTCCACTTCACTCTGAAATTCTTTGAACTGTTCAAATGTTTCAGACTTATGTTTCATCAAGTAGATATACACATATCTACTTAAATCATCTGTGAAGGTCAGAAAATAACGATACCCGCCGCGAGCCTCAACACTCATCGGATCGCATACATCAGTATGTATTATTTCCAATAAGTCAGTTGCTCGCTCCATTGTTCCGGAGAATGGCGTTTTAGTCATCTTGCCCATGAGGCATGGTTCGCAAGCATCAAGTGATTCATAATCAAGTGAATCCAAAAACCCATCAGCATGGAGTTTCTTCATGCGCTTTACACCAATATGACCTAAACGGCAGTGCCACAAATAAGTTGCCCTATCATTATTAACTTTGCATCTTTTGGTTTCAATATTATGAATATCTGTATCACTACGATCGAGATCCAACGAACCATTTTCATTGGGTGTGTAACCATATAAAGTTTTATTCATGTAAACAGAACAATAATTTATTCTCTTACTTAAATGAATAACCGTATTGCAATAAACATGATCAAATCATATTTATGCTCAACGCAAACACCAAATAACACTTATTTAGGTTCAACACTAATCCCGAAAGTCCCGAAAGTATAGGGAGTGTGTGATGATGATCATATCAATCTTGGAACCAATTCCAACACACATCATCACTTCACCCTTAACTAGTCTCTGTTTATTCTGCAACTCCCGTTCCGAGTTACTAATCTTAGCAACCGAACTAGTATCTAATACTGAGGGGTTGCTATAAACACTAGTAAAGTACACATCAATAATCTGTATATCAAATATACCTTTGTTTACTTTGCCATACTTCTTATCCGCCAAATACTTGGGGCAGTTCCGCTTCCAATGAACAGTCCCTTTGCAGTAGAAGCACTTAGTCTCAAGCTTAGGACCAGACTTGGGCTTCTTCACTTGAGCAGCAACTTGCTTGCCGTTCTTCTTGAATTTCCCCTTCTTCCCTTTTGCCCTTTTCTTGAAACTAGTGGTCTTGTCAACCATCAACACTTGATGTTTTTCTTGATTTCTACCTTCGTCGATTTTAGCATCACGAAGAGCTTGGGAATCGTTTCCGTTATCCCTTGCATATTATAGTTCATCACGAAGTTCTACTAACTTGGTGATGGTGACTAGAGAATTCTGTCAATCACTATTTTATCTGGAAGATTAGCTCCCACTTGATTCAAGCGATTGTAGTACCCAGACAATCTGAGCACATGCTCACTAGTTGAGCGATTCTCCTCCATCTTTTAGCTATAGAACTTGCTGGAGACTTCATGTCTCTCAACTCGGGTATTTGCTTGAAATATTAACTTCAACTCCTGGAACATCTCATATGGTCCATGACGTTCAAAACGTCTTTGAAGTCCCGATTCTAAGCCGTTAAGTATGGTGCACTTAAACTATCAAGTAGTCATCATATTGAGCTAGCCAAACGTTCATAACGTCTGCATCTGCTCCTGCAGTAGGTCTATCACCTAGCGGTGCATCAAGGACATAATTCTTCTGTGCAGCAATGAGGATAAACCTCAGATCACGGATCCAATCCGCATCATTGCTACTAACATCTTTCAACACAATTTTCTCTAGGAACATATCAAAATAATCATAGGGAAGCAACAACGCGAGCTATTGATCTACAACCTAGATATGCTAATACTACCGGGACTAAGTTCATGATAAATTTAAGTTCAATTAATCATATTACTTAAGAACTCCCACTTAGATAGACATCCCTCTAATCCTCTAAGTGATCACGTGATCCATATCAACTAAACCATGTCCGATCATCATGTGAGATGGAGTAGTTTCATTGGTGAACATCACTATGTTGATCATATCTACTATATGATTCACGCTCGACCTTTCGGTCTCCGTGTTCCGCGGCCATATCTGTATATGCTTGGCTCGTCAAGTATAACCTGAGTATTCCGTGTGTGCAACTGTTTTGCACCCGTTGTATTTGAACGTAGAGCCTATCACACCCGATCATCACAAGGTGTCTCAGCACGAAGAACTTTCGCAACAGTGCATACTAAGGGAGAACACTTTTACTATGATAATTTAGTGAGGGATCATCTTATAATGCTACCGTCCATCAAAGCAAGATAAGATGCATAAAAGATAAACATCACATGCAATCAATATAAGTGATATGATATGGCCATCATCATCTTGCGCTTGTGATCTCCATCTTCGAAGCATCGTCATGATCACCATCGTCACCGGCGCGGCACCTTGATCACCATCGTGGCATCGTTGTCGTCTTGCCAATCTTATGCTTCTACGACTATCGCTGCCGCTTAGTGATAAAGTAAAGCATTACAGGGCGATTGCATTGCATACAATAAAGCGACAACCATATGGCTCCTGCCGGTTGCCGATAACTCGGTTACAAAACATGATCATCTCATACAATAAAATTTAAGCATCATATCTTGACCATATCACATCACAACATGCCCTGCAAAAACAAGTTAGACTCCTCTACTTTGTTTGTTGCAAGTTTTCCGTGGCTGCTACGGGCTTAAGCAAGAACCAATCTTACCTACGCATCAAAACCACAACGATAGTTTGTCAAGTTGGTGTTGTTTTAACCTTCGCAAGGACAGGGCGTAGCCACACTTGGTTCAACTAAAGTTGGAGAAACTGACACCCGCCAGCCACCTGTGTGCAAAGCACGTCGGGAGAACCAGTCTCGCGTAAGCGTACGCGTAATGTCGGTTCGGGCCACTTCGTCCAACTGAAAGTGCGTTATATCGACTAGAGGGGGGGTGAATAGGCGATTTTTATGAAAGTATTCAAAACATGGAAGTTATGAAGACAAACAGAGTAGACAAGCCTATCACTATGCAGCGGAAGTTAGATTACACAAGGCAAGCCATAGTCAAGTATACAATATAGTGAAAGCACAGTGACAAATAGCTTCAGTGTAATGTGGATCGGGTAGGAAGAAGTTATGAAGCCAAACAGATCATACAGTCAAGTTATGAAGACAGAAGATAAAGCAAGCATGCAATGGCTTCACAATGTGTACTTGTAAGTAAAGGGAGGTGAAGATGAAACCAGTGACATGCTGAAGACAATGATATGTTGAACCAGTTCCAGTTGCTGTGACAACTGTACATCTGGTTGGAGCGGCTAGGTATTTAAACCAAAGGACACACAGTCCCGGACACCCAGTCCTGAACACGCAGCTCAGGACACCCAGTCCTCACCGTTTTCTCCTTGAGCTAAGGTCACACAGACCTCGCCCAATCACTCTGGTAAGTCTTCAAGGTAGACTCCCAAACCTTCACAGACTTCGTTCACCGGCAATCCACAATTTCTCTTGGATGCTCAGAACGCGACGCCTAACCGTCTGGAGGATGCACAGTCCTCAAGTGTAATAAGTCTTCAGATCACTCAGACAAGAAGACTTAAGTGATGCCCAATTACTCTGGCTCTGGGTGGTTAGGGCTTTTCTCTTCGCTAGGGATTTTCTCTCAAAGGCTTCGAGGTGGGTTGCTCTCAAACGACAAAAGCCGTGCACTGAAATCTGAGCAGCCCATCGTTTATGGTTGTATGGGTGGACTATTTATAGCCACTTGGCAACCCGACCTGATTTGTCCGAAATGACCCTGGGTCACTAAGGAACTGACACGTGTACCAACGGTCGAATTTCGAACTCACACGGCAACTTTACTTGGGCTACAAGTAAAGCTGACTTGTCTGACTCTGGACAAGATTTTCTCTCATTGTCTTCACTTGAAGACATAGGATTTGAATTAGGCATCACTTCAGTCATCCTGACTGGTTCTCTTGGACCCCACTTAACAGTACGGTGGTTCCTATGACACAACATGAATGAAGTAAAACTACGAAGGATCTAAGTCTTCGAGTTCCATAAGCTTCATGGGGAGTCTTCACATGTCATTGTCTTCGACATGAATGTCTTCATAAACCACCATTGTCTTCAATGTCTTCGTACATTTTTAAGGGTCATCTCTGGTAGCTAAACCGAATCAATGAGGGACTTCTACCTGTGTTATCCTGCAATTCTCACAAACACATTAGTCCCTCAACTAGGTTTGTCATCAATACTCCAAAACCAACTAGGGGTGGCACTAGATGCACTTACAATCTCCCCCTTTTTGGTGATTGATGACAAACTAGTTGAAGTTTTCAATGGGGAATATAATTTGTGAAATTGTAAAGGAATTGTCTTCATAAGCTGCAAGGGCTCCCCCTGAAGATGTGCATATAAGTGATTTGCTTCTGGAACGCAAATGCACATAGCAAGTTGTACTTGTGGGAATCCACTTCAACTTATGACGACAATCCACCATGCATGTATAGATATATGAAGATAATGACATGCATAATGAAAAATGGACGTCTGCGAAATGATATAAGTGCGGAAATTATCATCGTACATGCGGAATTTATCTTCGCAAAAACACAGTGGCAAACATAGTAGCAGACGACCATCAAGTTTAAGTGTTACAACTCAAAGAACCAAATGTAGCAAAATGAGAGTTGTAAGCACAAAGCAAAATGCAAAATATAATAAAGCACCCGCCCTTATTATTGACCCGCTTGAAGACTATAAACCTCATATGCTTCTCCCCCTTTTGTCAGTGATGACCAAAAAGGTTCGAAGACATAGAGCTTTCTATGCGTTCCCGGGCGCAGCAGGGTCGGTGGAGGCGTTTGGTGGTGCAGACGAGCTTGGTGCAGGGTCGACGCACGCTGAAGAAGGCGGTGGTGATGTAGCGTCGTCTTCTTCCTCAATGATTCTGCCAGTCACGGTGGCAGCAGAGGAAGAGAACTCTGAATCTTCAGGCAAAGGAGTTCCGCGCAGCACAGCTCTTCTTGGGGGCGTGGAGTCAAACTTGAATCTCTCTTTGAAGCCATCCTCCTGAAGTTCAGCTTCAGTGCACATCATGGTGAGGCCCTTCCAAGTGCGGCGACAGGTTTCATGTGCGACAAAAGCATTCTTGGTGGCTAGATTTCTGATGCGATTGACGTCTTGCATGATACTGTGCATCTGCCTTTTGAGCCAGTCGTGATGCCTATCTTGCTTTTGGTGAAGAGCCACAAGAAGTTCACGGTCACTGAGTGTTCGAGCGCGTTTCTTGGGTCTCTGTGCAGCTGTGCTGTCAGTGGCTTCAGTTGATGCAGGGGCACGTGTGGTGCCAGCCATTGGATATACTCTGGAAATGGCTTCAACACCTTCATCATGCTGAGTGAAGCTCTGATGTTCTGCATTCTGAAGACGGAGTGGTTGCTTGGCAGGCTCAGGATATATGGCTTCAGCAGAGGTGTCCACATCAGGTAAGAAGATTCTGTGGTTGCGGGCAGAGGGCTGATAGGAGATAGCAGAGTGGAGCTTGATCAGCCTCATAACCCAAGGAGCATAAATCTTCAAACCAAAGAGATCTGAGCCAGACGCTGCAAGTTGGCGTATAAAGAGATCCTGAGCGTTGAAGCATTTGCCATGCAGGATACAGAAGATGAGAGTCTTCATGGCACCTTCAACCTTGGCATATGGAGAGTGCCCCTTAATGGGCCATAGAGTCCGCCTGACGATGTGATAGATAGTTCTGGGCAGGTACTCTAAGTCTTCAACGAAGAACTCAGTTGGATAAGGTGCATCCAGAGGCAAAGGCTTCATCATTGAGAGCATCTGACTCGTATTGGGCTCAGGTCGCTGGAATATGCTTTCAATGGCTTCAGCATGGAGTTGGCAGCCTTCTTCGAAGAGTTCGCCAGGAGTGGGTGGGCCGGTAAGCTCAATGATATCGAATGCATTGGCTTCATGATGGACATTGCCGGTCATCCACTCCAGGACCCAAGTCTTCGGATCTCTGTTGTAGCCTTTGATGTGCAGGGTGGCATAGAACTGGAGCAGAAGCTCTTCATTCCAGTGCTTTTCATCTGTGATAAACGGCAGCAGGCCAACTTGCTTGAAGCAGTCCAGTGCTTCTTCCAGACCAGGCAGACCAGCAATAGCTTCAACCTCAAGGTGCTGGTGAGGAAAGATACGGCCTTGGTTGTATAGGACGCAGGAGTAGTAGCTGCGCTGTGGGTAGCTCCAGAACCTATCTGATACAATCCGTTCCCGTGAATAAGGGTTCTTGGAGCTATTGAAGAAAGTGTTGTCTGCCCTGAAGCTATTGACATTAAAGGAGCCAGGAGCGGATGCAGGACCTGGGAACCTTGGCAGTCATGGGATTGGCTTCTGGACCTGGGGTCTGTGCACAACATGATAGTTGTACTGTGGACCGGTAGCAGACGCAGGCACAGAAGGTTCAGACGCAGTAGCTTCAGCGTCTCTTGAAGCTGTTGGTTGGTCGGGCTCCACAAATGCTTCAGTGTTGGTTGTGGCAGCCGCAATGTTTTCAGCCTCATCACGTGTAGTGAGAGGGACGGGTTTAGGTACGTTCTCCTTGAGAACTTCGTCTTGTTGGTGCGGGGGAGATGGAGCTTGAGGTTCTTCATGCTCTTCTTCATGTTCTTCGGCTGATGCAGCCGGAATGTCGTCAGCAGCCTAAGCCCTTGGCCCTTTGCGAAGCCTACGGAATGCAGGCGACGCTGGTGGAGTTGCAGTGGGCTGGGGCTCATCCTCTTCCTCCTGCGGGCGATCTGCCCACGATGCATCTTGGGTGATTGGCGTCAAGGGACGACCAATGCTGATCATTTCGCTCGTTTCGAGCTGAGGAAGGACTGCATCACCTTGCACATTGTCTTGGAGACCAATGTCTTCAGCAGCGTTGGGGTCGGCTGCTGGAATGTCTTCAGCGTGCGGAGCCTCTGTGAAAGCAGGCTCATGCACGGTCAGCTGACGATCTTCGTCAGGATAGCGGACGGAGAGGGGTTCGACTATCAGGGGCTCTGTGGGAGCAGCCCGAGATTTCTTGGTCTTGCGCTTCTTGATGGTGGGGTCAGAAGGAGAGGCTTCAGGGTGTTTCCTCTTCCTTGCTTCAGCTTCGGCTGTCCTTGTCTTCTTAAGCTCTGAAGCGGTTGAGCGGTGCTTTGGCTTCGAGCCAGTCTTGGCAGTGGGGAAGACAATCGGAACAGCTTCTTGCCTGGGTGCCTCTTGTTCAGCCATAGCGGGCTTCTTCTTTTTCTTCGCGGCCATCCTGGGGTCGATGCCGGGACGCCCAAGTGCCTTGCGCTTCTCGACCTCATTGTAGGCCTGCACACAGAGATCAGCCAAATTCTTCATGCGCTCACGTGAACCCTGAGCTTCTACACGTTTCTTCATAAAGTTTTCCTTCAACTCGTGCAGCATGACTTTGAAGTCCTTGACTTCTTGGACGCTGAGCTTGGCCATATCCTGCTTGAACTGAGCCTTTTCAAAATCTATCTTCTGCTTCAGTTCAACTATGCGTTGGGCAATTGCGAGTTCTGAAGCAATAGCGCCTTGGAAGGCTACGCTGAGGCCAATGGGCAGCTGCAGATCATCGAAGCTGATGTTGGGTGTATCAAACCACTCATCAATGAAGTTGTGGATGATTGCTGCATCAAACAGAGGCAGATTGTTGAAGAGTTCAGCCTCCTCCTTGCTCTTGATGAGCTTCTCAAGAGCGTCATCGGCAAGATCTTCGTCACTTGACAGATCAATGGCCTCGCAGCGCAGAACGGCAGCGGCAGTGAGCTCTTTGCCAGTGTGTGGCTGAGGCTTCTTTGCTTCTTGGGGCTTGGAGACTCGTGATAAGTCTTCAGACTGCACACTTGCTTCAGGAGGTGCAGTGGCCAATGGCTTCGCTCGGGAAATTTTGGGAGAGGCGGCTGGTTTTGAAGCTTTTGGCTTCTTCTTCATCGGCTTTGGCTCCGGTGTAGCAGGAGCGTCATCAGACTCAGTGTCTGTTGGAGGGTCGTTCACAGCAGCCCCTTGGACTAGAATGCGAGTGATGAGGCCTTTGAGATTGGCATACGGCCCGATGATATTGGGATTTGCGTCGCGTGTGCCATCTGCCCTTGGTTTAGAGGGACCAGGGTTGAAGTCCAACCCCCACTCCTTCTTGTTTTGCTTCACAGAGTTCTGAGCAAATTGGAAGTTGCGCTTGAACAGTGTGTCATCGCGACACCAGAGAAGTGATGACGGATGTGCGTCAGCTGGCTGTGGTCCTCTGACCATGCATGGAAAGAAGCCTTGAGCAATGGCTTCGTCTCTGGACCGGGGTACGAGGTTTTTGTACAGTACGTCTCCCCACGGTCGCTTGATGGCGCACTTTTCTGCATATTCCTTGGTAACGAAGCGGTATTGGAACCACTGCTCTGCCCAATATCTTCGAATCCATTGGATTCGTGTCTTGCACTGACCATAGCTCTCTTCAGGATCAGTTTGGTACATTTCTGCCAAGTCCTCAGGCAGATCTTTAGACGTTTCACCACGTCTCTGTCTGCCTCCCTTCCTTGCTGGTTTTTCTGCTGCCATGAAGCTTAACTTGGAAGGCTTCAAGAGATTCAAAGTCTTCAAAGGCTTCCTTTTGCTTGACCAACAGGAACTCGCTTCGGGAGAATTGATGTGACGCTGTAAGAACTCTGCAAATGAATGCAGACTATGAGAACCAAAAGATTCTCCCACGGACATGTACCTGTGACAGTATTAAGGTGCGAGGGAAGGGGAAGAGGTCATATGCATTCTCAGAAGATTTTGAAGACAAATCAGTTTAGAAGATATTGACCTCATCATGCGAAGACATTCACTTTATAGAAAAGAAGTTGGTTCCAGATTTGTACGAACCCATAGATCAGTACAAGTGAGGAATCTAACTACTTCATGAAGAACAAGTGAATATACTAGGCAAGTTATGAGATACAGATGAGAGAGATGAAACTTGTGTGAATAGAAACTTCTTATGGCAGAAAGTGATGGAGCTATAGGATCAAAAGAGGCTGTAAAAAGACGTTTTATTTACCAGACTTGGAACTGCTAGACGAAGAGAGAGTTGAGGCCGAGCAGTTCGATCCTCCGTGCCCTAACTTGGTGACGGAAGACACCTACGGCGACGGCGGAGAGACGGATGTCCGCAGTCGGCGTGAGAACGGCGTCGGAGAGGTTGCGGCAGTGAAGCACTTCGTCGCCGGCGTCGTTGAGAGTTAGCGGTGGCGCTAGGGTTCGTGCGAGGGTGGAAGAAGGGATAATGACCGCAGTGAATCGTGTATTTATAGGGATACGGGCGGCACTGCGCTATTACTCAGGTGCCCCTGGAAATTCGCATCTGATCAGTACGTGGCCAGCATGCGGTATTGTGGGGGCAATTCCACACCCCACGCACGCCTTGTTTGTCGGGGGTCGTTCCTACTTCTCCGGATTTCTTGTTGATGTAATAACATTGAAAACGGTTTTAAAGTTTGTCTCTGTGTCTTCTGCTGACAAGGATGCAGTGAAGACATTCGACAGTTTCAATAGAATGCATACGACTTGGAGAGATAGAGTTTGAGGTAGGAAGTATGGAGAGGTTAGGGTCCGATCACATTCACTTAGTTCAAAAGATTCAAACAAGAAGACATAGCTATAAGTGAATGCTGTAGAGGACAGAACACCAGTACATATATATAATCAACACAGTGAAGATAATCATGAAGACATGTTGAGATTGAAGCCAAACTAAATGTGAAGACATAGCAAATGTAACGCCATGAGTGAAACACTTCAAGCAGAAAATTTGGTGGTGGCGTTACCCACCGTATAGGAAGTATTAGACCCAGACACGGCGCACAATTATCGTGGCGCTCTGAAGTCAAATTCCATGTTAATGTATTCACACTTAGAATGTATGTCTTCATTGATTGAAGATATACGTTACTTCGTGTGTTGCACATCTAAGTCATCAACATGCATAAGGGTTAGGATGTGTGTGCCTGATCACATGACATTTGAGGATTCCAAGATATTTAGCTCACACCGTAACGTGCAAAATCTCTTCTCATCCAAGGGCTTGGTGAAGATATCTGCCAATTGCTCTTCAGTGTTGACGTGTATAATATCAATGTCTTCCTTTGCAACATGATCTCTGAGAAAATGATGACGAATTTCAATGTGCTTTGTCTTCGAGTGCTGAACTGGGTTGTTGGCGATCTTGATGGTGCTTTCGTTGTCGCAGTAGAGTGGCACTTGCTTCAGATGAATGCCATAATCCTTGAGGGTTTGCTTCATCCATAGAAGCTGAGTGCAGCAGGATCCAGCAGCAATGTATTCAGATTCAGCAGTGGAGAGAGATACACAGTTCTGCTTCTTTGAAGACCAACATACAAGTGATCGGCCCAGAAAGTGACATGTGCCTGATGTGGACTTCCGATCAACCTTGTCACCAGCGTAATCAGCATCCGAAAATCCAACCAGATCAAACTCTGAGCCCTTTGGATACCATAACCCTAGAGTTGGGGTGTGAGCCAGATATCGAAGAATTCGCTTCACAGCTAAGTGATGCGACTCCTTTGGTGCCGCTTGGAATCGAGCACACATGCAAACACTAAGCATAATATCTGGCCTAGATGCACATAAATAAAGCAAAGAACCAATCATGGAGCGGTATACCTTTTGATCGAACTCTTTACCATTGTCGTCAGGACCCAGATGATGTTTGGCTGGCATTGGTGTTGTGAAGCCTTTGCAGTCTTGCATACCGAACTTCTTCAGGCAATCTTTGAGATATTTCTCTTGAGATATGAAGATGCCATTGCGTTGTTGCCGTATCTGAAGACCGAGGAAGAATTTTAGCTCCCCCATCATAGACATCTGATATTGCTCTTGCATCATATATCCGAACTCCTCACTGTACTTCTGATTGGTGCAGCCGAAGATAATGTCAGCCACATATATTTGGCACACAAACAGTTCACCATCATATGTCTTCATGAAGAGAGTGGGATCTAGGGAACCAGGTATGAAGCCTTTGCTCTTCAGGAAGTATTTGAGTGTATCATACCAGGCCCGAGGGGCTTGTTTGAGGCCATATAGTGCCTTATTGAGCTTGTAAACCATGTCAGGATGTTTTGGATCTTCAAACCCAGGTGGTTGTGCAACATACACTTCTTCTTCAATTTTGCCATTGAGAAAGGCACTCTTCACATCCATTTGATACAGAATTATGTTGTGATGATTTGCATAGGCCAGCAGTATACAGATGGCTTCAAGTCTGGCCACAGGAGCAAATGTTTCATCGAAGTCAATGCCTTCCACTTGAGTGTATCCTTGAGCAACGAGACGAGCCTTGTTTCTGACGATTTGACCATGCTCATCTTGGTTGTTGCGATATATCCATTTGGTGCCTATTATGTTATGCTTCCGTGGATCAGGACGCTTAACCAACTCCCATACATTGTTCAGCTCAAACTGTTGAAGCTCTTCTTGCATAGCTTGAATCCATTCAGGTTCCATAAAAGCTTCATCAATTTTCTTGGGTTCTGTTATTGAAACGAATGCGAAGTGTCCGCAGAAATTTGCCAGTTGAGTTGCCCTTGAACGAGTCAGTGGACCAGGTGCATTGATGCTATCAATTATTCTGTCAATCTGCACTTCATTGGCAACACGAGGATGTAGGGGTCGAAGACTTTGCTCTTGCTGATCTACGTTGTCATGGGGAGGAATGTCTTCAGGCTGAGCATTGTCTTCGTGTGGATCAGGTGCTGAGATGATAAGTTCTTCTTCAGGATGAGCTTCAGAAGGTATAATTTCTCCAGTTCCCATTAGCTTGATTGATTCACTGGCTGGAGCTTCATCTAGCACACTTGGCAGTTGCTCTCTTTGTGACCCATTGGTCTCATCGAACCGCACATCCACTGTTTCAACCACTTTATAGTGAAAGAGATTGAAGACTCTGTTGAGGTGTGGTGAGGGTCCTTGATCCAGCATCTTGATCCAAATACTCTGAAGTAGCTGACATTTGGCTTCTTGCCAGTTAGAAGTTCATAAGATGTCTTGTTAAGAAGCTTGTGAAGATATACACGGTTGATAGTATGGCATGTAGTGTCAATGGCTTCAGTCCAGAATTTTCTTGGAGTCTTGTACTCATCTAGCATTGTTCTGGCCATCTCAATGAGTGTTTTGTTCTTGCGTTCGACGATGCCATTCATGAGTGATGCCCAATGTATCAAGATATGTATCAAGGCCAGTGTTCTTGAATTCAGTGCCATTGTGGCGTGTACGGAGCTGAGAATTCATGAGTGATGCCCAATGTATCAAGATATGTATCAAGGCCAGTGTTCTTGAATTCAGTGCCATTGTCACTTCTGATGTGCTTTATCTTGGTGCCATAATTGTTCATGGCTCGATTTGCGAAGCGTCTGAAGACATCCTACACTTCAGTCTTGTAAAGGAATATGTGCACCCAAGTATATCTAGAGTAATCATCAACAATGACGAAGCCATAGAGGCAAGCAGTAGTGGAAAAGGTTGAGTAGTGAGTGGGACCAAAGAGATCCATGTGAAGCAGTTCGAAGGGTTGAGTAGTGGTCATGATTGTCTTCGAAGGATGTTTTGCCCTTGTCATCTTCCCTGCTTCACAGGCACCGCATAAGTGATCTTTCTTGAACTTGATGCCCTCGATGCCTATGATATGCTTCTTCTTCGCAAGGGTGTGGAGGTTCCTCATGCAAGCATGCCCGAGCCTCCGATGCTAAAGCCAGCATTCTGAAGCCTTTGCGAGAAGACATACTGCAAGCTGTGGCCCTGCTGAGAAATCTACCACGTACAAATCATCTTTCCGATACCCTTCAAACACTAGAGACTTGTCAGATTCCATTAGTACCAGGCAACGAAATTTTCCAAAGATAACAATCATGTTCAAATCACAAAGCATTGAGACAGACATTAAGTTGAAGCCAAGGGATTCAACAAACATGACTTTATCCATGTGTTGATCCTTTGAGATTGCAACTCTACCTAGACCCAATACCTTACATTTACCAGTGTCAGCAAATGTCATGTGGCTCTTGTCAGATGGACGTAAGGTTGAGTCCATAAAGAGACTTCTTTTGCCAGTCATGTGATTTGTACACCCACTGTCAATAATCCATTCTGAAGACTCTGAAGTCGCTGGTGTCGTACCCTACAGTGCAGTTAGGGGGATAGGCTTCACCAAGAGTATTGTGAAGCAAAAACATTTGACGAACCAGTGGGTTATGAAAACTTAAATCCAGGTTAGGGCAAGTAGGGAGAGTAGCATGCGATTCAGGTATGAAATACATAGTGATGCCATTCGGGCATTTGATCTTGCGCCCCACAAGATTTTAAAGGTCCCCAGCAATAGCGTCAGAAGATTTTGGTTTTCTACTGGAGACCTTTCCCTGCAAAAGAGAGTTAAGCTTTCTTAACCACCCACATCTTCAAGGGTGGCTTCGAAGCAATAAGTCTAAGTGCAGCATCTGAGAATTTTGGCTTTGGAGCCCTGGCAAACAGTCTAGCAGGCGGGCAATAGTACTGATAAGAATAAGCAGAATAGTTCTTGGTCATATGAGCATGACGGTTTGAGGAACCGCTCCCATATGCCTGAGCATGGTTTCCCTGCAAAACATTTGCGTTAGTGCGACTCAGTTGAGTCCTCTGCCTATATGAAGTCTTTGGACCATATGAAGCCTTTGGTCTGAGGTTTGTCTTCTTCATGTGAGGTGTCATGAGGACATTCACAGGAAGATTCTCCAAACACATTTTTGGAACCCAGATCTTCTTCATAGGCGGTCCATTCCTGCAGTTAGTACCAATGTACCTGGCAAATACTTCACCATTCTGATTTTTAAACAGTTTATAGTTTGCATCAAAGGATTCATCAATGATAATAGGAGCAGCACAGGTGAAGCCAGATAGAGTGGATGGATCTGCTGTGGATTCCTTTGCAGCAACCCATGTGGTTTTGGGGTACTGCTCAGGTTTCCAGTAAGATCCATCTGCATTAATTTTCCTCACGAACCCAACACCCTCTTTCCTAGGGTTTCGGTTCAGAATCTGCTTCTTGAGGACATCACATAATGTCTGATGTCCTTTGAGACTTTTGTACATCCCTGTTTCAAGCAATGTCTTCAACCTAGCATTCTCATCAGCAATAGTAGTGGTATCCTCAGCAGAGGGGTTAGTTACCACTTCAACAGTTGAAGATATTGCAACAGCAGTAGCAGTGGAACATTCAGCAACAGAAGTAGCATTATCATGCTCAATGCATTTAAGGCATGGTGGTTCAAATCCTTCCTGAGCAGAACTGATCTGTTCGGCTCGAAGTGACTCGTTTTCTTTTTGAAGATCTTCATGATCCGCCCTCAACTTCTCAAGATCTTGCTTCTTTTGAAGATAATCATAGGAAAGCTTTTCATGAGTAGTTGAAAGAGTCTCAAGACGATCTTCGAGTTCCTGATACTTAACACGAAGATTTTTTATGTCTTCAATTAAGGATTCGGAACGAGTCATTTCAGCACCCAACAGATCATCGCTTCTGTCTAACAGTTTTTGAATATGTTCCATGGCCTTTTGTTGTTCAGTTGCAATTTTAGCAAGTGTTTTGTAGCTGGGTTTTGAATCATAGTCAGAGTCATCGTCACTGGATGTTTGATAGTGAGTAGTGCGTGTGTTTACCTTGGCACCACGTGCCATGAAGCAGTAGGTAGGAGTAGAGTCGTCCATGTCATTTGCATCGGTGTTGGTGATGAAGTCATTGTCTTCAGTGTTGAAGATGGACTTGGCGACATAGGTTGTAGCCAAACTCGCAATGCCTGAATCAGACTCCTCCTCAGACTCTACCTCTGCCTCCTCAGAAGCGGACTCCTCCTCTGAATCCATTTCCTTGCCAACAAACGCACGAGCCTTGCCAGATGAACTCTTCTTGTGTGATGAAGACTTTGAGGAAGACTTGGACGAAGACTTTGAGTATTTCTTCGTCTTCTTATCGTCAGAGTCATATTCCTTGCTCTTCTTCTTCTTTCTGTTCTCATTGTCCCACTGTGGACACTCAGAGATGAAGTGTCCCGTTTTCTTGCACTTGTGACATGTTTTCTTCTTGTAGTCATGAGCAGAAGCTTCATCATTCCTTGAGCTTGATCGTGAAGACTTTCTGAAGCCTTTCTTCTTGGTGAATTTCTGGAACTTCTTCACTAGCATTGCAAGTTCCCTTCCAATGTCTTCAGGATCATCAGAACTGCTGTCAGATTCTTCTTCAGATGAGGACACAGCTTTTGCCTTCAAGGAACGAGTTCGCCCATAGTTTGGACCGTAGATATCTCTTTTCTCAAAAAGCTGAAACTCATGTGTGTTGAGCCTCTCAAGTATGTCAGACGAATCGAGTGTCTTGAAGTCTGGACGTTCTTGAATCATCAGGGCTAGGATGTCAAACGAACTGTCAAGTGATCTCAGCAGCGTCTTGACGATTTCATGTTTGGTGATCTCAGTGGCGCCGAGGGCTTGAAGCTCATTTGTGATGTCAGTGAGCCGGTCAAAGGTGTGCTGGACATTCTCATTGTCATTTCGCTTGAAGTGGTTGAAGAGGTTGCGAAGAACACTGATTCTCTGATCTCTCTGGGTTGAGATGCCTTCATTGACCTTGGAGAGCCAGTCCCAAACCAGCTTGGATGTCTTCAAGGCACTCACACGGCCGTACTGTCCCTTGGTCAGATGACCACAGATAATATTCTTGGCAGTAGAGTCCAGTTGAGTGAACTTCTTGACATCAGCAGCAGTGACACCTTCTCCAGCCTTGGGAACGCCGTTTTCGACGACATACCATAGGTCGACGTCAATGGCTTCAAGATGCATGCGCATCTTATTCTTTCAGTAGGGATATTCAGTTCCATCGAAGACGGGGCACGCAGCGGAGACGTTAATTATCCCTGCAGTCGACATAGCTAAAACTCCAGGTGGTTAAACCGAATCACACAGAACAAGGGAGCACCTTGCTCTGATACCAATTGAAAGTGCGTTATATCGACTAGAGGGGGGTGAATAGGCGATTTTTATGAAAGTCTTCAAAACGTGGAAGTTATGAAGACAAACAGAATAGACAAGCCTATCACTATGTAGCGGAAGTTAGATTACACAAGGCAAGCCATAGTCAAGTATACAATATAGTGAAAGCACAGTGACAAATAGCTTCAGTGTAATGTGGATCGGGTAGGAAGAAGTTATGAAGCCAAACAGATCATACAGTCAAGTTATGAAGACAGAAGATAAAGCAAGCATGCAATGGCTTCACAATGTGTACTTGTAAGTAAAGGGAGGTGAAGATGAAACCAGTGACACGCTGAAGACAATGATATGTTGGACCAGTTCCAGTTGTTGTGACAATTGTACGTCTGGTTAGAGCGGCTAGGTATTTAAACCAAAGGGCACACAGTCCCGGACACCCAGTCCTGAACACGCAGCTCAGGACACCCAGTCCTCACCGTTTTCTCCTTGAGCTAAGGTCACACAGACCTCGCCCAATCACTCTGGTAAGTCTTCAAGGTAGACTCCCAAACCTTCACAGACTTCGTTCACCGGCAATCCACAATTTCTCTCGGATGCTCAGAACGCGACGCCTAACCGTCTGGAGGATGCACAGTCCTCAAGTGTAATAAGTCTTCAGATCACTGAGACAAGAAGACTTAAGTGATGCCCAATTACTCTGGCTCTGGGTGGTTAGGGCTTTTCTCCTCGCTAGGGATTTTCTCTCAAAGGCTTCGAGGTGGGTTGCTCTCAAACGACAAAAGCCGTGCACTGAAATCTGAGCAGCCCACCGTTTATGGGTGTATGGGTGGACTATTTATAGCCACTTGGCAACCCGACCTGATTTGTCCGAAATGACCCTCGGTCACTAAGGAACTGACACGTGTACCAGCGGTCGAATTTCGAACTCACACGGCAACTTTACTTGGGCTACAAGTAAAGCTGACTTATCTGACTCTGGACAAGATTTTCTCTCATTGTCTTCACTCGAAGACATAGGATTTGAATTAGGCATCACATCAGTCATCCTGATTGGTTCTCTTGGACCCCACTTAACAGTATGGTGGTTCCTATGACACAACATGAATGAAGTAAAACTACGAAGGATCTAAGTCTTCGAGTTCCATAAGCTTCATGGGGAGTCTTCACATGTCATTGTCTTCGACATGAATGTCTTCATAAACCACCATTGTCTTCAATGTCTTCGTACATTTTTAGGGGTCATCTCTGGTAGCTAAACCGAATCAATGAGGGACTTCTACCTGTGTTATCCTGCAATTCTCACAAACACATTAGTCCCTCAACTAGGTTTGTCGTCAATACTCCAAAACCAACTAGGGGTGGCACTAGATGCACTTACACCAACAATACCGCCGAACCAAAGTATGACAGGCTGGTAAGCAGTATGACTTATATCGCCCAGAACTCACTTGTGTTCTACTCATGCATATAACATCAACACATAAAACCTAGGCTCGGATGCCACTGTTGGGGAACGTAGTAATTTCAAATTTTTCCTACGCACATGCAAAATCATGGTGATGCATAGCAACGAGAGGGGAGAGTGTTGTCTACATACCCTCGTAGACCGATAGCGGAAGCGTTATGACAACGCGGTTGATGTAGTCGTACGTCTTCACGGCCCGACCGATCAAGCACCGAAACTACGACACCTCCGAGTTCTAGCACACGTTCAGCTCGATGACGATCCTCGGACTCCGATCCAGCAAAGTGTCAGGGAAGAGTTCCGTCAGCACGACGGCGTGGTGACGATCTTGATGTACTAATGTCGCAGGGCTTCGCCTAAGCACTGCTGCAATATTATCGAGGACTATGGTGGAAGAGGGCACCGCACACGGCTAAGAATATGATCACATGGATCAACTTGTGTCTCTAGGGGGTGCCCCTGCCTCCGTATATAAAGGCTCAAAGGGGGTGCGGTCGGCCAGGAGAGGCGTGCCAGGAGGAGTCCTACTCCCTCTGGGAGTAGGACTTCCCCCCCTTTCCTAGTTGGAATAGGATTCGCGGAGGAGAGAGAGGAGGAAGGGGGGCCGACCCCCTCTCCTTGTCCTATTCGGACCAAGGGAGGGGAGGGGCGCGCGGCCCATCTCTGGCTACCTCTCCTCTCTTCCACTAAGGCCCACTAAGGCCCATATATCTCCCGGGGGGTTCCGGTAACCTCCCGGTACTCCGGTAAAATCCCGATTTCACCCGGAACACTTCCGATATCCAAACATAGGCTTCCAATATATCAATCTTTATGTCTCGACCATTTCGAGACACCTCGTCATGTCCGTGATCACATCTGGGACTCCGAACTCCTTCGGTACATCAAAACTCATAAACTCATAATATAACTATCATCGAAACCTTAAGCGTGCGGAGCCTACGAGTTCGAGAACAATGTAGACATGAGAGAGACTCGTCTCCCGTCGATAACCAATAGCGGAACCTGGATGCTCATATTGGCTCCTACATATTCTACGAAGATCTTTATCGGTCAGACCGCATAACAACATACGTTTTTCCCTTTGTCATCGGTATGTTACTTGCCCGAGATTCGATCGTCGGTATCCAATACCTAGTTCAATCTCGTTACCGGCAAGTCTCTTTACTCGTTCCGTAATACATCATCCTGCAACTAACTCATTAGTTGCAATGCTTGCAAGGCTTAAGTGATGTGCATTACCGAGAGGGGCCAGAGATACCTCTCCGACGATCGGAGTGACAAATCCTAATCTCGAAATACGTCAACCCAACATGTATCTTTGGAGACACCTGTAGAGCACCTTTATAATCACCCAGTTATGTTGTGATGTTTGGTAGCACACAAAGTGTTCCTCCGGCACACGGGAGTTACATAATCTCATAGTTATAGGAACATGTATAAGTCATGAAGAAAGCAATAGCAACATACTAAATGATCGGGTGCTAAGCTAATGGAATGGGTCATGTCAATCAGATCATTCAACTAATGTGATCCCGTTAATCAAATGACAACTCTTTGTCCATGGTTAGGAAACATAACCATCTTTGATTAACGAGCTAGTCAAGTAGAGGCATACTAGTGACACTTTGTTTGTCTATGTATTCACACATGTATTATGTTTCCGGTTAATACAATTCTAGCATGAATAATAAACTTTTATCATAATATAAGGAAATAAATAATAACTTTATTATTGCCTCTAGGGCATATTTCCTTCAGTCTCCCACTTGCACTAGAGTCAATAATCTAGTTCACATCGCCATGTGATCTAACATCAATAGTTCACATCTTTATGTGGTTAACACCCATAGTTCACATCGATATGTGACCAACACCCAAAGGGTTTACTAGAGTCAGTAATCTAGTTCACATTGCTATGTGATTAAGACCCAAAGAGTACTAAGGTGTGATCATGTTTTGCCTGTGAGAGAAGTATAGTCAACGGGTCTGCCATATTCAGATCCGTAAGTATTTTGCAACTTTCTATGTCTACAATGCTCTGCACGGAGCTACTTTAGCTAATTGCTCCCACTTTCAATATGTATCCAGATGAAGACTAAGATCATCCGGGTCAGTGCCAAAACTTGTATCGACGTAACCCTTTTACGACGAACCTTTTGTCACCTCCATAATCGAGAAACATATCCTTATTCCACTAAGGATAATTTTAACCGCTGTCTAGTGATCTACTCCTAGATCACTATTGTACTCCCTTGCCAAAATTAGTGTAGGGTATACAATAGGTCTAGTAGACAGCATGGCATACTTTATAGAACCTATGGCCAAGGCATAGGGAATGACTTTCATTCTCATTCTATTTTCTGCCGTGGTCGCGCTTTGAGGTCTTACTCAATTTCACACCTTGTAACACAGGCAAGAATTCTTTCTTTGACTGTTCCATTTTGAACTACTTCAAAATCTTGTCAAGGTATGTACTCATTGAAAAAAAACTTATCAAGCGTCTTGATCTATCTCTATAGATCTTGATGCTCAATATGTAAGCAGCTTCACCGAGGTTTTCTTTGAAAAAATCCTTTCAAACACTCCTTTATGCTTTGCAGAATAATTCTACATTATTTCCGATCAACAATATGTCATACACATATACTTATCAGAAATGTTGTAGTGCTCCCACTCACTTTCTTGTAAATACATGCTTCACCGCAAGTCTGTATAAAACTATATGCTTTGATCAACTTATCAAAGCGTATATTCCAACTCTGAGATGCTTGCACCAGTCCATAGATGGATCGCTGGAGCTTGCATATTTTGTTAGCACCTTTAGGATTGACAAAAACCTTCTGGTTGCATCATATACAACTCTTCTTTAATAAATCCAATAAGGAATGTAGTTTTGTTCATCCATTTGCCAGATTTTATAAAATGCGGCAATTGCTAACATGATTCGGACAGACTTAAGCATAGATACGAGTGAGAAACGCTCATCGTAGTCAACATCTTGAACTTGTCGAAAACCTTTTGCGACAATTCTAGCTTTGTAGATAGTAACACTACTATCAGCGTCCGTCTTCCTCTTGAAGATCCATTTATTTTCTATGGCTTGCCGATCATCGGGCAAATCCATCAAAGTCCATACTTTGTTCTCATACATGGATCCCATCTCAGATTTCATGGCCTCAAGCCATTTCGCGGAATCTGGGCTCATCATCGCTTTCTCATAGTTCGTAGGCTCGTCATGGTCAAGTAACATGACCTCCAGAACAGGATTACCGTACCACTCTGGTGCGGATGTCACTCTGGTTTACCTACGAGGTTTAGTAGTAACTTGATCTGAAGTTATATGATCATCATCATTAGCTTCCTCACTAATCGGTGTAGTAGTCACAGGAACAGATTTCTGTGATGAACTACTTTCCAATAAGGGAGAAGATACAATTACCTTATCAAGTTCTACTTTCCTCCCACTCATTTCTTTCGAGAGAAACTCCTTCTCTAGAAAGGATCCATTCTTAGCAACGAATGTCTTGCCTTCGGATCTGTGATAGAAGGTGTACCCAACAGTTTCCTTTGGGTATCCTATGAAGACATATTTCTCCGATTTGGTTTTGAGCTTATCAGGATGAAACCTTTTCATATAAGCATCACAATCCCAAACTTTAAGAAACGAAAACTTTGGTTTCTTGCCAAACCGCAATTCAGATTGTGTCGTCTCAACGGATTTAGATGGTGCCCTCTTAAACGTGAATGCAGCTGTCTTTAATGCATAACCCCGAAACGATAGTGGTAAATCGGTAAGAAACATCATAGATTGCACTATATCCAATAAAGTACGGTTATGACGTTTGGACACACCATTATGCTGTGGTGTTCCAGGTGGCATGAATTTGTGAAACTATTCCATATTGTTTTAATTGAAGACCAAACTCGTAACTCAAATATTCGTCTCCGCGATCAGATCATGGAAACCTTATCTTCTTGTCACGATGATTTTCCACTTCACTCTGAAATTCTTTGGACTGTTCAAATGTTTCAGACTTATGTTTCATCAAGTAGATATACACATATCTACTTAAATCATCTGTGAAGGTCAGAAAATAATGATACCCGCCGCGAGCCTCAACACTCATCGGATCGCATACATCAGTATGTATTATTTCCAATAAGTCAGTTGCTCGCTCCATTGTTCCAGAGAATGGCGTTTTAGTCATCTTGCCCATGAGGCATGGTTCGCAAGCATCAAGTAATTCATAATCAAGTGATTCCAAAAACCCATCAGCATGGAGTTTCTTCATGCACTTTACACCAATATGACCTAAACGGCAGTGCCACAAATAAGTTGCCCTATCATTATTAACTTTGCATCTTTTGGTTTCAATATTATGAATATGTGTATCACTACGATCGAGATCCAATGAACCATTTTCATTGGGTGTGTAACCATATAAAGTTTTATTCATGTAAACAGAACAATAATTTATTCTCTTACTTAAATGAATAATCGTATTGCAATAAACATAATCAAATCATATTTATGCTCAACGCAAACACCAAATAACACTTATTTAGGTTCAACACTAATCCCGAAAGTCCTGAAAGTATAGGGAGTGTGCGATGATGATCATATCAATCGTGGAACCAATTCCAACACACATCGTCACTTCACCCTTAACTAGTCTCTGTTTATTCTGCAACTCCCGTTTCGAGTTACTAATCTTAGCAACCGAACTAGTATCTAATACTGTGGGGTTTCTATAAACACTAGTAAAGTACACATCAATAATCTGTATATCATATATACCTTTGTTTACTTTGCCATCCTTCTTATCCGCCAAATACTTGGGGCAGTTCCGCTTCCAGTGAACAGTCCCTTTGCAGTAGAAGCACTTAGTCTCAGGCTTAGGACCAGACTTGGGCTTCTTCACTTGAGCAGCAACTTGCTTGCCGTTCTTCTTGAAGTTCCCCTTCTTCCCTTTTGCCCTTTTCTTGAAACTAGTGGTCTTTTCAACCATCAACACTTGATGTTTTTCTTGATTTCTACCTTCATTGATTTTAGCATCACTAAGAGCTTGGGAATCGTTTCCGTTATCCCTTGCATATTATAGTTCATCACGAAGTTCTACTAACTTGGTGATGGTGACTAGAGAATTCTATCAATCACTATTTTATCTGGAAGATTAGCTCCCACTTGATTCAAGCGATTGTAGTACCCAGACAATCTGAGCACATGCTCACTAGTTGAGCGATTCTCCTCCATCTTTTAGCTATAGAACTTGTTGGAGACTTCATATCTCTCAACTTGGGTATTTGCTTGAAATATTAACTTCAACTCCTGGAACATCTCATATGGTCCATGACGTTCAAAACGTCTTTGAAGTCCCGATTCTAAGCCGTTAAGTATGGTGCACTTAAACTATCAAGTAGTCATCATATTGAGCTAGCCAAACGTTCATAACGTCTGCATCTGCTCCTGCAGTAGGTCTATCACCTAGCGGTGCATCAAGGACATAATTCTTCTGTGCAGCAATGAGGATAAACCTCAGATCACGGATCCAATCCGCATCATTGCTACTAACATCTTTCAACACAATTTTCTCTAGGAACATATCAAAATAATCATAGGGAAGCAACAACGCGAGCTATTGATCTACAACCTAGATATGCTAATACTACCAGGACTAAGTTCATGATAAATTTAAGTTCAATTAATCATATTACTTAAGAACTCCCACTTAGATAGACATCCCTCTAATCCTCTAAGTGATCACGTGATCCATATCAACTAAACCATGTCCGATCATCACGTGAGATGGAGTAGTTTCATTGGTGAACATCACTATGTTGATCATATCAACTATATGATTCACGCTCGACCTTTCGGTCTTCGTGTTCCGAGGCCATATCTGTATATGCTTGGCTCGTCAAGTATAACCTGAGTATTCCGCGTGTGCAACTGTTTTGCACCCGTTGTATTTGAACGTAGAGCCTATCACACCCGATCATCACGTGGTGTCTCAGCACGAACAACTTTCGCAACGGTGCATACTCAGGGAGAACACTTTTACTATGATAATTTAGTGAGGGATCATCTTATAATGCTACCGTCAATCAAAGCAAGATAAGCTGCATAAAAGATAAACATCACATGCAATCAATATAAGTGATATGATATGGCCATCATCATCTTGTGCTTGTGATCTCCATCTTCGAAGCACCGTCATGATCACCATCGTCACCGGTGCGACACCTTGATCACCATCGTGGCATCGTTGTCGTCTCGCCAATCTTATGCTTCTACGACTATCGCTACCGCTTAGTGATAAAGTAAAGCATTACAGGGCGATTGCATTGCATACAATAAAGCGACAACCATATGGCTCCTGCCGGTTGCCGATAACTCGGTTACAAAACATGATCATCTCATACAATAAAATTTAAGCATCATGTCTTGACCATATCACATCACAACATGCCCTGCAAAAACAAGTTAGACGTCCTCTACTTTGTTTGTTGCAAGTTTTCCGTGGCTGCTACGGGCTTAAGCAAGAACCAATCTTACCTACGCATCAAAACCACAACGATAGTTTGTTAAGTTGGTGTTGTTTTAACCTTCGCAAGGACAGGGCGTAGCCACACTTGGTTCAACTAAAGTTGGAGAAACTGACACCCGCCAGCCACCTGTGTGCAAAGCACGTCGGGAGAACCGGTCTCGCGTAAGCGTACGCGTAATGTCGGTCCAGGCCGCTTCGTCCAACAATACCGCTGAACCAAAGCATGACAGGCTGGTAAGCAGTATGACTTATATCGCCCACAACTCACTTGTGTTCTACTCGTGCATATAACATCAACACATAAAACCTAGGCTCGGATGCCACTGTTGGGGAACGTAGTAATTTCAAAATTTTCCTACGCACACGCAAGATCATGGTGATGCATAGCAACGAGAGGGGAGAGTGTTGTCTACGTACCCTCGTAGACCGATAGCGGAAGCGTTATGACAACGCGGTTGATGTAGTCGTACGTCTTCACGGCCCGACCAGTCAAGCACCGAAACTACGGCACCTCCGAGTTCTAGCACACGTTCAGCTCGATGACGATCCCCGGACTCCGATCCAGCAAAGTGTCAGGGAAGAGTTCCGTCAGCACGACGGCGTGGTGATGATCTTGATGTACTAATGTCGCAGGGCTTCGCCTAAGCACTGCTACAATATTATCGAGGACTATGGTGGAAGAGGGCACCGCACACGGCTAAGAATATGATCACGTGGATCAACTTGTGTCTCTAGGGGGTGCCCCTGCCTCCGTATATAAAGGCTCAAAGGGGGGGTGCGGCCGGCCAGGAGAGGCGTGCCAGGAGGAGTCCTACTCCCTCTGGGAGTAGGACTCCCCCCCCCCCTTTCCTAGTTGGAATAGGATTCGCGGAGGAGAGAGAGGAGGAAGGGGGGCCGGCCCCCTCTCCTTGTCCTATTCGGACCAAGGGAGGGGAGGGGCGCGCGGCCCATCTCTGGCTACCTCTCCTCTCTTCCACTAAGGCCCACTAAGGCCCATATATCTCCCGGGGGGTTCCGGTAACCTCCCGGTACTCCGGTAAAATCCCGATTTCACCCGGAACACTTCCGATATCCAAACATAGGCTTCCAATATATCAATCTTTATGTCTCGACCATTTCGAGTCTCCTCGTCATGTCCGTGATCACATCCGGGACTCCGAACTCCTTCGGTACATCAAAACTCATAAACTCATAATATAACGATCATCGAAACCTTAAGCGTGCGGACCCTACGGGTTCGAGAACAATGTAGACATGAGCGAGACTCATCTCCGGTCAATAACCAATAGTGGAACCTGGATGCTCATATTGGCTCCTACATATTCTACGAAGATCTTTATCGGTCAGACCGCATAACAACATACGTTGTTCCCTTTGTCATCGGTATGTTACTTGCCCGAGATTCGATCGTCGGTATCCAATACCTAGTTCAATCTCGTTACCGGCAAGTCTCTTTACTCGTTCCATAATACATCATCCCGCAACTAACTCATTAGTTGCAATGCTTGCAAGGCTTAAGTGATGTGCATTACCGAGAGGGCCTAGAGATACCTCTCCGACGATCGGAGTGACAAATCCTAATCTCGAAATACGTCAACCCAACATGTATCTTTGGAGACACCTATAGAGCACCTTTATAATCACCCAGTTACGTTGTGACGTTTGGTAGCACACAAAGTGTTCCTCCAGCACACGGGAGTTACATAATCTCATAGTTATAGGAACATGTATAAGTCATGAAGAAAGCAATAGCAACATACTAAACGATCGGGTGCTAAGCTAATGGAATGGGTCATGTCAATCAGATCATTCAACTAATGATGTGATCCCGTTAATCAAATGACAACTCTTTGTCCATGGTTAGGAAACATAACCATCTTTGATTAATGAGCTAGTCAAGTAGAGGCATACTAGTGACACTTTGTTTGTCTATGTATTCACACATGTAATATGTTTCCGGTTAATACAATTCTAGCATGAATAATAAACTTTTATCATGATATAAGGAAATAAATAATAACTTTATTATTGCCTCTAGGGCATATTTCCTTCACCGGGATCTCATCCGGGACTCCGAACAACATTCTGTAATTACATACAAATCTTCCTAATAACCCTAGCGTAATGGAACCTTAAGTGTGTAGACCCTACGGGTTCGGGAACCATGCAAACATGACCGAGACAACTCTCCGGCCAATAACCAACAGCGGGATCTGGATACCCATGTTGGCTCCCACATGTTCCACGATGATCTCATCGGATGAACCACGATGTCGAGGATTCAAGCAATCCTGTATATAATTCCCTTTGTCAATCGGTACGTTACTTGCCCGAGATTCGATCGTCGGTATCCCAATACCTCGTTCAATCTCGTTACCGGCAAGTCACTTTACTCGTTCTGTAACACATCATCCCGTGACCAACCCTTTAGTCACATTGAGCTCATTACGATGATGTCTTACCAAGTGGGCCCAGAGATACCTCTCCGTCATACGGAGTGACAAATCCCAGTCTCGATTCGTGCCAACCCAACAAACACTTTCGAAGATACCCGTAGTGCACCTTTATAGCCACCCAGTGACGTTGTGACGTTTGGCACACCCAAAGTATTCCTACAGTATCCGGGAGTTGCACAATCTCATGGTCTAAGTAAAAGATACTTGCCATTAGAAAAGCTCTAGCAGACGAACTACACGATCTTGTGCTATGCTTAGGATTGGGTCTTGTCCATCACATCTTTCCCCTAATGATGTGATCCCGTTATCAATGACATCCAATGTCCATAGTCAGGAAACCATGACCATCTGTTGATCAACGAGCTAGTCAACTAGAGGCTCACTAGGGACATGTTGTGGTCTATGTATTCACACATGTATCACGATTTCCGGGTAATACAATTATAGCATGAACAATAGACAATTATCATGGACAAGGAAATATAATAATAACCATTTTATTATTGCCTCTAGGGCATATTTCCAACAGTCTCCCACTTGCACTAGAGTCAATAATCTAGTTACATTGTGATGAATCGAACACCCATAGAGTTCTGGTGTTGATCATGTTTTGCTCGAGGAAGAGGTTTAGTCAACGGATCTGCGACATTCAGGTCTGTATGCACTTTACAAATATCTATGTCTCCATTTTGAACTTTTTCACGAATGGAGTTGAAGCGACGCTTGATATGCCTGGTCTTCCTATGAAACCTGGCTCCTTGGCAAGGGCAATAGCTCCAGTGTTGTCACAGAAGAGAGTCATCGGGCCCGACGCATTGGGAATAACTCCTAGGTCGGTAATGAACTCCTTCATCCAGATTTCTTCTTGTGCTGCCTCCGAGGCTGCCATGTACTCCGCTTCACATGTAGATCCCGCCACGATGCTTTGCTTGCAACTACACCAGCTTTCTGCCCCACCATTCAAAATATACACGTATCCGGTTTGTGACTTGGAGTCATCCAGATCTGTGTCGAAGCTAGCATCGACGTAACCCTTTAAGATGAGCTCTTCGTCACCTCCATAAACGAGAAACATATCCTTAGTCCTTTTCAGGTACTTCAGGATATTCTTGACCGATGTCCGGTGTTCCATGCCGGGATTACTTTGGTACCTTCCTACCAAACTTACGTCAAGGTTTACATCAGGTCTGGTACACAGCATGGCATACATAATAGACCCTATGGCCAAGGCATAGGGGACGACACTCATCTTTTTTTCTATCTTCTGTCGTGGTCGGCCATTGAGCCGTGCTCAATCTCATACCTTACAATACAGGCAAGAACCCCTTCTTGGACTGATCCATATTGAACTTCTTCAATATCTTGTCAGGGTACGTACATTGTGAAAGACCAATGAGGCGTCTCGATCTATCTCTATAGATCTTGATGCCTAATATATAAGCAGCTTCTCCAAGATCCTTCATTGAAAAACACTTGTTCAAGTAGGCTTTTATGCTTTCCAAGAATTCTATATCATTTCCCATCAATAGTATGTCATCCACATATGATATGAGAAATGCTACAGAGCTCCCACCCACTTTCTTGTAAACACAGGCTTCTCCATAAGTCTGCATAAACCCAAACACTTTAATCATATCATCAAATCGAATGTTCCAACTCCGAGATGCTTGCACCAGCCCATAGATTGAGCGTTGGAGCTTGCACACCTTGTCAGCATTCTTAGGATCGACAAAACCTTCTGGCTGCATCATATACAATTCTTCCTTAAGGACACCATTAAGGAATGCCATTTTGACATCCATTTTCCATATCTCATAATCATAGAATGGGGCAATTGCTAACATGATTCGGACGGACTTCAGCTTCGCTACGGGTGAGAAAGTCTCATCGTAGTCAACCCCTTGAACTTGTTGATAACCTTTAGCGACAAGCCGAGCCTTATAGATGGTCACATTACCATCCGCGTCTGTCTTCTTCTTAAAGATCCATTTATTTTCTATGGCTCGCCGATCATCGGGCAAGTCAGTCAAAGTCCATACTTTGTTTTCATACATGGATCCTATCTCGGATTGCATGGCTTCCAGCCATTTGTCGAAATCAGGGCCCGCCATTGCTTCTTCATAGTTCGAAGGTTCACCATTGTCTAACAACATGATTTCCAGGACAGGGTTGTTGTACCACTCTGGTGCGGAACGTGTCCTTGTGGACCTACGAAGTTTAGTAGCACCTTGATATGAAGTTTCATGATCATCATCATTAACTTCCTCTCTAGTCGGTGCAGGCACCTCAGAAACATTTTCTTGAGCTGCGCCACTCTCCGGTTCAAGAGGCAATACTTCATCAAGTTCTATTTTCCTCCCACTTACATATTTTGAGAGAAACTTTTTCTCTAGAAAGGATCCATTCTTGGCAACAAAGATCTGGCCTTCGGATCTAAGGTAGAAGGTATACCCAACAGTTTCCTTAGGGTATCCTATGAAGACGCATTTTTCCGATTTGGGTTCAAGCTTTTCAGGTTGAAGTTTCTTGACATAAGCATCGCATCCCCAAACTTTCAGAAACGACAGCTTAGGTTTCTTACCAAACCACAATTCATACTGTGTCATCTCAACGGATTTCGACGGAGCCCTATTTAAAGTGAATGCAACAGTCTCTATAGCATAACCCCAAAATGACAGTGGTAGATCGATAAGAGACATTATAGATCGTACCATATCCAATAGAGTGCGATTATGATGTTCGGACACACCATTACGCTAAGGTGTTCCAGGCGGCGTGAGTTGTGAAACAATTCCGTATTTCCTTAAGTGCGTGCCAAATTCGTGACTCAAATATTGTCCTCCACGGTATGATCGTAAGAACTTAATTTTCCTGTCACGTTGATTCTCAACCTCACTCTGAAATTCCTTGAACTTTTCAAAGGTCTCGGACTTGTGTTTCATTAAGTAGACATAACCATATCTACTCAAGTCATCAGTGAGGGTGAGAACATAACGATAGCCTCTGCGAGCCTCAACACTCATTGGACCGCACACATTAGTATGTATGATTTCCAATAATTTGGTTGCTCGCTCCATTGTTCCGGAGAATGGAGTCTTGGTCATTTTGCCCATGAGGCTTGGTTCACACGTGTCAAATGATTCATAATCAAGAGACTCCAAAAGTCCATCTGCATGGAGGTTCTTCATGCGTTTGACACCAATGTGACCAAGGGGGCAGTGCCACAAGTATGTGGGACTATCATTATCAACCTTACATCTTTTGGCATTCACACTATGAATATGTGTAACATCACGTTCGAGATTAAATAAGAATAAACCATTGACCAGCAGGGCATGACCATAAAACATGTCTCTCATATAAATAGAACAACCATTATTCTCAGATTTAAATGAGTAGCCATCTTGCATTAAACGAGATCCAGATACAATGTTCATGCTCAAAGCTGGTACTAAATAACAATTATTGAGGTTTAAAACTAACCCCGTAGGTAAATGTAGAGGTAGCGTGCTGACGGCGATCACATCGACCTTGGAACCATTCCCGACGTGCATCGTCACCTCGTCCTTCGCCAGTCTCCATTTATTCCGCAGCTCCTGTTTTAAGTTACAAATATGAGCAACCGCACCGGTATCAAATACCCAGGAGGTACTACGAATGCTTGTTAGGTACACATCAATAACATGTATATCACATATACCTTTGACATTGTCGGCCTTCTTATCCGCTAAGTACTTGGGGCAGTTCCGCTTCCAGTGACTGTTTCCCTTGCAATAAAAGCACTCAGTCTTAGGCTTGGGTCCATTCTTTGTATTCTTCCTGGCAGCTTGCTTACTGGGTGCGGCAACTCCCTTGTCGTCCTTCTTGAAGCTCTTTTTACCCTTGCCTTTCTTGAACTTAGTGGTTTTATTCACCATCAACACTTGATGTTCCTTTTTGATTTCCACCTCCGCTGATTTCAGCATTGAATATACCTCAGGAATGGTCTTTTCCATCCCCTGCATATTTAAGTTCATCACAAAGCTCTTGTAGCACGGTGGGAGCGACTGAAGGATTCTGTCAACGACCGCATCATCCGGGAGGTTAACTCCCAACTGAGACAAGCGGTTGTGCAACCCAGACATTTTGAGTATGTGCTCGCTGACGGAACTATTCTCCTCCATCTTACAACTGTAGAACTTGTCAGAGACTTCATATCTCTCGACCCGGTCATGAGCTTGGAAAACCATTTTTAGCTCTTGGAACATCATATGCTCCATGTTGCTCAAAACGCTTTAGGAGCCCCGGTTCTAAGCTGTAAAGCATGCCGCACTGAACGAGGGAGTAATCATCACTGCACGTCTGCCAGGCGTTCATAACGTCTTATTCTGCTGGGAAAGCAGGTGCTTCACCTAGCGGTGCATCAAGGACATATGCTTTCCTGGCAGCTATGAGGATAATCCTCAGGTTACGGACCCAGTCCGTGTAGTTGCTTCCATCGTCTTTTAGCTTGGTTTTCTCTAGGAACGCGTTGAAGTTGAGGGCAACATTAGCGTGGGCCATTTGATCTACAAGACATATTGCAAAGGATTTTAGACTATGTTCATGATAATTAAGTTCATCTAATCAAATTATTTAATGAACTCCCACTCAGATAGACATCCCTCTAGTCATCGAAGTGATACATGATCCAAGTCAACTAGGCCGTGTCCGATCATCACGTGAGATGGACTAGTCATCATCGGTGAACATCTTCATGTTGATCGTATCGTCTATACGACTCATGTTCGACCTTTCGGTCTTTCGTGTTCCGAGGCCATGTCTGTACATGCTAGGCTCGTCAAGTCAACCTAAGTGTATTGCGTGTGTAAATCTGGATTACGCCCATTGTATGTGAACGTTAGAACCTATCACACCCGATCATCATGTGGTGCTTCGGAACAACGGACCGTAGCAACGGTGCATAGTTAGGGGGAACATTTTCTTGAAATTATTGCGAGGGGTCATCTTATTTATGCTACCGTCGTTCTAAGCAAATAGGATGTAAAACATGATAAACATCACATGCAATCAAATAATGACATGATATGGCCAATATCATTTTGCTCCTTTTGATCTCCATCTTCGGGGCGCCATGATCATCATTGTCACCAGCATGCCACCATGACCTCCATCATCATGATCTCCAGCATCGTGTCTTCATGAAGTTGTCTCGTCAACTATTACTTCTACTACTATGGCTAATGGTTAGCGATAAAGTAAAGTAATTACATGACGTTTATGATGACACGCAGGTCATAAATAAATTAAGACAACTCCTATGGCTCCTGTCGGTTGTCATACTCATCGACATGCAAGTCGTGATTCCTATTATAAGAACATGATCAATCTCATACATCACATATATCATTCATCACATCCTTTTGGCCATATCACATCACACGACATATGCTGCAAGAACAAGTTAGACGTCCTCTAATTGTTGTTGCAAGTTTTTACGTGGCTGCTATAGGTTTCTAGCAAGAACGTTTCTTACCTACGCCAAAACCACAACATGATATGCCAATTTCTATTTACCCTTCATAAGGACCCTTTTTATCGAATACGATCCGACTAAAGTGGGAGAGATAGACACCCGCTAGCCACCTTATACAACTATTGCATGTTAGTCGGTGGAACCAGTCTCACGTAAGCGTACGTGTAAGGTCAGTCCGGGCCCCTTCATCCCACAATGCCACCGAATCAAGATAAGACTAGTAACGGCAAGTAAATTGACAAAATCGACGCCCACAACAACTTGTGTTCTACTCGTGCATAGAAACTACGCATAGACCTAGCTCATGATGCCACTGTTGGGGATCGTTGCAGAAATTAAATTTTTTTCTACGCATCACCAAGATCAATCTATGGAGTAACTAGCAACGAGAGAGAAGGGAGTGCATCTTCATACCCTTGAAGATCGCGAGTCGGAAGCATTGCAAGAACGCGGTTGGAGGAGTCGTACACGTAGCGACTCAGATCGCGGCCGAATCCGATCTAAGCATCGAACAACGGCGCCTCCACGTTCAACACACATGCAGCCCGGTGACATCTCCCACGCCTTGATCCAGCAAGGAGGAGGGAAGGTTGAGGAAGAAGGCTCCAACAGCAGCACGACGGCGTGGTGGTGATGGAGTGGCAGTTCTCCGGCAGGGCTTCGCCAAGCTCACGCAGAGGAGGAGAGGTGTTGGGGAGGGGAGGGGCTGCGCCTTGGATGTGGTGCTGCAGCCCTCCCCTCGCCCCTCTATTTATAGGGACAAGGGGGCCGGCCCCTCTAGATGAGATCTAGAGGGGGGCGGCGGCCAAGGGGGAGGGGGCTTGCTCCCCAAGCAAGGGTGGCGCCCCCCTTTAGGGTTCCCCCCAAACCCTAGGCGCATGGGCCCTAGGGTGGGATGGCGGCCATCCCACTAGGGGCTGGTTCCCTTCCACCTACAACCCATAAGGCCCTCCGGGGCAGGTGGACCCTCCCGGTGGACCCCCGGAACCCCTCTGGTGGTCCCGGTACAATACCGGCATACCCCCGAATATTTCTGGTGACCGTATGATGACTTCCCATATATAAATCTTCACCTCCAGACTATTTCGTAACTCCTCGTGACGTCTGGGATCTCATCCGGGACTCCGAACAACATTCGGCAATTACATACAAATCTTCCTAATAACCCTAGCGTCATCGAACCTTAAGTGTGTAGACCCTACGGGTTCGGGAACCATGCAGACATGACTGAGACAACTCTCCGGCCAATAACCAATAGCGGGATCCAGATACCCATGTTGGCTCCCACATTTTCCATGATGATCTCATTGGATGAACCACGATGTCGAGTATTCAAGCAATCCCGTATACAATTCCCTTTGTCAATCGGTACGTTACTTGCCCGAGATTCGATCAATCCCAATACCTCGTTCAATCTCGTTACCGACAAGTCACTTTACTTGTTCCGTAACACATCATCCCGTGACCAACCCTTTAGTCACATTGAGCTCATTACGATGATGTCTTACCGAGTGGACCCAGAGATACCTCTCCGTCATACGGAGTGACAAATCCCAGTCTCGATTCGTGCCAACCCAATAGACACTTTCGGAGATACCCGTAGTGCACCTTTATAGCCACCCAGTTATGTTGTGACGTTTGGCACACCCAAAGTATTCCAACAGTATCCGGGAGTTGCATAATCTCATGGTCTAAGGAAAAGATACTTGACATTATAAAAGCTCTAGCAGACGAACTACACGATCTTGTGCTATGCTTAGGATTGGGTCTTGTCCATCACATCTTTCCCCTAATGATGTGATCCCGTTATCAATGACATCCAATGTCCATAGTCAGGAAACCATGACCATCTATTGATCAACAAGCTAGTCAACTAGAGGCTCACTAGGGACATGTTGTGGTCTATGTATTCACACATGTATCACGATTTCCGGGTAATACAATTATAGCATGAACAATAGAAAATTATCATGAACAAGGAAATATAATAATAACCATTTTATTATTGCCTCTAGGGCATATTACCAACAGGGAGGCGACCCAAGGGGAGGGGGCTTGCCCCCCCAAGCAAGGGTGGCGCCCCCCTTTAGGGTTCCCCCTAAACCCTAGGCGCATGGGCCCTAGGGTGGGATGGTGCCCAGCCCATTAGGGGCTGGTTCCCTTCCACCTACAGCCCATAAGGCCCTACGAGGCAGGTGGACCCTCCCGATGGACCCCCGGAACCCCTCCGGTGGTCCCGGTACAATACCGGCATACCCGCGAATATTTCCGGTGACCGTATGATGACTTCCCATATATAAATCTTCATCTTCAGACTATTCCTGAACTCCTCGTGACGTCCGGGATCTCATCCAGGACTCCGAACAACATTCGTTAATCACATACAAATATTCCTAATAACCCTAGCGTCATCGAACCTTAAGTGTGTAGACCCTATGGGTTCGGAAACCATGCAGACATGACCGAGACAACTCTTCGGCCAATAACCAACAGCGGGATCTGGATACCCATGTTGGCTCCCACATGTTCCACGATGATCTCATCGGATGAACCACGATGTCGAGGATTCAAGCAATCCCATACACAATTCCCTTTGTCAATAGGTACGTTACTTGCCCGAGATTCGATCGTCGGTATCCCAATACCTCGTTCAATCTCGTTACCGGCAAGTCACTTTACTCATTCCGCAACACATCATCCCGTGACCAACCCTTAGTCATATTGAGCTCATTACGATGATGTCTTACCAAGTGGGCCCAGAGATATCTCTCCGTCATACAAAGTGACAAATCCCAGTCTTGATTCATGCCAACCCAACAAACACTTTCGGAGATACCCGTAGTGCACCTTTATAGCCACACAGTTACGTTGTGACGTTTGGCACACCCAAAGTATTCCTACAGTATCCGTGAGTTGCACAATCTCATGGTCTAAGTAAAAGATACTTGACATTAGAAAAGCTTTAGCAGACGAACTACACGATCTTGCGCTATGCTTAGGATTGGGTCTTGTCCATCACATCATTCTCCTAATGATGTGATCCCGTGTAACGCCCCGAGACCGATGTGCCAGGTGTCGTTCAGTTATTCGATGGTGTTGCCTTGTCATTGCTTGTGTGTCATGCATTGCATATCATGTCATCATGTGCATTTCATTTGCATACATGTTCGTCTCATGCATCCGAGCATTTTTCCCGTTGTTCGCTTTGCATTCCGGTGTTCCGTTCTCCTCCGGTGGTCATTTCTACCTTCTTCTCATGTGTGGGGATTAAATATTTCTGGATTGGACCGAGACTTGCCAAGCGGCCTTGGTTTACTACCGGTAGACCGCCTGTCAAGTTTCGTATCATTTGGACTTCGTTTGATACTCCAATGGTTAACCGAGGGACCGAGAAGGCCTCGTGTGTGTTGCAGCCCAACACCCCTCCAATTTGGCCCAAAACCCACCTAACTCTGCTCCATCATCTAGAGCGTTCGATCACGATCACGTGACCGCAAACCGCACCTCATTTGGACTCTCCTAGCTCCCTCTACCTATAAATATGTGCTCCCCTCCTGAAATTTGCGGTGCAAACCCTAACTTCGTCCTTCTCCCACCAACGGACATGTCCACCCCGCCGCCGGACATGTCCGCACCGCCCCCCAGCGAATCAGAAGCCGCCACCGTCCCCGCGCCGCCGGGCCCACGGAGCCCATCTCCGGCCCGCCCCGGGCCGCGCCGGGCCCAAGGAGACCCGCGCCTCGCCGTCTCGCCGGACCTTCGCCGGTCCTTCACCGGAGTTCCCCGCCACCGCCACCGCCTCGTGCCTCGCCGCCCGCCACCGTACCCTGCCGCCTTGCTCGCGCGCCTCCTCCGCGCCTCGCTCTGGCCACTCCCGAGCGCCGCCACTCCGCCGCGGAGTCCGCTCCCCACCACCGGCCTCATGGCGCCGCCGCCTCGTCCCTCGAGGTCCGCCGCCAGCCTCCTGGCCCGCTTGCCCGCGCGCCATTGCCGCACCTCGACCAGACCCGCCGCCGTCATTCCGCCTCGCCCGCTCCTTACCCTCGTCGCAGCGGCAGGAGCCAGCCACCGGATCTCCTCCTCGCCGGCGTCTGAGCTCGCCGGAGCTCCGGCCGGATTCGATCCGGGGAGTGGGATGAGATCCACCACTCCCCCGATCCAAACGCACCTCGTCCCGATCCGGATCTCCTCGTCCCGGATCCCTCCGTCCCGCGTTGACTTTTCGCGGAGCTGAAATTTCACCAAGTCCCCGAGATTTCCATGTTTCATATGCCCCTGTTCATCATGCTATATCTTTGCATCCGTAACTCCGTTTTTGACATATAGCATATCAAACTGTTCGTCTCAGAGAGTACATCATTTCATTCCATTGCACCATTTTCATTTGAGTTCATCTTGATGCCCAAAATGATGTTAGAAGGAGGCTACTTGAGTTAATTATCAGATCTGCTACTCCATCTTAGACATTTGTCATTTTTGCCACGATTATTGTGTGCATGATATGACCATGAGATCTACATATGTTTTGTTAAGGGTTTTGTTATCGTTCCAGAGGTGCAACCCATGTATTTTTGTGATATGTGTGGTGACTAGTGCAAGCTTGCAAAGTGAGGCACTTGGCAACTCTGTTTTCAGGGACTTAGTGATTTCACTAAGTCCTGGGATCGTTTATCTCATGATGCCATATGTTCATGTTGTTTCCTAGTGATCCGTGCCTCTTTTGAGGATGATCAGTAAGGATGTTTTGTTAACCTTGTAGTGCTATATCCATCCATGTCTTTGTTTGCATATATGGAGCACCCTAGATTGAGTCAATCGAGCTCTACTTTTGCTTCGTTGTGAATCTGGGCAGATCGTCAACTTGTTTGCAATTTTGCCGATGTTGTTGTAGTGGATCCGTGCATGCTATGCCTTTGTTCTTGCCATGTCTAGCTTGCATTTTATGCCTTCTTGATAGATGTATGCTTGTCTTGCCATGAATTGCTCCGTGGTGAGTGCATCGAGCTCGTAAACATGCCTACTTGAGTTATGATTTCAGCATGTCCCAGTTTTCACTAAGTCTGAAAACCGATTATGTTTTGCTATGTTCATGTGCTTGTTAGTATACTTTGTGATCCCTTTTGGATCAAGGTCACTAAGGGACTTTTGTTAAGCTCTTTGAGTAGCTCCATGCCATGCTTTACTTTGTCATGTTCAGGTCCTGTAGCATATAGTTTTGTTGCTCCGAAGAGAGCTACGTGGTCTGAAATTCCAGACAAGTGTTAATTTCACTAAGTCTGAGTTCTGTTTACTGTTTGCATTTTTGCCATGCTTGTTTGAACGAGTTAATGGATGATTTGACCGTAGCTCAGTGCTAGACTTTTGTTAAGCATCTTGAATGCATCCTTGCCATGTATTTTGTTGCCATGTTTGAGTGCTATAGCATGTTCATCTCATTGCATTTAGATGACTACTAGCTGTAAATCACAGACCGTTGTCATATTTGAATTGCTTGCCTTTTCCAAACTATAACTCCGATTCCGGTGATCTTTATATCGATTTCAAATGAAAGCACCTCACCATTCCAGTGGCACTCTTGGATTTCCAAGTTGAGGCCAGGTTCATGCATTCCTTGTCCAATCATGCATATGCATCGCATACCGCATCCCGCATATCATACCATGTTCATGTGTTGGTTGTTTACTATGTTGTGTGCTTCTTTTCCGGTGTTGCTTCTTCGGGTTGGTTCCGATAACGTCGTGTTGTGAGGATTCGTTCGACTACGTCCGCTTGTCTTCTTCATGGACTCGTTCTTCTTCCTTGCGGGATTTCAGGCAAGATGATCATACCCTCGAAATCACTACTATCTTTGCTTTGCTAGATGCTCGCTCTTTTGCTATGCCTATGCTGCGATACCTACCACTTGCTTATCATGCCTCCTATATTGTTGAACCAAGCCGCTAACCCACCTAGTCCTAGCAAACCGTTGTTTGGCTATGTTACCGCTTTGCTCAGCCCCTCTTATAGCGTTGTTAGTTGCAGGTGAAGATTGAAGATTGTTCCTTGTTGGAACATGGAGATGTTGTTCCTTGTTGGAACATGTTTACTTGTTGGGATATCACAATATATCTTATTTAATTAATGCATCTATATACTTGGTAAAGGGTGGAAGGCTCGGCCTTGTGCCTGGTGTTTTGTTCCACTCTTGCCGCCCTAGTTTCCGTCATATCGATGTTATGTTTCCGGATTTTGCGTTCCTTACGCGGTTGGGCTATTATGGGAACCCCTTGACAGTTCGCCTTAAGTAAAGCTTTTCCAGCAATGCCCAACATTGGTTTTACCATTTGCCACCTAGCCTTTTTCTTCCCTTAGGTTCTGCAGACTCAAGGGTCATCATTATTTTACCCCCCCCCCCCGGGCCAGTGCTCCTCTGAGTGTTGGTCCGAACTAGAGTCATGTGCAGCGCCCCCTCCGGGAAACTCGAAGTTTGGTTTTAGTTGTATGGAGCACTCATCTGAGTGTGCCCTAAGAAAGAGATATGTGCAGCTCCTATCGGGATTTATCGGCACATTCGGGCGGTGTTGCTGGTTTAGTTTTACCCTGTCGAAATGTCTTGTTGTACCGGGATACCGAGTCTGATCGGAATGTCTTGGGAGGAGGTCTATTCCTTCGTTGACCGTGAGAGCTTGTGATGGGCTAAGTTGGGACACCCCTGCAGGGATTTGAACTTTTGAAAGCCATGCCCGCGGTTATGGGCAGATGGGAATTTGTTAACGTCCGGTTGTAGAAAACCTGAAGTTGACCTTAATTAAAATGAATCAACCGCGTGTGTAACCGTGATGGTCTCTTTCCGGCGGAGTCCGGGAAGTGAACACGGTGTTGGAGTTATGCTTGACGTAGGTTGTTCTAGGATCACTTCTTGATCATATTTTTATCGATCGTGCTTTGCCTTCTCTTCTCGCTCTCATTTGTGTATGTTAGCCACCATATATGCTAGTCGCTTGCTGCAGCTCCACCTTATACCTTTACCTTACCCATAAGCTTAAATAGTCTTGATCGCGAGGGTGCGAGATTGCTGAGTCACTATGGCTCACAGATACTTCCAAAACCAGCCTGCAGGTGCCGATGAGACCGTGCAGAGGACGCAACCAAGCTTAGGAGGAGCTCGATGAAGATCTTGTGTTTTGTGTTGTTTCATTCTAGTTGATCAGTAGTGGAGCCCAGTTGGGTTCGATCGGGGACCTTTGTCGCATTTGGGGTTCTTCTTTTATTTTGGTTCCGTAGTCGGACCTTGATTGTATTTGGATGATGTAATGCTTTATTCATGTATTTGTGTGAAGTGGCAATTGTAAGCCAACTATGTATCTTTTTCCTTATGTATTACATGGGTTGTGTGAAGATTACCTCACTTGCGACATTGCTTTCAATGCGGTTATGCCTCTAAGTCGTGCTTCGACACGTGGGAGATATATCCGCATCGAGGGTGTTACATCCCGTTATCAATGACATCCAATGTCCATCGTCAGGAAACTGTAACCATCTATTGATCAACGAGCTAGTCAACTAGAGGCTCACTAGGGACATGTTGTGGTCTATGTATTCACACATGTATTACGATTTCCGGATAACACAATTATAGCATGAACAATAGACAATTATTATGAACAAGGAAATATAATAATAACCATTTTATTATTGCCTCTAGGGCATATTTCCAACAATGACAACGGCGAAAGATTCCTTGTTCATGGTGCTCCTTTGTCCTCAGACATGCCTACTAGTTGCTTACGCAGGAGCAAGATGATGACACACACGCTTACCTGATTTGAAGTTGCAAGTTGCCAATCAAAGTCCAAACCTTTGGGCGGATGCTTTTGAAGGACCACCTCAACTCCAAGTGCAACCTCTTAAAAAACAATTGTTTCGAAAAACCACTACCCAAGATGCGAAGCACCTTGCAAGGATGCTCTACGCATGTTCATTCAATGTCCCAGTGACGTGCTTTAGGACAAATTGCAGCTCATGACTCCCACCTGCATCGACCTTATCTGGGATGTCCCAACACCGGCTAGCCTCGATAGTAGAATTTGGCCTTCTATTGCCCTCTCAGTATTATGAAAAATCCGGGACTCCAAAAATGACTTCACTCCCTAGACATTTAGATTTAAGAACCTCTATGAAAGTTGACCCCTTGTCTTTGCATCAATACTTCTCTTTGCACTTTATGATTTCTTGTAAAACTTGCCTCATTGATACCTTTGAATAATGCATTCAGGTGAGCACCGTCCCCGATGATTGTTCAAAAATAAAAAGAGTTGCCCTTGATTGTGAGATGATTCATGATCTCTTCAAGCATTGTTCAATAGGTGAATGTTTTAGTAGAAGTTATGAAGTTTTCGTGACCAAGTTTTTTTTGAAACACACGACCAAGTATACTTGATATTAGTTTTACACACAAACAGATTTACCGACCAATCAATATACTGAAACATTTTTTGCCAGAGGTAGCATTTGGATGATAACGGTGACCTAATTAGATTCGTCATCATACTAGAAGATAGCTGATACACACCTGATATATACGATTAACTGTAGGGATGAAAACGGAGCGGAAACGGATGGAACTGGGTGCTACCACATTTATTTTCTTATTTTTTGCGAAAGCGAAAACGAATACAGAAACCCCGAAAACAAATATGAAAATGAATACTACTGGAACCAAAAATGGAGCGAATACAGCATGGACACGGAGGCAAAAGCGGAGTTTTCACCAGAACTAAAGACCCCTTTATCCATAAACAAAAAAACAAGGAAACCAACAAAGTTGTTCAATTGATAAGATGATTACAAAATATGAAGAAATATCATGGCTATATAATAGGACATGTCATGTTTGTGTGTTGCTGCGCACAATGTTGTAGTAGTATTGCAGAAGTTGGGCCATATGGGGATTCTGCTTGTGTGTTGCTGCACTCGATGTAGTAGTAGTATTACAGAAGTTGGGCCATATGGGCATTCTGCTCATTGTGTGCAGAGCCTCATTCTTCTCATATTCTTTGTTCTTTGCTGGTGATAAATTGTACTAGATCACTGATGGCGCGCGTTGCCGTACCCGTCCATTTTGGATGTTGTATGATAGTGTGAGAAAAATTATGAAAAAAACATGCAGGTTGTAATATTGTATTTATAGTGCAAGATGTTAATTATAACATACCATGATGGCATGTGTTTTCACCTCCATCCACTTGTCCAGTAGGTTCATATTTTTTTTTGTAATATGTAGCATTAGGATGCATAAAGTTAAATTGACATGACTAAACCAAATATTGATCTTAATTGAATAGTGCTTTTTAATTAGTTTATATAGCGGTCACTTCTTGAACTCAATAAGCCAAAAGTTGCTTCAAGTTGTAAATACACGTGTTGAAGAATCTGTCAATACTTAGGGAAGAATTGAAGATACTTCCTCTGTAAAGAAATATAAGAGCGTTTAGATCAGAGGGAATACTTTAAGACACCAACCAGTTAAAGGTACAGAGTGGGCTACCTCAGTCCGCTAACGATTTGCCAAATAGCCTAGTGTCATAACTCCACGTTCCTGTGCTAGCCAAGTAACTAAGCACCTGTAACTTCATTTTTAAACTGCCAGCAATGCATACATGTACATAGATTAATGTCTAATTGATGATAGGATACATATCGTGCCTTCAAAAATAATGCATGAGTATTTCTCATCTGATTTCTTCGCTAGAGAAGATAGATTGCAGTTACTTTGGAACTTCCAGCAAACTCACCCCTTTGCTTTGAGTGTTTCAAATTATCATTTTGCTCACTCAAATTTAGAAGGATTAAGGATTTCAAGGCTTTGCTGAGCTGGGAAGCTTCATTCAGCAACTGAGCAGGGAGGATCCAGAGGGCCTCTGAAAAGGAAGTAACGAATCATAGTTTCAATCTATCAAAATACGGTGGTCAAGAACCGAATTAGAATAGGATCAAATAAATATTGTATGCTCCACAATAGCAAAGAGGCCCAATTATTAAACTATATGCAACAAATCATAAAGAAAGTGGTGAAGCACCTGAAACATTTATATACAATTTAAAACTTGTATTCAAAATTTTAGGTGCTTAAGCGAATCTTGGCTGCCACATGGCCACATTCACAACAAAATTATGATGTATGGTCTGCAGTTTTATAAATATTAAAATTATTACCGCACCATGCAATATTACTTGTTTTAAAATACCATACTTCCATTCTAACTACTTAGTATCTACAACTACCCACCTGATATACTCTGCACTCTAGCATGATCGAGGAGGATCACGTCATTGGTTAGGAAAAAAGGTAGAAAATTACAGGGAACAGACAAAAGCTAGGCTGCCCAGGAGCCATGTCTTAACGTTGGTGAGAGCAGGATGCAAGATGCTCATACCCTGGAAAACTTGCCATAATCCCAGTTGTCAATGCATATACAACAAGAAACATATTTAGAGCATGAAGCATGATCAGCCACGGCAATCAATCACCCATGCATACACCACCTGAACACAATTTGTGATACGATGCACGACCAGCTTTATCTATGAAGCAAACATAGCCAAATGATCGAGGAGTGAGAAGATAGGCGGAGATGATACAAACCCTACATTACAAACATGGCTGCCAAAGGTACAGGGACGGGAGCAAAATATATGGAGGCTTCTAGGGAAAAGGAAAGAAATATACGGGAGTAATGTACCTCCACTTACATGACTAACACTGTAATCACCATAAGCATTTCTAGATTTCCAAATTGTAAACTATTGTTTCTCGTGATGAGCAAATAAAACATTTCCCTATTGCATACAAAGGGAAGTACTGAAGCTTTTTTTACACAAGAACAGCAAACTGCAGTTGAAAGCTTTAGTTCTGTATTGTGGCCTCTCAATACAACAAAGTATATAACATTAGCTGGCGAGAAATTTTCTTATGATAATCATGTCTGTACAAAACATACTCCACCAATGTAACAATGTAGAAATCAGTACCTCACCTTCCAGATGGCTAGTGCATGACCCGGCCTCAAATCCATCAATCTAGAAAAGATAGAATAGGTAAAAAGATTAACCACCCAATTTTGGTTAGCTTAAGAAATAAAAGTAGGATAAGGAGCAATAGAATGTTAAATAGAAAAAGTTACTGTAATGTTCTAGTGCCTCTACAGACTGCTAAAGATAAATGCCATGCAAATTTTGCCTGCTGGAGCTTGTTAGTTCAGATTTAGCATTCAGATAGTGGTCGTTCTGCAGGAGCACTGAAAATACTAATGTTGCAGTATACTTTTAATCATGCCTAAGAAATTTAATTATGTTGAATTTTTGTATAAACTTTTGAACTTTATCATGCTACAACTTGTTACTACCAAAAAAATGTCACATTGAAACATAATACTCTCAGGCAAAATAAGATTAAAGTTGAAATCATTGCCTCACCTTCCAACCCAGCAGAAGCAAGCCAATCCATCACAACCGAGCCTGAATCCATCAAGCTGGAGAACCTGCATTCATTTTCGGAGTAGAGAGAACATATAATAATGAATTAAAATAGTCTAAATATGGTGCCAATCCATGATGTTGGCTTTGACGAAATTCTAATCGACATACATAAAAGACTAACAGCAAGCACACCACTAATTTAGCCCAAGAAAACAACCACAAAGAAAATGTTGGAATGGGAATCAATCTAGTCCCGAGAACAGTAAAACACAGTTGCCGTAGCAAATAAATAGGACCGAGAAATGTAAATGTGAGCGCACTGCAGGCCATCGAAATAAGATCAAGGCAAGACAAATCTTAACACGTGCATAGATCGAGAATACGAATTGTCAGGGAGGAGTGGACCTTGAACTTGAAGTACCCACAAATTGATTATCCTGGTACTCCTCGAGCGGTATGTCACGATGCGCTCCGCTCCCTCCATTGCTGTTCGGAATACCTTCAGTGCCCACCGTGCGTTGTGCACCGAATAGCACCATGTCCGCCTAACCGGCGCCCCAAAAATCAGATGTCACACATCAGGTGCCAGTGGCACGACTGGAAGGGATAGAGGTGCGAACATACCTGCAGCTGAAGAGATCACGGGCTTCGTTACCAGACGGCTTGCAGTGAACTCACGAGCAGGAGGTCTTGGCGGCGGCACCTAGGGTTCGCCTTAGGTCCATGAGGTACGCCAGCGTGAGGGAGCGCGTCCACCATGCCCTTGACGGCAGCCGTCCGGGGCTCCGGTTCTAGCGATTCTTCTTTCGCGAAACTCGTGCATCGAGGTTGTGGCCACGGCCAGCGGCAGCAGTGGTGGGAGGGCTACAACCATGGGGCATAGGAGGAGGCGTTGGGAGAGACAACGGCGTGGAGCCATTAGGCCCAATTTAATCTGTGACTACCAAAAAAGTGACCCGAGCAGCGGCCCAACACCGTTCGCGATCGTTAATAAGGAACTAAGGAACGAAGCCAGCTTACGCGGGGTTCACACATGATCCGATGGCCTAAAATGCTTACAAGTGACTATCCAACGGCCAGGAAGGCTGATGGCGTGAGAGGGGAGGAAAGTTGCACAGTTTTAATGTTTCTATAATACTCAAATCATAGTGTCAATACAATCAGCGAGAGCTAGCTCAACAGCAACATCTGGACCAGAACCAACCCAAGTCATGGTTCATCCTTCTAATCTAGCAAATCTAGCTAAGCAGTCACTAACTTTATTTTGAGAGTAATTTACGTGAGTAATTCAAGAATCATAAATGCCCAAAAGGTACTTAGAGGGTGTTTGTTTTTAGGGATTTATTGGTTTAGGGACTTAAAAAAGTTCCTATAAGTCCCCATCTAAACCAAACAGGAGGGACTTATAGGGACTTAAAGTGGGCATTTGAGACTTATGAAATAAGATTCTCAAGGAGGGACTTATAGGGACTTATAGTTGTAATATGGTCTTATAGAGACTTATAAGTCCCAGGAACCAAACAGGTAGGGACTTTTTAGGGACTTAAGACTTATAAATTGGGAATAAAAAAGTCCTAGGACTTATGAACCAAACAGGCCTTAATCTCCTTAACTATTGAAGAATAAATAGATCTGTCCAATGTTCAAAATAGAAATTTTCGTATTAACGGAAACGGAACATGCCTGTTCCACCAGGAAATATAGTTCCATTTCCATTTTTACTTGTGCATAAAGTTTCATTTCTGTTTTCATTTTGCAAATTTTCGTTTCCATTTCCGTTCTCCCCTTCATTTTCATTTTGCTGCCAGAAAAGTGAAAGTTTCCTCTTCAATTTCATCCGGTGGACCAATCTCCGATCCAACGAACACGTACACATCGTCGATCTCCAACGTGCAGGTATATGTATGCCATTTACATCCCTGGTTAATAGGACGGTAGATCGATCTCCGACCCAAGAAACACGTACATATCGTCGATCTCGTGACCACGAAAGGTTCAACACGTACGCGCCATGGTTCCTGGACGCGGATTTTTAGAGCATCTGCGCCGGGGCCGCGCTATCCCAGCCATGGGTTCTGTGCACTGTACCTCGAGATGGCCGAGGAGTAAACGTGTTTTGTTGGAGCTATTACCGTGGCGGCTGGCTATTACGGACGATGTGGTCCCATGGGTACTGCCGCAAGGCCCAACCCAGCCTAGCTTTGTCTTCCACCATACCCCACTGCAAGACCGTGAACACATCCGACACACTCTATCCTCGTTCGTTGACCTATAGCTCCATGGATGGGCTGCGCGGCGGTGACTCGGTGGCGCTGGCGTTTGGCTGCGGAATCAATCCGGCGGCCGCGGATGGGCACGCTCTGATTCATCTACTGCATCATTGTTCGCGCTGCTCCTTCTGGGGTGGGATCTAATCGGACTATTTTCCCTGTATGAGATTCTGAATCCCCTCGGTTGTTGATTCTGTGCCGGACCACAGATTCAACATATCCGTCGGTCACCCAATCTCATCTGTGCGACAGATGGACGGAATGGTGCGGACTGAGGCGGATTTACTGGCGCAATCAACATTCCCGATTGCTGCGCACCTCCCAGAAGCGACTACAAACCCCAAGTACGATTTATGTGTCTTGCCTTTCCTGCATAAGTCAGTTCTGTGTCGAATTTCATGACTAAGCTCGCACACCCTCAAAATTCTGCTATTTTTTGTATAGTGTGCAGCCGGTATTGACCTTGTATCCGGCTACAGCGAGGGACTTGGCTACCTGTGACTACGGCCATTCTTATAGGGCGTGTTTGGTTAGGTGGCTCGCACTTGGCTCGCACCCCAGATGCAAAATAGCCCATGTTTGGTTTGTTGTATGACCTGCTCAGCTTGGCCCAGTCGATGCAAAAAGAGGCCTCTCGGCCAGGCTGAGGGAAACGCAGGATCTGAACGTTTCTTTCATGCAGGCTCGCTCATGCCTTTTGCCTGCACCCGCGATGCAACCCAGTCCACCTCGTCCTCTCCTGTCCAACTCGCCATCGCCCTTCTCGCCCCTTCCCCGCCGTCGCAAATCTTCTTCTGAGGACGTCGCCGCCCTTGCCGGATGATGACGCCGTCGACGCTCCTCCACACTTTCGCCAGAGGACGACGCCGTCAGCGTTCCTCCACGCCCTCGCCGGACGACGACGTCGCCGACGCTCCTCACTCTGCCATCCTCGCACGGACCCGTACCTGCGAACGAGCTTGCCAGAGCACGCCACGCCGCCCGCCACCGCCTGAGAGGAAGAAGTGGGAGGGAGAGGGGAACACTTGCGCGTCGCGATCCGCAACCGGCGTCGCGTTTCTTCCCCATCTCTCCCCTTGAACCGCGCCGCGGCCGCCAATCCAGTCACTATAGTAGAATCTCCGGCACTAGCATATTCTCCCGGCAGCCCATCTCTGCCACGGCCATCTCCTCCCCAAAGTATCATCTACTAGAGAGGTCTCCCCTAACTAGTGTGGCTGTCTGCACTCCCTCGGTCCCTCCAACAGTTTGATTCAGATTTCAGTTCATATTTGTTTTACTAAAAACTAAAATCTGGTAGAGAAAGAAAAGTATCCAAACTGTTGTGGGGGGTTTGATTCCAGTTTATATTTCAGTTCAGATTTGTTTTCTTTGCCCCTAAACTGAAATCAAATACTTGTCAGTACTCCAAGGAAATCTCCAAACTGATGGAGTGTGTTTGATTTCAGTGAACACCTTTTATTTGTCTTCATTTTCTTAGTTCAGATTTGCCTTACAAGGCTTGTTTTCAGTTTAGATGGGCTGCCCTGTTTCTTGTAGACTAAAAAACAAGTATTGATGCAGGCTACCAATCAACATTTGTCTTATACAACATGTCGCATGCATCATATTCGTACAATCAACCAAACACACATCTCAGCCCATACTTGCATCAGCTCACCTAGGCCACACTCATCCAGTATCCCCCATGCGATGCAGGCTAGACCCACCCGGGCAACCAAACACACCCATAATCCAAGTGTGTCTGCTCCTGATTTTGAAAACTCTATAGTGGTGCCTGGATGGAATAAAAGGTGATTGTTGTCGGAGTAATGGGCCACGGGTAGGCTAACCCAGGCCCAGAACCTTTCAAGACATCGGGGCAGGCTGCACCCCTCAAGACCTCAGGACGAAGAGCCGCCTTTTGAGAGTCGGCTGCGAGGCAGCCGACTGCCAACTCGCAGCCGAGTCCTGAGGACGACTTCAAGATGAGTCGACTCCTGACTGGCGACTTCCAGAGAAGCCGGCCATGGGGAGTCGGCCCACGACGCCAACAACCCCCATGCCCTCATAAAGAGGGACGGGACGGGGAGTGGCCATAGTAAGGACCACTCCCACCCTTTTCCAAGGGCAGGCGTGGCCACAGTACGCCGTACTCGCGGAGATCTCCGCCCGGCGCGACACTGTTGCCATGCCGGCCGTGACGTCAGCCCCAGTGGGCGGAGTCCTGTGCCCACGACGGCCTGCCAGTACGACCCAGGGACGACGGGTCCCACCAGTCGGCGAGCGTGCGGAAGACGGTGAGAGCGCCCCCAGTCGGCCCAGTTGGGAGTCGGCCCCTCCCACGGGCCCCACGCGCCATTAACCAGACACGACAGGGAGTGGCCACAGTGATCGTCTGCCAGACGGCGGAGCTGTCGCCATGACCCCATGACCGAGCCCGCGTCATTAGAGGCACGGCTACAGTAATCTACAGCCGGCAAGACCCGCTCGCGGCGGACGCGGCCTGCCGGCTCCGTACCGAGCCAGTCGGCGGGCCCCAGGAGTCGGAAGATAAGACGGCGGCCAGAGAGACTGATGGCTGGGCCCGCATCCAGCCGAATTACCATTGTACCCCTGGGGGTAGGCCTATATAAACCCCCCAGGGCACCCATGCAAAGGGTTGGAATCCATTAGATCAGATCAGATCATATAGGAAGGAAAGAGCTAGCCTTGCCTTCTCCTACCTCCAGGAAATAGCTCAAGGAGCAACCGTGTACACACTTTGCCATAGTGATCATGCGGAGACCCCGCAGAGCAGCAGTAGGGGTATTATCTTCACGGAGAGCCCTGAAGCTGGGTAAGATTCGCTGGCGCGCATGCCTTTGCCTTATCCCGTTTCCAGGCACCGACGACGTTCTACTCGCCCCCACCATGATAAGCCATCATTTGGCATATGTCGCACCCAACCCTCGACATTTGGCGCCCACCATGGGGCCTGGTGCACTGTCGTCCGGAGACCTGCTCTGGACGGGAACCCTTTTCCTCCCTGGCGAGCGCAGCCAGCCCGACACGCCAGACGGAGTTTGCGCCGACGCGCTGCACGGCGCTGAGATTGCCTACGCAGCCAGCTGCCTCGCCGATCTTGTCGGCGAGGTTCGCCTCTCTGATGAGCCTGCATCCGACGCAGGCACGGGCGGCCCCGAGAGCCTCCTCGCGGGCCTCCTTGACCAACTCCACGTCGCCGACGAGCCTGCCATGGACTTGGAGTCTGTAGGCTCCACCGACCCGATGCTGGTCAACTCCGACACCGCGTCACTTGACGCGTTTCCCACCAATGTGGTGGTCTATGATGAGCCGCTCCCTCGCGCGGAGAGCGACGGAAGCACCATCACAGAGGTGCTCGTCATCGGTCATGACGAGCCTCCCGGCGAAGGAGCGCATGACCCACTTGGCTCGGCACTGCAAGACCTGACCGCGCCCATTCCGGAAGACGCTGACACGGAGACGTTGGAGGCGCGCCGCCTTCAGCTCGTCGAAGGCGCGAAGAAGCTGGCAAGCATGAGACGCTTGTCAGAAGCCTACCAGCGTGAGATGGATCGCGCTGTAGGTGGCTCGCCAGCCCCAACTGGGCCCAGCCGCGTAGGCGCAGTCCAGTAGCGCGGCGTGGCCATCGCCAACCTATTTGGGGGCAAATCGCCATGTGTACGCCATGCCTGCGGAAAACATTTGAGCCGCCCAGGCGGCGGCGGACGAGCTGGACAACTTCGAGGGCGAAGAGCGTCGCCTGATGACGGAGCGAGTCCAGCGGCTCCTCGACACGGCTGCCGCGCAGAACGAGGCCAGCTGTCGCATACAGGCACCGCAGCGACAAAACGACAACCCGCCTCCACGCCGAGACCAAGGCGCGACGTCTCGGACGCCGACTGGCGGCGCCCGAGGGAGGAAAGACAAGGATCCGGCTGTCAGCCGCAGTCGGACTCGCATTACCATAGAGCGCGACCAAGACGGCCGCCCAAGAGCAGTAGAACGACGGGACGACTGTCCGCCTCCTCCTCCTCGCAAGGAAAGGCGAGTCTCCCCGCCGCCTATTGACCATCCGACTCTCGGCGACCGCCTTGGCTGCCGAGAAGGAGTCGGAGAAAACGACGCCCGCCACCGGATCGACCGACTTCACCGATCCATGGCGCTAGAAGAAGAAGACGAGTTGCGTCCACCTTGTTTCGGGCCCCGCATTCGAGACGAGCCCTTTCCCAAAGGGTTCGCGCTCCCTAGAGACATGCCCAAGTACACCGGCTTCGTGATGCCAGAGGACTGGCTGGTTGACTACTCCACGGCCGTCAACATAGCGAACGGCAACAAGAATATTGCCGTAAAATACGTTCCGCTCATGCTCCAGGGCACGGCCCGGACATGGCTAAACATCCTGAAGCCCCGCAGCGTCAACAGCTGGGTCGACTTCACCGATGCATTCGTCCGCAACTTCACAAGCACGTACAAGCGTCCTCCCAAACCTCGCCAGTTTTCCTTGTGTGTGCAAGGCCCCAACGAGTCGACTCGCGACTACCTCACGCATTGGGCCGAGCTCCGGAACTCTTGTGAGGGCATGCACGAGGTGCAGGCTATCGAGTACTTCACCACGGGATGCAGAGAAGGTACCCTCCTCAAGCACAAGCTCCTTTGCGACGAGCCAGAAACCCTCGACGAGCTGCTGATCATAGAAGACAAGTATGCCACGGCCGACTCCTCCATGAAGGCGGAGATTCAAGTTAGTGCGACTAGCAAAGTGGCCCCTCAGGCTCCTAGAACTCCGGCTGGAGACGCCAGTCGGCGACAACAGCCAAGCGACCACAAGCGCAAGGCCCCGCAGCCGGCAGGTGGCGACAGTCGAAGACCAGTAGCCGGATGGGCAGCCTCCACTCAAGCGATAGAAAGGCGGCAAGCCCAACTGGTTGCCGGCTTTCTCATACGAGCAGACTCTGGATGGTCCTTGCAAATTCCACAGCGGCGCGAAGCCGTCGAATCACACCACTCGGAAGTGCCATTGGCTCACCAGGATCGCCAAAGGAGACGGCCTCCTGCCTCCCCCGCCTGCTGGGCAGCAGCCTCCGCCTCCGCCCCAATAGCCAGCTGTCAGGCCAGTCGGAGCAGTACAAGACGAGTACCCCGAAGAGCACGGGGCCTACGTGGTATTTACCAGTGTGGCTGATGATCGACGCAGTAGGCGGCAGCAGCAGTAAGAGGTGAATTCAGTAGCATCAGAGACACCAGAATTCATGCACTGGTCCAAGAAGCCTATCAGCTGGAGCAGAGCTGATCACCCAGAGGTGATGCCGAGTCCGGGCTCCTATGCCTTGGTCTTGGATGCCGCTTTTGCCACAGATAGACGAGCTGCTCGTTTCTCGCGAGTTCTGATAGATGGGGGCAGCAGCATCAACATCCTGTACAAGGACACCATGGAGAAGTTAGGAATCAAGCAAAGACAGCTTTACAACAGCCGGACTATATTCCATGGCATTGTTCCTGGCCTTTCCTGCTCACCAATCGGCAAAATCCTGATGGACGTCCTCTTTGGAGACAAAGATCACTTCCGCCGAGAGTCAGTTTGGTTTGAGGTGGTGGATCTCGAGAGCCCATACCATGCATTACTTGACCGACCCGCCCTGGCCAAGTTCATGGCAGTCCCCCACTACGCCTACCTCAAGATGAAGATGCCTAGTTCCAAGGGGATTCTGACCGTAGCCGGCGACTACCGGAAGTCGTCTGCCTGTGCGGCTGAAAGTAGTCGGTTGGCCGAGTCCCTGGTGATCGCGGCCGAGAAGCGGCTCCTTGACCGGGTTGTGGCGATGGCCGGCAAGCAGCTAGAGGTGTCGCTTAACCCCAAGGAGTCGGAGGCTGAGGGTTCGTTCAAACCGGCCAAAGAGACAAAGAAGATACCCTTGGATCCGGAGCACCCAGTGAGGTACGCTATCGTAGGCGCAAACCTCGACAGCAAATAGGAAGGCGAGCTCGTCGATTTCCTCCGTGAGAATCGGGACATCTTCGCATGGTCCCCCAAAGACATGCCAGGTGTACCGACGGAATTCGCCGAGCACAAGTTACATTTCCGATCTGATGCAAAGCCAGTCAGGTAGCCCTTGTGCCGCCTATCAGAAGAAAAGAGAAGAGTTGTCGGAGAAGAGATAGCCCGACTCCTAGCAGCCAGCTTCATTATAGAAGTATTCTTTCCAGAGTGGCTAGCCAACCCAGTCCTGATACTGAAGAAGAACAAGTAGTGGCGAATGTGTATTGACTACACAAGGCTCAACAAGGCTTGCCCTAAGGACCCGTTTGCTTTGCCAAGAATTGATCAGGTGATAGACTCCACAGCCGGATGCGAGCTGTTGAGCTTCTTGGATGCATATTCAGGATATCACCAGTTCAAGCTGAACCTGGCTGATAGACTGAAGACCGCCTTCATCACACCGTTTGGAGCCTTCTGCTACCTAACCATGACGTTCGGCTTGAGGAATGCCGGCGCCACCTTTCAGCGTTGCATGCAGAAGTGCCTCCTCAAGCAACTCGGCAGAAACGCCCACGTCTACGTGGACGATGTGGTGGTGAAGACGGAGAAGCGTGGAACACTGCTGAAAGACCTCAAGGAGACCTTTGAGAACCTGCGCTGATTCCAGATCAAGCTCAACCCTGAGAAGTGTGTCTTCGGAGTAGCAGCCGACCAACTCCTTGGCTTCCTGGTCTCTGAACGTGGCATAGAGTGCAACCCTGTAAAGATCAAGGCCATTGAGAGGATGGAGGTACCTAGCTGACTGCTGGACGTGCAAAAAATTCACTGGCTGCTTGGCGTCTATCAACTGATTCATCAGTCGGCTGGGCGAGAAAGCTCTCCCCTTACACCAGCTCATGAAGAAGACCACTTTTTCGAGTGGAACCACAAGGCAGACGAAGCCTTTCTCCAGTTGAAGAAGATGTTGACTACTCCAACCCGTTCTGGCGGCTCCGACTCCTAAGGAGCCCATGCTCCTGTACATCGCCGCCACCAGCCGGGTAGTCAACACAGTCATTGTAGTGGAACGCAAGGAGAAAGGCAAGGCACTACCTGTCCAGAGACCGGTGTACTACCTGAGCGAAGTGCTGTCGACCTCCAAGCAGAACTACCCCCACTACCAGAAGATGTGCTATGGCGTGCACTTTGCCGCCAAGAAGTTGAAGCCTTACTTTCAAGAGCATCCAATCACTGTGGTCTGCACGGCCCCACTTGCCGAGATCATCGGAAGCCGAGATGCTTCTGGTCGAGTGGCCAAATGGGCCATAGAGCTGGCTCCCTACACCATCTACTACCAGCCCCGCACTGCCATCAAGTCACAAGCACTGGCCGACTTCCTCGTCGACTGGGCCGAGACCCAGTACCTACCACCAGCGCCCGACTCCACCCATTGGCGGATGCATTTCGACGGCTCCAAGAATCGCACCGGCTTGGGAGCCGGCATTGTCCTCACTTCTCCTAAAGGCGACAAGCTCAAATACGCATTGCAAATCCACTTTGCCGCCTCCAACAATGTTGCCGAATACGAGGCGCTCATTCACGGGCTCCGGCTTGCCAAAGAACTTGGCATTCGCCGGATCCTGTGTTATGGCGGACTTAGTGGTCCAGCAGTCGTCTGGCGACTGGGACGCCAAAGATGCAAACATGGCGAGTTACCGTTTCCTCGTGCAGCAACTCAGTGGATATTTCGAGGGGTGCGAGTTGCTCCATGTGCCAAGAAACGACAACGATCAAGCAGACGCTCTGGCACGAATCGGCTCTACCCGCCAAGCAAAACCATCCGGCGTCGCCCTTCAGCGCCTCCTCAAGCCGTATATCAAGCCTTCACCGGAATCAGACTCCATCTTTGTGCCGGCTCCCCCCGAAGAAGTCGGATCCGACTCCAGAGCTCCGACAGACGGTACAAGGATTTTGGCAGATGGCTCTAAAGCCGCCACAGTCGAAGCCGACCGAGGGACTGCAGAACCCGGCCCGGGGACTGCGGCGGCCAGCCCGAAGACTCCAGAACTCGGCCCGAGGGCTGCACCAGTCAGCCCGGGGACTTCATTAATCCAGCAAGCGGTTGCTGGCTCTAGCCCGCCGCCTCCCAGCCTAGCCGCCCTCGTCCAAGTCGCAGTTCTGGCAGTCAAAGAAATAGCAGCACCCTCATGGGCCCAGCCCATCCTCAAATTCCTAGTGAGCAAAGAGCTGCCGACTGATGAGACCTTAGCTTGGCAAGTACAACGCCGAGCGGCAGCCTACACCATAGTCAACAGAGAGCTGGTCAGGCGCAGCGTCACTGGTGTCTACCAGCGCTGCGTAGAGCCAGAGCAAGGCCAGGCAATTCTCAAAGACATCCATCAAGGCGAGTGCGGCCACCATGCGGCTTCAAGAGCACTCGTCGCCAAAGCCTTCCGACACCGTTTCTTTTGGCCAATGGCCATAGAAGAGGCCAAGGAATTGGTCCAAAAATGCAAAGGGTGCCGGAAGTTCCGCTCCAAGCCGCATCAGCCGGCTTCTGCACTCAATACCATCCCCATTGCCTGGTCCTTCACAGTTTGGGGCCTAGACATGGTGGGACCATTCAAGATGGCACGAGGTGGCTTAACTCACTTACTTGTCGCAGTGGACAAGTTCACCAAGTGGATAGAAGCGAAGCCAATCAAGAAACTGAATGGTCCGACTGCCATGACTTTCATCTCCGACATCACAATTCGGTACGGTGTACCACACAGCATCATCACCGACAACGGCACGAATTTTGCCAAAGGCGCCTTGGCCCGTTTCTGCGCGTCACAGGGCATCCGACTGGACCTAGCGTCTGTCGCCCATCCACAGTCAAACAGCCAGGTGGAGCGAGCAAACGGTCTCATCCTGTCCGGCATCAAGCCCCGACTGGTCGAGCCTCTGGAGCGCTCGGCTGGCTGTTGGCTCGATGAGTTGCCAGCCGTCCTCTGGAGTCTGCGCATGACTCCAAACAAGTCAACCGACTTCACGCCTTTCTTCCTCGTCTACGGTGTTGAAGCCGTCATCCCAACGGACATAGAGTTCGATTCCCCGTGAGTCACCATGTACACCGAGGAAGAAGCAGAAGCACGACAAGACGGCGTCCATCTGCTAGAAGAGGGCCGGCTGTTGGCACTCAGCCGGTCCAGCATCTACCAGCAGAGCCTCGCAGATACTACAACAGGAAGGTCAGGCCGAGATCTTTCCAAGAGGGCGACCTTGTGCTTCGACTGATCCAGCGAATAGCCAGCCAACACAAGCTGTCGGCGCCTTGGGAAGGCCCCTTCATCATCAGCAAAGTGCTGGGCAACGACTCCTACTACCTGATCGACGCTCAGAAGCCCCGAGCATGCAAGAGGGATGACTCCGGCAAAGAGACAGAGCGGCCATGGAATGCAAATCTCCTCTGAAAATTTTACAGTTAAACGCAGTATGTATCACACTACCTTTTGTATTAAAAGTACCAAGACTTCGGGCCCCCCGAGAAGAGCTCGGGGGCTGCCCTCTTGTATCTATATGATAATAATTATGCCTTCGAGTATATTACTCTTTGTTATGCCGCTTGGCACCGGGTTCGACTAGTCGGCCCGGGGACTTGCCGCCCTGCGCTATGAAATGCTTCCTGCAGCCGGACAAGTAGTGTGTGGCGCCTAAGCCATCTCCTGTCAGAAGCCGCCGCTCGCAGAGCGACTGTCTGGTGGGCAGGAGTAAGGAACAATGGGCGTCCACATGAAAAATGGCTAAGGACTCAAAGCATAAACATAGCTTAAAGCCGGCTTCCAGCCTTTTTCGCAAACCGACTCTTGAACAGTCGGCTTGCCTCCTTCTATCTGACTTGCTAAACAACTCTAAAACGGCTAAGTACCTGCCTTCCCAAAGTGACCAAGAATTTGATCCAGTAGCAGTCCGCAGAGCGGTTGTCCGACTGACAAAGACAGCAACTGAGGGAAGGCGGCAGAGGAAAAAGCCAAAAGAGCAATAAGAAAGAAAAGATAGAAGTCGGATGAATATTTACATAACAAAGGCCCTTGGCCGAACCTTCGAGCAGAAGTTCAAAGTACACTCCGCGGGTGGAATTGTGCGAATTAATGAGTTCTTCAAAGATTATTAAAACAGATAAAACAAAGATAAGGTGGCAGCCTAGGAGGCGGCAGACAGGTTCGGAGGATCGGAGGAGACGTCGGTGTTGGATGTTGGGGCGGCCGGCTGGGCGGTCTCAGCTTGATCACCTCCGGCGGCAGTCGGCTCGGGCGGGCACGGCTTGTTGCTGGAGGCACGGTCGAGCTGGGGCTGGCCCTCCGCTCCGTCTTCCGGTGCCTCCGCCTTGCTTCCATCCTCCGCCTCGTCTTCCTCGACGCTGGAGCCAATCACCTCCGCCGAGTCCTCGCCGTAGTCTGGGTTCATCCCAAACCACTCCGGCGGTACCTCCCCGCCGTCTTCAGCCCGCTCGGGGACAAAGATGCTGGTGTCGGTGTACTCGGCGATCGTCGCCGCACGCTTGACAAGGGCGTCTTCCGCGGCTGCCAGCTCCGGCTAGGCCTCTGACCGGAGTGTGGCCAGCCGGTCTAGGTCCAGCCCTGGATACCACGCCTTGACGAATTCCAAGGCTCGGCGCGCTCCAGCCCGGGCCGAGGAACCCTTCCGGGCCTCAAGACGGCCAACCGCGACCTCCAGCCAGTCGGCAGTCCGACTGGGGGTGCGCGGAGCCTGCACGTCTGGCCACAGGGCGGCGATCGCTTGGGCGCCGACACGTTGAAGCCGGCGCAACATCCGGTGGGCCGGCCGCAGACGAGCCCCAATGCTCAGAATATGCTCGTCAAGGGTCCGGGGGCATCGGCGGCGATCTCCGCGCCATCTGCCCTCCGCTCCTCGCGGTCAGCCTCGATAGCTTGAATGGCGGCCTGCGAGTGGCCGGGGAAGAAGTCTGCCAAGACGAAAAGAATGAATAACAAGTCAAAAAACCAGGAGTCGGCTCGACCTATAGTCGGCGGCTCAAAGAAGAAAAGCAAAGAAGCTCACCGTCGACGAGGTCCTCGATCTCATGGAAGCCAGAGGCCAGCATTGCCTCCTTGTCAGTCCAGGAGGAGCGCTCGCTCGTGAACTCGGCCAGGAGGGCGGCCTCCACCTCTTCCGCCTCCTTCTGTGTCTTCTTAAGCAGCTCCTTCTGCTCTGCCAATTGTGCGGCCAGCAGATCGCGCTCTGCGGCGAGCTTGCTGCACTCCTCCCCCTTGGCACGCAACACGGTGTTGGTTTCGCTCAGCTGCTGTTGAAGAGTGGCGTTGGCCTCTGAAGAGAAAGAAGAAGGAGGGCGTTAAGTCATCAAGAAAGAAGGTCGCCGGGGAGATCCGGCCCGACTGCTCAGCCGTCGGCCCGAATCTCGGGGACTACAGCCCGCGGGTGCGCCAGCGCACCCCCGCAAAGAAGAAAAAGAACTCACTCGGGCTCTCCGACAAGTTGGCGATCCGCTTGCCCAGCTCTTCAACATTGCGGTTGAAGGCGGTGACACAGAGGTTGTGATAGTCCCGCGACAAGTATTTCAGACAAAAGTTAGTACCCGGAACTCACCAATTGGAGTTCCGGGCCGCCTGCTCAGCAGCCGGCCCGAAACTCGGGGACTACACCCAGTGGGTGCGCTGGAGCGCCCCCACAAAGAGGAACAAGAAAACAAAGACAAAGGAGAAAGCATACCCGGATGGCTGCCCGCGACGCCAGGTGCGCCTTGGTGCAGTTTTGGATAGCGTCGCTCTTAGCTCGCAGCTTTGTCTGGACATCCAGAAGCGCCTGGTTCAGCGGGCCCGTGCCGCCTCCTCGCACCCACCCAATGGACGCGGCGCTCGTCGCATCGGCGTCTGGGATCGTCGAGCTAGCGGTGCCGGTCTCCAAGGGGCGTGGCGCCGAAGTAGCCTTCTCAAGATGGCGGCGCATTGGCGAGCCGACTTGAAGGAGTAGCCTTGCCACGGCCTCGTCTTCAGTCGGCGGCAAGGGCGGGTCCGCCGGCTGTTTGCCTTGTGCGCTCCTAGATGGCGGCGGGGGCGGCGGTGGCGGCACGACCGCGTCCGGCATGGAGGCGTCGCCGCCGCCTCTCTCCACGATCGGGAACTCGCCGCCGGCTTCCCCTGACTGCCCCGTGAACTCTGGGGGCGGCGGCGCAGAGTTCAGAGGGGTGATGAACACCGCCGACCGCCGGTGCGCAACTTCCTTAGCCTGCCGCCTTGCCACGACGGTGGCCTCGTCCTCCTCCGGCTTTTTCAGGGCGGAGGCCTCCGCCTTCTTGGCCTCCGCTTTCTCCTGGCGGGGGCCTCTTCCTCCTCGCGCTTCTCCTACGCATTCCGCTCCATCGCCTCCCGGAGATCGGCGGCGGGGTCAATCCGCCGAGTAGTGGCAGACGTCTCCGCCGACCCCATAACGGAGGTGGCGGCAACCCTCTCAAGAGTGAGGGGAGCCCTGAAGCGAGGGAAGCATATGAAAGACTCAGACAAGATCAACAAAGAGAAAATAAAGATAAGGGACGGAGGCGCTTACGCAGAGACCAGCGGCGGCTTCTTCACTTCCTTGCGGAAGCGGTTAGCTTTCGCGGCCGCCTCTTCCCGCTTGGTCGCGGCGGCCGCTCCCTTAAACTTCTTCGACCGGCCACCAAGTGTACTCGGCCCGGCCCGACGCTTCTTCGCGACGCCTTGAGCGTCCAAGACGGCGGAGGAACTCGCGCTTGGCTGGCTAGCCTTTGGCTGGTGACGCGGGGCGACTTCTCCCTCGGCATCGTCGTCAGGCCAGTCGGCGAAAGTGGCCGTAGGCCTGGAGCCGCCTGCTTCTCCTCCTCCTCCCTTGGCGTCAGCCTCCATGGCCGCCGCCCCCAAGTCAGGATCGTCGACGTCGCTCTTCGCCCGATCGGGGACAAACTGACGAGCCGGCCCCGTGGTGCCGGCCGAAGGAGGGACGAGAGGGTTCTGATTCAAAACAAAAACGGTCAGACTGGACAAGTCGGACCCGGCAACAAAAGAAACAGAAGAAGGAAGACGACTTACAACAGGCAGGGGGTTGGCGCGTGAGTATGGCTCCTTGCCGAACCGGCAATCCACCGAGAGACCGCAGTTCGCGATGTAGTTCACCGTGTCCGCCACCTCCGCGTGAGGCATGTCCTTGGAGCACATCCGACTTGGGTCCCGATGACTGCTCATCTGGCAGATCAGGTGAGGTCGGCCTTGGAGTGGGAGGACTCGGCGCGCAACGAAGGCGGCCAGCAAGTCAGCCCCGGTCAAGCCCTCCGACTGCGTCAGCACTCGGAGTCACGCGACGGCGGCGGCAACAGCAGGAGACAACGTCCTGGCTCGGTGTGACCAACTAGGGAACCTTCCAGCCGGCGCGCCGGCTTCGTAAGCCGGCAGGTTGACCCAATCGCCTTCTAGGGCGACGTTCTTCATATAAAAATAGGACCGCTGCCACATCTTCACTGACTTAATCAATGCGATGGTGGGAAACGGATTGTCGGCCACTGATCTCCGCATCGCGATAAACGCACCGCACTGGGCCGGCACACCGGCGACGTGTGTGCCGAGCTTGCACTGGAAGAACTCACCCCGAAGCTCGATGGTGGGGAGAACGCTGAGAAAGCCTTCGCACATGGTGGCGAAGGCAGCCAGCAGCACCACCGTGTTCGGAGTAAGGTGGTGCGGCTGGAGCCCGTGGAACACCAAGAAGGAGCGGAAGAAGCCGCTCGCCGGCAACCCCAGGCCGCGCATAAGGTGCGAGCGGAATATGACCCGCTCGCCCTCCTCCGGCGCCAGCGATATTTCCCCCTCCGGCGCGAGGCGGACCCGCACTAAGCCCCTGCCGGGCAGCCGCCGTGTCTTGCGGAGGATCTCGACGTCGTCGTCATCGACCTCGGAGCCGTCCCACACTCCGGAGCGCATAGCAGGAGGCGTAGCGGCGGAGGAAGAGCTCATCGCTGCGGGCGCGGCGTGGTTCGGAGCAGCAGCGGCGAGAGGAAGAAGAAGCAAGAAGGAGCGAAAGGGAGGATGGGTGCGCGTGCTTCGCCGCCCCCCTCCCCCTGCCTACTTGTAGGCTCGTGGGCTGAGAAGCCGAGGGGGCAGTCGTGGGATTAACTGCGCCCAGGACCCCACGACCCCCGCGATTTACCACACGAAGTTACTGCGTGCAATAACCGCGCGGGAACCCCAACCGTCCGCATGGCCACAACGGATCCATTCACATGCCGAGGCGCGGTAGTGGCGGGCCCCGCCTATAAGCCTGTCCCATCACGCGCGTGGGTGGGCAGACTAGCTCAGCCACGTGGCGCCTCGCGACAGGTCCACAACGGGCGGCAACCCGGAGGCTTATCAGGCACGCCGCCTGGACTCCGCCGCGACGTTCAAACTTTTTTAGGGGCAAGTCGGCCTTAAGCAAGTCCGGCTCCAACTAGTCGGCTTGACAGAAGACGGCTAGCGAGGCCCAGATCCAACCACCGGAAAGAAGAAACTGTTGAGGCTCCTCGACATATCGCCCTCGGTGTCTCACCAGCTTCGGGGACTACTGTCGGAGTAATGGGCCACGGGTAGGCTAACCCAGGCCCAGAACCTTTCAAGACATCGGGGCAGGCTGCACCCCTCAAGACCTCGGGACGAAGAGCCGCCTTCTGAGAGTCGGCTGCGAGGCAGCTGACTGCCCACTCGCGGCCGAGTCCCGAGGACGACTTCAAGATGAGCCGACTCCTGACTGGCGACTTCCAGAGAAGCCGACCATGGGGAGTCGGCCCGCGACGCCAACAACCCCCATGCCCTCATAAAGAGGGACGGGACGGGGAGTGGCCACAGTAAGGGCCACTCCCACCCTTTTCCAAGGGCAGGCGTGGCCACAGTATGCCGTACCCGCGGAGATCTCCGCCCGGCGCGACACTGTTGCCATGCCGGCCCTGACGTCAGCCCCAGTGGGCGGAGTCCTGTGCCCACGACGGCCTGCCAGTACGACCCAGGGACGACGGGTCCCACCAGTCGGCAGGCGTGCGGAAGACGGCGAGAGCGCCCCCAGTCGGCCCAGTTGGGAGTCGGCCCCCAGGAGTCGGTCGGCCCCTCCCATGGGCCCCACGCGCCATTAACCAGACACGACAGGGAGTGGCCACAGTGATCGCCCGTTAGACGGCGGAGCTGTCGCCACGACCCCATGACCGAGCCCGCGTCATTAGAGGCACGGCTACAGTAATCTACAGCCGGCAAGACCCGCCAGCGGCGGACGCGGCCTGTCGGCTCCGTACCGAGCCATTCGGCGGGCCCCAGGAGTCGACGGATAAGACGGCGGCCAGAGAGACTAACGGCTGGGCCCGCATCCAGCCGGATTACCATTGTACCCCTGAGGGGTAGTCCTATATAAACCCCCCAGGGCACCCATGCAAAGGGTTGGAATCCATTAGCACTAGACCAGATCATATAGGAAGGAGAGAGCTAGCCTTGCCTTCTCCTACCTCTAGGAAACAGCTCAAAGAGCAACCGTGTACACACTTTGCCATAGTGATCATGCGGAGACCCCGCAGAGTAGCAGTAGGGGTATTATCTCCACGGAGAGCCCTGAAGCTGGGTAAGATTCGCCGACGTGCATACTTCGCCTTATCCCGTTTTCAGGCACCGGCGACGTTCTACTCGCCCCCACCATGATAAGTCATCCTTTGGCATATGTCGCACCGAACCCTCGACAATTGTTCATCGACTCAGAAAAATATAATAATAAAACTTACTGTGATAATTAGTTGATGTTAATCATATTTTTGTAGTTTAAAACAATGTGGTGTGTGTGCAACTGAAAAATAATTGGTGATTTGACGAAAACCATGAAACTCCTGCAAGAAATGAAGACAGAGGATACAAATCTGAAAGTTGAGATAGATGTAGACGGAGATGGCCGTGTCCGTACTATGCTCCGTACCAACAAAAGTACTGCACAAATCTAGTTATGCATGTCTTTATTGTCATATATAATTAACATTTGATCTCATGCTTGGTATGCCTATGCGTAATCGCATCTTTCAGAATTCAGATCAAGCTGTAGCAATGAAAGGGGCTATCGAAACTGCGCTGCCGCACACTAAACACAGATGGTGTAAATGGCATGTCCTTCGTGATGCTAAAGGAAACATCGGCCATGTGTACAACAAGTTTTCTGGTTTCAAGAAGGAATTCAACAAGCTTGTCAATGTATTTTTCAGTTTGTTCCATGCTGCATCAGGCAAGTTCTCGGAGCATATATTGAACGTTGAGAGGGTTGGCATAAGGCAACTCCTGCATCTTTGTACACAAGATGTCTGCTGTTGACATCAAAGACGGCTACATGGTGAGTGAGCATAATTCTGTTAGTATATTAACACAATTTATTGTCTCATAAATTTTTTGTGGTAAATAGACGATGATTCATCACTAATTGTTTTTGTTTGCATTTTACAGAGGATTCCGGAGAACGCCATTGCTCCTGTTGAACGCACCACGGTCGAGATGGGTGAATCTGGGAGTATTCTGTTGTATGATGATTCAGGTTCCCATGTAATGGTTTCTTTCAAAAAGGCAAACGATGGCAGACTTGTCATACAAGGCGGTTTCGTCGTCGACGGGAACGTCTCATCCCACTGAAAGCGTATCGCCGGAAATCCTGAAATAAATTCAGGAATAATGCGAGCACCAGGATTTGAACCCTGATGGGTTGGGGATACCACTGTCCACCTAACCAACTCAACCACAGGTTGAATCGCTCTACATCTTATCTTAAAACCTTAAATTATGACTAATATGCACTAGGGGCAAAAACGATATAATCATCGATGCCAAACTGATCATTGGTTCAGCTCTCGGGATGCTTGTTTCTTTTGTGTAAGCCGTCGATCAAGGATTTGTGACACTGTCAGTGTGGTCTATGCCTATATGTAAATTTGAGCCTATGCAGTATCCATATCTATTTTAAGTTTTTTTTTAGGGATATCTATTTTTAAGTTTTAGTGGCATTGGTGGATCATCACGGCCACCCCAATTGCCCACCCTTCTTAGTGTCATGCTCTGCATCATCGGCCTGGCTCATGAAATGGGTTCATGCGCCTGGCACATAACGTCTCACTTCGGAAACTCCACAGCTAGTGTGCATCATGTGCCAGGTACAGAAAGCTAGTGTGCATCTTGTGCCAGGTACAGGACATGTGACTGGATCGTAATCTGAGTTCAGATATAACCCCAAGCGTCTTGCAAATGTGCCAGGTACATTATTTTAACCTGAACCCCTGATAATGTGCCAGGCACATTATTGAGCCTGGTACGTACAACAACAATGATTGGAGTGGTTCACACGTGCGAGGCACACTTTTGGTCTACTTACGTACCATGAACATGATATGTGTCATGACACGCCCTGATGGTCTGATTCAAATAAATGCGTATTTCCTCTGGAAAAAAATTCTTACTTTTTTGTTACGATCTAAAAACAAATTTAATGTATACTTAGTATCAACGAATTTCCAAACATAACATGTCATCATTACCCACAACTGCGATAATAGTTATGTCCGAACCAAGTGAAGGTACATGGCAAATAAGTTGTTCACAAGCGTTGACATGAGAATAATTCAGACTTCATATCCAACACACAACAAATTACATACATTGCTTGCACCCCAACACAAGAATAGGTGCGCCCCCAGGGTACGCGACTCTGCTCTCTTATTCATTCATCGATAGACTCGATAAATTGGTGTGGCCTCTTTGCATTGTTCCCCTTGAGATGCAAGATGTCATAAAGGCAATATGGTGCTAGACATTGCTCTTCAACCTGCTAAAAAATGTTTAGAATACAATCAGCCAAATCACTAATAAAAAAAGGACCTTCTCAACGTAGCTCTCGTTGAACTTAAATACCTTCATCATTAATTTACTCGACTATGCTCTCTTATTCATTCATCGATAGACTCGATAAATTGGTGTGACCTCTTTGCATTGTTCCCCTTGAGATGCAAGATGTCATAAAGGTAATATGGCGCTAGACATTGCACTTGAACCTGCTAAAAAATGTTTAGAATACAATCAGCCAAATCACTGATAAAAAAAGAAAAGGACCTTCGCAACGTTTTTTTTTGCGGGTCTGGACCTTCGCAACGTTGCTTTCGTTGAACTTAAATACCTTATCTGGACCAAGGACAATAGCTTGTCTGACCTCGTCCACCATCCCTAAGAGCCAAACCATATGTTTCACACTAAGCTTACTGATCAGTGGTATGGATAATGTGCCAGCCCAACCCATAGATGTTACGATGTCTCGTTTCTGCTGATCAAATTGTGAGACAACAGCGTAAACGTTCTGCACTGAACAACGGAAAGTAGGTCCTTTATAGCCATCACCCCCTGTCCGACTCATCTTCTTTCAGAATTGTGGGCAGCTTGTTGAGCTTGTTGTGATTCTGCACAAATAAAACAATGAAAATATATATGGGGTTGTTTGGATAGATGGAATATAGAGAATCCGTTCTATATAAAACAGAAAAACTGTTTAACCGACTAAAACCACGTTTGGCTCTTCTAACTAATCCACGGATATGCAAAACTGGATTCCTATAAACCTGGAATTTCAGGTTTGTAGAAAAACGACTAGTAGTAGTTTTTCTATAAACGCGATTCCTAACTCTCTCTCGCTGATCCTCGTGGAGTCGTGGGCATGTTCATGAGCCGAAGGATTAGAATCTGTAGATGTGCCCGTGACCGACGACAGCCTCGACGAGCTCTCACGGGTGTGCCACACCTCCAGGCCGTCATCCTCTAGCCGCCGGCCGCCGCTTCTCCTGCGCCGTCCGTCTTATCGTTGTCGCCGTCAAGGTCAGCTCATTGAGTGCGTACATGTGTCCGCAGCCGGCGGATCAAATCGATCCAGTTTGTTCCCGTCGGTAGCTAGCTTCTACATGCACATGTGCGCGGCGTTGTTTTGTGCGTTCTGCAGCCGGCCGATAGAATTGATCCAGCCATCGCTCTGGGCAGCAAGGGTACATCTGTGTGCGTGTTCACGGCCGCAGTTTCGCACGTCCGGCAGCAGGCGGATCGAACTGATCCAGCGCTTGCCTCGGCAGCTAGTTTCTACATAAGCGTGTACATGGCCGTCCGGCGAGATCGATGAGCCAACTCTCCTGTACTTGCGTACCTCGACGGAATGTGACGGGAGAACGAGAAGCTCACCGCAGAATAGGAATAGTACTATGAATCATTATCATACAAGGAACTGACATACACACTTTCCAACCCAAACGTAATCTTATATAAACTCATTCTTAACCGAAAAAAATAGTAAAACTGGTTTTGCTAAAAATCAGCTAAAAACTCGTTTTCTATAAACCAACGCCTAATATTTGGTTTCCAAACAACCCCTATAACTCCTTTTGAAAACCATCCAGATGTTGGGTCTGATACTGTTACAGAATGCAAACTGATATTTCAGGGCATACCATCATCTGAACATAAATTAATGTATCATTTGATTCAGTGGACACTGTAACGGTTGGGAAAATCGTTCGATTCACCCAACACAATTATATCCGTGATCAATACCCATTACATTTGCATCCGCTGAGACTAAATCAATGTGGAAAATAACTCTGCATGAAAAGAAACAGATACCTGCATGCTGCCGGCCAAATCACAGACGCATATACAGATTTTGCGAAGCCTCCTGCCTGCCTATTTTGGTCTGCAAGACACAGAAGAATGGACACATCGTCAATATTCTATCCGGCGCCGAAAACCCAACCCTGTTTAGATATTATAAATCCCAAATAATCTACATCCAGAGAGAGGAAAAAGGGGAATGCGCAATCAAAAAACAAACATACTCACCTGGGATCTAATCGAACAATGCCTCCGGCGGCGGGATAGCGCCGGCGGCGATTCCGGTGCCGCCCGCCCGCACCTGCGGCTGAATCCCCGGCTCCTCTTCTTCCAGATCCGCAAGCGGGCCTCCGCTCAGATCCGCTATCTCTACATCTTCATCTCAAAAGAATCCGTCAACCCCCACCCCCCCCCACCCCCAACCCCCGTATCTCTCTCCTGTGCACAGGCAGCAACTCCAATGTCGGACGGAGGTGGAAGAGGGTCACGAGAGGGGCGGCTGCGAAATGTCCTTATCCGTGTGCATGTGACCCGGCGGAAACAGTGCCCACGCGTAACAGTCTCGTCCCGCTCATAACAGCCGCCGTGGGTCAATTACGGGAACGGCTGGCCCCGATCCCTAGGTATATTAGAAAAACGGCCGTGCGTTGCAACGGGATCACATTAACTTTAAGAATTTAATATTAATCATGTTAATAATATATTTAATATTTTTATACATATCAAGTGACACTGGCGATCTTTTTTGTGAATTTAGCAACGGGCTCAGTTACAACAGGCTCTTTATACATATCAGACAACTCGCTACTACTTAAACTACAACTATGGCTATCAATATTTTTTTTGTCAATTTAGCTCAGCAATAGTGCCTGGCTTAATAGACTGCTTTGCATTCACCCCCTCAGAAGACAGAGAGAACCAACTCAATATGTCAGAAAATTAACAGAAATTTCATTTGTATGGCATGAACATATAGCAGGAGCACCAACACATAGATCAGCAGAGAGTAGAGCACAGCATGCCACTAGTGTAGAACCGGGCAATAGCACCGGTTCGTAAGGCCATTTAGTACCGGTTCGGCACTAAAGCCCCCCCCCCTTTAGTACCGGTTCAGCACGAACCGGTGCTAAAGGGCAACCACGTGGCACGAGCCAGCTCTGGGGGCCGGGAGCCCTTTTGTACCGGTTGGTAACACCAATCGGTACTAAAATGTTTGGGGGGGGGGGTTTGGCTTTATGATTTTTTTTCATTTAATTTTGTGTTTTTCATTTTAATTCTTTTTCGTTTGCTGATATTTTACTGTACTACACATTGTACATGTTATGCATATATATATATATATATAATTTCTAGTAAAACCAATCATATATATATCATCAATCATGTCTCACAAACCACCATATTAATTCACACATACACACATGTATAACTATATACAATTTCTCCTACATATGCATGTTGCCTTCGGAGCCAGTAGCATTAGCCTGATTGGTGCCTTCGGAGCACGATGACAATTGGAAGTGGTTCATGACTTGGTCGATGGGGGCGGTAACGGGTAATAGTATTCTCCCTTCGGATTTATGACCTACTCGAGCAAAAATCCCGCTATTTCCTTTTGAAGTGCTTCTACGCGCTCCGTTTCTAGGAGCTTGTCCCGCACCTCTTTAAACTGTTAAGAAGGAGATCAATATGCATGTGTATTAGTTGTGTGACTAGATATCGATAATGGTGTAAAAATTGTGAATAGTGTTCTGACAAGCGTACCCATTCCTGTCTTTGAGATCTGCTCCTTTCGTACGCCATCATGCGAATGTTCTCGCAAACGCAGAATGCACACAGATCAGTCCCCTGCGCCTGCTTCGGGGCCTTTATTACGAGAATGGAATTTAATTTGATTAGATAATAATTAATCAAGCATGATAATTAAAGAGATGGCAGCTAGCTAGCTAGCTAGTACTACTTAATTACTTACCTTGGCTCGAAACCATTTCAGCTTTGGTTTCCATTCGCTTTCCGTGACGCTGATGAACCTTGCCCAAGCCCTGCCCGCCGACAAAGAAAATGAATAAAGGGGTTATTAAATAGTTCATATCATGAAATGACGAACTAAATAGGCTGAGATATATAGTTAATAATGATTAAAATTACCTGTTGACTATCCCAAACAAGATGTTATAGTCACTATTTGCTTTGAGTAGCGAGTCCAGTATTTCAACTGTTCCGGCGTCAACTTTAGTGATACACAAGATCCAGTGAAATCTGTATGCACACACGTTTGCATGTCTTAATTAAGTGGGCATATGTAAGCAAAAACATGTAGCTAGCTAGTAGGCAAAAACAGAGAATTTGTAGTACAAGAAAGTGTGACTCACTGGAAGTTGTAAGGAAGTAGTATATCTTCATTGTATTTGAGGCGCTTCAAGAACTCGAACATACTGTCCTCTACCTCTTTTTCATGATGCTTGTTTATTTTCCATGTGTATTCATTAACAGTGTTTGGGTCAATGAACCCAATGCCATATCGTCCACCTTTTCTCATTTCATACATCTTCATCCTGCATAATACCACAGAAAAGAATATAGTGAGAATAATTACACGTAATGATTGATCAAAAGGATCACTACGTACAGCTAGCTTGAGACTTAAATTACAGAAAGAAATCACTTACAGACAATAGCAACTGACGATAGATTTGTCGAGTGCGGCTTGATTGTATAACTAAAACAGTTCAAAATACTCAACGGCCACAGCTTTCTCATGGTAGTAATCATCCTTCTTGACATACACCATGAGGGACTCTTGATTGGATCTCTTGATAATGTCCATGTACCATTGATGCAATTCATACATTCTCGTTGGGAGCTTGTTGACATCTTCTGGCTTGACCAAAGGTTGGCCCCGGACAAATTTCCGTTTTATTTCCTCCTCTGTAATCAGAGGCATGTCCTCGATCTCGAGGAGTTGTCCAACAGTGATCTTGAGTTTTTCAGCCTGCATTATATGCTCCTGGGTTATTACCACATCGCCCACCTCGGGAACGTAAACTGTTTGGCCACAATAATATTGGGCGCGCGTACTATCACGTGTTGTTGGCGGCACAACAAGCGGGGGGATCGATTGCGCCGCCTGTTTTCCCAGCTGGGCAACGGTTTTCCCGCATTTTTTGACAGCTGCTTGTTGTTTGCTCGAGCTCGAGCTCGCCTCCTTCTGTAGACGTTGTCGATGTAACTTCCTGATGTGGCGCTCATAGTCTGTGTCAACAGGCTTAGGAGCTGGTGGTTGAGCCATACGAATGAAGTGGTCAACTACTTCCACAGGCACTTTCTCGCTTGGCGGCGGTGGCGGTTTCGGTCCAAAATGGGCGTCGACTTCTGCCCGCACTATGGCATTGGTTTGCTCCTCGGTCCTGTCGTAAACCCTCACAGGAAGAGGAGTAGTGAGGTTTAGACCATATTTATATCGCTTGCCTCCGCCTGTACTTCCTGTACTATCACCTCGACTCGTACCGCTACGCACCATAGCTGCGGGGTGTCTCTTCTGCGATTGCTGAGGCGGCGGAGACGGTTGGCGGGGCTGAGTTGGACGAGGAGGAGTGGCCTGAAGCTGTGCCGGACTTGCAGGAGGAGTGGCCTGAGGTTGTGCCGGACTTGGAGGAGGAGTGGACGTCTGATGTTGTGTCGGACTTGGAGGAGGAGTGGCCTGACACTTTGCCGGACTTGGAGGAGGAGGAGTGGCCTCACGCGTTGGTGGACTTGGAGGAGCGGGAGTCTGCTGACTCGGTGGCGGACTTCGACGAGGAGTCGGGTGACGCGAGGTCGGTGGCCTTCGAAAGATGATGCAATCCTTTCTCCATAGGATGATACGATGTTTGCCATCTCCGAGTGTGTGCTCCTCGTCACCTCCAGGAATGTCAAGCTCTAGCCCCGAATATTGGTCCACCACCTCATCAACCACGACACGAGCATAGCCTACTGGAATCGGGTTGCGATGGAAGGTTGCATCGGGGGAATTTGTATAAGCAACACCGTCCGCCACCTTTAAGGATATGTTCTTAATTTTGAAGTGTAGCTCGCAGTTAGTGTTCTCCGTGATATCATCCACGGGGTATCTATCCAGCAGTGTGTCGCCCGGGGCGGAACCCACGCTGCTTCTCGGCATGGATGGGGCGGTGGTATCCAATGCTGGATCATCCGCTAGCTGCAGCAGCTGCTGAGACCCCCTTTGCTGGCTAAGTGAGTCGATCTGCTCCTGCTGCCGCTGGAATTTAGCTGCCAATTCCGCTTGACTTGCTTCTAGGCCTTGAAGGCGTTCATAGTCCCGCTTCCTCTGCTCCTCCTCCATCTTCCGCTTCTTCTCCTCCGCAATCTTCTTTCTCGCACGGGTTCTGTAGTCGACGTTCCAGTCCGAAAACCCCTCATACCACGGAATAGCGCCCATGCCTCGTGTTCTTCCCGGGTGTTCAGGATTTCCCAGGGCACGTGTAAGCTCGTCGTTCTCTTTGTTGGGCTGGAACACCCCCGATCGAGCCTCTTCTATTGCAACAAGTAGCGCATCGTTGGCTCCGTTCAGACATGCCTTCGTCGAAACATTGCCTGTCTTCGGGTCCAACTCCCCCCATGCGCATAGAACCAAGTCCTGCACCTGGGGGGGCAGCTCTTAGTAACCGGAGTGACACTTGCATCCTCCATCTCTTTCTCAGACTTATCCCACTTAGGCATTGCCACCGCGTAGCCACCTGGCCCCAGCTTATGGAACTTATCTTTTTTTTCGGCATTCTTCTTGTTTATTCTCGACCGTTCCTTAGCTAATTCTGAATCCTTGAATTTCACGAAATCGTTCCAATGAGCACTTTGATTCTCTAGTATCCCCTCGAATACTGGAGTCTTCCTTCCTCCCTTGACGTACTTCTCCCACGTCGTTCTCTTGTGGTTCTTGAATGCAACCGCCATCTTCCTAAAAGCAGCGTCCTTGACTTTCCGCACATCTGCTTCTGTGAAATGATCTGGTAGGGTGAAATGTTCCATGAGAGTATCCCAAAGCAGTTTTTTTTATTCTCGTCGACAAAAGTAACATTTGGACGTGGCTTTGCTGGCTTTCTCCATTCTTGAAGGGAGATCGGGAGTTGGTCCTTCACAAGAACTCCGCACTGACGAACGAACTTGTCCGCAATCTTCTTAGGCGCTAATGGTTCGCCATTAGGTTTGAATGCCTCGATATTGTACTTTACGCCCTCCTTCAATTTTTTGTTTGGACCTCGTTTCGTCCTTTTGCCTGAAGATTTGCTCGATCCGGATGGCTGAAAGAAGAAAGATCGATTCGTTAATATATCTTCAACTCATTTAAAACATGCGATGATCACCAGATTCCTGCTTATATAAATATATATACCTCGCCGGTGTTTGTTGTTTCAGGATCAACATGTTCTTCGTCGTAGTTCATGACTTCATCTTCTCGGTCGTCGCGATCGAATATCATATCACCCTCTCCGGTGTTGTTTAGAAATTCGGAGCCGTCAAAATCTTCTTCATTCTGATCATCATCTGGCCCGCGTATGATATCGAACATGGTCTGTTCTCTTTCTCTATCGGTATTGTCCGCCATAGCTTTTATTTAACTATGCCAAAAGAAATATAAAACAATTTAGTATAATCTCGAATAATATATATAATCTCAAATACATCGTCTCGAATAATAGATATAATCTCGAATACATCGTCTCGAATAATAGATTTAATCTCGAATACGTCGTCTCGAATAATAGATATAATCTCGTCGAATACATCGTCTCAAATAATATATATAATCTCGAATAAATCATCTCGAATATTATATATCGAATACATCACTAGCTAGCTAGCTAATAAAGATCGAATACTAGAGAGTAATCTAGGCGGTGGACAACCAAAGTGAAGGAACCATCACTGGATCATAGCTCGGGTGATCTCCCCAAAGAACCTGCCAGGTATTGGAGAACCTGACGTCCATAGCAGCCATGTAGCGATGGACATGCTCGTCCTCCTCCCTGACACGGCGACGTACCACCTCCGGCGGGGCCGGCTCCCTCCGCACCGAAAGTGGCCCACGCGAATGCCACCAAAGAAGATGAGGGTCGACGACGGGACCCGGGGCCGGGTTCCTCACCAAGCGTCGCGCCCCTGAAGGTAGCACCTCCCAGTGCCAGCCCGACGGAGCCCAGTCCCGGACATGGGTCCTCTGAAGCAGGACGTCGTCGCGGACGTGTCGACGGTGAGGATGCGGGCCGGGCATCGTCGACAACAAAATACTATATGCCGCAAAAGTAAAGTAACATTTTTTAAATGATGGATTGTGATGATTTCATATATGCAAATTCTAAATTTTATAACTAAAAATATAAGAAACTAAAAAAACATCGATCATCGTCTAACAATTTGAAATTAATCTAATTCATCTAGCTAGCTAAAACTAACATTTCCAAAATTTCTAACATTTCTATATAACTAACATTTCTATAACATTTGACATTATATATATTATAACTAACATTTCTACATACTATTTGACATTAATCTAATCTAATTAATTAATTCATCTAAAACTTTGTATGAAAAACAGAAAAAACTAAAAGCTAAAAACAGAAAAATTGTGTGTGTGTGCGCATCTAGTGTGTCTGTGTAGTGTGTGTGTGTGCATGTAGTGTGTGTGCGCGCGCGCGTGTGTGTGCGCTACGGTCGGCGCCGGCGCCGGTGTGCGCTACGATCGATTGGAGGGAGGAGAGGGGCCGGGGGAGGCGCGCGCGGGCAAGGTCGAGGCGACGGCGACGGTGAGGCGAGGTCGAGGCGATGGCGAGGCGAGGTCGAGGCGACGGCGACGGCGAAGCGAGGGGATCGGCGACCGGGACGCCGACGGGGGTGCCGCGGAGTCGACGGGGACGACGCGACGAGGACGGGGGCGTCGCGGAGTCGACGGGGACGGCGCGACGGGGGCGGCGACGGTGCGGGACGGGGCGGCGGCAGAGAGAAGTGGGAGATGAGAAACTGAAAATTTTCGAAGTGTTTCTTATATAGGGGACACCTTTAGTACCGGTTGGAGCCACCAACCGGTACTAAAGGCCTGTTTTGGCCAGGCCAAGCGGCGGGAAGCGACCCCCTTTAGTATCGGGTGGTGACTCCAACCGGTACTAAAGCCCCCCCCCTTTAGTACCGGTTGGTGCCACGAACCGGTACTAAAGGGGGGTGCGCTGCCAGGCAAGGGGCGCAAAGTTTAGTCCCACCTCGCCTAGCGAAGGGCAGCCGCACTGGTTTATAAACCCAGCCGCGGCTGCTCCTTCGAGCTCCTCTGAAATGCAGGCCTTCTGGGCCTATCTATGCTGTGCTGTCCTGTGGGCCTACTGGGCCTTTGCGGGCCTGCATCCTGGCCCAACAAAAGGTTGGGTTTCTAGTCGTATGCAGGCCGCTCTGGCCTAGTAGGCGGGCTTTTTTTATTATTATTTTTGCTTTATTTATTTTTGAGTTGTTTTTTTGTGTATTTAGAGTTTCTTTTTGAATATTTTTGCTTTAGGTACAAAAAATTACAAACTTTCTGTTAGTGCCCGTAGTTTTCAAATTTGAATAGTTTAAATTTTGAATTATTTGAAATTAGTGTGAATCACTAGTTTGTGAATAACTTAACTTTAAAAATCAGTAAATGCATGAACAAATTTGCTTGCACATAAAATTCCTTCGCGTTTCAAATGCCAAAACACATAACTAGCTACCCTAACTATTACAGAGATTCCCTCCTGGGTGTGAAACACAGAAGAAAGTGATGATAGCTAGTGAAGCCGATCACATCCCAGATCTTTGGGTGTGAAACTTTTTCTTCGCGTGTGTCCCTTTGCACCGTAACCATGGAAAATCTTCATCATTTAACAGGATGCTCGGGTCAATATTCACTGTGAATGGAGCAATTTCATCAAACTTTTCATAATCTTCTGACTTGTCTGTCTTGTCATCCACTCCCACGATGTTTCTCTTCCCAGAAAGAACTATGTGCCGCTTTGGCTCATCGTACGATGCATTCGCTTCCTTATCTTTTCTTTTTCTTGGCTTGGTAGACATGTCCTTCACATAGAAAACCTGTGTCACATCATTGGCTAGGACGAATGGTTCGTCTGCATACGCAAGATTGTTGAGATCCACTGTTGTCATTCTGTACTGCGGGTCTTCCGTTACCCCGCCTCGTGTCATATTGACCCATTTGCACCGAAACAAAGGGACCTTCAAACCATGTCGATAGTCAAGTTCCCATATGTCCTGTATATAACCATAATATGTTTCCTTTCCCGTCTTGGTTTCTGCATCAAAGCGGACACCACTGTTTTTGTTGGTGCTCTTCTTATCTTGGGCGATCGTGTAAAATGTATTACCATTTATCTGGTACCCTTTGAAAGTCATTATATTCGAAGATGGTAACTGGGACAGCAAGTACATGTCATCTTCAATAGAGGTGTCATGCATGGTACGTGCTTGCAACCAGCTGGTGAAACTCCTGGTTTGTTCACGTGTAATCCAGTCATCAGACCGCTCCGGGTGTTTGGAGCGTAGCAAATTCTTGTGTTCATCCATATACGGAGCCACCAAGGCGGAATTCTGTAGAACTGTGTAGTGTGCTTCAGTGAGAGAATATTCGTCCATACATATTATTTGTTCCCCTCCTAGCGTGCCTTTTCCATCCAGTCTGCCCTTATGCCGCGATTTAGGAACACCAATCGGCTTAACGTCAGGAATAAAGTCAATACAAAACTCAATGACCTCCTCATTTTGACGGCCCTTGGAGATGCTTCCTTCTGGCCTAGCACGATTATGAACATATTTCTTTAAGACTCCCATGAACCTCTCAAAGGGGAACATATTGTGTAGTAATATAGGACCCAAAACGTTAATCTCTTCGCATAGGTGAACTAGGGCGTGCGTCATGATGTTGAAGAAGGATGGTGGGAACACCAACTCGAAGCTGACAAGACATTGCACCAAATCATTCTGTAACCTTGGTATGATTTCTGGATCAATTACCTTCTGAGAGATTGCATTGAGAAATGCACATAGCTTCACAATGGCTAATCGAACATTTTCCGGTAGAAGCCCCCTTAATGCAACCGGAAGCAGTTGCGTCATAATCACGTGGCACTCATGAGACTTTAGGTTCTGGAACTTTTTCTCTGCCATGTTTATTATTCCCTTTATATTCGACGAGAAGCTAGACGGTACCTTAATACTGAGCAGGCATTCAAAGAAGATTTCCTTCTCTTCTTTGATAAGAGCGTAGCTTGCATGACCCTGATGTATGCCGTCTTTTCCGTGCATACGTTGCTGGTCCTCCCGTGCCTCAGGTGTATCTTTTGTCTTCCCATACACGCCCAAGAAGCCAAGCAGGGTTACACAAAGATTCTTCGTCACGTGCATCACATCGATTGCGGAGCGGACCTCTAGGTGTTTCCAATAGGGCAGGTCCCAAAATATAGATTTCTTCTTCCACATGGGTGCGCCTCCGTCAGCGTCATTCGGAACAGGTTATCCACCAGGACCCTTTCCAGAGACCACCTTCAAATCCTTGACCATATCATGTACATCAGCACCAGTACGGTGGCTAGGCTTCGTCCGGTGATCCGCCTCACCTTTGAAATGCTTGCCTTTCTTTCTTACGGGATGCCTGCTCGAAAGAAATCGACGATGTCCCAGATACACATTCTTCTTACAATTAGCCAAATATATACTGTCGGTATCATCCAAACAGTGCGTGCATGCGCAGTATCCCTTGTTTGTCTGTCCTGAAAGGTTACTGAGAGCAGGCCAATCATTGATGGTCACGAACAGCAACGCCTTTAGGTCAAATTCTTCCCCCATGTGCTCATCCCACACACGTACACCTGTCCCATTCCATAGTTGTAAGAGTTCTTCAACTAATGGCCTTAGGTACACATCAATGTCATTGCCGGATTGCTTAGGGCCTTGGATGAGCACTCGCATCATAATGAACTTCCGCTTCATGCACAACCAAGGAGGAAGGTTATACAAACATAGAGTCACAGGCCAGGTGCTATGGTTGCTGCTCTGCTCCCCAAAAGGATTAATGCCATCTGCGCTTAGACCAAACCAAACGCTCCTTGCATCATCTGCAAACTCCTTCCCATACTTTCTTTCGATTTTTCTCCACTGCGACCCGTCAGCGGGTACTCTCAACTTTCCGTCTTTCTTACGGTCTTCTCTGTGCCATCGCATCGCCTTGGCATGCTCTTTGTTTTGGAACAAACGTTTCAACCGTGGTATTATAGGAGCATACCACATCACCTTGGCAGGAATCTTCTTCCTGGGGCGCCGGCCCTCGACATCACCAGGGTCATCGCGGCTGATCTTATAGCGCAATGCACCACATACCGGGCAAGCGTTCAAATCCTCGTACTCACCGCGGTAGAAGATGCAATCATTAGGGCATGCATGTATCTTCTGCACCTCTAACCCTAGAGGGCAGACAGCCTTCTTTGCTTCGTACATACTCTCGGGCAATTCGTTGTCCTTTGGAAGCATATCCTTTATCATTACCAGCAACTTTCCAAATCCCTTGTCAGATACACCATTCTCTGCCTTCCATTGCAGCAATTCCAGTGTGGTGCCCAGCTTTTTCTTGTCACCTACGCAATTCAGGTACAACAATTTTTTGTGATCCTTTTGTTGGGGAACGTAGTAATTTCAAAAAAATTCCTACGCACACGCAAGATCATGGTGATGCATAGCAACGAGGGGGAGAGTCTGATCTACGTACTCTTGTAGATCGCAACGGAAGCGTTGACACAACATAGAGGAAGTAGTCGTACGTCTTCTTCCCGATCCGACCGATCCAAGCACCGTTACTCCGGCACCTCCGAGTTCTTAGCACACGTACAGCTCGATGACGATCCCCGGGCTCCGATCCAGCAAAGCTTCGGGGAGGAGTTCCGTCATCACGACGGCGTGGTGACGATCTTGATGTACTGCCGACGCAGGGCTTCGCCTAAGCACTACAATGGTATTATCGAGGTGGAATATGGTGGCAGGGGGCACCGCACATGGCTAAGGAACGATCTCAATGATCAACTTGTGTGTCTAGAGGTGCCCTCTGCCCCCGTATATAAAGGATCCAAGGGAGAGGGGCTGGCCGGCCAAGGGAGGCGCGCCAGGAGAGTCCTACTCCCTCTGGGAGTAGGATCCCCCCCAATCCTAGTTGGAATAGGATTCATCAAGGGGGGGAAAGAGAGAGAGGGGGGGGGGGGGGCGGCCACCTCTCCTAGTCCTAATAGGACTAGGGGAGGGGGGAGGCGCGCGGCCACCTTGGGCTGCCCCTTTCTCCTTTCCACCAAGGCCCACTATGGCCCATATGACTCCCGGGGGGTTCCGGTAACCTCCCGGTTCTCCGGTAAAATCCCGATTTCACCCGGAACACTTTTGATGTCCAAACATAGGCTTCCAATATATCAATCTTTATGTCTCGACCATTTCGAGACTCCTCGTCATGTCCGTGATCACATCCGGGACTCCGAACAACCTTTGGTACATCAAAATGCATAAACTCATAATAACTGTCATCGTAACGTTAAGCGTGCAGACCCTACGGTTCGAGAACAATGTAGACATGACTGAGACACATCTCCGGTCAATAACCAATAGCGGGACCTGGATGCCCATATTGGCTCCTACATATTCCACGAAGATCTTTATCGGTCAGACCGCATAACAACATACGTTGTTCCCTTTGTCATCGGTATGTTACTTGCCCGAGATTCGATCGTCGGTATCCAATACCTAGTTCAATCTCGTTACTGGCAAGTCTCTTTACTCGTTCCGTAATACATCACCCCGCAACTAACTCATTGGTTGCAATGCTTGCAAGGCTTAAGTGATGTGTATTACCGAGAGGGCCCAGAGATACCTCTCCGACAATCGGAGTGACAAATCCTATTCTCGAAATACGCCAACCCAACATCTACCATTGGAGACACCTGTAGAGCTCCTTTATAATCACCCAGTTACGTTGTGACGTTTGGTAGCACACAAAGTGTTCCTCTGGCAAACGGGAGTTGCATAATCTCATAGTCATAGGAACATGTATAAGTCATGAAGAAAGCAATAGCAACATACTAAACGATCGGGTGCTAAGCTAATGGAATGGGTCATGTCAATCAGATCATTCAACTAATGATGTGACCTCGTTAATCAAATAACAACTCTTTGTTCATGGTTAGGAAACTTAACCATCTTTGATTAACGAGCTAGTCAAGTAGAGGCATACTAGTGACACTCTGTTTGTCTATGTATTCACACATGTATTATGTTTCCGGTTAATACAATTCTAGCATGAATAATAAACATTTATCATGATATAAGGAAATAAATAATAACTTTATTATTGCCTCTAGGGCATATTTCCTTCAGTCTCCCACTTGCATTAGACTCAATAATCTAGATTACACAGTAATGATTCTAACACCCATGGAGCCTTGGTGCTGATCATGTTTTGCTCATGGAAGAGGCTTAGTCAACGGGTCTGCAACATTTAGATCCGTATGTATCTTGCAAATCTCTATGTCTCCCACCTGGACTAGATCCTGGATGGAATTGAAGCGTCTCTTGATGTGTTTGGTCCTTTTGTGAAATCTGGATTCCTTTGCCAAAGCAATTGCACCAGTATTGTCACAAAAGATTTTCATTGGACCCAATGCACTAGGTATGACACCTAGATCGGATATGAACTCCTTCATCCAGACTCCTTCGTTCGCTGCTTCCGAAGCAGCTATGTACTCCGCTTCACATGTAGATCCCGCTACGACACTTTGTTTAGAACTGCACCAACTGACAGCTCCACCGTTTAAAGTAAACACATATCCAGTTTGCGATTTAGAATCGTCCGGATCAGTGTCAAAGCTTGCATCAACGTAACCTCTTACGGTGAGCTCTTTGTCACCTCCATATACGAGAAACATATCCTTAGTCCTTTTCAGGTATTTCAGGATGTTCTTGACCGCCGTCCAGTGATCCACTCCTGGATTACTTTGGTACCTCCCTGCTAAACTTATAGCAAGGCACACATCAGGTCTGGTACACAGCATTGCATACATGATAGAGCCTATGGCTGAAGCATAGGGAACATCTTTCATTTTCTCTCTATCTTCTGCAGTGGTCGGGCATTGAGTCTGACTCAACTTCACACCTTGTAACACAGGCAAGAACCCTTTCTTTGCTTGATCCATTTTGAACTTCTTCAAAATCTTGTCAAGGTATGTGCTTTGTGAAAGTCCAATTAAGCGTCTTGATCTATCTCTATAGATCTTTATGCCTAATATGTAAGCAGCTTCCCCGAGGTCTTTCATTGAAAAACTTTTATTCAAGTATCCCTTTATGCTATCCAGAAATTCTATATCATTTCCAATCAGCAATATGTCATCCACATATAATATCATAAATGCTACAGAGCTCCCACTCACTTTCTTGTAAATACAGGCTTCACCAAAAGTCTGTATAAAACCAAATGCTTTGATCACACTATCAAAGCGTTTATTCCAACTCCGAGAGGCTTGCACCAGTCCATAAATGGATCGCTGGAGCTTGCACACTTTGTTAGCTCCCTTTGGATCGATAAAACCTTCCGGTTGCATCATATACAACTCTTCTTCCAGAAATCCATTCAGGAATGCAGTTTTGACATCCATCTGCCAAATTTCATAATCATAAAATGCGGCAATTGCTAACATGATTCTGACAGACTTAAGCATTGCTACGGGTGAGAAGGTCTCATCGTAGTCAACCCCTTGAACTTGTCGAAAACCTTTTGCGACAAGTCGAGCTTTATAGACAGTAATATTACCGTCAGCGCCAGTCTTTTTCTTGAAGATCCATTTATTCTCAATTGCTTGCCGATCATCGGGCAAGTCAACCAAAGTCCATACTTTGTTCTCATACATGGATCCCATCTCAGATTTCATGGCTTCAAGCCACTTTGCGGAATCTGGGCTCACCATCGCTTCTTCATAGTTCGTAGGTTCATCATGATCTAGTAGCATGACTTCCAGAACTAGATTACCATACCACTCTGGTGCGGATCTCACTCTGGTTGATCTACGAGGTTCAGTAGTATCTTCTCCTGAAGTTTCATGATCATCATCATTAGCTTCCTCACTAATTGGTATAGGTGTCGCAGAAACAGTTTTCTGTGATGTACTACTTTCCAATAAGGGAGCAGGTACAGTTACCTCGTCAAGTTCTACTTTCCTCCCACTCACTTCTTTCGAGAGAAACTCCTTCTCTAGAAATGATCCATTCTTAGCAACGAATGTCTTGCCTTCGGATCTGTGATAGAAGGTGTACCCAACAGTCTCCTTTGGGTATCCTATGAAGACACATTTTTCCAATTTGGGTTCGAGCTTATCAGGTTGAAACTTTTTCACATAAGCATCGCAGCCCCAAACTTTAAGAAACGACAACTTTGGTTTCTTGCCAAACCATAGTTCATAAGGCGTCGTCTCAACGGATTTTGATGGTGTCCTATTTAACGTGAATGCGGCCGTCTCTAAAGCATAACCCCAAAACGATAGCGGTAAATCAGTAAGAGACATCATAGATCGCACCATATCTAGTAAAGTACGATTACGACGTTCGGACACACCATTACGCTGTGGTGTTCCGGGTGGCGTGAGTTGCGAAACTATTCCACAATTTTTCAAATGTACACCAAACTCATAACTCAAATATTCTCCTCCACGATCAGATCGTAGAAACTTTATTTTCTTGTTACGATGATTTTCAACTTCACTCTGAAATTCTTTGAACTTTTCAAATGTTTCAGACTTATGTTTCATTAAGTAGATATACCCATATCTGCTTAAATCATCTGTGAAAGTGAGAAAATAACGATATCCGCCACGAGCCTCAATATTCATCGGACCACATACATCGGTATGTATGATTTCCAACAAATCTGTTGCTCTCTCCATAGTACCGGAGAACGGTGTTTTAGTCATCTTGCCCATGAGGCACGGTTCGCAAGTACCAAGTGATTCATAATCAAGTGGTTCCAAAAGCCCATCAGTATGGAGTTTCTTCATGCGCTTTACACTGATATGACCTAAACGGCAGTGCCACAAATAAGTTGCACTATCATTATCAACTCTGCATCTTTTGGCTTCAACATTATGAATATGTGTATTACTACTATCGAGATTCATCAAAAATAGACCACTCTTCAAAGGTGCATGACCATAAAAGATATTACTCATATAAATAGAACAACAATTATTCTCTGATTTAAATGAATAACCGTCTCGCATCAAACAAGATCCAGATATAATGTTCATGCTTAACGCTGGCACCAAATAACAATTATTTAGGTCTAATATTAATCCCGAAGGTAGATGTAGAGGTAGCGTGCCGACCGCGATCACATCGACTTTGGAACCGTTTCCCACGCGCATCGTCACCTCGTCCCTCGCCAGTGTTCGCTTAATCCGTAGTCCCTGTTTCGAGTTGCAAATATTAGCAACAGAACCAGTATCAAATACCCAGGTGCTACTGCAAGCTCTAGTAAGGTACACATCAATAACATGTATATCACATATACCTTTGTTCACCTTGCCACCCTTCTTATCCACCAAATACTTGGGGCAGTTCCGCTTCCAGTGACCAGTCTGCTTGCAGTAGAAGCACTCAGTTTCAGGCTTAGGTCCAGACTTGGGCTTCTTCTCCTGAGCAGCAACTTGCTTGCCGTTCTTCTTGAAGTTCCCCTTCTTCTTCCCTTTGCCCTTTTTCTTGAAACTAGTGGTCTTGTTAACCATCAACACTTGATGCTCCTTCTTGATTTCTACCTCCGCAGCTTTCAGCATTGCGAAGAGCTCGGGAATAGTCTTGTTCATCCCTTGCATATTATAGTTCATCACGAAGCTCTTGTAGCTTGGTGGCAGTGATTGGAGAATTCTGTCAATGACGCAATCATCTGGAAGATTAACTCCCATCTGAATCAAGTGATTATTATACCCAGACATTTTGAGTATATGCTCACTGACAGAACTGTTCTCCTCCATCTTGCAGCTATAGAACTTATTGGAGACTTCATATCTCTCAATTCGGGCATTTGCTTGAAATATTAACTTCAACTCCTGAAACATCTCATATGCTCCATGACGTTCAAAATGTCGTTGAAGTCCCGATTCTAAGCCGTAAAGCATGGCACACTGAACTATCGAGTAGTCATCAGCTTTGCTCTGCCAGACATTCATAACATCTGGTGTTGCTCCAGCAGCAGGCCTGGCACCCAGCGGTGCTTCCAGGACGTAATTCTTCTGAGCAGCAATGAGGATAATCCTCAAGTTACGGACCCAGTCCGTGTAATTGCTACCTGAAGGAAATATGCCCTAGAGGCAATAATAAAATTATTATTTATTTCCTTATATCATGATAAATGTTTATTATTCATGCTAGAATTGTATTAACCAGAAACATAATACATGTGTGAATACATAGACCAACAGAGTGTCACTAGTATGCCTCTACTTGACTAGCTCGTTAATCAAAGATGGTTATGTTTCCTAACCATGAACAAAGAGTTGTTATTTGATTAACGAGGTCACATCATTAGTAGAATGATCTGATTGACATGACCCATTCCATTAGCTTAGCACCCGATCGTTTAGTATGTTGCTATTGCTTTCTTCATGACTTATACATGTTCCTATAACTATGAGATTATGCAACTCCTGTTTACCGGAGGAACACTTTGGGTACTACCAAACGTCACAACGTAACTGGGTGATTATAAAGGAGTACTACAGGTGTCTCCAATGGTAGATGTTGGGTTGGCGTATTTCGAGATTAGGGTTTGTCACTCCGATTGTCGGAGAGGTATCTCTGGGCCCTCTCGGTAATGCACATCACATAAGCCTTGCAAGCACTGCAACTAATATGTTAGTTGTGAGATGATGTATTACGGAACGAGTAAAGAGACTTGCCGGTAACGAGATTGAACTAGGTATTGGATACCGACGATCGAATCTCGGGCAAGTAACATACCGATGACAAAGGGAACAACGTATGTTGTTATGCGGTATGACCGATAAAGATCTTCGTAGAATATGTAGGAGCCAATATGGGCATCCAGGTCCCACTATTGGTTATTGACCGGAGACGTGTCTCGGTCATGTCTACATTGTTCTCGAACCGTAGGGTCCGCACGCTTAACGTTACGATGACAGTTATTATGAGTTTATGCATTTTGATGTACCGAAGGTTGTTCGGAGTCCCGAATGAGATCACGGACATGGCGAGGAGTCTCGAAATGGTTGAGACGTAAAGATTGATATATTGGAAGCCTATGTTTGGACATAGGAAGTGTTCCGGGTGAAATCGGGATTTTACCGGAATACCGGGAGGGTTACCGGAACCCCCCGGGAGACTAATGGGCCTATTGGGCCTTAGTGGAAAAGAGAAAAGGGGCAGCCCACAGCTGGCCGCGCCCCCCCTTCCCCAAGTCCTAGTAGGACTAGGAGAAGGGGCCGGCCCCCCTCTCTCTCCTTTCCCCCTTGAGAGTCCTAGTTGGAATAGGATTGGAGGGGGGAGTCCTACTCCCGGTAGGAGTAGGACTCCCCCTGCGCCTCCCTCTCTCTGGCCGGCCAGCCCCCCTCCCTCCAACCTTTATATACGGGGGCAGGGGACACCCCATGACACACAAGTTGATCCTTGAGATCGTTCCTTAGCCGTGTGCGGTGCCCCCTGCCACCAAATTCCACCTCGATCATACCGTTACAGTGCTTAGGCGAAGCCCTGCGTCGGTAGTACATCAAGATCGTCACCACGCCGTCGTGCTGACGGAACTCTTCCTCGACGCTTTGCTGGATCGGAGCTCGAGGATCGTCATCGAGCTGAACGTGTGCTAAGAACTCGGAGGTGCCGGAGTAACGGTGCTTGGATCGGTCGGATCGGGAAGAAGACGTACGACTACTTCCTCTTCGTTGTGTGATCGCTTCCGCAGTCGGTCTGCGTTGGTACGTAGACAACACTCTCCCCTCTCGTTGCTGTGCATCACCATGATCTTGCGTGTGCGTAGGAAAATTTTCGAAATTACTACGTTCCCCAACAGTGGCATCCGAGCCTAGGTTTTATGGTTTGATGTTATTTGCACGAGTAGAACACAAGTGAGTTGTGGGCGATACAAGTCATACTGCCTACCAGCATGTCATACTTTGGTCCGGCGGTATTGTTGGGTGAGACGATCCGGACCAACCTTACGCATACTCTTACGCGAGACCGGTTCCCTCGACGTGCTTTGCACATAGATGGCTTGCGGAAGACTGTCTCTCCAACTTTAGTTGAACCAAGTGTGACTACGCCCGGTCCTTGAGAAGGTTAAAACGGAGTCTATTTGACGAACTATCGTTGTGGTTTTGATGCGTAGGTGAGATGAGTTCTTACTTAAGCCCGTAGCAGCCACGTAAAACTTGCAACAACAAAGTAGAGGACGTCTAACTTGTTTTTGCAGGGTATGTTGTGATGTGATATGGTCAAGGCATGATGCTAATTTTATTGTATGAGATGATCATGTTTTGTAACCGAGTTATCGGCAACTGGCAGGAGCCATATGGTTGTCGCTTTATTGTATGCAATGCAATCGCGATGTAATGCTTTACTTTATTACTAAGCGGTAGTGATAGTCGTGGAAGCATAAGATTGGCGAGACGACAACGATGCTACGATGGAGATCAAGGTGTCGCGCCGGTGACGATGGTGATCATGACGGTGCTTCGGAGATGGAGATCACATGCACAAGATGATGATGGCCATATCATATCACTTATATTGATTGCATGTGATGTTTATCCTTTTATGCATCTTATCTTGGTTTGATTGACGGTAGCATTATAAGATGATCTCTCACTAAATTATCAAGAAGTGTTCTCCCTGAGTATGCACCGTTGCCAAAGTTCGTCGTGCCCAGACACCACGTGATGATCGGGTGTGATAAGCTCTACGTCCAAATACAACGGGTGCAAAACAGTTGCACACGCAGAATACTCAGGTTATACTTGACGAGCCAAGCATATACAGATATGGCCTCGGAACACGGAGACCGAAAGGTCGAGCGTGAATCATATAGTAGATATGATCAACATAACGATGTTCACCATTGAAAACTACTCCATCTCACGTGATGATCGGTTATGGTTTAGTTGATTTGGATCACGTGATCACTTAGAGGATTAGAGGGATGTCTATCTAAGTGGGAGTTCTTAAGTAATTTGATTAACTGAACTTAAATTTATCATAAACTTAGTCCTGGTAGTATTTTGCAAATTATGTTGTAGATCAATAGCTCGCGTTGTTGCTTCCCTGTGTTTATTTTGATATGTTCCTAGAGAAAATTGTGTTGAAAGATGTTAGTAGCAATGTTGCGGATTGGATCCGTGATCTGAGGTTTATCCTCATTGCTGCACATAAGAAATATGTCCTTGATGCACCGCTAGGTGACAGACCTATTGCAGGAGCAGATGCAGACGTTATGAACGTTTGGCTAGCTTAATATGATGACTACTTGATAGTTTAGTGCACCATGCTTGATAGCTTAGAATCGGGACTTCAAAGACGTTTTGGACGTCATGGAACATATGAGATGTTCCAGGAGTTGAAGTTAATATTTCAAGCAAATACCCGAGTTGAGAGATATGAAGTCTCCAACAAGTTCTATAGCTAAAAGATGGAGGAGAATCGCTCAACTAGTGAGCATGTGCCCAGATTGTCTGAGTACTACAATCGCTTGAATCAAGTGGGAGTTAATCTTCCAGATAAGATAGTGATTGACAGAATTCTCTAGTCACCATCACCAAGTTAGTAGAACTTTGTGATGAACTATAATATGCAAGGGATGACAAAAGTAATTCCTAAGCTCTTCGTGATGCTGAAATCAACGAAGGTAGAAATCAAGAAAAACATCAAGTGTTGATGGTTGACAAGACCACTAGTTTCAAGAAAAGGGCAAAGGGAAGAAGGGGAACTTCAAGAAGAACGGCAAGCAAGTTGCTGCTCAAGTGAAGAAGCCCAAGTCTGATCCTAAGCCTGAGACTAAGTGCTTCTACTGCAAAGGGACTGGTCACTGGAAGCGGAACTACCCCAAGTGATTGGCGGATAAGAAGGATGGCAAAGTGAACATAAGTATATTTGATATACATGTTATTGATGTGTACTTTACTAGTGTTTATAGCAAACCCTCAGTATTTGATACTAGTTCAGTTGCTAAGATTAGTAACTCGAAACGGGAGTTGCAGAATAAACAAAGACTAGTTAAGGGTGAAGTGACGATGTGTGTTGGAAGTGGTTCCAAGATTGATATGATCACCATCGCACACTCCCTATAATTTCGGGATTAGTGTTGAACCTAAATAAGTGTTATTTGGTGTTTGCGTTGAACATGAATATGATTTGATCATGTTTATTGTAATACGGTTATTCATTTAAGTAAGAGAATAAATTGTTGTTCTGTTTACATGAATAAAACCTAATATGGTTACACACCCAATGAAAATAATTCATTGGATCTCGATCTTAATAATACACATATTCATAATATTGAAACCAAAAGATGCAAAGTTAATAATGATAGTGCAACTTATTTGTGGCACTGCTGTTTAGGTCATATTGGTATAAAGCGCATGAAGAAACTCCATGCTGATGGGCTTTCGGAATCACTTGATTATGAATCACTTGATGCTTGCGAACCATGCCTTTTGGGCAAAGATGACTAAAAACGCCGTTCTCCGGAACAATGGAGTGAGAAAAGATTTGTTGGAAATCATACATACTGATGTATGTGGTCCGATGAATATTGAGGCTCGCGACAGGTATCATTATTTTCTGATCTTCACAAATGATTTGAGCAGATATGAGTATATCTACTTGATGAAACATAAGTCTGAAACATTTGAAAAGTTCAAAGAATTTCAGAGTGAAGTGAAAAACATCGTGACAAGAAAATAAAGTTTCTACGATCAGATCGCGGAGACAAATATTTGAGTTACGAGTTTGGTCTTCAGTTAAAACAATGTGAAATAGTTTCACTACTCACGCCACCTGGAACACCACACCATAATGGTGTGTCCGAACGTCATAACCGTACTTTATTGGATATAGTGCAATCTATGATGTCTCTTACCGATTTACCACTATTGTTTTTGGGGTCATGCATTAGAGACAGCTGCATTCACGTTAAAAAGGGGCACCACCTATATCCGTCGAGACGACGCCTTATGAACTATGGTTTGGCAAGAAACCAAAGTTGTCGTTTCTTAAAGTTTGGGGTTGCGATGCTTATATGAAAAAGTTTCATCCTGATAAGCTCAAAACTCAAATCGGAGAAGTGCATCTTCATAGGATATCCAAAGGAAACTATTGGATACACCTTCTATCACAGATCCGAAGGCAAGACTTTTTGTTGCTAAATTCGGAAACTTTCTGGAGAAGGAGTTTCTCTCGAAAGAAGTGAGTGGGAGGAAAGTAGAACTTGACGAGGTAACTGTACCTGCTCCCTTATTGGAAAGTAGTACATCACAGAAAAATGTTTCTGTGACACCTACACCAGTTAGTGAGGAAGCTAATGATGATGATCACGAAACTTCAGAACAAGACACTACTGAACCTCGTAGATCAACCAGAGTAAGATCCGCGCCAGAGTGGTACGGTAATCCTGTTCTAGAAGTCATGCTACTAGATCATGATGATCCTACGAACTATGAAGAAGCGATGGTGAGCCCAGATTCCGCAAAGTGGCTTGAAGCCATGAAATCTGAGATATGATCCATGTATGAGAACAAAGTATGGACTTTGGTTGACTTGTCCGATGATCGGCAAGCCATAGAAAATAAATGGATCTTCAAGAGGAAGACGGACGCTGATAGTAGTGTTACTATCTACAAAGCTAGAATTGTCGCAAAAGGTTTTCGACAAGTTCAAGGTGTTAACTACGATGAGATTTTATCACTCGTATCTATGCTTAAGTCTGTCCGAATCATGTTAGCAACTGCCGCATTTTATGAAATCTGGCAAATGGATAAACAAAACTGCATTCCTTAATGGATTTGCTAAAGAAGAGTTGTATACGATGCAACTAGAAGGTTTTGTCGATCCTAAAGGTGTTAACTAAATATGCAAGCTCCAGCGGTCCATCTGTGGACTGGTGCAAACATCTCGGAGTTGGAATATACACTTTGATGAGTTGATCAAAGCATATAGTTTTATACAGACATGCGGTGAAGCCTGTATTTACGAGAAAGTGAGTGGGAGCACTACAGCATTTCTGATAAGTATATGTGAATGACATATTGTTGATCGGAAATAATGTAGAATTATTCTGTAAAGCATAAAAGGAGTGTTTGAAAGGAGTTTTTCAAAGAAATACTTCGGTAAAGCTGCTTACATATTGAGCTTCAAAATCTATAGAGATAGATCAAGACGCTTGATAAGTTTTTCAATAAGTACATACCTTGACAAGATTTTGAAGTAGTTCAAAATGGAACAGTCAAAGAAAAAGTTTCTTGCCTGTGTTACAAGGTGTGAAGTTGAGTAAAGACTCAAAGCCCGACCACGGCAGAAGATAGAAAGAGAATGAAAGTCATTTCCTATGCCTCGTTCATAGGTTCTATAAAGTATGCCATGCTGTGTACCAGATGTATTGTATACCCTGCACTGATTTGGCAAGGGAGTACAATAGTGATCTAGGAGTAGATCACTGGACAGCGGTCAGAATTATCCTTAGTGAAATAAGGATATATTTCTCGATTATGGACATGACAAAAAGGTTCGTCATAAAGGGTTACATCGATGCAAGTTTTTGACACTGATCCAGATGAATCTAAAGTCTCAATCTGGACACATATTGAAAGTGGGAGCAATTAGCTAGAGTAGCTCCATGCAGAGCATTATAGACATAGAATTTTGCAAAATACTTACGGATCTGAATGTGACAGACCCGTTGACTAAAATTATCTCACAAAGCAAAACATGATCACACCTTAGTACTCTTTGGGTGTTAATCACATAGAGATGTGAACTAGATTACTGACTCTAGTAAACCCTTTGAGTGTTGGTCACATGACGATGTGAACTATGGGTGTTAATCACATGGTGATGTGAACTATTGCTGCTAAATCACATGGCAATGTGAACTAGATTATTGACTCTAGTGCAAGTGGGAGACTGAAGGAAATATGCCCTAGAGGCAATAATAAAATTATTATTTATTTCCTTATATCATGATAAATGTTTATTATTCATGCTAGAATTGTATTAACCGGAAACATAATACATGTGTGAATACATAGACCAACAGAGTGTCACTAGTATGCCTCTACTTGACTAGCTCGTTAATCAAAGATGGTTATGTTTCCTAACCATGAACAAAGAGTTGTTATTTGATTAACGAGGTCACATCATCAGTAGAATGATCTGATTGACATGACCCATTCCATTAGCTTAGCACCCGATCGTTTAGTATGTCGCTATTGCTTTCTTCATGACTTATACATGTTCCTATAACTATGAGATTATGCAACTCCCGTTTACCGGAGGAATACTTTGGGTACTACCAAACGTCACAACGTAACTGGGTGATTATAAAGGAGTACTACAGGTGTCTCCAATGGTAGATGTTGGGTTGGCGTATTTCGAGATTAGGGTTTGTCACTCCGATTGTCGGAGAGGTATCTCTGGGCCCTCTCGGTAATGCACATCACATAAGCCTTGCAAGCACTGCAACTAATATGTTAGTTGTGAGATGATGTATTACGGAACGAGTAAAGAGACTTGCCGGTAACGAGATTGAACTAGGTATTGGATACCGACGATCGAATCTCGGGCAAGTAACATACCGATGACAAAGGGAACAACGTATGTTGTTATGCGGTCTGACCGATAAAGATCTTCGTAGAATATGTAGGAGCCAATATGGGCATCCAGGTCCCGCTATTGGTTATTGACCGGAGACGTGTCTCGGTCATGTCTACATTGTTCTCGAACCGTAGGGTCCGCACGCTCAACGTTACGATGACAGTTATTATGAGTTTATGCATTTTGATGTACCGAAGGTTGTTCGGAGTCCCGGATGAGATCATGGACATGACGAGGAGTCTCGAAATGGTCGAGACGTAAAGATTGATATATTGGAAGCCTATGTTTGGACATAGGAAGTGTTCCGGGTGAAATCGGGATTTTACCGGAATACCGGGAGGGTTACCGGAACCCCCCGGGAGACTAATGGGCCTATTGGGCCTTAGTGGAAAAGAGAAAAGGGGCAGCCCACAGCTGGCCGCGCGCCCCCCCCCCCCCCTTCCCCAAGTCCTAGTAGGACTAGGAGATGGGGCCGGCCCCCCTCTCTCTCCTTTCCCCCTTGAGAGTCCTAGTTGGAATAGGATTGGAGGGGGGAGTCCTACTCCCGGTAGGAGTAGGACTCCCCCTGCGCCTCCCTCTCTCTGGCCGGCCAGCCCCCCTCCCTCCAACCTTTATATACAGGGGCAGGGGACACCCCAAGACACACAAGTTGATCCTTGAGATCATTCCTTAGCCGTGTGCGGTGCCCCCTGCCACCAAATTCCACCTCGATCATACCGTTACAGTGCTTAGGCGAAGCCCTGTGTCGGTAGTACATCAAGATCGTCACCACGCCGTCGTGCTGACGGAACTCTTCCTCGACGCTTTGCTGGATCGGAGCCCGAGGATCGTCATCGAGCTGAACGTGTGCTAAGAACTCGGAGGTGCCGGAGTAACGGTGCTTGGATCGGTCGGATCGGGAAGAAGACGTACGACTACTTCCTCTTCGTTGTGTGATCGCTTCCGCAGTCGGTCTGCGTTGGTACGTAGATAACACTCTCCCCTCTCGTTGCTGTGCATCACCATGATCTTGCGTGTGCGTAGGAAAATTTTCGAAATTACTACGTTCCCCAACACTACCATCATCTTTCAACTTTGCTTTCTCAAGGAACGCATTAAAATTCAACGGAACAACAGCACGAGCCATCTATCTACAATCAACATAAACAAGCAAGATACTATCAGGTACTAAGTTCATGATAAGTTTAAGTTCAATTAATCAAATTACTTAAGAACTCCCACTTAGATAGACATCCCTCTAATCCTCTAAGTGATTACGTGATCCAAATCAACTAAACCATAACCGATCATCACGTGAGATGGAGTAGTTTTCAATGGTGAACATCGTTATGTTGATCATGTCTACTATATGATTCACGCTCGACCTTTCGATCTCCGTGTTCAGAGGCCATATCTGCATATGCTAGGCTCGTCAAGTTTAACCTGAGTATTCTGCGTGTGCAAAACTGGCTTGCACCCGTTGTAGATGGACGTAGAGCTTATCACACCCGATCATCACGTGGTGTCTGGGCACGACGAACTTTGGCAATGGTGCATACTCAGGGAGAACACTTCTTGATAATTTAGTGAGAGATCATCTTATAATGCTACCGTCAATCAAAGCAAGATAAGATGCATAAAAAGATAAACATCACATGCAATCAATATAAGTGATATGATATGGCCATCATCATCTTGTGCTTGTGATCTCCATCTCCGAAGCACCGTCATGATCACCATCGTCACCGGCGCGACACCTTGATCTCCATCGTAGCATCGTTGTCATCTCGCCAATCTTATGCTTCCACGACTATCGCTACCGCTTAGTGATAAAGTAAAGCATTACATTGCGATTGCATTGCATACAATAAAGCGACAACCATATGGCTCCTGCCAGTTGCCGATAACTCGGTTACAAAACATGATCATCTCATACAATAAAATTTAGCATCATGTCTTGACCATATCACATCACAACATGCCCTGCAAAAACAAGTTAGACGTCCTCTACTTTGTTGTTGCATGTTTTACGTGGCTGCTACGGGCTTAAGCAAGAACCAATCTCACCTACGCATCAAAACCACAACGATAGTTTGTCAAATAGACTCCGTTTTAACCTTCGCAAGGACCGAGCGTAGCCACACTTGGTTCAACTAAAGTTGGAGAGACAGTCGCCCGCAAGCCACCTGTGTGCAAAGCACGTCGGGGGAACCGGTCTCGCGTAAGCGTACGCGTAAGGTTGGTCCGGGTCGTCTCGTCCAACAATACCGCCGAACCAAAGTATGACATATTGGTAGGCAGTATGACTTGTATCGCCCACAACTCACTTGTGTTCTACTCGTGCAAATAACATCAAACCATAAAACCTGGCTCTGATACCACTGTTGGGGAACGTAGTAATTTCAAAAAAAATCCTACGCACACGCAAGATCATGGTGATGCATAGCAACGAGGGGGAGAGTCTGATCTACATACCCTTGTAGATCGCAACGGAAGCGTTGACACAACGTAGAGGAAGTAGTCGTACGTCTTCTTCCCGATCCGACCGATCCAAGCACCGATACTCCGGCACCTCCGAGTTCTTAGCACACGTACAGCTCGAGGACGATCCCCGGGCTCCGATCCAGCAAAGCTTCAGGGAGGAGTTCCATCATCACGACGGCGTGGTGACGATCTTGATGTACTACCGACGCAGGGCTTTGCCTAAGCACTACAACGGTATTATCGAGGTGGAATATGGTGGCAGGGGGCACCGCACACGGCTAAGGAACGATCTCAATGATCAACTTGTGTGTCTAGAGGTGCCCTCTGCCCCCGTATATAAAGGATCCAAGGGGGAGGGGCTGGCCGGCCAAGGGAGGCGCGCCAGGAGAGTCCTACTCCCTCTGGGAGTAGGATTCCCCCCCAATCCTAGTTGGAATAGGATTCATCAAGGGGGGAAAGAGAGAGAGAGGGGGGCCAGCCACCTCTCCTAGTCCTAACAGGACTAGGGGAGGGGGGAGGCGCGCGGCCACCTTGGGCTGCCCCTTTCTCCTTTCCACCAAGGCCCACTATGGCCCATATGACTCCCGGGGGGTTCCGGTAACCTCCCGGTTCTCCGGTAAAATCCCGATTTCACCCGGAACACTTCCGATGTCCAAACATAGGCTTCCAATATATCAATCTTTATGTCTCGACCATTTCGAGACTCCTCGTCATGTCCGTGATCACATCCGGGACTCCGAACAACCTTCGATATATCAAAATGCATAAACTCATAATAATTGTCATCGTAACGTTAAGCGTGTGGACCCTACGGTTCGAGAACAATGTAGAGATGACTGAGACACATCTCCGGTCAATAACCAATAGCGGGACCTGGATGCCCATATTGGCTGCTACATATTCTACGAAGATCTTTATCGGTCAGACCGCATAACAACATACGTTGTTCCCTTTGTCATCGGTATGTTACTTGCCCGAGATTCGATCGTCGGTATCCAATACCTAGTTCAATCTCGTTACTGGCAAGTCTCTTTACTTGTTCCATAATACATCATCCCGCAACTAACTCATTGGTTGCAATGCTTGCAAGGCTTAAGTGATGTGTATTACCGAGAGGGCCCAAAGATACCTCTCCGACAATCGGAGTGACAAATCCTATTCTTGAAATATGCCAACCCAACATCTACCATTGGAGACACCTGTAGAGCTCCTTTATAATCACCCAGTTACGTTGTGACGTTTGGTAGCACACAAAGTGTTCCTCCGGCAAACGGGAGTTGCATAATCTCATAGTCATAGGAACATGTATAAGTCATGAAGAAAGCAATAGCAACATACTAAACGATCGGGTGCTAAGCTAATGGAATGGGTCATGTCAATCAGATCATTCAACTAATGATGTGACCTCGTTAATCAAATAACAACCCTTTGTTCATGGTTAGGAAACTTAACCATCTTTGATTAACGAGCTAGTCAAGTAGAGGCATACTAGTGACACTCTGTTTGTCTATGTATTCACACATGTATTATGTTTCCGGTTAATACAATTATAGCATGAATAATAAACATTTATCATGATATAAGGAAATAAATAATAACTTTATTATTGCCTCTAGGGCATATTTCCTTCACCTTTAACATGCGCTGCAACTTCTTCTTCTCCAAATCACTTACGCAGTTTCTCTTTGCATTGGCAATGGCCCGACCTAGATCATCAACGGGCTCATCTGATGCCTCTTCTTCAGCTTCTTCCTGCATTGCCGGCTCAGCTTCTTCCCGCATTACCGGCTCAGCTTCTTCCCCCATTGTTGTATCATCGTATTCAGGGAACCCATGGCCAGGATAGCTGTCGTCGTCCTCTTCTTCTTCATTGTCTTCCATCATAACCCCTCTTTCTCCGTGCTTGGTCCAAACATTATAATGGGGCATGAAACCGGACTTAAACAGGCGGACGTGAATGGTTCTTGACATAGAGTAATTGTGACCATTCTTACAACGAGCACATGGACAAGGCATAAAACCATCCGCCCGCTTGTTTGCCTCAGCCGCAAGCAGAAAAGTATGCACGCCCTCAACGAACTGGGGAGAGCATCGGTCATCGTACATCCATTGCCGGCTCATCTTCATTACACAACACCGAATAGACCAAATTAATACAAGTTCATACATAAAGTTCATACAACACTTAAATGCAACAAACAAATAACTCTCTAGCTAAAGCATTTAAATGCAACAACAAATACGATCAAGATCGCAACTAAGGTAACAATGGATCCAACAGCATAATGATACCAAGCCTCACTATCGATGGCATATTTTCTAATCTTTCTAATCTTCAAGCGCATTTTCTCCATCTTGATCTTGTGATCATCGACGACATCGGCAACATGCAACTCCAATTCCATCTTCTCCCCCTCAATTCTTTTCAACTTTTCTTTCAAGTACTCGTTTTCTCTTTCAACTAAATTTAACCTCTCGGCAATAGGGTCGGTTGGAATTTCCGGTTCACATACCTCCTAGAAAAAATTCTATGTCAACTTGATGGCCATAATTTGTCATAAACACGAAATGCAACTAGTTTTAAAAAAGAATATACATACCACATCCGAATCATAACAAGGACTAGGGCCGACGGGGACGGATATCAAAACCATGGCACTATATGTATAACAAACAACGTACGGGTAAGATAATTATACGAGTAACTATATATCCAAATCACACAAACATCAATTTTTATATAAAATTTCATGAACAAGAGGCTCACCACAAGGTGGTGCCGGCGACGGGACGGTGCGGGCGATCGACGGTGGCTACGATAGAGATTTAGAAGGCACTAAGTAAACCACACCTACATATGCAAACTAAGTGTTATTTTTGACCTCAAATTGCATATAAATCAAATACTAGCACATATATATATCCTCCCAAATTACTAAACTCACAAATTAATCACTATATAAAGCATTGCAAGAGCTAATCTAGCAATGAGAGATGAAAGGACAAAGTTGCTAACCTTTGTGATCATTTGAATGGATGGGGAAGAACAGAGAGGAGAGGGGAAAGGGGAAGAACAGAGCGAGCTCGGGTGGACGAAGGGTTTATGTAGGACGACCTTTAGTACCGGTTTGTGCCAAGAACCGGTACTAAAGGGGCTGGAGGGGCCCCATTCTGACAACATCCTGCCACCACTCTCATTAGTACCGGTTCGTGGCACGAACCGGTGCTAAAGGTTCGCCACGAACCGGTACTAATGAAAGCGGCCCGGCTAGCCGTTGGAACCGGCACTAATGTATACATTAGTGCCGGCTCAAATACAAACCGGCACTAATGTGCTTCACGTTTGACCCTTTTTCTACTAGTGTGCACACACTCGGGCCATCTATATCATACACACACAGCAACGCACACACGCATCATGCCGGCATACACATATAGAAAAGCAGGCACACACGCATCATGCGCATTGGCCGGTGCGACGCACGCAGAGCAAGTACATACGCCCGGAGAGCAAGCTAGCAAGCACGCACGCGTCCAACCCCGCCGCTGCATGCGTTGGCAGAAGGTGAGGCAGCAAGGGAGACTGCACATTGAAGCTGTCCATGCAAGGCTGGAGGTGCTGGGCCGGCGACGGCGGTGTCAGGACGGCGCTTGATTCGTTCCCGGTGGCGTGGAGCTTGGGGCGGCAACGCGGCGATAGCTAGTGCTCGGGGATGGGGGTTTGGGGCGGGGGCAGTTGACCCGATGGCTGGCAAAGTTAACGGGCTCGGGCGGCTGGAAATTCGGCGGGTGGCGGCGGCATAGCGCGAGGATGGGACAGGCGGAAAACCTAGCGGGCGTTCAACTACCAATACCCACGCCTTTTTAGGGGAATTGCTTGTGAAAATAACGTGCGACGACGACTTAGCGAGCGGTTCCCCTTAAAAAAGACATAGCGAGCAGATTCCCTTAAAACTGGTAGGAATGGATACGATTGATGACGTTGATAAATAGTGGTGAATGTTGGCCTAATTTACTATCATCATGCATGGAAACGAATCATCAAGAAAAAGAATACTTCCTATTACTACACTCATAGGAAGCTTCCTAATCTCTGCTACCAAACAGTTTCTGCCCAAACAAGGAAGGAAAGTTATGGACGTGATTCGGAAGGAAACAAACGTTATGAAGATTAATTAATTTAGATTTGATCTTTAGAGATTGATTGTGATTGATTCTTTTACATAAAGACATTACTAAATAATTTGCGTCAGTATGAAAAGTTCTGATCCATTCAGTTTTTTCGTTGTGTGAGAGGGTGAAGTGAAAATAAACCGATGAAGTGGGGGGAGGCGACAAAAAAAATCTACGACGGTTAACCTACGAAAAAACCCGGACGAAAGTGGTGGGACGAAAAAAAACCTGGAAGCGAGACTATCAACTGCTCCATTAGAAATAGAGATGGACGCCCAGGATAAGCGGACCGGGGCGCAGATGTACTAAAGAATATTTTCGCATGGTTCCTCCTCCCCGGCAAGTCCCCGGAGAAGTTGAGCTCTTCTCCATCGCCGATCGTCGCAGCGCCACCTTACAGCCCGCCGCGGACCCCGCACTGCGCGACCACCTCGTCCTCGGCTCCTCCCGCGGGTGGCTCGCCACGGCCAATGACCGGGGCCAGGTCTACCTCGTCAACCCGCTCAGCGGCATGCAGCTCAGGCTGCCGCACATGTCCATCATGGGCCTCTTCCTGCCGAGCACGCAATACCAGCACTTCTCCCTCGTCATACCGGACTTCCTGAAAGCCCGGTACGGTGGGGGCCTGCCCTACGATCATGAATGGGGTCCGGTGGGGTACAACACTAGCACGTTGATCAGGAATGTGGATTTATAAAGCTCGGGCTTCTAGACACCTCCTATCTATACCCTACAATGTTGCTTTGAGATCTGTGCTACACAAATAACTTGTTACATGAAAATTTCTCTTTTTTTGCTTCTTCAAAATGAAACAATATATGGACTTCAAACTTTTCAGGACAACAAAATATTCTTACCACAACGTGGGAAAAAAACTTTGCACGAAAAATATATATAATGAGATTTTTTTTTGTAAAAAATATTAGTTTTAGTATATATGTTTCACGAAAAAATCTGAAAGTGTTTTCCAACATTCTAGTTAGAATGTTTTGTTGTCCTCCAAAGTTTGAAGTTCATATGTTGTTTTATTTGGAAGAAACAAAAAAGACAAAAAGTGCTCGCACGAATCTTAATGCAAGAATGAATGGCTAAATAAGGGGGTGTATGAAAGCCTATGCTTTTGTCAAATGTTAACCGCGACCAAGGGCAGTGGAAGGAGGCGACGGACATCGGCGACGTCACGCTGTCCGTCGGAGTGAACAACTCACTGTGCTTGCCGACGATGGAGCGCCCTCAGATCAAGGCCAGCTGCGTCTACTACACTGCCGACGAGCCCGGCAACAGATCCACGTACGATGGCGATGGTGGTTGCAGTGAGTCGGATCTTCAGGCTGTCGGGGTGTACAGCCTCAAGGACGGCACGACGAAGAAAATCTGGGATCTCAGAGAGCAGGTCCGAACTTTTACCCGCCGCCGGTTTGGATATTACCTTCCAAGTAATAATTAGCTAGGTTTGAGTTGTTTCTTAAGATAGCTAGCAAGTTATAATTGGAATAATTTGTACTAGTTGATAAGCACAGCAAGTGTGTGTGCGCGCCTGATTAAATGAGATCCATGGGCATCATTCAGAATAACAAAATTTTCAAAGGAATGCAAAAGTTTTTGCCACATTTGTTTGACTATAACCAAGAAGAATGGTGTCTACTTTACTTCATCCATTCTAAAATATGAAATAAAAGGCTTATAAGTTTTTCCCTAAGTTATGTTTTATAAATTTGACCGAGTTAATAGAGAAAATCATCAACACAGCTACGATACCAAACCAGTCAATAAATTCACCACGGAATATGTACTCCTACAGGAGTAAGACCGTTAGTGTTAAAACAACATAAAACAACAAATGTAACCATGCATTGGTGTGACACCGTAGTTCAAAGCATACATAGATGGAAAATATATGCTAGCTAGCTAAGCTAGGAGTGTTCCAACCATCACAGTAATGGCTTGTCCTTGAATTTTTACCCTCCGATTTGCAGCATCCAACTCCAGATAAAGTGTTCCGGTCCTTTTAGATACCTGATGATACATGGTAAACGAATGATTTAAGATGATTAAGCACATATTTTAGCATTTTTTTCAAACACATGCATATCAAAAGAATGATCCAGTTGGTCATAGAGGTAGTCAAGACATACTTGAAACGCCGTCAGTCTTCGTTTGCCCAGTTTTCGGGCCCAGAATGGTGCTAGAGCACAATGTGCACTGCCACAAACAGGGTCCTGTTATGTAGCACAATGCCGATGGGTTATGAGATATGAAAGAAGCTGATATATTCTCCATAGACAATATGGCCGTAATTTATTTTTCTTTCCAAAATTAAATGTAGGTGTGTTGCTATTTCTAACTCAAGAAAGAAGACCATAAGTTAAACAAGCTTCATGTACTATGGTATATATGTATTCAACTTAGAGAAAGTTTACAAGATCACCTCGTCTACCCCTTTTTTCGGGGCGAAGAATCGTGAGAAGAAGTCATAACCAGATCCAGGTGGCGCCTGTCCTGTAACAATGACACCTCTGCCAGCACACTTTTTAAGTTGTTCCAAGTTAGGAAGGACATCAGCAACCTCTTCTCCCGATGAAAGTTCTACCTGAAAAAGGCCACGACGCGCAGATTCTTTTGTCATGTAGATGTATAGCATAGTTGCCTGATCTGCTACCTCATAGGAGTCGAGTTTGCAAATCCGTTGTTATGCTCAGCAAATAGGTGTAGAAAATTCTAACTCCAACGTTGTTTGGACCGTTCGAGTCAGAAGCAGTCAAACTATCCCATGTTGTGGAACAACCCTAATACTGTAGCTCCTAAATACTAATCACCACTCTCAAGTCTCAACCAGACGGTTCAGATACTGCTTACTCCAGCAGCTGCTACCCGGTTTATCCACGCCGTCACAGCCTACTGCCCCCCGGTTTTCGTTGCAGGTTGCCACGATTTTGCCATAGTTCTGAATTTTATGATTTGGCGAATATAGTTCTGATATTTCTCTAAAGAAATACTACCTCTATACACCCGCAAAAGAAAACTACCTCTATAACTAAATATAATACGTTTTTGCAGTTTAAATTGAACTACAAAATGTCTAATATTTTGTTACAGAGGTACCCCTCTGAATTTCAGGGGCCATGGCCCCTCACACTGATTTCTTCGGGTCAAGTCAAATTATCCCAGCTAAGCTTTCCCGTTAAATCCGTATTATGTGCCCGTGCTTGTAGCATTGCTCAGATTGGTATCCGAATGCTCTTGACAGAGCAATGGTGAGGCAGTTATATACGTACGATGAAGTCGTCGGTGGTTGCTGCTCGGTGAGCACCGACTATGGGCGTGGCCTTCAGGAATATGGACGGCAGCTCGTGGGTGGAGCTGCAGTCCACGAAAACATCGCTCGTGGGGAAATCCAGCTCGATGAACGGTTTCCCCTGCTCCTCCTCCGTCACCCGCGGCCGCGAACTTGCTCCGGGAACCTTCCGGGCGGTCAGGATCCCGGACTCGGTCACGAACTCGATCACGTCGTGCTGCTTCGCGAGGACGGCGGTGAAGAGGAAGTGGGCGGACGCCAGTGTCCCGTGCCCGCACAGCGGGACCTCGGTGGTGGGGCTGAACCAGCGGAGGCGGAAGCGCGGGGTGGACGACGAGCTGGAGCCTCCATCGCGGCGGAAGAGGAAGGCCGTCTGGGATACGTTGAACTCCGCAGCGATGGACTGAAGCCACCGGTCGTCATCGGCCGCGGCGTCGTCGTCCAGGAGGCACACCGCCGCCGGGTTGCCCTTGAACGGCTCGCCAGTGAAGGCATCCACCTGCGTGCATGCCAACAACCACACAAAAACTATGGACGTCGAAATGCGATGGACTGCTAGAAGAGAAAAATGCCGGATCGATCCAGGAGCTATAGCCGGTAGTTGAGCAGGTAAGGGCGCAGCGCACTGACCATGGCGTACTGGACGGCTCGGTTGGCCATTTCCATGAAGCAGCTAGCTGCCTAGCTCCAAATCTGTGCAGGGTGTACTGGATGATGCTGGACGACGACCCACCACGTTTTCAAAAGATACTGTAGTACTAGCCACCGGCAGGTAGGGTTCCTCATCTGCCTACGCACTTAAGGTCAGTTACTACAGATAATGCTATTGCCTCATAGAACATGTGGATTCACTATTCCTGACTGACATGTTTGTCGTCCATGCACCTTGCCACTCCCATTGTTTTTATTTACTGTGTATAAATTATAATTACCCGTGCGATTGTTATGGTGCCAAATAATTTTCAGCACGACAATAGTAGATTAAAAATAAACTGGCAAGCCTGTCAGGATTGTCGTGGCTTGTCGGTGTCTGCAGCTTGGCTTCTTCGACTAAGTCAGAAAGAGAAGAAGGAGATATATGAATCCAAACATTTCAAAACACATGCATCTCTATTTTTAATGGAGCAGTTGATGGTCTCGCTTTCAGGTTTTTTTCGTCCCATCTTTCATAGTTTTTTGGTACATCCTCCCACCTTCGTTGGTTATTTTTTTCATAGATTTCTTTCGTCCCCTCCCCTTACTTCATCGGTTTATTTTTGCGTCACCCTCTCACACAACGAAAGAAATATGAACAGATCAGAACTTTCTATACTGGCGCAAGTTATTTAATAATGTAGAATCAATCACGAACAATCTTTAAAGATCAAATCTAAATTAATTAATCTTACCTTAAATCACCCAGTCACATTAATTAGAAAACAAATAATTGATTTTCAGAAAAATCGCTCAATTACATTAACCTTACCTTAACTCACGGATGGCAATCAATCTCCAAACAAAGGAAACAATACATTGAGGGAGCAGTAAATAAACTCCCTTTCTTATGACATGTATATGATCTTCCCTTCCCTCTCCGTTGTCGAGCGTTCTTGATTCTCGAGGCCGATGCTTGGGCTGCGTCACTGGGTCGCGACGGTGCCGGAGGACGAGGACGGCGAGGCCGGGTGCCGCGGCACCGCGGCACCGCGTTGGCCGCGATCGGTGAAGGGGGCGAAGAAGGGCGGCTTCCCTGGTCGTGGTCGTGGCCGTGGCCCTGGGAGTTGGTGCGGTGGAAGCGGCACTTGAAGGATCCGGCGTGGGTGGCCGGCGCGCAGACGCACTTGGAAACGGGCCCGTGGCCCGCGCCGGACGGCGCCGACGTCGACCGGGCCATCTCCTCCGCGTATTCTTGGAGCTGTGGCTGGCCGATTTACATAAAATTAATTCCCTCAGTTGTGGCGGCAAATATAATACACATAATTCATATTATTATGCACTAGCGTGTGTGTGTGTAAAATAAATGGATTATGGTCCTGTACCCAATAAGATGAATATGTGTGTGTTAGAGAGAGAGAGGGGGAGAGAGAGTGAGGAAGAGGGAGGGAGAGAGAGTGTGTGTGAGGATTTGATGGTAAAAAAGGTCGTCAATGCCACTTGATATGTATGAGAATATTAATATTAAATTCTTAAAGTTAATGTGGCCCCGTTGCAACGCACGGGCATTCTTCTAGTTCTCATAAATTCGGGCATGATCTCATAATCCCATAACGCATGTGAGACGATACAAACACTACAGGAATCAGCTAATTTGCCGTCTGTGGGGGTCTTTGCCGCCAGCTTTTCATCGGGACAGACGGCAAACACATGCTTTGCCGTCTGTTTATGATGGCAAAGAACGACTGACGGCAAAGTCATACTTTGCCGTCTGTTTTTTTTCAGATGACGGCAAAGACATACTTTGCCGTCTGGTTTTTTTACGAATGACGACAAAGTACCCTTTGCCGACTTTGTCTTTGCCGTCACACTTTGCCGTCAGCTGGTTGACGGCAAACTCTTTGCCATCTGTATACCAACCTTTCCCGTCTGTTATTGCCTGACGGCAAATTGCCTGATTCCTATAGTGAAATCAAACGTGTACAACAAAGAAATAATATGGAACGATGCCATGCATGGTACTACTTAAATTATGGAATTGATACGTAAGGTAAGTAAATCATGAGATATATGGAATTAATGCAAAATTAAGTTAATTAAGGTGAAATTGATACGGTGGTGCAAAAGATAAGTTAATTAATGTGATTGTGGGGCGTAAGGGAAAGTACGGTCAAATATGATGTGGTTAACAAAACATGGTTGGACAGAACAAATCAGTAGAGGGACATGGTGGGAGGAGGAAAACAGTTGATAAAGAGTTGGACGTGACTAGGGAGCACATGTTGGCTAGTTAGCATTGTATAAGGCACACACCCAAAAAAGGAAAGTGAAAACCCCTGGATAGTTGGCACGACAGAAAAGGAAAGGGGTGTAACCGCTCCCGCACATGGCCGACAGTGAATCTCCTGTGATCGTAACCGCACCTGCACACCTGCCCAGCGTGCGTCGTACGCGAACGCCTCTCCCTACCTCCCGTTCCCCTCCTTCTTCCTTCCCTTTTTTTCTCCATGGTTCCAAATCCATGGATCAAAGTTCCTACAAGGCCAAAATCCAGCAGTAGCAGCAGCGCCACTCCCGCAGCAACCACCTCTGCCCCATCTTCTCCAGCCGACAGGTTAGTTCTTCCTCCTCCTCTGGCCTACAGAACATTGATGCGATTTAGCCAACTTGTGGTAAATTTATAGGAAACTTAAGAAGGGGCTTTTATTCCATAAAACGGTGGACTTAGGTGGGATTTGTGTCTCTTGCTAGGCAAATTGTCACATTTGGTGGAAGCAAGCGTGTGAATGTCTGTTCGCAACCTATGGGTCTGTGTTTCTGTTCCTTGGAGCATATTTGTTAACAAAGGCAACTTGTCTCAAGAGTTGCGGGCAAGTATATGAATTTCTGCAGGAAACTTGTGGCTTTGTGTTTCTGTTTACCCTGAAACCATAATTGTTACGCCATCTAGGCAACTTGGCACATAAACTGCGGGCAAGTATGTGTTCATCTGTAGGCAAAACTCGTGATAAGTTAACCTGCAGACATCCGCCACTCCCCCTGTGTTTTTAGGCAACTTGTGGTGATGCAGGAGGCAACTAAATTGATTTTGCAGGAGACTACGTGGTGATGCAGAAAGTAAAGTGTGTGAATGTGTGCATACCATGGTTGCTCTTGACATAAACAACCCCAGAAAAGCACCAGTACCTAAAACAACAAAAGGAGGAGAACAAATACATAAAAACTCCTAAAAATTGCATGGATATTGTTGGAAATATGCCCTAGAGGCAATAATAAATTGATTATTATTATATTTCCTTGTTCATGATAATCGTTTATTATCCATGCTAGAATTGTATTGATAGGAAACTCAGATACATGTGTGGATACATAGACAACACCATGTCCCTAGTAAGCCTCTAGTTGACTAGCTCGTTGATCAATAGATGGTCACGGTTTCCTGACCATGGACATTGGATGTCGTTGATAACGGGATCACATCATTAGGAGAATGATGTGATGGACAAGACCCAATCCTAAGCCTAGCACAAGATCATGTAGTTCGTATGCTAAAGCTTTTCTAATGTCAAGTATCATTTCCTTAGACCATGAGATTGTGCAACTCCCGGATACCGTAGGAGTACTTTGGGTGTTCCAAACGTCACAACGTAACTGGGTGGCTATAAAGGTACACTACAGGTATCTCCGAAAGTGTCTGTTGGGTTGGCACGAATCGAGACTGGGATTTGTCACTCCGTATAAACGGAGAGGTATCTCTGGGCCCACTCGGTAGGACATCATCATAATGTGCACAATGTGATCAAGGAGTTGATCACGGGATGATGTGTTACGGAACGAGTAAAGAGACTTGCCGGTAACGAGATTGAACAAGGTATCGGGATACCGACGATCGAATCTCGGGCAAGTATCGTACCGATAGACAAAGGGAATTGCATACGGGATTGATCGAATCCTCGACATCGTGGTTCATCCGATGAGATCATCATGGAACATGTGGGAACCAACATGGGTATCCAGATCCCGCTGTTGGTTATTGACCGGAGAACGTCTCGGTCATGTCTGCATGGTTCCCGAACCCGTAGGGTCTACACACTTAAGGTTCGATGACACTAGGGTTATAAAGGAAGTTTGTATGTGGTTACCGAATGTTGTTCGGAGTCCCGGATGAGATCCCGGACATCACGAGGAGTTCCGGAATGATCCGGAGGTAAAGATTTATATATGGGAAGTCCTGTTTTGGTCACCGGAAAAGTTTCGGGTTTTATCGATAACGTACCGGGACCACCGGGAGGGTCCCGGGGGTCCACCAAATGGGGCCACAAGCCCCTGGAGGGCTGCATAGGCCAAGTGTGGGAGGGGACCAGCCCCAGGTGGGCTGGTGCGCCCCCCACCAAGGCCCAAGGTGCAAGGAAGAGGGGAAGGGGGCAAACCCAAGGGAAGATGGGCCCTAAGGCCCACCCTGGTGCGCCTCCCCCTCTCCCCTCCCCTTGGCCGCCCCTAGATGGGATCTAGGGGGCTGCCGCCACCCCTAGGGAGGGAACCCTAGGTGGGGGCGCAGCCCCTCCCCTTCCCCTATATATAGTTGAGGTATGGGCTGCCCAATACACACGAGTTCCTCTCCCTGTTGGTGCAGCCCTACTTCTCTTTCTCCTCGTCTCTCGTAGTGCTTGGCGAAGCCCTGCTGGATCACCACGCTCCACCACCACCACCACGCCGTTGTGCTGGTGTTGGATGGAGTCTTCCTCAACCTCTCCCTCTCTCCTTGCTGGATCAAGGCATGTGAGACGTCACCGGGCTGTACGTGTGTTGAACGCGGAGGTGCCGTCCGTTCGGCACTAGGATCTCCGGTGATTTGGATCACGACGAGTATGACTCCTTCAACCCCGTTCTCTTGAACGCTTACGCTTAGCGATCTACAAGGGTATGTAGATGCACTCTCCTTCCCTCGTTGCTGGTTTTTCCATAGATAGATCTTGGTGACACGTAGGAAAATTTTGAATTTCTGCTACGTTCCCCAACAGTGGTATCAGAGCTAGGTCTATTGCATATATTCTATGCACGAGTAGAACACAAAGCAGTTGTGGGCGTTGATTTTGTCAATTTACTTGCCGTTACTAGTCTTATCTTGATTCGGCAGCATTGTGGGATGAAGCGGCCCGGACCGACCTTACACGTACTCTTACGTGAGACTGGTTCCACCGACTGACATGCACTAGTTGCATAAGGTGGCTAGCGGGTGTCTATCTCTCCCACTTTAGTCGGATCGGATTCGATGAAAAGGGTCCTTATGAAGGGTAAATAGCAATTGGCATATCACGTTGTGGTTTTTGCGTACGTAAGAAACGTTCTTGCTAGAAATCCATAGCAGCCACGTAAAACATGCAAACAACAATTAGAGGACGTCTAACTTGTTCTTGTAGGGTATGCTATGTGATGTGATATGGCCAAGAAGAATGTGATGAATGATATGTGATGTATGAGATTGATCATGTTCTTATAATAGGAATCACGACTTGCATGTCGATGAGTATGACAACCGGCAGGAGCCATAGGAGTTGTCTTAATTTATTTATGACCTGCGTGTCAACATAAATGTCATGTAATTACTTTACTTTATTGCTAACCGTTAGCTGTAGTAGTAGAAGTAATAAGTTGGCGAGACAACTTCATGGAGACACGATGATGGAGATTATGGTGTCATTGCCGGTGACGATGATGATCATGGAGCCCCGAAGATGGAGATCAAAAGGAGCAAAGTGATGATGGCCATATCATGTCACTATTTGATTGCATGTGATGTTTATCATGTTTTTGCATCTTATTTGCTTAGAACGACGGTAGTAAATAAGATGATCCCTCATTAAAATTTTAAGAAAGTGTTCCCCCTAACTGTGCACCGTTGCGAAAGTTCGTCATTTCGAAGCACCACGTGATGATCGGGTGTGATAGATTCTTACGTTCACATACAGCGGGTGTAAGCCAGATTTACACACGCGAAACACTTAGGTTGACTAGACGAGCCTAGCATGTACAGACATGGCCTCAAACACAAAAGACCGAAAGGTCGAGCATGAGTCGTATAGAAGATACGATCAACATGAAGATGTTCACCGATGTTGACTAGTCCGTCTCACGTGATGATCGGACACGACCTAGTTGACTCGGATCATGTAATCACTTAGATGACTAGAGGGATGTCTATCTGAGTGGGAGTTCATAAGATGAACTTGTTTATCCTGAACATAGTCAAAAGGATTTTGCAAATTATGTCGTAGCTCGCGCTTTAGTTCTACTGTTTAGATATGTTCCTAGAGAAAAATTAGTTGAAAGTTGATAGTAGCAATTATGCGGACTAGGTCCGTAAACTGAGGATTGTCCTCATTGCTTCATAGAAGGCTTGTGTCCTTAATGCACCGCTCAATATGCTGAACCTCGAACGTTGTCTGTGGATGTTGCGAACATCTGACATACACATTTTGATAACTACGTGATAGTTCAGTTAAACGGTTTAGAGTTGAGGTACCGAAGACGTTTTGAAACGTCGCGAAACATATGAGATGTTTCGAGGGCTGAAATTGGAATTTCAGGCTCGTTCCCACGTCAAGAGGTATAAGACCTCCGACGATTTTCTTAGCCTGCAAACTAAGGGAGAAAAGCTCAATTGGTGAGCTTGTGCTCAGATTGTCTGAGTACAACAATCATTTGAATCGAGTGGGAGTTGATCTTCCAGATAAGATAGTGATGTTTCTCCGAAGTCATTACCGCCAAGCTGCTAGAGCTTCGTGATGAACTATAATATATCAAGGACATATATGATGATCCTTTAGATATTCGCGATGTTTGACACCACAAAAGTAGAAATCAAGAAGGAGCATCAATTGTTGATGGTTGGTGAAACCACTAGTTTCAAGAAGGGCAAGGGCAAGAAGGGATACTTCATGAAACGGCAAATCAGCTGCTGCTCTAGTGAAGAAACCCAAGGTTGAACCCAAACCTGAGACTAAGTGCTTCTGTAATAAGAGGAATAGCCACTGGAGAAGAATTACCCTAGATACTTGGTAGATGAGAAGGCTGGCAAGGTCGATAGAAGTATATTGGATATACATTATGTTAATGTGTACTTTACTAGTACTCCTAGTAGCACCATGGTATTAGATACCGGTTCGGTTGCTAAGTGTTAGTAAATTCGAAATAAAAGACTGCGGAGTAAACGGAGACTAGCTAAAGGTGAGCTGGCGATATGTGTTGGAAGTTTTTACAAGCTTGATGTGATCAAGCATCGCACGCTCCCTCTACCATCGAAATTGGTGTTTGTGTTGAGCATAGACATGATTGGATTATGTCTATCGCAATACGGTTATTCATTTAAGGAGAATAATGGTTACTCTGTTTATTTGAATAATACCTTCAATGGTCTTGCACCTAAAATGAATGGTTTATTGAATCTCGATCGTAGTGATACACATGTTCATGTCAAAAGATATAAGATAGTACCACCTACTTGTGGCACTGCCACGTAAGTCATATCGGTATAAAACGCATGAAGAAGCTCCATGTTGATGGATCTTTGGGCTCACTCATTTTTGAAAAGTTTGAGACATGCGAACCATGTCTATTGGTGTATATGCATGAAGAAACTCCAGGCAAATGGACTGTTTGGACTCACTTGATTTTGAATCACTTGAGACATGCAAATCATACCACATGGGCAAGATGACTGAAAGCCTCGTTTTCAGTAAAATGGAACTAGAAAGCAACTTGTTGGAAGTAATACATTTTGATGTGTGCAGTCCAATGAGTGCTGAGGCGTCTAGTGGATATCGTTATGTTCTTACTTCACAGATGATTTGAGTAGATGTTGAGTATATTTACTTGATGAATCACGAGTCTGAATTATTGAAAGGTTCAAGTAATTTCAGGGTGAAGTTGAAAGATCGTCGTGACAAGAGGATAAATATCTATGATATGATCATAGAGATGAATATCTGAATTACGAGTTTGGCACAGAATTAAGACATTGTGGAAATTGTTTCACAACTAATACAGCCTGGAACACCATAGTGTGATGGTGTGTCCGAACATCATAACTGCACCCTATTGGATATGATGCATACCATGATGTCTCTTATCGAATTACCACGATAGTTTATGGGTTAGGCATTAGAGACAACCACATTCACTTTAAATAGGGCACCACGCAATTCCGATGAGATGATGTGACACCCCAAAAATTTGACCTTGTTTTAATGAATTAAAATTTTGCCAGGAATTAAAACTTTGATTTCTGAGCTCCATTTTGATTTTTTAAATCATTTTCTTCCCTATTGTGATGAGTTTTTCCCTAAGTGAAAATCTTTCAAATATGTTATTGGACTTATTTAATCTCTCAAGAAAAAACTTTTCTTTTATCAGTATAACTAATTACATAATTAATTTGCTTGACCTTTACTTTCTTGAAAATGGTTTTTCAAGGTTAAATGGCCATATTTGAACTACAACTCATTTAAATAATTCTTTCTAGCCTCCACCAAAATTTTGGGATGTTAGTAGTATCATATGATTCAACTTTATGCAAAAACCCAGTGATGTTATTTGCAAATTTTGAGTGAATCAACCTCATTTTCATTCTGGACTAACTTGATAGTTTGTACAGCAACCATATTTTTGCTTGCCCTTTAGCCCTTGATTCTTTCTCCTACTTGTAGTCCTCCATGTTAAACCCTTAAGTCCAGGAGCATGCACCCTTTGGATCATTTTTGGTTCATGAAATGATGCCATTTATTTCCTGTCCAGAATTGAAGTTTTGTAAAACTTGCACTAGCAAGTTTCTCCTTTTGCCCAACTAACCTCACCACCCTCTTGTCCATCCAAAGAGACACCAATCTGGAGTTTTTGACCACTCCAAGACTTGCCTAAGTGCCCTTGGCATTTTGTCAAACACTTTATGGGCATGATCTGTTTTGGCATGATTCTTGACATTGCACTGTGGTCTTGCACCTCTGATCAAACTAGCATGTCCACTAGACTCCCAGTTGCTCCTAACCTCGATCTGCTAAACCCCAACCTCACCTGTGACCTGTAGCATGCCGCGGCATTGTGTCGAACATATCCTGCGCGTGCACTAGACGCGCCCAGAGCGCGCGTATTACACGATGCCGCGCCCGAGCCGACATGCTGGCCCCCCTGGTTTGGGCCCGCTCTGCAGCGCCTCGCCACACACTACCCTCCTCGCAGCAACGCGCCAACCCGCCCTGGCAGCCAACAGCGCCGCCACCAGAGTCCCCTTGGCGGCACGCCTCGGCCGCCCAACAGCCCCTGCTCATGTCGGCGCCGCCCAAGCCACCCCGGCTCGCCACCTGGCCCCTAGAGCAGTGCGAGCTCATCCGCAAGCGTGTCTGCTAGCCCTCGTCGCCGCCACGTCGCCCTAGCTACAGAGAGGCGGTTCGCCGGAGAGCTTATCCACGGCCGCCGCGGAACCGCCTTGCCACGCCTATAAAAGGAGGCCCCGAGACCATTCGAGCACGCAGGCGACTCTAAGCCATCCCCCTAGGACCCCTTGGGGCAGCCAGTCGACCCGGGAGGTCATCTTCCCCACCTCCGGCAGCAGCGACCGCTGCCATGGCTCTCGCTCTCCCGGCACCACCAGGGCCTCTCCCTCCCACTTCTCTTCACCAAGGACACCTTCTCCCTCCCGTGAATCTTTTCCACTACTCGATTTCGATCGGGGCTCACTGCAGGAGAATTTTCACTCCGCCCCCGAAGCCTCCTCCGCCGCGAAGCTCGCCGCCGGCAGCTCCCTCCGTCCCCACCGACCTGGAAACCACCGGGAGGACCGCACTGGAGTGGCGGATCCATCCCCGCCCTCGGGGCCCCGCGAAGAGCTGCCAGTCGCCGGCGACGATCGCCTGAGCTCCGCCTCCGCTCGGGACAGAGGAAGGAGGGGGAAAGAGAGACTAGTCAAACCTGACTAGTGGGACTTCCCGGGCCCACTGTCAGTGACCCCCGCACCGGTCCACGTGTTTAAGTGAAGGCGTATAACTCCCCAGTACGTTTTCTTTGCTCCGAAAAGCGTATTTTCCCCCTGAAACGTTTTCTTTTCTGTTTTTTAACATAGATTTGACCAGAACTTTGACTGCCTATAACTTTTTAAATACAACTCCAAATGAGTTGATTCTTTTTCCTACCTTCCTCAAATTTGGTCTGGTTTATTTTAAGATTTATTTGAAAATTTTCCAAACAACTTTTTTGTACTGTTTTTGAAATGTGTGTTAATTCAAATATATTTTAAAATAGGATTTTGGAGAGAGAGAAGAAACTTTCAAAAGTTTTGGAGAGCACCTTACCCCTCCACAACTTAAAGGCAAGCATTCTGAACCCTGGCATAATGTTTTTGGTGTGTTATTTGACACGTTTATAACACCACCTTATTTCGGAGGACTTGTTATTTCATGTGATATGATCATATGCATGGAAGCATATTAGTGATTTCCTTGTTGTTGGAAATGAATATTATTGTGATGGTAATCATCCTCATGTGCCTTGCATGCATGCCGGAAAGGAATCCGGGAAAGCCTCGGCCTTGGGTAGGCGTGAGCTTGTCACCGGTCCCCGTCGGGACGGTTATGTCTGGTATGGCATGGTAAGGTACATTGAGTGGTGATTTCGTCGGTTGAAATATATTTGATATACATGTCATGCAGGGAACTTATAAACCTCCTGAATCGACCGCAGATCGAGTCTTGTTCCAGTAACCCCCATACTTGCCTCGTACTACCACTCGTCCCTGCCGCAGGTAGGGTACGGTTCAGTAAGTCGTCAACCCCTTTCCAGCACACACCGTACAGAGAGGCCATGGTGGAAGATATCGGTTGTAGCCGGTAGGCAGGCCACCTGGTCCGGGCATGGGTGTTTCCGGTTGGGACCGAGAGGGGAGGCCACCCCTTAGAGCGCGCAATACAAATTTGATCCCATGCTACGCGAGGTTGTAGCCTCCCCACTTAGAGTTTTGCTTAACAAGTGTCGTGGGTGATTCCAGACACCGATGAGTTAAGCTGGTGTGTGCAAGGTTAGGCGTGTTTTCAACTAAAAGGCCGTAGACGGAATTAGCCCCGATGGACTAAAGGAATCCGTTACTCGTGGGTAAAGAGTACACCCTCTGCAGAGATTAAAACCTATTCGAATAGCCGTGTCCATGGTTAAGGATTACAGTTTGGGATGGGTCAAGTGTTGGTCTTAGTGTCGGTCTTCGGAGGTGTAATTGTTAAACCAAACTTGGATACTGACCGGGGACTTGTGGGGACCATGATTATTATTTTGTGATGGACTAACCTGTTGTATTATTTGTATTATCGAGTATCCCTGGGATGGTTCTACCCCCTGGATATTCATGGTGATTATTTATTTCTAAGCCCGGTTAAATGTTTATTCCTGTGGATGGACTAACCCGTTTATTATCATGAACTGAACATTTATTATGAGTATTATTTACTTGTGAATTAAAGCCCTTTCTGTGATGTCGCTCAGATGTCCGACTGTGGCATTTCTTTTAAAGCCCTTTCTGTGATGTCGCTCAGACGTCCGACTGTGGCATTTCTTTTAAAGCCCTTTCTGTGATGTCGCTCAGACGTCCCACTGTGGCATTTCTTTTAAAGCCCTTTCTGCGATGTCGCTCAGACGTCCGACTGTGGCATTTCTTTTAAAGCCCTTTCTGTGATGTCGCTCAGACGTCCGACGGTGGCATTTCTTTTAAAGCCCTTTCTGTGATGTCGCTCAGACGTCCGACTATGGCATTTCTTTTAAAGCCCTTTCTGTGATGTCGCTCAGACGTCCGACTGTGGCATTCCTTTTAAAGCCCTTTAAGTGGTGTCGCTTAGACGCCTGACTGTGGCATTTCTTTTAAGCCCTTTATGTGGTGTCGCTCAGACGCCCGACTGTGGCATTGCTTGTTATTTATTTACCTTATAAGCCCTTTATGTGGTGTCGCACAGACGCCCGACTGCGGCATTTTATTTCCACTCCATTATTGCTTATTCATGTGGCATATTAATAACCCGCTTGCATGCATAAAGGATATTTTATTTGTGACTAACGATGTGATCATAGAATATATAAGTGCATAATTATCAATTATATTATTCCAGTGTTCTTAATGTTTGCGAGTACATTCAAAGTACTCACTGGCTTGTCCCTGGCTATTGTCTTGGCCAGATATTTGCATGGAAAGGAACGTTGCGGTGACAGCCCCGGAAACTAAGCAACGGTGATAGCAGCCTCGCGAAGATAGGAGTTAACCTGGTCAGCTGTTCCCGTGGGAAATGGAGTCCCATACACTGATGATTCGCAAACCGCTTCCGCCATCGACCACTAGAAAACCATTTGATGTACTCATAGGCCACAATGGTCTTGTACTACACATTTTGTACTTTTGCTTGGAATTTCTGTATCAAGTTGATACCTCATCAGCTAACAGTAATCCTGGGGCTGGTGAGCACGACGGCCATTTTCTGGGAATTTAATGCCCGGAAAACCCGGTCGCGACAGATGACACCGTATGCACTATGGTTTAGAGAAACCTAAGTCGTCATTTGTTAAAAGTTTGGGGCTGCGACGCTTATATGAAAAAGTTTCAGGCTGATAAGCTCGAACCCAAAGCGGATGAATGCATCTTCATAGGACACCCAAAACAAGTGGGTATACCTTCTGTCCCAGATCCGAAAGCAATAAGGGATTGTTTCTAGAATCGGGTCCTTTCTCGAGGAAAAGTTTCTCTCGAAAGAATTGAGTGGGAGGATGGTGGAGACTTGATGAGGTTATTGAACCGTCTCTTCAACTAGTGTGTGGCAGGGCACAGGAAGTTGTTCCTATGGCACCTACACCAATTGAAGTGGAAGCTTATGATAGTGATCATGAAACTTCAGATCAAGTCATTACCAAACCTCGTAGGATGACAAGGATGCGTACTACTTCAGAGTGGTACGTAATCCTGTCTTGGAAGTCATGTTGCTAGACAACAATGAACCTACGAGCTATGAAGAAGCGATGGTGGGCCTGGATTCCAAAATGGCTTGAGGCCATATAATCCAAGAGAGGATCCATATGTGAAAACAAAGTGTAGACTTTGGCGGAACGGCTCGATGGTCGTAAGGCTGTTGAGTACAGGTGGATTTTAAAAGGAAGAAGGACAATGATGGCAAGTATCACCATTAAGAAAGCTCGACTTGTCGTTAAGATGTTTTCCGACAAGTTCAAGGAGTTGACTACGGTGAGATTTTCTCACTCATAGCGATGCTAAGAGTCTGTTGGAATTATATTAGCAGTCACTGCATTATTTGTGAAATCTTGCAGATAGGATGTCAAAACATTGTTTCCTCACGATTTTCTTGAGGAAAGGTTGTATGTGATACAACCAAAAGGTTTTGTCAATCCTGAAAGATGCTAATAAGTATGCAAAGCTCCAGCAATCCTTCTAAGGACTGGAGTGAGCATCTCGGAGTTGGAATGTATGCTTTGATGAGATGATCAAAGTTTTGGGTGTATACAAAGTTTACGAGAAACTTGTATTTCCAAAGAAGTGAGTGGGAGCACTATAGAATTTCTGATGAGTATATGTTGTTAACATATTGTTGATCGGAAATGATGTAGAATTTCTGGAAAGCATGCAGAGTTATTTGAAAAGTGTTTTTCAATGGAAAGCCTGGATTAAGCTACTTGAACATTGAGCATCAAGATCTATAAGGATAGATCAAAACTCTTAATGGTACTTTCAAATGAGCACATACCTTGACATGATCTTGAAGGTGTTCAAGATGGATCAGTCAAAGAAGGAGTTCTTGCCTGAGTTGTAAGGTATGAAGTTAAGACTTAAAGCTCGACCACGGCAGAAGAAAGAGGAAGGACGAAGGTCGTCCCCTATGCTTTTGTCATAGGCTCTCTACAGTATGCTATGCTGTGTGCCGCACCTGAAGTGTGCCTTGCCATGAGTCAGTCAAGGGGTACAAGAGTGATCCAAGAATGGATCACAGGACAGCAGTCAAAGTTATCCTTAGTAACTAGTGGACTAAGGAATTTTCTCGATTATGGAGGTGGTAAAAGAGTTCGTCGTAAAGGGTTACGCCGATGCAAACTTTGACACTAATCCAGATTATTCTGAGTAGTAGACTGGATTCGTATAGTAGAACAGTTATTTGGAATAGCTCCAAATAGAACGTGGTAGCTGCATCTAGGAGATGACATAGAGATTTGTAAAGCACACACGGATCTGAAAGATTCAGACCCGTTGACTATAACATCTCTCACAAGCATAACATGATCAAACCCAGAACTCATCAAGTGTTAATCACATGGTCATGTGAACTAGATTATTGACTCTAGTAAACTCTTTGGGTGTTAGTCACATGGGGATGTGACCTTGAGTGTTTATCACATATCAATGTGAACTGGATTATTGACTCTAGTGCAAGTGGGAGACTGTTGGAAATATGCCCTAGAGGCAATAATAAATTGATTATTATTATATTTCCTTGTTCATGATAATCGTTTATTATCCATGCTAGAATTGTATTGATAGGAAACTCAGATACATGTGTGGATACATAGACAACACCATGTCCCTAGTAAACCTCTAGTTGACTAGCTCGTTGATCAATAGATGGTCACGGTTTCCTGACCATGGACATTGGATGTCGTTGATAACGGGATCACATCATTAGGAGAATGATGTGATGGACAAGACCCAATCCTAAGCCTAGCACAAGATCATGTAGTTCGTATGCTAAATCTTTTCTAATGTCAAGTATCATTTCCTTAGACCATGAGATTGTGCAACTCCCGGATACCGTAGGAGTGCTTTGGGTGTGCCAAACGTCACAACGTAACTGGGTGGCTATAAAGGTACACTACAGGTATCTCCGAAAGTGTCTGTTGGGTTGGCACGAATCAAGACTGGGATTTGTCACTCCGTGTAAACGGAGAGGTATCTCTGGGCCCACTCGGTAGGACATCATCATAATGTGCACAATGTGATCAAGGAGTTGATCACGGGATGATGTGTTACGGAACGAGTAAAGAGACTTGCCGGTAACGAGATTGAACAAGGTATCGGGATACCGACGATTGAATCTCGGGCAAGTATCGTACCGATAGACAAAGGGAATTGCATACGGGATTGATCGAATCCTCGACATCGTGGTTCATCCAATGAGATCATCGTGGAACATGTGGGAACCAACATGGGTATCCAGATCCCGCTGTTGGTTATTGACCGGAGAACGTCTCGGTCATGTCTGCATGGTTCCCGAACCCGCAGGGTCTACACACTTAAGGTTCGATGACACTAGGGTTATAAAGGAAGTTTGTATGTGGTTACTGAATGTTGTTCGGTGTCCCGGATGAGATCCCGGACGTCACGAGGTGTTCCAAAATGGTCCGGAGGTAAAGATTTATATATGGGAAGTCCTGTTTTGGTCACCGGAAAAGTTTCGGGTTTTATCGATAACGTACCGGGACCACCGGGAGGGTCCCGGGGGTCCACCAAGTGGGGCCACAAGCCCCGGAGGGCTGCATGGGCCAAGTGTGGGAGGGGACCAGCCCAGGTGGGCTGGTGCGCCCCCCACCAAGGCCCAAGGTGCAAGGAAGAGGGGAAGGGGGCAAACCCTAGGGAAGATGGGCCCTAAGGCCCACCCTGGTGCGCCTCCCCCTCTCCCCTCCCCTTGGCCGCCCCTAGATGGGATCTAGGGGGCTGCCGCCACCCCTAGGGAGGGAACCCTAGGTGGGGGCGCAGCCCCTCCCCTTCCCCTATATATAGTTGAGGTATGGGTTGCCCAATACACAAGAGTTCCTCTCCCTATTGGTGCAGCCCTACTTCTCTTTCTCCTCGTCTCTCGTAGTGCTTGGCGAAGCCCTGCTGGATCACCACGCTCCTCCACCACCACCACGCCATTGTGCTGCTGCTGGATGGAGTCTTCCTCAACCTCTCCCTCTCTCCTTGCTGGATCAAGGCATGGGAGACGTCACCGGGCTGTACGTGTGTTGAACGCGGAGGTGCCGTCTGTTCGGCACTAGGATCTCCGGTGATTTGGATCACGACGAGTACGACTCCTTCAACCCCATTCTCTTGAACGCTTCCGCTTAGCAATCTACAAGGGTATGTAGATGCACTCTCCTTCCCTCGTTGCTGGTTTCTCCATAGATAGATCTTGGTGACACGTAGGAAAATTTTGAATTTCTTCTACGTTCCCCAACAGATATATCTTCCAGCCTGCCTACAAAACTGGTAAAAGTAGAAAAATTTGCCCAAAAGGAAAGTCATATACCTATGCAGGTGATCCCGCACCATGAAGAACACCCGACTCTCCTATGCTTTGTAAAATGCAATCTCCATTGTAAAACAAGCAAATACATACTTGCTAGTTATTAAAAACTGCACAGAAAATTTAAAAATATGCTTGAGAAAAGGAAATAAATCTGAACACAGTTGGCTGAGATGATGTGGTTACCTGTAAAAAAGCAAATTCTTGAAGAGAAAGAAGTGATCATGCTTGCTTCTTTGCAAAAGGCAATAAACACATACTTTGTGATCATGTGTGTCAGGTAAATCACAACAAAAGGATACCCAATTCTTTGAAAGAAGTGATCATGTGTGTCAGGTAAATCACACATTCAGAAACATGCAAAGTCACAGTTTGCCTAAAAAGAATAGGCAAGTCATATACTTAACACTAGCAAGTCACATTCAAATGTCAAGAAGGTCCTACTGAAAATGTCAAACAAACCATGTGGGTGTTTGAAAGGGATAAAAAGAAGAGCTTACCTAAAGCTAGTGTTGAGTATGTGACTTGCTTAACATTTTAATCTAACAGGCTGGTGTTGACTATGTGACTTGCTTGACATTTGAATGTGACTTGCTAGTGTTGAGTATGTTACTTGCTTGACCTTTGAATGTGACATGCATGTTCTGCATGTGTGATTTACCTGCACACAACCCCTACCCCCTAGGTTTGTGCCTAACATTTGCATGTGACCTAACATTTGTGTTTAACTTGCTTGTTTTGTGTGTCAATTGCCTAGTCTAGTAGTGTGGACTTGCCTAATCCCTCATTTTCAGTCCAGGTTGATGTTTAAACGACAGCCATTGGATAAGTCGAAAAGCAAAAATAAGCAACTACTTATCAATTGTTATGCAAGTTTTTGAAAAATGGGGGAACCACACTAGTGCCAAGTTCAAAAAATCGTAGATCTCGCAACTCGTACTACACATCTGGCAACTCACGCCCGCAGATCAGGCAACTCATATGTAACGCCCCGAGACTGATGTGCCGGGTGTCGTTCAGTTATTCGCTGGTGTTGCCTTGTCATTGCTTGCGTGTCATGCATTGCATATCATGTCATCATGCGCATTTCTTTTGCATACGTCTTTGTCTCATGCATCCGAGCATTTTCCCCGTTGTCCGTTTTGCATTCCGGCGTTCCGTTCTCCTCCGGTGGTCATTTCTATGTTTCTTTCTTGTGTGGGGATTAAACATTTCCGGATTGGACCGAGACTTGCCAAGCGGCCTTGGTTTACTACCGGTAGACCGCCTGTCAAGTTTCGTACCATTTGGACTTCGTTTGATACTCCAACGGTTAGGGACCGAAAAGGCCTCGTGTGTGTTGCAGCCCAACACCCCTCCATTTTGGCCCAAAACCCACCTAACTCTATTCCATTATCTCGGTCGTTCGATCACGATCGCGTGGCCGAAAACCGCACCTCATTTGGACTCTCCTAGCTCCCTCTACCTATAAATATGTGGCTCCCTCCGAAATTTCCGCGCAGATCAAACCCTAGATCCAACTCCCTCCGCGCTGTCGGACGTTTCTTCCCGCGCCGGACATGTCCGCTGCCCCCGCCACCTCACCTCGTCCAATCAGGAGAGGCCACATCATCGTGCCACCGCCCTCGTCCACTCCCCTCGCGCCATCTGTCCGCCGTCGTTGTCCCCGTGGCCGCGGCCCGCCGAGCCCATCGCGGGCCCGCGCAGGCCCGACCGCGCCGCCGCGAGTTCCCCGAGCCTCGCGCGCGTCCACATCCGGCTGACTCCCTCGCCGGCGTTGCCAGCACCGCCGCCTCTCAACCTCGCCGGAGTGCCCCGCCTCCACCTCGCCGCCGACCACCCTCGCCGCCATGAAAATCCATGGAGCCGAGCTCCTGATCTTCGACGCCGGCGTCGCCGAGCCCCACTGACCTCGGGAACGGGTCCTGCAGCCTCGGCCTCCGCTCCCCGCGCCCGGATCCGGCAGGTCCCCGCCGCCCCTCGCCGGCATCGCCATCGGGCGCCGCCGCCCTTGCCTCCTGGGATCCCATCGGGATCGAGGGAGACGAGCACGTCCGCCGTTGACCACGACCTGGGCCGGCCCAGTTTCCCCGGTCCAGCGCGGCGCCAAGCCAGCTCCAGCCGGCCCAGCGGCCTGCATCCTCCACCACCCGACCGGGCCGCAGCCCAGGGGTGAGCCGCCCCCAGCACCCCGTCTCTGGTGTTTTTTTCTGTTGTTGGGCTGTCCAGATTCGGCCCGATGCATGTTTTTTTCCCTCTGTTGCGATTTTGTCTATTATCCAGAGATTGCCAGTTTTGCAGAATAGCCCCTGTTCTTCATGTATTTAATAACTAATTAATCGTGCATCGGATTAAAATGAATTATATATGAAACTTGCTCAGAATTTTGTGTAGATTAATAATATGCAATTTTCACCCATGTTTAAAATGCTTAAAATGCTGTTTGGTTAAATTTGCCCCTATGCCATGCTAAAATGATTTAATTCATAACTAAATAACCGTAACTCCGATTTTAATAAACTTTATATGTAAATGGGGTAGAAAAATGTCTAGTTTAACATGGTGGCATCACTTTGCATGTTTAACAAATCAAAAATATGGTTTAGGGCAGAATAATACCAAACCTAAATTATGCACATGAGGAGTTTCCGGACTTGTTGTTCTGTTGTTCCGGCCTCATTTAAACTTGCCTAGATTAGATAGTTTCATCATGTTTCCCCTCTTGCCATGTTTAACAACATTTAATATTGTTGGGTACATAAATGAGATCGAACTAAATAAGACTCATGGTGTTTCGTCAATATGCAACTCGTTGCATATTGAGCTCCACTTAATTTGTAGTGTTGTTTGTTGCACTTTGCCATGCCATGCTTCATTAAACCGGACATGCATCCTACTTGGTTGCGCATCATGCCATGCTTATGTGGTGGTTGTTTACTATGTTGTTTGCTTCTTTCCGGTGTTGCTTCTTCGGGTTGGTTCCGATAACGTCGTGCTTGTGAGGAACCGTTCGTCTACGTTCCGTTTGTCTTCTTCATGGACTCGTTCTTCTTCCTTGCGGGATTTCAGGAAAGATGATCATACCCTCGAAATCACTACTATCTTTGCTTTGCTAGATGCTCGCTCTTTGCTATGCCAATGCTACGATGCCTACCATTTGCTTGTCAGCCTCCCAAATTGCCATGTCAAACCTCTAACCCACCATGTCCTAGCAAACCATTGATTGGCTATGTTACCGCTTTGCTCAGCCCCTCTTATAGCGTTGTTAGTTGCAGGTGAAGATTGAAGTTTGTTCCTTGTTGGAACATGGAGATGTGGTTCCTTGTTGGAACATGTTTACTTGTTGGGATATCACAATATATCTTATTTAATTAATGCATCTATATACTTGGTAAAGGGTGGAAGGCTCGGCCTTATGCCTGGTGTTTTGTTCCACTCTTGCCGCCCTAGTTTCCGTCATATCGGTGTTATGTTCCCGGATTTTGCGTCCCTTACGCGGTTGGGCTATAATGGGAACCCCTTGACAGTTCGCCTTAAGTAAAGCTCCTCCAGCAATGCCCAACATTGGTTTTACCATTTGCCCCTAGCCTTTTCTTTTCCCTTGGGAGTCGCGCTCCTAAGGGTCATCATTATTTTACCCCCCCCCCCCGGGCCAGTGCTCCTCTGAGTGTTGGTCCAACTTGTCAGCCGCCGGTGGCCACCAGGGGCAACTCTGGGCTGGCCTACCGAAAGTTTGGACGATGCGGTGTGCCCTGAGAAAGAGATATGTGCAGCTCCTATCGGGATTTGTCGGCACATTCGGGCGGTGTTGCTAGTTTAGTTTTACCCTGTCGAAATGTCTTGTTGTACTGGGATACCGAGTCTGATCGGAATGTCTCGGGTGGAGGTCTATTCCTTCGTTGACCGTGAGAGCTTGTCATGGGCTAAGTTGGGACACCCCTGCAGGGATTTGATCTTTCGAAAGCCGTGCCCGCGGTTATGGGCGGATGGGAATTTGTTAACGTCCGGTTGTAGAAAACCTGAAGTCGACCTTAATTAAAATGAATCAACAGCGTGTGTAACCGTGATGGTCTCTTTCCGGCAGAGTCCGGGAAGTGAACACGGTTGTTGGAGTTATGCTTGACGTAGGTAGTCTAGGATCACTTCTTGATCATACTTTTATCGACCGTGCTTTGCCTTCTCTTCTCGCTCTCTTTTGCGTATGTTAGCCACCATATATGCTAGTCGCTTGCTGCAACTCCACCTCATACCTTTTACCTTACCCATAAGCTTAAATAGTCTTGATCGCGAGGGTGCAAGATTGCTGAGTCCCCGTGACTCACAGATACTTCCAAAACCAGCTTGCAGGTGCCGATGAGACCGTTCAGATGACGCTACCCAGCTCAGGAGGAGCTCGATGAAGATCTTGTCCTTTGTGCTGTTTCTTTCTAGTTGATCAGTAGTGGAGCCCAGTTGGGGTTGATCGGGGACCTTTGTCACAGTTGGGGTTCTTCTTTTATTTTGGTTCCGTAGTCGGACCTTGAGTGTATTTGTATGATGTAATGCTTTATTCATGTAATTGTGTGAAGTGGCGATTGTAAGCCAACTATGTATCTCTTATTCCTTATTATATTACATGGGTTGTCTGAAGATTACCTCACTTGCAACATATGCCTTCAATGCGATTATGCCTCTAAGTCGTGCCTCGACACGTGGGAGATATAGTCGCATCAAGGGTGTTACATCATAGCCTCTGCCAGGCAACTTCCCACTCGTGCTCCTCTCAAACATCGCCAAGATAATGTCTAACTTCATAGGCAGAGCAATGGTTTGCCTCACCTAGAAAAATTTGTCGATCGCCATTGACTCGCCAGACACAAAAGGCTCAAGTTGTGCTTGTAGTTTACGCAAATTTTGTGAGTCAAAACCTATTTTTGCAGCCAGCTTATTAGTTTGTCACCAAAAAAGGAGAACGGGAAATCAAAAGCAAGTCTTACTGCAATGTAGGCAATTTACATATAAGTTTTAGGCAATTCCCTTTTTAGTTGAACAAAAAAAAAACTAACAACCGCTACTGGCGATGCATAAAAACACTTGTCAGAAAGATCTGGGTGTTGTGCGAAGTTTACCTGGAAGTTGTCGGTGAAACCTTTTTGCTTGCAAATAAAGGGGCCCATAGAGCAAGTCCTGTTGTGATGTAGGAAATTTGCACATAAGTTTCAGACAACTCACTTTATTTGCTGGAACAAAAAAGGCTAACATCGGGGAGGTAGAAAAAACTAGTTGAAAAGCTATTGGGGATTTATGAGGTTTACCTGGAAGTGGTTGGCAAAGCTTCTTGGTTGCAAAGAGGGAAAATAAACAACAAGTCCTGCTGGGATGTATGCAAATGCAAATAATTTTCAAGCAAGTGGGTTGATAGCATTTTGTGCCTGGACGACCGTGAGTTTCCTCTTGCTTCTCTTCACTGCAATAAGCAAAGGATCCAGTTATGTGAGAATATTAACTGGGCTCTTGGACAGACATAGCATGTACTTTGAATAATTATTATTGTGAATACACTTTGAAATAGTTAAGGGAGACTTACAGACAAGCCAAATCCAACCGGACCCCAACAATGACAATGCCGAGCGCATGAACAGCCTATTGGGGATTGTTTGTTACATACTCCACATACATACATACATACATACATACATACATGCATGCATGCATAATCCCTTACCAACACTACTGACTTTTTTGTATCATCATCTCATCTGTTTACTTGACAACCATCATTGACTTAACTATGAGGGCAAACAAGAGAAGATGGCCGATTGATAACTATTCATTCCATTCCTACTGGTAATATCATCTTCTGATGATTCATCACATCATTAACTGCACGACTCAGTTGGAATCATCAATACACAGATTGCACATATAGTAAACTAGTCTTTATTGGGCAGTCATATTCAGAGAACAAGTTGCAACGGTGTTTGGATTTTCGTTCGTTCATTTCAGATAACAGTCAATGAATAATAGTCATGCTTAGTGTTTGGTCATCTCGCCTAGTATAGTATGCATGCTGCTACTGTGGATTCCTAATTCAGTTGAATCAGATTGATTGGTCGGCCGTATGCAGGAGATGGCAGAATTGGGCAACTCGATTAACATTAATCGGGTAACTCATCAAATTCCACAAAAAACCAGTTTACATCAGTCAGTCACAGACTCCAAGTAACTAAGTTAACATGAGTCAGGCAACTCCTACTGTAATCTCAGGCAAATCCGTCTCGAATACAAACAAATCTGCCGAAAATCCTCTCTGTGCGCATGATTCCCTCCCCCACCCTGTGCCAATGACCTAAGAACCCTAACCCAAGCAGAAAATGGAAACAAAGAACGGTGCGTGGTGCTGGACCTTACTTCAATCACGGCGACTCAACCGCCAGAAACGAAAACGTCGCCGGATACCTTCACCCCGCTCACCGGTTTCTTTTGCAGTCCCCGCACGCACCAGCACAGCCACGTTTTATGGACCTCGATCTAGGGTTGGAACGAGCAGGTAGAGGAAGGAGGAGAAAAGGGGATCGACCGAGGAGGACGAAGATCAGCTTCGTTTCTATCTTCATATTCATTTACAGTATTTCTCGATGACCCTCACCTACTCACCCAACTCGCTATATAACCAGGCACGCAGGCCACACCACACACACCACCCACTAGGCTTCTCGCTTCGGTCCACTGGTCAGCCCATCGAGGCCCTCCAGTCCTCCACTCTGCTTCATCAGGGCCTTATGGTGCCGCCTTGTCGCTAACCAGTGGGGTCACACCAGCAACCGTGACAGTCCCCCCCTCTTGAGAGTCGCCTTGTCCCCAAGGCGGAGACCGCGGGAAACGCAACTGAAGAAGCTCTGGATCTTCCCACATTGAGAGCATGTCAGGCAGGTCGCCCCACTTGATACGGAGACGTAGTTTGGAGCAGCCTCCTATCTGAACTAGCTTCTCTTCCAGGATGGACTCTGGTTCATGCTCCGCCTGCAGAATAGCATTGTCAGGGGGTAATGTATTACTTACTGGAACCACGGCTACTTCCGCTTTCTTCAACTGGGACACGTGCACCACGTTGTGAATCTTGCTTGACGGCGGCAACTACAGCTTGTATGCAACCGCGCCCACTCGTGCGATGACCCTGTAAGGTCCAAAGTAACGAAACGCCAGCTTCTGGTGCGGACGTTGGGCTACCGACGATTGGATGAAGGGTTGCAGTTTCAGCAGTACCGCATCCCCCACCTGAAATTCTCTGTCAGTGTGTTTTTTGTCAGCTTGAGCCTTCATTCGGTCTTGTGCTGTTTTGACCTTACAGCACAAGGTCCACCTGAAGTTGTGGTTGCAAGTGCTGTACCATGATCTCTCGCTCTTGCAACCACGCTGCCAGGTCAGGTACTGAACACTCATCCACTTGCGCGATCCCGAATTCCCTGGGCAGATGCCCATAGATGACCTCGAATGGTGTCCTTCCGAGAGCCGAATGGAACGAGGTATTGTACCAATATTCCGCTAGAGCCAGCCATTTGGACCAATTGCCAGAACAAGAGTGAACTGCACATCGGAGATAACTTTCCAGACATTGATTTACCCTCTCGGTCTGTCCGTCCGTCTGTGGGTGGTATGAGGAGCTGAGCCGGATGTCAGTTTTGGAAAGGTGAAACAACTCTTGCCAGATGTTGCTTGTGAATATCTTGTCCCGGTCTGAGATGATTGCCAACGGCAGTCCATGAAGCCGAAATATCTCTCTCATGAAGAGTTTGGCCACTTGCAAGGCAGTGAATGGATGGGACAGTGGAACAAAGTGAGCGTACTTGGAGAACTTGTCCACCACGACAAGAATGGTGTCATGCCCGCCCGAGCGCGGCAGTGCTTCGATGAAGTCCATGGATATGACCGCCCATGACTTCTTGGGGGATGGAAAGCAGCTGAAGTAACCCAGCAGGTGATATCCTCTCCGTCTTCGCCTGCTGACACACCATGCATTCGCGAACCATGGTTTTGACTTGTTGTTTCATCCCTTGCCACGCGAAGAGCCGCTTGACTCGGTTGTAGGTAGCATGGAACCCCGAGTGCCCGCCTGCCGCACTAGAGTGAAGTGTTCGGATCAAATTCTGCTGTATTGCAGTGTCTTTCCCAATCCACACGCGGCCATGAAACTTCAGAATCCCATCCTGCAAGGAGAAACCCGGTTCGCTGTCTTGGGACAATGCCAACCTTGTCATACGCTGGGTAGCTGCGGCATCCTGCTGATAGCTTTGTTTGATCGCTTCCAGCCAAGTGGGCTTACAAACTGAGATTGCTGCCATTTCTGTTTCTTGATTAGGTGCGCGACGAGATAGCGTGTCCGCGGCTCTGTTTGTCAGCCCAGCTTTATACTGAATAGTAAACTGCAGTCCGATCAGTTTGGTAAACGCTCGTTGCTGTATTGGCGTGTTGAGTCTCTGATCTGTTAAGTTGAGCAAGCTCTTTTGATCTGTCTGAACCAAAAACTCCGCGTGTTGTAAGTAGGGACGCCAGTGATCCACTGCCAGAAGGAGAGCCAAACATTCTTTTTCGTAGGCCGACAGTCCCAGGTTGCGAGGGGCTAGAGCTTTGCTTAAGTAGGCCACCGGGTGGTTGTTCTGCATCAGCACTGCTCCGATGCCTGTGGCACTTGCATCCGTCTCCACCACGAACTGCTGCTGAAAGTCGGGCAGCGTCAGCACCGGAGCCTCGATCAAAGCTTGCTTGAGAGCGACAAAAGATTTGTTGGCTTCTGGTGTCCACACAAACAAAGTATTCTTCCGGAGCAAATTGCTAAGTGGCTTGCTGATCACGCCAAATGAGCGCACGAACTTCCTGTAGTACCCAGCAAGCCCCAAGAAACCCATGAGTTCTTTGGTATTGGTTGGGACAGGCCACTGCTGCACAGTCCGGATTTTTGTGTTGTCAGTAGCTACACCTTGTTCACTGATAATATGCCCCAAGTAACTGATCCTTCGCTGCGCAAAGGTGCATTTAGACATCTTGGCTTTGAGTCCGTGCTGCTGTAGGAGCTCAAGAACCTGACGCAACAACCTCTTGTGTTCCTCCATTTCTTTAGTGTGAACTAAGATATCGTCCATGAAGACAAGCACACCATGGCGCAGCACGGGAGCGAGTACTATATGCATGCCCCCTGGAACGTGCCAGGCGCATAGGCCAGTCCATACGCATCACTCAAAACTGATAGTGACCCAAATGAGTTTTGAAGGCTGTTTTATGTTCGTCTTCTAGGCGCAGTCTGATCTGGTGATATCCTGCGTGTAGGTCCAGCTTCAAAAAACACTTGGACCCGGCAATCTCATCCAACAGCTCATCTATGATCGGCATCGGGTAAGTGCTCTTGACTGTGATTGCATTCAAATGCCAGAAATCGACACAAAACCTCCACGTTTGGTCCTTCTTCTTGACTAACAACACGGGAGAAGAAAAGGCACTGTTGCTGGGAACAATAAGCCCCAGGCGAAGCATCTCTCTGACTTGTGCTTCAATTTCATCTTTTTGCTTTGGTGTGTATCTATACGGTCGCATGTTGATAGGGTTTGCACCTGCAATGAGGGGAATGGCATGATCACGCTCTTTGTGCTCAGGCAGACTGGTTGGCTCGGCAAACACTGACTAAAAGCATCAAGGATGTGTTTTATTACCGGAGGCACTGGATCACCCCCTTCCTACTGTTCTGCTACACAAACCATCACAATATGTGCAATTGAGTTGCCCTGTTCCATCTCCATGAGCTGCGACAAAGTAGCTTGTTGCACTTGTTTGACTTGTGGTTGCAGCCCTTGTAGCACAACTTGCTGTCCAGCCTGGTCGAACTGCAATCTCTTGGCTGCCCAGTCGACAAACATTGGCCCACATTGTTCCAACCAGTCAATTCCTACCACCATGTCATAGCATCCCAGAGATAAGACGCGAACATATGTGGTGAACTTGTACCCTTGAGTCTGCCACTTGCACTGTGGCAAAATCCCAGAACATTTGAGCACACCACCATCCACAATCTTGACTGACACCGGATCCATTGGAAACACTTGTTTTGCCACTGCCTCGCTGATAAAGCTATGGGAGCTCCCTGAATCCACTAGTACGAGGACCTCATGCCCTTTGATTTCACCCAGAAGCTGGACCGTACGAGGTGTAGTTGCCCCCGTGGTGGCCAGTTTGGAAATGGACATCAGCTGCTCTTCTTTTGAATCGGAATCCTGTCGTTGTCGATCATTCTCCTCAGCCTGGAGCATCTCCCACAACTCTTCAACCACATGAAGCTATACCGTGGCGGCACATTGGTGCCCTTGTCCCCAACGCTCTCCACACTTGAAGCAAAGACCATGGGCATGCCTGTAGTTGCGGAGTGCTGCGATGCGATCTTCTCCTCGCCCTGGATCTTGACGGCAATCCGGAGCTCGTGCCACGTCCAAGGCGCGACAATCTTCAGCAGCCGCTTGGGGCGCTGGCAGTGCTGGTCTTGGGGGAGGTGCGCCCAAAGCCAACAGTGGACGAATTGGGGCGCGGGCTGCGCCTTGCTCATGCCGTGGCTGCTCCTTCCGCGGCATGCCTGCCAAGAGCTCCTCCTGCAACGAGGCGGGAGAAAAGGCAGTATCCAATTCTTGGGGCCGGTGTAAAGCTACACCGACTTTAATTTCCATTTTCAGACCATCTATAAACTGAGTTGTAAAGAACAGGGGATCAAACGCTGAATTATGTGCAAGCAAATGGTGCATAAGCTCCTCAAATTGCTCTAAATACTCTGCTACCGACCCTAACTGCCTAAGAGAATTAAACTGACACAACTGAGCCTGATATTGCTCCTGACCGAATTTGGCGCAAATAGCAACACACAACTCCTCCCAAGTAAAAGAGCCCCGACGTGCTTCCTGGACTTGGAGCCAACGCGTTGCGTTGCCCGAGAAATGCAGAGTAGCTACCCGAACCCACATGTCACTCTGAATCCCATACACTTCGAAATATTTCTCGCACTTGGCCTTCCAAAACTGGGGATTGTCTCCATTGAATGATGGAAATCGAGTCGGGGAAGCGACCAACTGTGATGAGGAGAATGCACGGGGGAAAACTGCTCTCGCTCCTGACTGACTCCTACAGATGTATCGATAGGAAGTGCAAGGGAAGACAAATTGAACGCACCCTTGACCGGAGGACGCACCAGGGTGGTGACCACCCCGCGAGTCGATCCCCCGGGTTCGATGATGTCGTCGTGGCCCTGTGGCTCGTGGTGCATCGTGTTGGGCTGTGGATGCACCGTCACGGGACGCCCCACCGGATCCCTTTCTGCGCCGCTTGGATCTGCCAAGGCGGGATGGAGTGCGATCCTTCCCACTTGCGTGCGCAGGTCATCGAGTTGGTGTTGGAGGTTCGTCACCGCCGGTCGCCATAGCTCGAGGGACGCCCGAATCGCCTCCATGCGCGTCGTTGGCAGCGCGACCCTCGTTGACGGACTTGATGAGTGCAGCGATCTGCTCCTCCATGGCCGCCGTCTTCTGCACTTGTTTGGTGTTGTAGCGGGGGCGGGGATAGGCTATCTCCAGGGCTACTGACCTCTGATACCACTTGTTATGGACCTCGATCTAGGGTTGGAACGGGCAGGTAGAGGAAGGAGGAGAAAAGGGGATCGGCCGAGGAGGACGAAGATCAGCTTCGTTTATCTCTTCAGATTCGTTTACAGTATTTCTCGATGACCCTCACCTACTCACCCAACTCACTATATAACCAGGCACGCAGGCCACACCAGACACACCACCCACTAGGCTTCTCGCTTCGGTCCACTGGTCAGCCCATCCAGGCCCGCCAGTCCTCCGCTCTGCTTCATCAGGGCCTTACGGTGCCGCCTTGTCGCTGACCAGTGGGGTCACGCCAGCAGCCGTGACACCACGCGCACCTCCAAAGCGCGCGCGCACAAACACAGCCTCGCCGCGCGCGCACCACCGCAGCCACGAGCTCTTCGTCTCAGCCTCGCGCGCCTCCCCCTGTGGCCTAGCGCACCTCCTGCCGCGGCCTTCTCTGGGCACACCTCTGCAGTACCCCGCGCGCGCCACCGCAACCTCGCGCACCTTCATCGCGTGCGCGCTCAAACTGTTGGGGAACGTTGCAGAAAAACAAAAATTTTCCTACGGTTTCACCAAGATCCATCTATGAGTTCATCTAGCAACGAGTGATTGGATGCATCTACGTAACTTGTAGATCGCGAGCAGAAGCGTTCAAAGAATGGGGATGAGGGAGTCGTACTCGACGTGATCCGAATCACCGGAGATCCTAGCACCCAACGGATGGCACCTCCGCGTTCAACACACGTACGGTCAATGTAACGTCTCCTCCTTCTTGATCCGGCAAGGGGGAAGGAGAGGTTGAGGAAGATGGCTCTAGCAGCAGCACGACAGCGTGGTGGTGGTGGAGCTGCAGTACACCGGCAGGGCTTCGCCAAGCTCTATGGAGGAGGAGGAGGTGTTGGAGAGGGAGAGGGAGGCACCAGGGCATGGGTTGTGAGGCCCTTCCTCCCCCACTATATATAGGGGGCCTAGGGGGGGCGCCAGCCCTAGGAGATGCAATCTCCTAGGGGGGGGCGGCGGCCAAGGGGTGGGGGGCTTGCCCCCCAAGCAAGGGACGCCCCTCTTTAGGGCTTCCCCACCCTAGGCGCATGGGCCCTAGGGGGAAGTGGCGCCCCAGCCCACTTTGGGCTGGATCCCTTCCCACTTCAGCCCATGGGGCCCTCCGGGATAGGTGGCCCCACCCGGTGGACCCCCAGGACCCTTCCGGTGGTCCCGGTACAATACCGGTGACCCCGAAACTTGTCCCGATGGCCGAAATAGCACTTCATATATATAATTCTTTACCTCCGGACCATTCCGAAACTCCTCGTGACGTCCGGGATCTCATCCGGGACTCCGAACAACATTCGGGTTACTGCATATACATATCCCTACAACCCTAGCGTCACCGAACCTTAAGTGTGTAGACCCTACGGGTTCGGGAGACATGTAGACATGACCGAGATTGCTCTCCGGTCAATAACCAACAGCGGGATCTGGATACCCATGTTGGCTCCCACATGCTCCTCAATGATCTCATCGGATGAACCACGATGTCGAGGATTCAAGCAACCCCGTATACAATTCCCATTGTCAATCGGTATGTTACTTACCCGAGATTCGATCGTCGGTATCCCAATACCTCGTTCAATCTCGTTACCGGCAAGTCACTTTATTCGTACCATAATGCATGATCCCGTGACCAGACACTTGGTCACTTTGAGCTCATAATGATGATGCATTACCGAGTGGGCCCAGTGATACCTCTCCGTCATACGGAGTGACAAATCCCAGTCTTGATCCGTGTCAACCCAACAGACACTTTCGGAGATACCCGTAGTATACCTTTATAGTCACCCAGTTACGTTGTGACGTTTGGTATACCCAAAGTACTCCTACGGTATCTGGGATTTACACGATCTCATGGTATAAGGAAAAGATACTTGACATTGGAAAAACTCTAGCAAACAAACTATACGACCTTGTGCTATGTTTAGGATTGGGTCTTGTCCATCACATCATTCTCCTAATGATGTGATCTCGTTATCAATGACATCCAATGTCCATAGTCAGGAAACCATGACTATCTGTTGATCAACGAGCTAGTCAACTAGAGGCTTACTAGGGACATGTTGGTGTCTATTATTCACACATGTATTATGATTTCCGGATAACACAATTATAGCATGAATAAAGACAATTATCATGAACAAGGAAATATAATAATAATGCTTTTATTATTGACTCTAGGGCATATTTCCAACAGTCTTCCACTTGCACTAGAGTCAATAATCTAGTTACATTGTGATGAATCGAACACCCATGGAATTCTGGTGTTGATCATGTTTTGCTCTAGGGAGAGGTTTAGTCAATGGATCTGCTACATTCAGGTCCGTATGTACTTTACAAATATCTATGTCTCCATCTTGAACATTTTCACGAATGGTGTTGAAGCGACGCTTGATGTGCCTTGTCTTCTTGTGAAACCTGGGCTCCTTGGCAAGTGCAATAGCTCCAGTGTTGTCACAGAAGAGTTTGATTGGCCCCGACGCATTGGGTATGACTCCTAGGTCGTTGATGAACTCCTTCACCCAAATTGCTTCATGTGCTGCCTCCGAGGCTGCCATGTACTCTGCTTCACATGTAGATCCCGCCATGACGCTCTGCTTGCAACTGCACCAGCTTACTGCCCCACCATTCAAAATATACACGTATCCGGTTTGTGACTTTGAGTCATCCAGATCTGTGTCGAAGCTAGCGTTGACGTAACCCTTTACGACGAGCTCTTCGTCACCTCCATAAACGAGAAACATTTCCTTAGTCCTTTTCAGGTACTTCAAGATATTCTTGACCGCTGTCCAGTGTTCCTTGCCGGGATTACTTTGGTACCTACCTACCGAACTTACAACAAGGTTTACATCAGGTCTAGTACACAGCATGGCATACATAATAGAACCTATGGCTGAGGCATAGGGGATGACGCTCATCTCTTCTATATCTTCTGCCGTGGTCAGACATTGAGCTGAGCTCAATTTCACACCTTGCAACACAGGCAAGAACCCCTTCTTAGACTGATCCATATTGAACTTCTTCAATATCTTATCAAGGTATGTGCTTTGTGAAAGACCTATGAGGCGTCTTGATCTATCTCTATAGATCTTGATGCCTAATATATATGCAGCTTCTCCAAGGTCCTTCATTGAAAAACTCTTATTCAAGTAGGCCTTAATGCTGTCCAAGAGTTCTATATCATTTCCCATCAAAAGTATGTCATCTACATATAATATGAGAAATGCTACAGAGCTCCCACTCACTTTCTTGTAAACGCAGGCTTCTCCATAAGTCCGCGTAAACCCAAATGCTTTGATCATCTCATCAAAGCGAATGTTCCAACTCCGAGATGCTTGCACCAACCCATAAATCGAGCATTGGAGCTTGCACACCTTGTTAGCATTCTTAGGATCGACAAAACCTTCCGGCTGCATCATATACAATTCTTCCTTAAGGAAACCATTAAGGAATGCCGTTTTGACGTCCATTTTCCATATCTCATAATCATAGAATGCAACAATGGCTAACATGATTCGGACGGACTTTAGCTTCGCTACCGGTGAGAAAGTCTCATCGTAGTCAACCCCTTGAACTTGTCGATAACCCTTAGCGACAAGCCGAGCTTTATAGATGGTCACATTACCATCTACGTCTGTCTTCTTCTTAAAGATCCATTTATTTTCTATGGCTCGCCGCTCAACGGGCAAGTCAGTCAAAGTCCATACTTCGTTTTCATACATGGATCCTATCTCGGATTTCATGGCTTCTAGCCATTTGTCGGAATCTGGGCCCGCCATCGCTTCTTCATAGTTTGAGGGTTCACCGTTGTCTAACAACATGATTTCCAGGACAGGGTTGCCGTACAACTCCGGTGCGGAACGTGTCCTTGTGGACCTACGAAGTTCAGTAGCAACTTGATCTGAAGTTTCATGATCATCATCATTAACTTCCTCTCTAGTCGGTGCAGGCACCTCAGGAACATTTTCTTGAGTTGCGCCATTTTCTGGTTCAAGAGGTAATACTTCATCAAGTTCTACTTTCCTCCCACTTACTTCTTTCGAGAGAAACTCTTTCTCTAGAAAGGATCCATTCTTGGCAACAAAGATCTTGCCTTCGGATCTGAGGTAGAAGGTATACCCAATAGTTTCTTTACGGTATCCTATGAAATCGCATTTTTCCGACTTGGGTTCGAGCTTTTCAGGTTGAAGTTTCTTGACACAAGCATCGCATCCCCAAACTTTTAGAAATGATAGCTTAGGTTTCTTCCCAAACCATAATTCATGCGGTGTCATCTCAACGGATTTCGACGGAGCCCTATTTAAAGTGAATGCGGCAATCTCTAAAGCATAGCCCCAAAAAGATAGCGGTAAGTCGGTAAGAGACATCATAGATCGCACCATATCCAATAGAGTGCGATTACGACGTTCAGACACACCATTACGCTGAGGTGTTCCAGGCGGCGTCAGTTGTGAAACTATTCCACATTTTCTTAAGTGTGTGCCAAATTCGTGACTCAAGTATTCTCCTCCACGATCTGATCACAGGAACTTGATTTTCCTGTCACGTTGATTTTCAACCTCACTCTGAAATTCCTTGAACTTTTCAAAGGTCTTAGACTTGTGTTTCATTAAATAGATATACCCATATCTACTCAAGTCATCAGTGAGGGTGAGAACATAACGATAGCCACCGCGAGCCTCAACACTCATTGGACCGCACACATCAGTATGTATGATTTCCAATAAGTTGGTTGCTCGCTCCATTGTTCCTGAGAACGGAGTCTTGGTCATTTTACCCATGAGGCATGGTTCGCACGTGTCAAATGATTCTTAATCAAGAGACTCTAAAAGTCCATCTGCATGGAGCTTCTTCATGCGTTTGACACCTATGTGACCAAGGCGGCAGTGCCACAAGTATGTGGGACTATCATTATCAATTTTACATCTTTTGGTATTCACACTATGAATATGTGTAGCATTACGCTCGAGATTCATTAAGAATAAACCATTCACCATCGGAGCATGAGCATAAAACATATATCTCATATAAATAGAACAACCATTATTCTCGGATTTAAATGAGTAGCCATCTCATATTAAACGAGATCCTGATACAATGTTCATGCTCAAACTTGGCACTAAATAACAATTATTGAGGTTCAAAACTAATCCCGTAGGTAAATGTAGAGGTAGCGTGCCGACGGCGATCACATTGACCTTGGAACCATTCCCGACGCGCATCGTCACCTCGTCCTTCGCCAGTCTCCGCTTATTCCGCAGCTCCTGCTTTGAGTTACAAATATGAGCAACTGCGCCGGTATCAAATACCCAAGAGCTACTACGAGTACTGGTAAGGTACACATCAATTACATGTATATCACATATACCTTTTGTGATGCCGGCCTTCTTGTCCACTAAGTATTTGGGGCAGTTCCGCTTCCAGTGACCACTTCCCTGGCAATAAAAACACTCAGTCTCGGGCTTGGGTCCATTCTTTGGCTTCTTCCTCACAGCTTGCTTGCCGGGCGCGGCAACTCCCTTGCCGTCCTTCTTGAAGGTTTTCTTACCCTTGCCTTTCTTGAACTTAGTGGTTTTATTCACCATCAACACTTGATGTTCCTTTCTGACTTCTACCTTTGCTGATTTCAGCATTGCAAATACTTCAGGAATGGTCTTTTCCATCCCCTGCATATTGAAGTTCATCACAAAGCTCTTGTAGCTCGGTGGAAGCGACTGAAGGATTCTGTCAATGACCGCGTCATCCGGGAGATTAACTCCCAGCTGAGTCAAGCGGTTATGCAACCCAGACATAGTGAGTATATGCTCATTGACAGAACTGTTTTCCTCCATCTTACAGCTGAAGAACTTGTCAGAGACTTGATATCTATCGACCCGGGCATGAGCTTGGAAAACCATTTTCAGCTCTTCGAACATCTCATATGCTCCGTGTCTCTCAAAACGTTTTTGGAGCCCCGGCTCTAAGCTGTAAAGCATGACGCACTGAATGAGGGAGTAGTCATCGGTACGTGCCTGCCAAGCGTTCATAACGTCTTGTTCTGCAGGGAGAACAGGTGCGTCACCTAGCGGTGCTTGTAGGACATAATCTTTCTTGGCAGCTATGAGGATGATCCTCAGGTTCCGGACCCAGTCCGTGTAGTTGCTGCCATTGTCTTTCAGCTTGGTTTTCTCTAGGAACGCGTTGAAGTTGAGGACTACGTTGGCCATTAGATCTACAAGACATATTGTAAATATTTTAGACTAAGTTCATGATAATTAAGTTCATCTAATCAAATTATTCAATGAACTCCCACTCAGATAGATATCCCTCCAGTCATCTAAGTATAACATGATCCGAGTTAACTAGGCCGTGTTCGATCATCACGTGAGACGGACTAGTCAACGTCGGTGAACATCTTCATGTTGATCGTATCTTCTATAGACTCATGTTCGACCTTTCGGTCTTTTGTGTTTCGAGGCCATGTCTGTACATGCTAGGCTCGTCAAGTCAACCTAAGTGTTTGCATGTGTAAATCTGTCTTACACCCGTTGTATGTGAACGTTGGAATCTATCACATCCGATCATCACGTGGTGCTTCGAAACAACGAACTGTCGCAATGGTGCACAGTTAGGGGGAACACTTTCTTGAAATTATTATGAGGGATCATCTTATTTACTACCGTCGTTCTAAGTAAACAAGATGCAAAGACATGATAAACATCACATGCAATCAAATAATAATAGTGACATGATATGGCCAATATCACATAGCTCCTTTGATCTCCATCTTGGGGCTCCATGATCATCTTGTCATCGGCATGACACCATGATCTCCATCATTATGATCTCCATCATCGTGTCTCCATGAAGTTGCTCGCCAACTATTACTTCTATTACTATGGCTAACGCGTTTAGCAATAAAGTAAAGTAATTTACATGGCGTTTCTCAATGACACGCGGGTCATACAAAAAATAAAGACAACTCCTATGGCTCCTGCCGGTTGTCATACTCATCGACATGCAAGTCGTGATTCCTATTACAATGACATGAACATCTCATACATCACATATATATCATTCATCATTCATCACAACTTTGGCCATATCACATCACAAAACACTTGCTGCAAAAACAAGTTAGACATCCTCTAATTGTTGTTGCAAGTTTTACGTGGCTGCAATAGGGTTCTAGCAAGAATGTTTTCTTACCTACGTGAAAGCCACGACGTGATTTGTCAACTTCTATTTACCCTTCATAAGGACCCTTTTCATCGAATCCGCTCCAACTAAAGTGGGAGAGACAGACACCCGCCAGCCACCTTATGCAACTAGTGCATGTTAGTCGGTGGAACCGGTCTCACGTAAGCGTACGTGTAAGGTTGGTCCGGGCCGCTTCATCCCACAATACCGCTGAAGCAAAATAAGACTAGTAGCAGCAAGAAAGTTGACAACATCTACGCCCACAACAAATTGTGTTCTACTCGTGCAAAGAGAACTACGCATAGACCTAGCTCATGATGCCACTGTTGGGGAACGTTGCAGAAAAACAAAAATTTTCCTACGGTTTCACCAAGATCCATCTATGAGTTCATCTAGCAACGAGTGATTGGATGCATCTACGTACCTTGTAGATCGCGAGCGGAAGCATTCAAAGAACGGGGATGAGGGAGCCGTACTCGACGTGATCCGAATCACCGGAGATCCTAGCACCGAACGGTCGGCACCTCCGCGTTCAACACACGTACGGTCAGCGTAACGTCTCCTCCTTCTTGATCCAGCAAGGGGAAAGGAGAGGTTGAGGAAGATGGCTCCAGCAGCAGCACGACGGCGTGGTGGTGGTGGAGCTGCAGTACACAGGCAGGGCTTCGCCAAGCTCTATGGAGGAGGAGGAGGTGTTGGAGAGGGAAAGGGAGGCACCAGGGCTTGGGTTGTGAGGCCCTTCCTCCCCCCACTATATATAGGGGGCCTAGGGGGGCGCCGGCCCTAGGAGATGCAATCTTCTAGGGGGGCGGCGGCCAAGGGGTGGGGGGCTTGCCCCCCAAGCAAGGGGGCGCCCCCCTTTAGGGTTTCCCCACCCTAGGCGCATGGGCCCTAGGGGGAAGTGGCGCCCCAGCCCACTTTGGGCTGGATCCCTTCCCACTTCAGCCCATGGGGCCCTCCGGGATAGATGGCCCCACCCGGTGGACCCCCGGGACCCTTCTGGTGGTCCCGGTACAATACCTGTGACCCCGAAACTTGTCCCGATGGCCGAAATAGCACTTCCTATATATAATTCTTTACCTCCAGACCATTCCGAAACTCCTCGTGACACCGGGATCTCATCCGGGACTCCGAACAACATTCGGGTTACTGCATATACATATCCCTACAACCCTAGCGTCACCGAACCTTAAGTGTGTAGACCCTACGGGTTCGGGAGACATGTAGACATGACCGAGATTGCTCTCCGGTCAATAACCAACAGCGGGATCTGGATACCCATGTTGGCTCCCACATGCTCCTCGATGATCTCATTGGATGAACCACGATGTCGAGGATTCAAGCAACCCCATATACAATTCCCTTTGTCAATCGGTATGTTACTTGCCCAAGATTCGATCGTCGGTATCCCAATACCTCGTTCAATCTCGTTACCGGAAAGTCACTTTACTCGTACCGTAATGCATGATCCCGTGACCAGACACTTGGTCACTTTGAGCTCATAATGATGATGCATTACCGAGTGGGCCCAGTGATACCTCTCCGTCATACGGAGTGACAAATCCCAGTCTTGATCCGTGTCAACCCAACAGACACTTTTGAAGATACCCGTAGTATACCTTTATAGTCACCCAGTTACATTGTGACGTTTGGTATACCCAAAGTACTCCTACGGTATCCGGAAGTTACACGATCTCATGGTCTAAGAAAAAGATACTTGACATTGGAAAAACTCTAGCAAACGAACTATACGACCTTGTGCTATGTTTAGGATTGGGTCTTGTCCATCACATCATTCTCCTAATGATGTGATCTTGTTATCAATGACATCCAATGTCCATAGTCAGGAAACCATGACTATCTGTTGATCAACGAGCTAGTCAACTAGAGGCTTACTAGGGACATGTTGGTGTCTATTATTCACACATGTATTACGATTTCCAGATAACACAATTATAGCATGAATAAAGACAATTATCATGAACAAGGAAATATAATAATAATGCTTTTATTATTGCCTCTAGGGCATATTTCCAACACAAACACCACCCGCGTTCCCCGCGTCTCCGGCCGCTCCAATTTCTGCCGACAACCGGTGAGCGAGAGGGAAATTTGGGGTGAGCGAAGAGGAATGGATTGGGTTGGGGGATACAACGGCGCTCTCTCTGGGCGGTTTCAAAAACTACGCCAATGGCACCGAGATCGTGGGAGTAGTGGTGGGCCCTCCAGGTGAAGCGTGTCGTAACACACCGCACCCACGCGTGAAACGTCCGCCCCGACACAAAAAAACCTGGGATCTGGATCGCGCGTTCGTGACGATCCGATGACTGACGCGGTGAGTGCTCGCTCGCGTCAATGAGCACTCATGCACTTTTTAGCATTTGGGTAAAGAGTTTTACCTGGCAGGAAGAAAAACCTTACATATGTTGAATTTTAAGTAGTAGAGAATTACTCAAATATTCAATTCAAGCCCTGGCTCATCTGCACTAGATGAACAGTAAAATTTCCATACAAAAATAAAATTCGGATTTTTTTGCATGCAAGATGCTTGAGTGTGTCAGGGTGCAAAATGCCGTGGGTAAATGAGATTCGAGAAGCTCGTGGAAGAAAGACAAAATGAGCTCTGAACACTTCATTTTTTAAACTTTCTCACAAGCATGAACTTTTTTGTTGAGAGCTACTCAAATGTCCAAACACCATCAAATTTGGCACGAGCATCACACGTTAGAGCATCTTGCATGCCTTGAATTTTTGGAATTTTGGAATTTGTTTGTTATTTTTTTTTATTTTACCATTCACCGGAGGGAGCATCTACACCTGAGAGCCAGATCACCACATTTAGATTTACTCTGCATATTAAGTTTATTTTAAGTCAAAGTTTATAAAGTTGACCAAATTTATGAAGAACAATATAAATATCTATAGTAACAAATATATATGGTGTGAAAATATATTAAACAATGAACCCAATAGTATCGATAAAGTGTATAGATGTTAATATATTTTTTATATGGACTTGGTCAAAATTTACAAAATTTGACTTAAGATAATTGAGTAAATAAAAATGAAATGCATGGTCATGCATCCCTTCTTAATAAATTAGTTAATTAAGGATTAAGTCGCCTGAAATTTATTTTGCATAAGTCTACTTTCTATATTGGTTTGGATTAAGATCCAACAATGGTCCTTCTTCCTCTAGCTTTCTTTCTCTTCCAACTGTCCCTCCTCCATTGCTCGCCTCCGGGTTTCACTTCCTCTCCTTTGGCTGCAACGACATGCTTCACTGCCACTCGTCATGCCGTCTCAAGGTCCCCCACCCGCACCAGCCAACCATTGGACTCAACCCCACTAGCCGCGTCATAACCGGCTCCGGCTCGTCCAGGCTCGACCTCACATGCAGCCCCATGCCTCACTACCACTCATAGCGGTGCCCCCGGCTTGACTTGAAGCTCCCCTTCGCCTCCCTTTTCTCCCATGAAATTGATTCACCCTAATTGCAAATTCAAGCAACTTACATATAAGTTATAACCATTCACTATTGTCAAAAAAAACAAGGTAGTTGCCTCCTACGCCCCTGGGCCGGCCCAGTATGGCGCTCATTTCACGCGAGGCTAGCGTCGAACTTGTGTCGCGCGAGGTAAAGGTGGGAAACCCCTATTTGACGCGTTTTGCATCAAATTGTCGGGGTACCGCACGTAGGACCGAAACAATCGACAAAGATGGGCTAACCTGTTTAGAAGCGATGCTTCCGTTCCACCGATATTGATTTTGGGAACCTTCTGGAAGGTTTCAACCCTTTTTTTGGTTTTGGGAACCTTCTAGAAGGTACCTAAACCGGGTTTTTTCTATTTCTTTTTTTTACTTTCATTCCTTTTTCTTTTTTTCATTTATCTTTTTTTGTTTCTCTTTTTATTTTCTTTTATTTTTTCAACAAATGTTCACATAAATTTTTTTTTGAAATTTAAAAAATGTTCTTCTTTCAAATTTTTCTCACAATTTAAAAAATGCTCGTGTTTGAAAAAATCTTTAGAAATTTCAGAAACAATTCTTGATTTCAAAATTTCTTCGCAATTTTAAAAAATGTTCTCATTTTGAAAATATGTTCATAATCCCAAAAAATGTTCGTGTTTAAAAAAAGTTCAGGAATTTCAAAAATGTTTTTATCTACATATTTTTTTCACAATTTCAGGAAAATATCCATGTTTCAAAAAATGTTCTCATTTTCAAATTTTGTTCACCATTTCAGAAAAATGTTCATGTTTCAAAAAATGTTCGTGGTTTCAACATTTTGTTCGCAATTTCAACAAATTCCCATGCTTTCAATCTTGTTCACATTTCTAAAAAATTGTACAATACAAATTTTGTTCATGATATTTAATTTTTTATCTTAATATAAAAAATGTTCGTGTTTTCCATTTTTGTTCAAAAAATAAAAAAATTCCGTGATCTCAGAAAATATTCAGAAATTTTAGAAAATGGTCGCGTTTTTTAGAATTTGTTGTTAATTTTTGAAAATTTATTCGTGATTTGAAAAAAAATCTTATTTCTTTTCAAAATCAGAATTACAAAAAATCTCCACTTCTCTAGAAAAATGGTGTCTAGAAAAAATTGAGATTTTTCAGCTGCCGCATGTTCATTTTGAAAGAATGTTTTTAAAATGTTTTACAAATCTCAACGGTGATGTATGTTCTTATAATGTTTTGCGCCTTGATGTTCGGTTGTCGCTGTGTGGTCTGGTGGTTAACGGCCCGCGGTCAGTTGTTTGTGGTGTGTGAGGTCGTGGGATGGAATCCTGCTGGCACGGCGTCCGTTGCGCCCGTTACAGGCGTGGGTGCAAAACAGGCTCACACCTCCATGGCGTCCTGGGCCGGCCCATCTACGTGTTTTCTGTAGTGTCTTAATCCGCAAAAAGGGCGACTCGAACCGGCTACCTCCCTCTGGGCGGGATCTGGTTAGGTTTTACTTTTTCTCTTCTATTATTCATTCTTCGTCCTTTTTCCTTTTTAAATTTTTCGTTTTCTTTTTTTCTTACTCTTGGTCCGATGAATTGGTTCACAAATAAATGAATGTTTTCTTCAAATCGATGAACGTTTTTCAAAATCCATGAACTTTTTTTGAGGATGAACTTTTATTCAAATTAGATGAACTTTTTTTGAATTTCAGTGAACTTTTTCAATGTCGATGAACTTTTTTCAGATTTGATGAAGTTTATTTTTCAATTTCGATGAATTTATTTTCAGTTGGGATGAACATTTTTCACTTTTTTGTAAACTTTTTCCAAAATTGGTGAATTTTTTTCAAATTCGTGATCTATTTTTCAAATAGGTGATTTTTTTTTCAAAATCGATGAACCTTTTTTGAATTTTCATGAACTTTTGTCAAGTCTGTGAACTTTTTTCTCAAGATTTGTTAACTATTTTTCAAAATAGATAGACATATTTCTCAAAATCGTGAACTGTTTTTCAGCTCGATTATTTTTTTCAAAACAAATGAACTTTTCTGTAGTTCATGAGCTTTTTCCAAAATGTTTTGAAAAAAAATTAAAAATCAAAGCGCTAGAGTAAACATTTACATGTGAAATAAATTACGCTACTACATATGACGTTTAAAGTTCTCCCTGCTACTGATCAGTACCGCAAAGTAGGTCAGGTGGTTAGCCATACAGGTTTGTTGTTCTTATGGCGTGATTTTGATTATCGTTGAGAACCATGTTTTGGCGTGTTTTCCCCCTTTTTTGGCGTGTTTTTTTCCTTTTTTCGCGCTACCCCTGTAACGATTGAATTTTGCTGGGCCGGCCCACTCGCATCGCCTTCGGGCACCAGCAGGAGGAACCAATTAGGAGCTCCCATCCTGCCACTCGTTGTTTTTATTCGTCGTTTTTTGTGTCGCGCCATAGGAAATGTGTTGGGCCGGCTTAGTCGTGCGATGCCCCCTATGCGTCGAGAAGGTGCACGCGAGACGGAAGTATACCCCACGCTGGGCCGGCCCCTCTCTATTTTTTCCTTTTTCTTTTTTCCTTCTTCATTTTTGTTTTTTGTTTTTCTATTCCCAATTCCTGAACTATTTCTTTAAATTTATGAACTTTGTCTGAAATTTGACGAACGTATTTGAAGTTCAACAAACTTAATCTTTTTGAGGGGATTCAACAAACTTACTTGAAGTTCACCTATTATGAAAAAAATGTCAAGCCAAGATTATTTGCAGCCGTGGATAGAATGGGGTTGTGGCCCGTGGCCCATGGTATGTGTTTAAATTATGTGCAAAGACCTGGTGGGCTGGTGTTTGGGAAGTAGCCGGTGTCGGGGTTTCTAGCCGGCAGAGGAACGAGACTCAAACAAAAAAGAAGAAGCCCGGCAGCGTTGAAACATGAGCGATGAATGAATCTCTATACCCACTATACTTATATACTTAAAAAAGAAGGTAAGATTACTATTTCACATCTCTTTCGTCCAACCTTTCTTATATACATCCCACTCTTTCCTTCTGTTTTTTCATTTTTCTCCCATCTACTCTTTCTAAAATAGAATCAATTGTCCCATGTTTAACTCGTCAAAATAAAAACATATTTTATTGGTAAGTCACTAAATTCTTAACAAATAAGTGCTTAACCATAAAAATGACAGATAAATCATGACGATTGCATACAAAAAATTGCTAAGATTTTAGCGCATCAATATAATAATAAACAACAGTCACAGGCTAATCTATTAAAATGTTTATACTTCTGTTGTGATGCACGGGCAATTGTCTACTACCATTAAAAAAGAGCAATGAATGAATGAACGGTGTCAGGGTGTCGGGGTTTCCCTGGCTTCTTCTTCCTCCTCATGTGTCTTTGTTTCCTGTTACGGGATTACAAAATCTTAGTCGATTGATACTTAACTAAGTCTTTAATCGATTCTATATTTGTGAGATCTTATGTGGAGATCTGCGCAATTTTTATATATGTTATGTCACTTGAGTGAGACTTGGTGACTTGGTTAAGTCTCAGTCAACAGAGATCTAGTCACACCCTTCATGTTATTACTCTTTATGTGTATCTTGGATCTTCAATTATCTTGGATCTAATTGCTGGAATTTAGTCTATATTGGGACAACCCAATAACTATTTCAGAAATTTCTAAATAAATCCTAGAAGCCTACTTAACTCATTTGTGCAAGGCAAGGGATACTACTAAAGTTTAGTGCCATATTGCTAGTTTAGTGGGAGTTGGATCTCCTTATAAGGGAGGTTCTTTTCCCACTTGTATGAGCATGAGAATAAGAGGGATATCCACGCGTGCTCCTCCTCCGCCGCCCGCCTCGTCACGACGCGCCGCGCCGCGGGTTGCGGGAATGAGACGAGCCGATGTCTAAATTTTTGCCACGCACTACAGGTATACGAAAGGTCACTAGGGAGCTGGAAAGTTTTTGTTGTAGTGGATATTGAATACGAATGCTGCACCCTTCGGCTATTGTCTCTTCGTTTCGTCTCCCGCGTTCCCTTCAGCTCCCGACGCAGCCTCTCGCCTCCTTCTCTTGCGCCTATAAAAGGAAGGTCGCTCCTCTTAGAGAGACGCATCAGAACTTCTCCATCCTTTCGCCACCGATTCCAATCTCTGAGCTGCTGCCGTCTTCCTCATCCCGGCTTGCGGCTTGCACCGCGAGTCGGGACAATAGGCCTCTGAAACCACGCCTCTTTGTGTCATGTACGGGAGAAGGGTGATAAGCTTTTTGAGGAGCGCTCAACGTGACTATTGACTTCTTCGTCACGGACGCCCCAGACTCCGACGACTACTTTCTAACGACGACTACTTCCCCGACGCCGACAACCTCCTCGATGACATGGCTGGCGAGGACACCGACCCCAAGTCCAGTACTGCTGCTGCTGTCACGTATGTGTTCTTTTTCTTTCTATTAGATGTCATGGCACCGTTTCTCGTACTAGTACTTGCCCTACATGTGTTAGGTTCTACTCCATATATGCAACTACCTCTACTTCCTGCTCTAGATATGCTAGGCTACAGTTCATATATGCAGATGTTATTTACCTTCTCTCTGTCAGAACGCATGACTCGTTTTATCACTGCTATACTAGTCGTGCTTTATTTAGTATTTCTGTCAATAAAATCATTCGATAAATTGCTCATCTTTCCAACAATCCAAAAACCTTATTATAGGCAATTTACCCCAAGTGGTTTTGCTGCTTCCATGAGACTTCCTATGTTTGAGGGTATCCACTATAAGAGGTGGCGCGTGAGAGCAGTCTTATGGTTTCAAACCATGAGTTGCTATGACGCCACGCTTGGTGATACGTCTCCATCGTATCTACTTTTCAAAACACTTTTGCCCTTGTTTTGGACTCTAACTTACAGGATTTGAATGGAACTAACCCGGACTGACGCTGTTTTCAGCAGAATTGCTATGGTGTTATTTATGTGCAGAAACAAAAGTTCTCGGAATGACCTGAAACTTCACGGAACATCTATTCGGAAATAATAAAAAAATCCTTGCAAAAGATAAAGACCAGGGGGCCCACCACCTGTCCATGAGGGTGGGGGCGCGCCCCCTACCTCGTGGGCCCCTGGAGCTCCTCCGACCTCAACTCCAACTCTATATATTTGGTTTTGAAAAGAAAAAATCAGAGAGAAGAATTCATCGCATTTTACGATACGGAGCCGCCGCCAAGCCCTAAAACCTCTCGGGAGGTCTGATCTGGAGTCCGTTCGGGGCTCCGGAGAGGGGAATCCATCGCCATCGTCATCATCAACCATCCTCCATCAACAATTTCATGATGCTCACCGCCGTGCATGAGTAATTCCATCGTAGGCTTGCTGGACGGTGATGGGTTGGATGAGATCTATCATGTAATCGAGTTAGTTTTGTTAGGGTTTGATCCCTAGTATCCACTATGTTCTGAGATTGATGTTGCTATGACTTTGCTATGCTTAATGCTTGTCACTAGGGCCCGAGTGCCATGATTTCAGATCTAAACCTATTATGTTTTCATCAATATATGAGAGTTCTTGATCCTATCTTGTAAGTCTATAGTCACCTATTATGTGTTATGGTCCGTTAACCCCGAAGTGACAATAATCGGGATACTTACCGGTGATGACCATAGTTTGAGGAGTTCATGTATTCACTATGTGCTAATGCTTTGTTCCGGTACTCTATTAAAAGGAGGCCTTAATATCCCTTAGTTTCCATTAGGACCCCGCTGCCACGGGAGGGTAGGACAAAAGATGTCATGCAAGTTCTTTTCCATAAGCACGTATGACTATATTCGGAATACATGCCTACATTAAATTGATGAATTGGAGCTAGTTCTGTGTCACCCTAGGTTATGACTGTTACATGATGAACCACATCCGGCATAATTCTCCATCTCCGATCCATTGCCTATGAGCTTTCCATATATTGTTCTTTGCCTATTTATTTTTCCGTTGCTATTGCTATCATCACTACAAAATACCAAAAACATTACTTTTGCTATCATTACCTTTTGCTACCGCTACCACTATTATCATATTACTTTGCTACTAAATACTTTGCTGCAGATATTAAGTTTCCAGGTGTGGTTGAATTGACAACTCAACTGCTAATACTTGAGAATATTCTTTGACTCCCCTTGTGCCTAATCAATAAATTTGGGTTGAATACTCTACCCTCGAAAACTGTTGCGATCCCCTATACTTGTGGGTTATCACTTGGCAAGCCTAAAGGGGAGCTTGATGCCAAACAGGAACAAGCTTTTCAGAAAATGGATACTCTGTTTAAGGCTGCTCTCTTGAGTGTTCTTGGTGAGAACATAGTTGATGCTTATGCGTCAGTTGACAATGGAAAAGATATGTGGGACGCATTCGAGGCCAAGTTTGGGGTCTCGGATGCCGGCACTGAGCTGTACATCATGGAGCAATTCTATGATTACAGGATGACTGAAGAGCGCTCCGTCGTTGAGCAAGCTCATGAGATACAGTCATTTGCTAGAGAACTTGAGCACTTCAACTGTATGCTACTGGACAAGTTTGTTGCCGGAAGTATCATCACCAAGCTTCCTCCTTCGTGGAGGAACTTTGCTACCTTACTGAAGCATAAGAGACAGGAGTTTTCCGTTCCGGATCTCATTGGTACTCTTGATGTCGAAGAAAAGGCGAGAGCAAAGGACACCCGTGCTCAAGATATTGAGGGAGGATCTAGTGTCAATCTGGTACACAAGAAGAACTTCCAGCCCCACAAGTTCAAGAACAAGGGCAAGTTTGATGGTAAAACAAAGTTTGATGGGAAGAACAAGGTTGTGCAACACACGAACTTCAAAAAGAAGAATGACAAGAAGAAAGGTGTTTGTCATGTGTGTAGGGATCCTGATCATTAGACTCCTAGTTGCCCTAATCGCTATGACAAGCATCGTCCTAGGAAAGGCGGCAAGACCGCTAATGTTGCCATTAGAGACATTGACATGAAGGATGCTGGGTATGGTATATTTCCCACTATTCTTTCGGTATGTCATTCTCCTGATTGGTTGATTGACATGGGTGCTAATGTGCATGTAAACGGTGATATTTCCATGTTTTCGTCTTATCAGGCCACAGGGACTTCAACCGTGCTGATGGGCAATGGTTCAAGTGCTTCTGTTCATGGTGTTGGCACGGTCGATCTGAAGTTTACTTCGGGGAAGATCGTGCGGCTGAAGAACGTGCATTATGTCCCCTCCGTCAATAAAAATCTTGTTAGCGGATCTCTTCTGTGTAGAGATGGCTATAAGATTGTCTTTGAGTCGAATAAATTTGTAATATCCAAGTATGGAACCTTTGTTGGTAAAGGCTATGAGTCAGGAGGCCTGTTTCGGTTATCTTTATCAGACGTTTGCAATAAAGTTGTTAATCATGTTTGCAACAATAGTGAATCAAATGTATGGCATTCACGTCTTTGTCATGTTAACTTTGGTTGCATGTCGCGACTAGCGAAGTTCAACTTAATCCCTAGTTTCACCACTGTCAAGGGATCTAAGTGTCAAGTTTGTGTGCAAGCTAAGCAACCTCGTAAGTCTCACACGACTACGGAAACGAGAAATCTTGCACCACTAGAGCTCATACATTCAGATCTATGTGAAATGAATGGTGTTTTGACAAAAGGTGAAAGAAATATTTCATGATGTTAACTGACGACTCCACTAGATACTGCCATGTGTATCTTCTGAAATCTAAGGACGAGGCTTTGAATTTTTTCAAGATCTATAAAGCTGAAGTGGAAAACCAACTTGATCGAAAAATCAAGAGGCTTAGGTCCGACCGTGGTGGAGAGTATTTTCCAATGAATATGATGCTTTTTGTGCGGAACATGGTATAATCCATGAGAGAACGCCTCCCTACTCACCTCAGTCAAATGGGGTGGCCGAAAGAAAGAACCTTACTCTAACTGATTTGGTTAACACCATGTTAGACACATCGGGTCTCTCCAAGGCATGGTGGGGGGAGGCGATATTGACAGCATGTCATGTCCTAAACCGAGTTCCCACAAAGAACAAAGAGATAACTAAATTCAAGGAATGGGAGAAGAAAAGGTTAAAGCTCTCTTATCTACGAACCTGGGGTTGTTTGGCGAAAGTCGATGTGCCAATTCCAAAGAAGCGCAAGCTTGGACCAAAAACTGTGGATTGTGTTTTCCTGGGATATGCTTTTCATAGCAATTGGTTAGAGATTCTTGGTTGTAAAATCTGAGATACCTGACATGCATGTCGGTACGATCATGGAGTCGAATGATGTGGCTTTCTTTGAAAATATCTTTCCCATGAAGGATATGGCTACCTCATCTAATTAGGATATGCCTAGTTCATCGAATCAGGAACCAGTTACAATTACCGAACCTGCCATTTCAATGGAACACTTTGAAAGTCCTGTGGAGGAGAACAATGAAGTTCCTACTAGGAGCAAGAGACAGAGGACTGCCAAGTCCTTTGGTGACTACTGGAAGGAAGCGGTTCGTAGCGAGATGGATTCCATCTTGGTGAATGAAACTTGGGAGATAACTAATCGTCCTTAAGGGTGCAAACCTATAGGATGCAAATGGGTATTCAAGAAGAAGCTTAGGCCTGATGGTACTACTGAAAAGTACAAGGCTCGGCTCATGGCTAAGGGTTATACCCAAAAGGAAGGCAAAGACTTCTCTAATACTTACTCACCTGTGGCTTGACTGACCACTATTCGAGTTCTACTTTCACTAGCTGCCTCACATGGTCTTCTCGTTCATCAAATGGATGTTAAGTCTGCTTTCTTAAATGGAGAGTTGGACGAGGAAATTTATATGGAACAACCAGATGGGTTTGTTGTAGCGACCAGACCTCAAACAGTCTGATCTCTGTGCTCCGGTGTCATCCCTAGATCAGTAATGCTGACACCACACAGTACTCGGAGGATTTATAGCAGAGTAGCAATCACACACTTATTACATCGAGTGTCTCAAAAGAGAACTTATGACAATAAATACGGCTTAAGCCCATCTAATAACTATAACAGCGGAAGGCTTGGAAGATAAGTGAGTCCATCAACTCCAACGGCATCACTGAGTATAGAACCACAACCTAAAAACTCCGTAATCGTCGTCTGAAAAGTTTGCAACATTAACGTTGCAGCCTGAAAACGGGTCAGCACATGGAATATGCTGGCAAGGTAACACATAGAGAGTAATGGAATGAAACAGCTATACTATATGCATATTTGGCTGGTGGAAAGCTCTATGGTTACAGTTTTGCGTAAAGCCAATTTTCCCTACTTCAAAGGAATAAATTTAATTACTATCATGGTAGTTGTTAAACATTGAGAATGGTTGACACCATTCTCAATCCCAATTAAGCATCATTATTAAACATAACCCAACAAAATTAATTTAGAGTAACATGTTGAGATTCACATGATAATCCAAGTACTAGATACTCAAGATGTCCATAACCGGGGACACGGCTAACCATGATTAGTTTATTACACTCTGCAGAGGTTTGCGCACTTTTCCCCACAAGACTCGATCGCCTCCGTTTGGTTTCTCGCACTACATGGTGTTTGAGAAGATGGATGACCGAGACATAGTCTTTCAGAAGCGCTAGCACCTTACGATCGGGTAGACCGTACCACCTACATCCCCTACATCTGCTAGTCTACCACTTTAAGAGTTCACACGACTTAGTCAACTATGCTAGAGCCCATAATAGCTTGTGGCTGCACATGGAAGTTTCTAGTATGAATAGTCTCATGATCCCTTTGAGCCTGGGTGGTGGTCCAAAAGAAAACAGGCAAGTCCTAGAATACCCAAGTGCCTCAATCCACCCAGATATGTGTTTAAATTGCCGCCTTAGATAAACCATTAATTAACAATCTCACATCTGTCATGGATATCACTCACCCAATCCACGTCTACTAGCATAGCATGGCATAACAAGCAAACGTAGAAGTAACTCCCAAATATTTGATAATAATAGGTAATAGGTACTACGTCATCTACTTCCCATCCCACATTTTAATTAGATCCTAATCATGCAATGTGTGAGGATTGATCTAATGCAATAAAACTGGGTAGTAGAAAAGGTATGATCAAAGTGTTACTTGCCTTGCTGATGATCCGCGAAACCTAACGATTCGAAGTAACAGGCGGCGCACTCCGGGTACTCTATCGCAGACAAACAAACAAGCATACAATAAGCACTCATCTAATGCATAGGTAAAAATCAAATAAGAGATCTAACTAGAAGGTTCAACTTAAGAACTCCGGTTGGCAAAAAGAATCAAATCGAACGAAGCAACGAAAGACGAACGGCGAAAGAAAACAACTTCGTTCTAGTAATCTGGATCTAGGGCAAATTTTACAGTAGCAAAATCTTGTTTAAGTTGGTTAAACAGATAGAGGGTTTCGAGACGAATCCCTAGGCGCTTGAATCGCCTGATTCCGATAAACGAGCGAAAAGTTAAACTAAAACGAAAATCGGATCGGAAATCGCGATCAGAAAAATCGTGGATTTAATCCGAGAAAAAGAAAAACGACGAACGCCGAATATTTTTTTCTCTCTTTCTTTTTTTCTGCACGGAAAACGAGGCGCGACGAACCTCGGGCGGCGGGATCGTCGGCGGCGGCGGCTCCGGCGGCACGCGCGGATCGAGGCGGGGCTGATGGGCTGGGGCGGCTCGGGGCGGCGCTATTTAAAGGCTGCCCCCGGGCGGTGTCCCGCTCGGGTACGGCCCGAAGTCGATTCGTTTTTTTATTCCGCTCGGAAGAAAAATAAAAAGAAATACTAAACGGACTCCAAAAATTCCGAAATAAATTTTCACGGGCTTCTAAAATCAAGCCGCACAAGGTGAACATTTATTTGGGCCCTAATTGCAATTTTGAAAAACACACTTTTTTCCTAAATTCAAATAAAACACCGAAAAACTCCGAAATAAAATCTTATTTGATTTTATTATTAAATCCTCAATATTTCTTTATTTTGGGAAAGTTATTTTATTCCCTCTCTCATATTTTTGTAGTAGAAATAATTGATGATAAAATAAATAAAATCGAATGATCCTATTCTCAAAATTTGAGAAAACTCAAATATGAAAATAACGAAATCCCCAACTCTCTCCGTGGGTCATTGAGTTGCGTAGAATTTCTAGGATGAACCAAAATGCAAAATAAAATATGATATGCATGATGATCTAATGTATAACATTCCAAATTGAAAATTTGGGATGTTACAAACCTACCCCCCTTAAGATGAATCTCGCCCTCAAGATTCGGGTTGGCTAGAAAATAGGTGAGGGTGGTCCTTGAGCAAATCTTCCTCTCACTCCCAGGTGGCTTCATCCTCCGTGTCGTGGCTCCACTGAACTTTGCAAAACTTGATAACCTTGCTGCGAGTAACTCGGTTGGCAAACTCGAGAATCTGGACTGGTTTCTCCTCGTAGGTCAAATCATTATCCAATTGAATAGTTTCCAATGGCACTGTGTCTCCCAACGGTATGTCAGCCATCTCCACGTGACATTTCTTTAACTGAGAAACGTGGAACACATCATGAAGTCCTGACAATTCCTTCGGGCAATTCCAACTTGTAGGCCACTTTTCCCATACACTCCAAAACTCGATATGGTCCTACAAATCGTGGTGCTAACTTCCATTTAACTCCAAAACGCTTTGTTCCCCGAAGTGGAGATACTCGAAGATAAGCTCTGTCTCCGACTTCGTAAACTGTCTCCTTGCGTTTAGAATCCTCATAACTCTTTTCTGGACTGGGCTACCTTGAGCCTATCGCGAATCAACTTCACCTTCTGTTCAGACTCTTTAATCAAGTCAGGACCAAACAACTGGCGGTCTCCAACTTCATCCCACGACAACGGTGTTCTGCACCTCCTTCCGTACAAGGCTTCGAAAGGGGCCATCTTTAAACTGGTTTGATAACTGTTGTTGTAAGAGAACTCTACATATGGCAAATTATCGTCCCAACTAGATCCATAATCTAGCGCACAAGCTCTTAGCATATCCTCCAAAATCTGATTGACTCTCTCGGTCTGTCCATCTGCCTGTGGATGAAAAGCTGTACTGAATTCTAGCCTGGTTCCCAAAGTTTCGTGCAACTTCTTCCAGATCTTTGAGGTAAACTGGGTTCCTCTATCCGATACGATACTCCTCGGAACTCCATGCAGACATACGATCCTGGTCATGTATATCTTTGCCAACTTAGCACTGGTGTAAGTGGTCTTTATTGGGATGAAATGAGCTACTTTCGTCAATCGATCAACTACAACCCAAATCGAGTCATAGCCTGAACGAGTCCTGGGCAATCCCATGATAAAATCCATGCCTAACTTATCCCACTTCCATTCGGGTATATGCAATGGTTGTAACAATACTGCTGGCTTCTGATGCTCTGTCTTTACTCTCTGGCATACATCACAAACTTCTACATACTCCGCAATATCCTACTTCATTCCGGTCCACCAGAAAATATCCTTCAAATCCAAATACATCTTGGTATTTCCTGGGTGAATTGAATACGGTGAGTCGTGTGCCTCTTGCAAAATCAACTTCCTGATCTCTGGGTCATTGGGCACGTAAACGCGGTCTTCAAACCATAGGGTGTCGTGCTCATCCTCACGAAATCCTTTAGCTTTTCCTTTGCTCAATTTCTCCTTTATAGCGGCAATCTCTTTGTCATCTTTCTGAGCTTCCCTGATTTTATCCATCAAGATTGACTGAATCTCCAATGCTGCTACATAGCCTCTCGGAACTATTTCCAAACATAGTTCACAAAGATTTTCTTCTAACTCCTTGGGTATTCCTCCTATCATTAATGTATTGACATGGCTCTTGCGGCTTAATGTGTCAGCTACTACATTAGCCTTTCCGGGGTGATAATGCAATTTCATATCATAATCCTTGATAAGCTCCAGCCATCTCCTTTGTCTGAGATTTAACTCCTTCTGTGTGAAAATGTACTTCAAACTCTTATGATCCGTGTACACCTCACAATGATTTCCAATGAGAAAATGTCTCCATGTCTTCAATGCATGCACTACGGCTGCTAACTCCAAATCATGCGTAGCATAATTCAACTCATGAGGCTTCAGTTGTCTTGAGGCATATGAGACAACTCTCCCTTCCTGCATAAGCACTGCTCCAAGTCCTCGACGTGAAGCGTTACAATACACCTCATAATCTTTGGTTTGGTCTGGCAAAATCAACACTGGTGAGGTAACCAAACGTTTCTTCAACTCCTGGAAACTAGCCTCACATTCCTCTGTCCATATGAACTTGGTATCTTTCTTTAACAACTCCGTCATAGGCTTCGCAATCTTTAAGAAATTCTCAATAAATCTCCGGTAGTATCCTGCGAGTCCAAGGAAAACTTCGGATCTCTCCAACTTTTGTTGGGGCTTCCCACTTGGTCACGGTTTCAACTTTGGCGGGATCTACTACTATACCTTCTCCAGATATAACATGTCCGAGGAATCCTAGTTCCTTCAACCAAAACTCACATTTGCTGAACTTGGCATATAATTGATGTTCTCTGAGCTTTCCAAGTACCAAACGCAAATGCTCCTTATGCTCCTCTTCATTCTTCGAATAAACCAGGATATCATCAATGAACACTACGACGGACTTATCCAAAAACTCCATAAACACTTTGTTCATCAGGTTCATAAAATAGGCAGGTGCGTTAGTCAGACCAAATGACATAACGGTATACTCATACAACCCATACCTGGTTGTAAAAGCTGTCTTCGGAATATCCTGTTCTCGAATCTTCAACTGGTGGTATCCTGATCACAGATCGATCTTGGAAAATACCTTAGCTCCTTGCAATCGATCAAATAGATCGTTGATCATTGGTAGCGGGTACTTGTTCTTGATCGTTACTTCATTCAATCCTCGATAATCAACAACCATCCTTAACGATCCATCCTTTTTCTCCACTAGAAGTACTGGCGATCCCCAAGGCGAAGAACTTGGGCGAATATATCCTTTATCCAGTAACTCCTTAATCTGCTTCTTAATTTCCACCAAATGCTTTGTTGGCATCCTATAAGGTCTCTTTGATATTGGACCTGTGCCTGGCAATAGCTCAATCAAAAACTCAATATCTCTATCCGGTGGCATGCCTGGCAACTCCTCTGGAAATACATCAGGAAAATCCCTTACCACTGGTACTTCCTCCTGCACAACTCCTGTTAGGCAATTTACTTGAGTCCTCTTTGGCACATGCCGGGATACATACTTGATCCTTCTCCCTTCTGGGGTGGTAAGCAAAATTGACTTACTAGCACATTCAATATTCCCTTCATACTTTGATAACCAATCCATGCCTAATATCACATCCAATCCTTGAGATTCCAATACTATTAGGTCTGAGGGAAAAACATAGTTACCAATCCTTAATGGTAACCGATCACACCATAGACTAGCCACATATTCTGCTCCGGGCGAGGTTACTAACATGGGTGACCTAAGGGCTTGGGTTGGTAGGTTATACTTATCCACAAATCCCCTTGATATGTATGAATGCGATGCGCCAGTATCAAAAAGAACGAGTGCAGTAAATGACTTAACCAAAAACTTACCTATTACTGCATCGGGCTGAGCTTCAACCTCCTCCATGCTAACGTGGTTCACCTGTCCCCTGTTGAAAGGGTTCGGCTTCTTCCCAGAACTTCCATTGCCATTTTGGCCTTCAGGACATTCATTTGCATAATGTCCTGTCTTCGAACACTTAAAGCAAGTGACTTGGCTTAGGTCCTTCTTGGCTGGGGTTGAGGGGTTGGTGCGGTTCTGGCCGTTGCTTCCTCCATTGCCATTACCATTCTTGGTGCCATTGTGATTGTGCGAGTTACCTCCTCCATGGGTATGCTGAAAATGTCCTCCCGGTCTAGGGGTAAAACGTGGCTTCTGCTGAGCTCCTGAATTGTACTTTCCTTGTCCATACTTACTCTTGCGATTCTCAATTTGCTGCTGCTTCCCTTCAATCATAAGAGCAGGATCTACCAACTCCTGGTAGTTGTTGAAGGTTGCTACCATCAACTGCATGCTAAACTCATCATTCAGTCCTTCCAAAAACTTCTCCTGCTTTGCTGCATCCGTAGTGACGTCATCTAGGGCATAACGTGCTAGCTTACTAAATTCCTCCACATACTGGCCAACTGTCCTTCCTCCTTGGTGCAAGTTGCGAAACTCACGCTTCTTCATGGCCATAGCTCCTGCTGAAACGTGTGCAGTACGAAAAGCCTGCTGAAACTGGTTCCATGTGACAGTGTCAACTGGGAAAGTGGCTGTGAAATTCTCCCACCATGATCCTGCGGGTCCTTCTAACTGATGTGCGGCAAACTTCACCTTCTCCGCATCTGTGCATCCTACTGTGGTCAACTCCCTAGCTGTCTTGCAGAGCCAATCATCTGCTACTATCGGCTCGGTGCTACTGGAAAACACCGGCGAATTCAGCCTAAGAAAACGGGCTAAGTGGTCAACAGGTGGTGGTGGTGGGTTGTTGTTGTTGTTCCCCTGATTCTGAGTCTAGACTAGCAACTGCATCAATGTGTTCTGTTGCTGGATCAACTGGGTGAGCTCCGGTGGAAAGGTAAATCTGGGGTCACGTCTCGGAGGCATCTGAGGGTTTAGAAAAGATGAGATATAAGAATAGAGGGGGTCTAAAGAGAAAACACTACCCATATGCACATGAGGCAAAACAAACAATTCACTTCAATCAGTCAAACAAGGGCATACAATCGATCTATCTATCGCAAAAGTGCTCGGACTACTATATTTACATGCTGGACTACTACTACTGATGAGGTGGTCTACTAGAAATATTCTACGGTCGTTGACTCCATGATATCTGCTCCAACTTCATCAACATAGTCATCATCTCTACTATCCGCTTCCGAGTCGGTGCCGCCGATGATGATGTAGTCTTCCGGGCTAATTTCTTGGGGTTCTTCGTCTTCATCTACTGGCGTAGGGCCTCCCATAAATATTCCAATCTTCTTGATCAGGTCGTCATTCTTCTCCACCAATACTTCAATTTCCTCTTCATAATCTTCACGTGTAGCCTTGAGTTCTTCCTCCAGTTCCTTGATTCTAGTCTTAGCCTTCTTCAGGTCTATCATGTCGGCGCACATCTGGTTCTCCTGTCGTCGAATGTGCTGGTTTAGCTCCTGGATAAAAGCTGCGATTGATCTATCCTTCCTGGTGCTGATCATCTCCCAGTGTTCATCTCCGTGCCCACAAATCTGGTAGATAGTATCCTTGAGATCCTTGCGGTAGACTTCTCCAATGCGTCCGATGGCGATGTGAGCTTCCATGCTCTTTCCTAGACTCCAAGATGGTGCATCAAAAGAAAATTCTATGGGCTCAGTGACTGGCATGAACGTCCTTCCTGGAACTTGAACTTGAATCATCCAGCGCTCTTCTTCAGGTAAAGTGGCGTTGTAGGTTCCGGTGAAGCTTGGTACTCCTATGTTCAGGTATCTAGTGACTTCCTTCAGGTGACGTCCAAAGGGTGTATCTTCATCTGGTTGCGTGAACTTGTTCCTTGCATCTTCCATCCTAAAGAGTAGAAAAGATGAGAGGTCAGAAGAGAAGAGAGTGAATAGTGATCTAGGTCTTTAGCTTAGTGGTTGTGTCCTACAGTCAGCGTGTGCTCTGATACCATCTCTGTAACGACCAGACCTCAAATAGTCTGATCTCTGTGCATCGGTGTCATCCCTGGATCAGTAATGCTGACACCACACAGTACTCGGAGGATTTATAGCAGAGTAGCAATCACACACTTATTACATCTAGTGTCTCAAAAGAGAACTTATTACAATAAATATGGCTTAAGGCCATCTAATAACTATAACAGCGGAAGGCTTGGAAGATAAGTGAGTCCATCAACTCCAACAGCATCACTGAGTATAGAACCACGACCTAAAAACTCCTTAGTCTTCGTATGAAAAGTCTGCAACATTAACGTTGCAGCCTGAAAATGGGCCAACACATGGAATATGCTGGCAAGGTAACACATAAAGAGTAATGGAATGAAACAGCTATACTATATGCATATTTGGCTGGTGGAAAGCTCTATGATTATAGTTTTGCGTAAAGCCAATTTTTTCCTACTTTAAAGGAATAAATTTAATTACTATCATGGTAGTTGTTAAACATTGAGAATGGTTGACACCATTCTCAATCCCAATTAAGCATCATTATTAAACATAACCCAACAAAATTAATTTAGAGTAACATGTTGAGATTCACATGATAATCCAAGTACTAGATACTCAATATGTCCATAACCGGGGACACAGCTAACCATGATTAGTTTATTACACTCTGCAGAGGTTTGCGCACTTTTCCCCACAAGACTCGATCGCCTCCGTTTGGTTTCTCGCACTACATGGTGTTTGAGAAGACGGATGACCGAGACATAGTCTTTGAGAAGCGCTAGCACCTTACGATCGGGTAGACCGTACCACCTACATCCCCTACATCTGCTAGTCTACCACTTTAAGAGTTCGCACGACTTAGTCAACTACGCTAGAGCCCATAATAGCTTGTGGTTGCACATGGAAGTTTCTAGTATGAATAGTCTCATGATCCCTTTGAGCCTGGGTGGCGGTCCAAAAGAAAACAGGCAAGTCCTGGAATACCCAGGTGCCTCAATCCACCAAGATATGTGTTTAAGTTGCCGCCTTAGATAAACCATTAATTAACAATCTCACATCTGTCATAGATATCACTCACCCAATCCACGTCTACTAGCATAGCATGACATAACAAGCAAACGTAGAAGTAACTCCCAAATGTTTGATAATAATAGGTAATAGGTACTACCTCATCTACTTCCCATCCCACATTTTAATTAGATCCTAATCATGCAATGTGTGAGAATTGATCTAATGCAATAAAACTGGGTAGTAGAAAAGGTATGATCAAAGTGTTACTTGCCTTGCTGATGATCCACGAAACCTAACGATTCGAAGTAACAGGCGGCGCACTCCGGGTACTCTATTTCAGACAAACAAACAAGCATACAATAAGCACTCATCTAATGCACAGGTAAAACTCAAATAAGAGATCTAACCAGAAGGTTCAACTTAAGAACTCCGGTTGACAAAAAGAATCAAATCGAACGAAGCAACGAAAGACGAACGACGAAAGAAAATAACTTCGTTCTAGTAATCTGGATCTAGGGCAAATTTTACAGTAGCAAAATCTTGTTTAAGTTGGTTAAACGGATAGAGGGTTTGGAGACGAATCCCTAGGCGCTTGAATCGCCTGATTCCGATAAACGAGCGAAAAGTTAAACTAAAACGAAAATCGGATCAGAAATCGCGATCAGAAAAACCGCGGATTTAATCCGAGAAAAAGAAAAACGACGAACGCCGAATATTTTTTTCTCTCTTTCTTTTTTTCAGCACGGAAAACGAGGCGCGACGAACCTCAGGTGGTGGGATCGTCGGCGGCGGCGGCTCCGGCGGCGCGCGTGGATCAAGGTGGGGCTGATGGGCTGGGGCGGCTCGGGGCGGCGCTATTTAAAGGCTGCCCCCGGGCGGTGTCCCGCTCGGGTACGGCCCGAAGTCGGTTCGTTTTTTTATTCCGCTCGGAAGAAAAATAATAAGAAATACTAAACAGACTCCAAAAATTCCGAAATAAATTTTCACGGGCTTCTAAAATCAAGCCGCACAAGGTGAACATTTATTTGGGCCCTAAATGCAATTTTGAAAAACACACTTTTTTCCTAAATTCAAATAAAACACCGAAAAACTCCGAAATAAAATCTTATTTGATTTTATTATTAAATCCTCAATATTTCTTTATTTTGGGAAAGCCATTTTATTCCCTCTCTCATATTTTTGTATTAGAAATAATTGATGATAAAATAAATAAAATCAAATGATCCTATTCTCAAAATTTAAGAAAACTCAAATATGAAAATACGAAATCCCCAACTCTCTCCGTGGGTCATTGAGTTGCGTAGAATTTCTAGGATCAACCAAAATGCAAAATAAAATATGATATGCATGATGATTTAATGTATAACATTCCAAATTGAAAATTTGGGATGTTACATTTGTACTAGATGGCCAGGAAGGAAAAGTGTACAAGTTGCTGAAGTCTTTGTATGAACTCAAGCAAGCACCTAAACAGTGGCATGAGAAGTTTAAAAGAACTTTAACAGCTGCAGGCTTTTTTGTAAATGAAGCTGACAAATGTGTGTATTATCGCCATGATGGGGGCGAGGGAGTTATCCTTTGCTTGTATGTTGATGACCTGCTGATTTTCGGAACAAATTTGAATGTTATTAAGGAGGTCAAGGATTTCCTATTTCGCTGTTTTGAGATGAAGGATTTAGGAGTGGCTGATGTCATTCTAAACATCAAGTTGTTGAGAGACGATGATGGTGGGATTACATTGCTTCAATCTCACTATGTGGAAAAGATCTTGAGTCGCTTTGGCTATAGTGACTGCAAGCCCTCTCCAACACCATATGATGCGAGTGTGTTACTTCAAAAGAATCGAAGAATTGCTAGAGATCAATTGAAATATTCTCAGATTATTGGCTCGCTTATGTACTTAGCCAGTGCTACAAGACCTGACATCTCTTTTGCTGTTAGCAAACTGAGTCGGTTTGTCTCAAAACCAGGAGATGTGCATTGGAAAGCTCTAGAGGGAGTTTTGCGTTAGAAAGGCACTGCGAATTATGGAATTCACTACATCGGACACCCAAAGGTGCTTGAAGGGTACAGTGACTCAAATTGGATCTCAGATGCTGATGAGAGGCCACGGGCGGTTATGTATTCACTCATGGAGGTGGCGCTGTTTCTTGGAAGTCTTGCAAGCAGACCATCTTAATGAGGTCAACAATGGAAGCAGAACTCACAGCACTAGATATAGATACGGTCGAAGCAGATTGGCTTCGTCAGCTCTTGAATGACTTGCTGGTTGTTGAGAAACCTGTACCAGGTGTCCTTATGAACTGCGACAATCAAACTGTGATCACGAAAGTGAGTAGTTCAAAGGATAACATGAAGTCATAAAAGACACGTTCAGAGAAGGTTAAAGTCTGTCAGGAAAATGAAAAATTCCGGAGTTATTGCATTGGATTATATCCAAACGTCTAAAAATCTGGCAGATCCTTTTACTAAGGGTCTATCACGTAATGTGATAGATAATGCATCGAGGGAGATGGGTATGAGACCCACAATATGAGTTGTTCACAGTGGTAACCTAGTCTATGTGATCGGAGATCCAGTGAATTAGACGTGGAAGACAAGCTGTTGGTCAACTCAGAGGGGAGTATCCTTACTGTTAACAATACCACTCCATGAAGATGCAATACTCTCCTAAATCTGTATGGCAGGTTGATCTATATCTTAATGTGTTCTAAGTGGCTCATTTAAGCAGAAATGTTGTCCTACAGAACATCTTTTGAAGAACACACCTATATGAGTCTGATTGTCAAACGTCGCAATCTATGAGAGTAGGGTTCTCTCTAGTAAACTCATGAAAGGTCATAGAGTATGACACATAAGCTCCACCCGCGGGGAAGACCCATGGTAGCCTAGTATCGGTCAAGGCTTTGTGTGAAGCTAGATTCGCAGAAAACCTGCAGTTCAAGGCCCAGTCCACTGTTCAAGTTGCCTACTAGTGTAGCATAAAGTTATAGGTGGAAGTTCAACTTAACAGTCTCCACTACAATACCGGTATATAAAACAGTGTTTTGGAATCAAAGGCAAATTTCTGTGTGCCTCTGGGATCTGGTGGGGGATTGCTGGAATTTAGTCTATATTGGGACAACCCAATAACTATTTCAGAAATTTCTAAATAAATCCTAGAGGCCCACTTAGCCCATTTGTGCAAGGCAATGTATATTACTAAAGTTTAGTCCCACATTGCTAGTTTAGTGGGAGTTGGACCTCCTTATGAGGGAGGTTCTTTCCCTACTTGTATGAGCATGAGAACAAGAGGGATATCCATGCGCGCTCCTCCTCCGCCACCCGCCTCGCCATGCCACGCCTCGTCACGACGCGTCGCGGGTTCACTACAAGAAATATGTCAACTTGTGACCTTCTGTGAGTGACCCTAAAAGAATTGGTCGTAAATCTAGGACCATTTGAGACCAATTGGTCAAAAGCTGTTCGAGGAGCTCCAAACCGTAAACCATAACGACCATTTTGGTCAGAAAGGTCGCAATTTCTTTACACGAAATGGTCGTAAAGCAGACTGCATTGGTCCGCTACCATATTTTAGCTGATCACGACCAATATAAATGGTCATAACATTCTAAACATGGATGCATTGATATGACTGGACGCCACATCATCAATTCCGCCTACGTGTCATGTCATTTTTGCTTATGTGTCACTTTTAGCAGTTGGTTTGACCACTCACATATTTACTGAAATGATTTGTGGACCTACCACTAACATGCGGGGCCAAGTAACACAATACCAATGACATGTGGGACACGTTGTCCACTCACATATTAACTTCTTGAGTATAGTGACATGTGAGGCCTACTACTGAACCAACTAATACAATACCTATGACATGTGGAACCGTCCTCCTCTGAAATAAAGGACCTGCAAATTGGCGAATAAACGCAGCAAAAAGTGGCTCCCGTGGGACTCAAACCCGCAACGTCTAAGTCTCGTTTAGAGAAGCAAACCACCAGGCTACCACCACTTTGTTGATTGGGCAGCGCGCGTGGCCTACTTAAGGTTTCTCTTCGACTGGGCTTGGGCCTTGTTCGGACGAGGCCACCTCCTATTTTTTTTCTTTTAACATTTTCTTGTGTCGCCTAGGCTTTGGCCCATTCAGGAATAAAAGTTAGTGTCGATGCTATGCTAGAACATGGGCCGGCCTAGGCCGGGCTCTCTCTTTTTTTGTTACTTTTTTATTTTTTGTTTTCTTTTCCGTTTTTATTTTTGCTTCATAAAAAAATTGGGGATTACAAAAAAGATTATAATTCAAAAAATGTACACTAATGCAAAACAACGTTTGCGAATTCAGAAGTATGTTAACAAATTCTTTAAATTGAATGAAAAAAAAATATTATGAACATTATCAAAATATTATGAAAACTTTTTGAAGTAAATAAACCATTTTCTAAAATTTTATCTCTCTAGAAAAAAGGTTCTTCATTATAGGAAAAATCTTGAAACAACTTAAAAATATAAAATTGCGAGAATAGGAAAATGAAAACACCCTATAATTGCGGTCAAAACGGCAGCACGACCGTCGTAGCTAGAGGGAGTCTTTCAAAACTTTCGTTGGATCTCTAATGAAATAACTAGTTGCGTACCTAGAAATGATTTTTGGAAACATAAAGAGAAAACCGTGAAACAAATTTAGTTCAAATAGCTAGGGGTTGAATAAAACAATGATTTTTGCAAAAAAAATAAAGAGTAAACAATGAGGCAGCTGCACTGTGTACCTAAAAATGATTTTTGAAAAAAATAAAGAGCAAACAACGAGGGAGCTACACTTCAAATTTGACCCGCCTTTTCAGCTGAAACGGGGAAAATTTGTCGTTTTCACAAGAGGTGGATGGAAAGGTTTTGACACCTAACCATTTGGTCAATTGTACATAAAATATGGCCTAATATTTTTGAAAAATGATTTGATCCAATTTTGATCCTCCACCAAATGCCAACTCAATCCATTCATTATTTTGAGCCCAGCTTCAACATTCGTATTTATGTCCAGTGTGGTGCTTTGCAAAGCAAGTACCACCTAGGCTCCTCCTTTTGAGCTGAAAATTTGTAAAGACGGTCTTCTTAGTAACTGATGATCCTCAACCAAAACTCATGCCCATTAGCCATGTACATTTTCCGTACCGCTAATCAAACACTTGGCTGCTAATTCATGTTTGAGCATCGATCGGTCTCCTCGTGAGAATCTTATGTTTTAATTTTCTTCCTAGCACCCACCCGGTGAGTGCCCAACCCACTAGACATGCCTAGGCCGCCCAGAACACATGGCAACGCCATGGTCACGCGGTGACCACGCGGCGGGCATGCGAGTTTACGCGCTCTAGAGTTGGGGCCCTCGGCCACCGCCCAAACCTTGACTTGTCGCCACAAAACCATGTATTTGTGATTAAATAGGTACTTATGCAACTAGAAATGATTTTTGGAAAAAATTAATAGCAAACTATGAGGCAGCCGCAGTTCAAATTTGACCCGCTTCCAGCTGAATCGACGGAAATTTTTCTTTTTCATGGGAGGTGGGTCAAAACTTTTTACACCCAACCATTTTGTCAATTGTGTATTAAATATGTCCTAATATTTTAGGAAATTGATTTGGTCCAATTTTGCAACAATTATTTTGGAGGTCCTTCACAAAAAAACCTCCTTTTGGGCACTCAAAAAATGGAAACTGGTTTTTTCGTCCAAAGAAAATGAAAAATTTCTTAGGCAACATTGTTTGCCATTCTAATATGCACCCTTGTGCACAATATGATATCATTTGAGTAAACTATGCCATGAATGTGGCCATAAGATTGATCATTTGGCTTGAAAGCCATAGATCTCCATATGTGATAGCTCGTTTCTGAGAACACTTTTTAAAAATAATTGCCGTATTACAAGTTTGTTATTTTTACTGGGAACTTGGCCAAATATAATGACACAATGCGAAGGTTTCCTAATTTTTTGATTTTTTTTGAATTTTTTGTGCCCGTTTCAAAATGCGGTCAAAACAGCGGGAATGATCGTTCCTAGCTAGTGGTTGAATCTTGGAATTTTTTTGGCGTTTCTCTGATTAAATAGATACTTATGTACCTAGAAATGTTTTTTAGAGAAAATAAAGAGCAAACTACAAGGCAACTACAGTTCAAATTTGACCCGCTTCCAACTAAATCGGTGGAAATTTGTCTTTTTCACGAGAGGTGGATCAATTTTTTTTACACCCAACCATTTTGTCAATTGTGCATTAAATATGTCCTAGTATTTTAGAAAATTGATTTGTTCCAATTTTGCAAGAATTATTTGGGAGGTCCTTCACAAAAAACCTTCTTTTGGGCACTCAAAAAATGGAAAATGGTTTTTTCGTCCAAAGAAAATGAAAACTTCCTTAGGCAACATTGTTTGCCATTCTAATATGCACCCTTGTGCACAATATGAGATCATTTGAACAAACTATGCCATGAATGTGGCCATAAGATTGAGCATTTGGGTTGAAAGCCATGAATCTTCACACATGATAGCTCATTTCTGAGAACATTTTATTAAAATAATTGCCGTATTACAAGTTTATTATTTTTCCTGAAAACTTGGTCACATATAATGACACAATGCGTAGGTTTTCCAATTCTTTGATTTTTTTGAATTTTTTATGCCCATTTCAAAATGTGGTCAAAACGGCGGGAATGACCGTCCCTAGCTAGTGGTTGAATCTTAGATTTTTTTTGGTGTTTCTCTGATTAAATAGATACTTTTGTACATAGAAATTATTTTTGTAAAAAATAAATAGCAAACTATGAGGCAGCCGTAGTTCAAATTTGACCCGCTTCCTCCTAAATCGGCGGAAATTTGTCTTTTTCACTAGAGGTGGATAAAAGCTTTTGACACCCAACTGTTTGGTCAATTATACATTAAATATGGACTAATATTTTAGAAAAATGATTTAGTGCCATTTTGCAACAAATGTATGGTAGTTCCTTCATAAATAAACCCATTTTGGTCGCTTAGAAAATGAAAAATGGCTCTTTTAAGCAAAGAAAATGAAAACATCCCAAATCAACATGTTTGTCATCCCTAAATACACACATGCACAAAATATTTGTTTATTTGAACTAACCATAAGAGGTTAAATGTTTTCCCTTTTTTAATGAATTTCAAATGCCGATTTCAAAATGTGATCAAATTTGACCGCGCGCCCGTTCTTAGTTAAGTGCTTAATAATGCAAAAAACTCGGTTTGTCCATGATGAAATAGCTACTTTTGTAACTAAAAATGTTTTTTTTGAAAAGAATAAATAGAAAACTATAAAACACATGTAGTTCAAATTTGACCCGCTTCTTGCCGAATTGACTGTTTCACGAAATAGCTAGAAAGATCGGAAATGCAATCAAACTGATAATCATCCACGAAAGGTGGTCTAACTTAAGTGAAAATCTTAGTGATGCCATTTTGGGAAATATTTTCGGTAGCTGCTTCAACCCCCTGTTTTTAGCACTAAGAAAAGTAATGTTCGGACTGCTCATTTTTGAACCAATCAGGACGCAGCCCATGGATCACTCCCTTTATTCGATCTAACCCATCCACCCTACTGATCCAGCGTCTCTCGATCCCCTCTTTCCCGAGAAACCCTAGGGTGCTGCTGCCCCTCCTCTCCCCAATCCAAATCCCTCCTCCGCTGCCCCTCCTCCCCCAACCAGATCCAGATCCCTCCCCCACCCCTCCTGTCCACTCCTGCAGCCGACGCCCCTCCCTCACCGTCGATGACCCACGCCGCCGCCGCACACTACCGCGCCCTCCCCTCACCCTGGCCCAATTCAATCCAACCCCGCGCGCATACAGCTGCAGCTGCCGTCGACCCCTTCCTCCCTCCCCTCCCTTGCAACCATGGCAGTCGCGCTCCCCCGCCCTCGCCGCTGCCTTCTCGGCGGTGTTCCCCTCCTTCTCAGCCGCCTTCGCGGTGCCGAGGGGCCGCGCCGCCGCGGCTAGGAGAGTCTCGCTCCGCGGGGCCGCACCCGCGACCTGCTACCCCGTGACCTGCCAGATCCGTTGAATCCCCCACCCATCCAGCCCTCTCTAACCCACGGCTAGGGTTTCGGTCTCCCTCAGATTGTTCAACCTCGCCTCACATACTCCCCCTTCCTCCCAGATCCACCAGGCCGCGCTCCTCCCATGTCATCCATGGCGCGGGTCACCCTACAGCAGCTGATATGTGACGAGCAAGGCAGGGAAGAGGTGTTCCTTCTCATGGTCTGCAATGCATCTCGCATTCCATGACGTCCTTGGCAAGATGTACGCGACTTCTTCAGCACGTACAACGGCACGTGGCAGTGAAGATCAAAAGCTACAGCGGTACAACCATGGTTGTGGTAAGAGAAAGACGACCCCTTCCCTTCCTTGCTAGCTAGCTGTTCTGATTTGGGTTGGTCCAATCTGATCCAATCCGGCCATGTAGTTTGGTTGTAACATAGGAGAGGGATACCTGCAGTTGAGTTTCAGTTTGGACAGCATTTGACACACATTATTGGGGGATTTGGTTTACTTCAGTTTGTATGTGCGTTCCTAAAATTGAAAATGAAATTGGTTTGGTGTTCAAGTCCCACAAACCAATCTGCAACATTTTTATTCGACTTGTATTGCATCAGCAACTTAAATTTGTCTGTTTTATTTACCAAATCTGTAGAGGCTTGATAGATATCAATTTCACCCAACTGTTAGTTTGCTTGCTTCGGGTCTTGTGGGGTTGGGGAGTGTTGGGTCCCCACTCTGCCAAGCTGCAACAAGCTGGCTGGGGGAGCACTACTATTTAGTAGTACATTATTGCCACCCGTTAGGTTTATACTGTTGTTTACTAGATCAAACTTGATCCATGCTCCTATTGGTATTAGGTGATCATGTAGGTTAAGTTATATTACAGCTGGATGCTTAGTTTCTTACTGTCCCTGATCCATGCTCCTATAGAGTTGTTTCTGGCATACAGGAGGGGAAGGGCGAAATGGATTGGTTTGTTGACGCTTTTATTGCTTTACTAAGTACATGTACAATTCTTCCATAAGTGAAAGAAATTTCTGAATACAGTTCTTCAACAAGTGTTTTGACATTCAGTTAATTTGACAGGTGGCTATGGAACCTTGGAGGAGTTGCTTAAGTCATCACGTGGGCACAACTCGGAGTAAACAAGAAGCCGGTAAAAACTAACTTCCATTTGTTGTTGATGCTTATCATACAAAAATCATACAGCCCCAATCATCCTGGGATGATGTGTTTGTCTGCAATATATAGTGACTTGGTCATCAGCATGCATGCATCTTCCCTAGTCATCTACGCATTAGACCAACAGTGAACATATTAAAGTTAGTTGCCAAGAGCAAGTGTGCTACTACTAGTCTACTACATAGGAGTGATTTGTGCATGCAAGTGATGTGCGTACTTGTACAGTGCTCCTATATAAAGGCTTGGTGGCCCTGTGCCGCAAGCTAGTGTGCTACTACAGAATGAACATTAATGCATGCAAGTGTTTGCGCTAGCTTACAATGGTACAGTTTGGGTAAATACCTTACTGTTTGGGCTATAGAATTGGAATGACTGTTGGTGGTGTTAGTTTATAGTTAAGAAAATTTATCACCTACTCAATTTATCAAGTATATGATCTTTTTATGTGGTATTTAACGAAATTGTACCAAAATAATATGGTATATCCGTATATATCGAAACCTTGTCGAGGGAACATCAAGGCTTCATTACTGCCTTGATGTCTCATTCAATTATTACTTGACTTCTTAATATAGTTGTATGATTAACCCTTCTGTTTCCCTTCTTTGGGTTTGCAAGCAACAATTTCATTGGTGCTGAGTGTTTTTCGCTTATTACAGCAGAGATGATAGATTTTGTACTTTTGTATTTCCAGAAATGCGTGTACATAGATTTGCAACCTAAAGGAGCGATGGAAGTGAAGATTGAGTGCTTTTCTATAAGATTAATAATAGATGGTATATTTTTTTGGTTCTCATTTAAGAGTGTTCGATCTGGTACATAGTGCATTTGTTTAGTCTCAAAATTTCAGTGTTATTTCTCTATTTCTCATATTATTCACACTACGTCATTGGTGAAAGCGTGCTGAAAAGAATAATTAAACAATGGTGTGCTAAGTTAAACTAAAATGTTTTCTTACTACACCACCAAGAAACCTCTTCTTCCAAAAGGAGAGGTCAGGTCCTTGCTTGCTAGAGTCGATCTATTTATCTGCATTGTGAAGTAACAACGGTTCTTTGGTCCATGTTAAGATGTCAAGAAACTGTTTGTTTGTTGAAACAACCATCAGTCACTCTCAGATACTGCTGACTGATTTCTGTTGCTAGTATAGTTCAAGCTTCTTTGCCATGTATTTCAGTAGGATGTGAACAATCTACTGCATGCTCACAAAGCTATAGACTTCAATTTTTTGTTTCTTTGCTGTCAATATTTGCCAAGCTATTTAAACAATGATGACAAACTGAAATCATGAATACTCATATAGAAACTTGAACAACCATCTTGTTTAATTTGGTGATGTTCCTCCATGCTAAGAGCTAATCTGCTGCATTGTTATTCAACTTTCATTGACAGTTTTAGTTTTGCTGAAATCATGTTTTCTTTTCTATGCTTATGTCTGTGGACGAACACTACTAGCTCCAGAAGGACCGACATTACCATCAAGTACGCCATCGAGGTAATTCACCAATCCATCATCAACTATGCTTTGCTCTCTTTAGTTTTGCTCTTTGCTGTAAAGCACAAAGAAAATTGAAGCTATGTAGATTAATTGATCTGAAGAGGGTCAAAGAGGATGTGACAATATGTTTACTGCCTTATTATCTTCTGCTTGATCTGACACTATTTATGTCCAAACCTGGGAGTATATTTTTTGCTTGTCGTCATCACCCATTTGTTGGGCTGTATAAGTGTATCTGTTGTCTGATTTGCTCCATCATATTTCCTGATGTACTTCTACATATATATGTTGGTTGTAATCTGCTTGAACGATCCAAGTACTTGATATTCCATTCTGTTCTTGTAGGTGAATGGAGGTTGTGTTGTTGGTAGAACTCCGTTGATGACTTCTTCCTATGTTGAAGAGCATGTTTTGTGGTATCCAAGAGTAGCGGTTTATTTGTAGATCCCAATATTTATGATTGTGTGGATCTGGGTGAAGTTTGAAGTTCCTGGGTATGCAAGATTCGATGGTGAAACTGGTTGTTGCGATGTGAATGAGTGTATGGAAGCTGGTTGTTGTGATGTGAATGAGTGTATGTAGTTTCACGTGTTCTATTCTGTATAGCATATTGTAATAAACTTATTTTAGCTGTTATTTGAAGATTTTCATATGCTTTCTCTCTTCTATCCGTTTGATATATACATATATATTGCTTATTAATAAGCTATGAAAAACCTGACAATTGGGACCCATCTGAAAACTGGAGCTGACAAAAAAGCTGGAAATAAAAAAGAAATGGACCGCAAAATGTCGTGCGCTAGAAAATAAAAAGGCCAAATTGTAGGCCAGGCCCATGTAGCTAACCGAAATTAACATAAAATACATATATTAAAAGGGCTTGCCTAAAAAAATACATGGGCCGAATTACTGGGCTAGACCCATGTAGCTAATAAAAGCACAGGAAAAAATACTTTAAAAAGGCCGAATTGTTGGGCTAGGTCCATGTAGAAAATCGAATTGGACCGGGCTGAATCTTGTGCCACATCAGATTGCCACGCTGGATGCTTACATGGTCCGGGGAGGTTGCTAGTGACCAAAACGCCATAGTAGACGTATTTTGGTCATAAACGTCTACGGCCATTTCAGAAGAAAGGTCGCTATAGTCCGTTTACGACCGCCAGCTTTTAACCTTATGTTTTTGGTCACAAAAAGGTCACAAATTGAAAACAATGACCATTCAGTGACCAATAGTGCTGGTCACAAGTTGACATATTTCTTGTAGTGGTTGCGGGAATGAGCCGATGCCTAAATTTTTGCCATGCACTACGGGTATACGAAAGGTCACTCGGGACCTGGAAAGTTTTTGCTGTAGTGGATATTGAATACGAATGCTGCACCCTTCGACTGTTGTCTGTTCGTTTCGTCTCCCACCTTCCCTTCAGCTCCCGGTGCAGCCTCTCGCCTCCTTCTCGTGCACCTATAAAAGGGAGGTCGCTCCTCTCAGAGAGACGCACCAGAACTTCTCCTTCCTCTCGCCACCGGTTCCAATCTCTGAGTTGCTGCTGTCTTCCTCATCCCGGCTTGCGGCGTGCACCGTGAGTCAAGACAGTAGGCCTCCGAAACCACACCTCTTTGAGTCCTGTATGGAAGAAGGGTGATAAGGTTTTTGGGGAGCGCTCAACGCGACTACTAACTTCTTCATCCCGGATGCCCCGGACTCCGACGACTACTTCCCCGACGACGACTACTTCCTCGACGTCAACAACCTCCTCGACGACATGGCTGGCGAGGACACCGACCCCAAGTCCAGTACTGCTGCTTCTGCTGCCACGCATGTGTTCTTCTTCTTTCTATTAGATGTCATGCCACAGTTTCTCGTACTAGTACTTGCCCTACATGTGTTAGGTTCTACTCCATATATGCAACTACCTCTACTGCCTGCTCTAGATATGCTAGGCTACAGTTCATATATGTAGATGTTATTTACCTTCTCTCTGTCAGGACACATGACTTATTTTATCACTGCTATATTAGTCGTGCTTTATCTAGTATTTCTGTCAATAAAATCATTCGGTAAATTGCTCATCTTTCCAACACTAGTCACATAAGTTAAGCGAATTATTTGAAAAATATCCGCAACTGTCTACAATTGATTATGTTTATACTGTGTTTCTCTTGCCTTGAAAATCATCATTGCTAATAGCCTTCTCTGCCGATTTGTTTTTGATGACTTAAGACCTTGTTCGTGATGGATTTCCCCATAATGTCTACAACTACGCAAAGATCAGCTACAACCATAAGTTAAGCGAGCTATGAGCAGCTCGTATAGCACACACTCCTTCAACAAATCATACCTAAAGGGTGACTAAGAAGGTGAATTGACGGTATGTTTTATTCTTTCATAGATGACCCATTGCGCAAATTAGCGCAGAGATCAACTGTAGCTCAGAAGTTAAGCAAATTATGTGAAGTTTTTTTCCTCAATTATCTGCAAATGATTATGTTTGTACTCCGTTGGTATTCCATTTGCCCTATTTATCAATGACCGATTGCGCCATTGCCGCGGAGTGCAACTGTAGCCTCGAAGTTAAGCAAATTTTCTGAAAGTTTTTTCCTTGGCTATCTGCAGATGATCATGTTTGAATATTTCACGTCACCTATGAGTTGCTATCGGTCGAGGGAGGCAATCAGAAGCACTTGGGGAAGAGCATAATCAAAGGGCTCGTGCACCACACATGCATAGCAAGAACACCGGCCGGCCTGAGTGATGCGTCCAAAGCCGCACAAGTGCCCGGGCCGAAAACACACGAGAACATTGCTGGGCATGTTGCTGAACTTATTTCTCGACGAAAAAACAAATGTGAGTTCATTGTGTTGTAGCTACAATATGTAGTAAATCCCCTCGCGTTAGGGTTTTTCCTCCTCCCGGCGGCGCCTTGGCATCGACGTGGAGATCGTGATCCCCTCCGCCTCCCACCACCGATCGCCGGCGTCTTTGGGCGTCTGGCTAGTGTGGTTGAAGGGAGGTCGGCTTAGGGAACCTCCCGCTCGTGGAATCGGTGTTTTCTCGGGCAAGAGATCCGACGATGGGCTTGATGTCCGTGTCTGATGCGGTGACGAGCGAGATGGAAGCAATGATGAAGGAACTGGGATCCAAATTCATGACTTACCAGAGCTCTTTTTTGGCCTGATCAAGTCCCTGGCTACTACTGTAGGAGAGTTCATCTTTGCTGAACCCAAGTCCCAGGATTTTGAGGGGAATTTTTTCAAGGTTAGAATCAGAGTAGATGTTACAAAACATCTAAAGAACGTGGTTTCTTTGGTGATAAAGAGGAAGAGGGAGATCTTTAGGGTAAAGTATGAGAGGTTACCCGATTGGTGTGCCGTCTGTGGCATGATAGGGCACTTGTACAAAGAGTGTGGCAATGGAATCCACCCCCCACCGGTGCTAGTGTTCAAAAACCTCCAAGCTGAGTGGTTCAAAGGACCAGGTCGTGGCCCTAGAGCTGCAAGTGTGGCAGGTGGAGGCAGAGGCAGAGGCCGATCTGGCCGAGGTGCAGGCCGTGGGAAGAGTCAGTGGAGTGGCCCAGAGTGGATGGAGCGGGATGAAGTCAACCCCAAAGCAGATGATGCATTGATGAGAGATGCTGAAGGTAATAGGAAATGGGGATCGGTGCAAGTGAACATGGGAGAACCTATTATACCGGATATTGCAGCAACAATAAACAACAATGGACATCAACCTCTAGCTTTACCTCCACCGGTAGTACCTCCGAGCCCTGACTCCAAGAAAGAACCAAAGAGAACCAAGGCCACGGTGATGATGTTTGAGCAGGGAAATTTGAAGTCAACAGCTAGCAACAACCCATCTAATGCGCGTTTGGCGGGCTCCCTTGAGGATTCGCGCCGAGTGCAATGAGTTACTTATGTTGGAACAGTCATGGGGCTAGAAAACCCACGACAGTTCGAGAGCTTCGTGATCTAGCGAGGCAATTTGCCCCCTCGATCATGTGCGTTGTCGAAACTGAAATCGAGGGCTCCAGAGTGGAGAATATGGCTGTAACTTTTGGTTATAATAAAAGTTTCGCTGTTAGTAACTCTGTTAGGAGCGGAGGTCTTGGAATATTTTGGAATGAGGAAATAAAACTTGAAATTTTGGGGTATTCGAAGTATCATATTGATGCCTTGGTGGGCGAGCTTTTCGATATACAAACTAGAATTACTTTCATGTATGGTGAAGCTCAAGTGAGAGAACATTACAAAACATGGGACACACTGCGAGGCATTGTCGGATCTTCCAACTTGCCTTGGGTGGTTCTGGGTGATTTCAATGAAGTGCTTCATGGTCATGAACACGACGGAGTTGTGATGAGGAGCCAGGCCCAGATGGATGGATTCCGGGATGCCTTTGATACTTGCGGCCCATCAGACATTGGTTACATAGGTACCGATTGGACTTTTGAGAAAAAGGTGACTAGAGGCACATTCACTAGAGTTCGACTGGACCGGGCTGTGGCAAACCCGGCATGGAGTATTGCTTTCCCATCTACTACTCTAGAAAACAAGCTAGATGCACCGTCTGATCATGTATCGTTTCTACTCACGCTTCACGACGTGCATGCATGCAGGAGGGCCCCACGTTCATTTAAATACGGGCTGGCCTGGGAGAGAGAGGAATCACTAGCGACTGTTGTGTCAGCGTGATGGGAAAAGGGCAGTGCAGATTCGGTGCAATCATTGCATTAAAAGTTGCAAACAATGGCGGGAGATTTGAGCACCTGGGAGCGGTCACATTTTGGCAATATATGACAAGAAATATCTCGCCTCAAACAACAACTACAGGAGCTCCGCCATATACCTAGCAGAGCTGGCCCTACACATGTTGAAATCAAGATTTGTGACCAGCTGGTCGAACTGTACCATAGAGAAGAGATCCTCTGGCGACAAAGGGCGAGACTGGAGTGGCTAATGCATGGCGACAAAAACACTTATTTTCTTCCATTTACGAGCTAGCAGAAGGAGGAGGAAAAACCTAATAAAACAGTTGCAGCATCCGGCCGACCAGATGACGGACAACACAACGGAGATGGAGGAATTGACCACTTCTTTTTATAAAAACCTCTACACAACAGAGGGGGTGCTGAACATGGAGCAAGTTCTTGACACGGTTCCCACCAAAGTGATGTTGGGGAACGCAGTAATTTCAAAAAAAATACCTACACAATGCAAGATCATGGTGAGGCATAGCAAAGAGAGGGGAGAGTTCATCTACGTACCCTCATAGACCGTAAGCGGGAGCGTTATGACAACGCGGTTGATGTAGTCGTACGTCTTCACGATCGACCGATCTAGCACCGAAGGTACGACACCTCTGCGATCTGCACACGTTCGGCTCGGTGATGTCCCGCGAACTAACGATCCAGTAGAGCTTCAAGGGAGAGTTTCGTTAGCACGACGGAGTTATGACGGTGATGATGTTGCTACCGGAACAGGGCTTCGCCTAAGCACTGCTACGATATTACCGAGGTGGATTATGGTGGAGGGGGGCACCACACATGGCTAAAAGATCAATGATCAACTTCTATGTCCATGGGGTGCCCCCTCCCCTGTATATAAAGGAGTGGAGGGGGCGAGGGGGCCGGCCTCCTAGGCGCTCCCCAAGGGGAGTCCTACTCCCACCGGGAGTAGGATTCCCCCTTGCCTTGTTGGATTTAGGAGAGAAGGAAGGAGGAGGGAGGAGGAAGGAAAGGGGGGCTGGCCCCCCTCCCAATTCAGATTGGGCTTGGGGGGGGGGGGGGGCGGGGGGGGCGCACCCCCTCCTTTGCTCCTTTCCCTTCTCTCCCACTAAGGCCCAATAAGGCCCATATACCTCCTGGGGGGTTCCGGTAACCTCCAGGTGCTCCGGTATAGTCCCGTTTTCACCCGGAACCATTCCGATGTCCAAACATAGGATTCCAATATATCGATCTTTACATCTCGACCATTTTGAGACTCCCCGTCATGTCCGTGATCAAATCCGGGACTTCGAACTACCTTCAGTACATCAAAACACATAAACTCATAATACCGACCATAACCGAACGTTAAGTGTGTGGACCCTACGGGTTCGAGAACTATGTAGACATGACCGAGACTCATCTCCGGTCAATAACCAATAGCGGAACCTGGATGCTCATATTGGTTCCTACATATTCTATGAAGATCTTTATCGATCAAACCGCATAACAACATACGTTATTCCCTTTGTCATCGGTATGTTACTTGCCCGAGATTTGATCATCGGTATCTCAATACCTAGTTCAATCTCGTTTCCGAAAAGTCTCTTTACTCGATCCGTAATGCTACATCCTATAACTAACTCATTAGCTACATTGCTTGCAAGGCTTATTGTGATGTACATTACCGAGAGGGCCCAGAGATACCTCTCCGACAATCGGAGTGGCAAATCCTAATCTTGATCTATGCCAACTCAACAAACACCATCGGAGACACCTGTAGAGTATTTTTATAATCACCCAGTTACGTTGTGACGTTTGATAGCACACAAGGTGTTCCTGCGGTATTCGAGAGTTGCATAATCTCATAGTCAGAGGAATATGTATGAGTCATGAAGAAAGCAATAGCAATAAAACTTAACGATCATTATGCTAAGCTAACGGATGGGTCTTGTGCATCACATCATTCTCCTAATGATGTGATCTCATTTATCAAATGACAATACATGTCTATGGTTAAGAAACTTAACCTTCTTTGATTAACGAGCTAGTCTAGTAGAGGCTTACTAGGGACACTGTGTTTGGTCTATGTATCCACACATGTATCAAGTTTCTGGTTAATACAATTCTAGCATGAATAATAAACATTTATCATGATATAAGGAAATATAAATAACAAATTTATTATTGCATGTAGGGCATATTTCCTTCAGTCTCCCACTTGCACTAGAGTCAATAATCTAGATTACATTGTAATGATTCTAACACCCATGGAGTCTTAGTGCTGATCATGTTTTGCTCGTGAGAGAGGCTTAGTCAACGAGTCTGCAACATTCAGATCCGTATGTATCTTGCAAATCTCTATGTCTCCCTCCTTGACTTGATCTCGGATGGGATTGAAGCGTCTCTTGATGTGCTTGGTTCTCTTGTGAAATCTGGATTCCTTTGCCAAGGCAATTGCTCCAGTATTGTCACAAAAGATTTTCATTGGACCCGATGCACTAGGTATGACACCTAGATCAGATATGAACTCCTTCATCCAGACTCCTTCATTTGCTGCTTCCGTAGCAGCTATGTACTCTGCTTCACATGTAGATCCCACCACGACGCTTTGTTTTGAACTGCACCAACTGACAGCTCCTCCGTTTAGTAAAAATACGTATCCGGTTTGCGATTTAGAATCGTCCGGATCAGTGTCAAAGCTTGCATCAACGTAACCATTTACGATGAGCTCTTTGTCACCTCCATATACGAGAAACATATCCTTAGTCCTTTTCAGGTATTTCAGGATGTTCTTGACCGCTGCCCAGTGATCCACTCCTGGATTACTTTGGTACCTCCCTGCTAGACTTATAGCAAGGCACACATCAGGTCTGGTACACAGCATTGCATACATGATAGAGCCTATGGCTGAAGCATAGGGAACATCTTTCATTTTCTCTCTATCTTCTGCAGTGGTTGGGCATTGAGTCTGACTCAACTTCACACCTTGTAAGATAGGCAAGAACCCTTTCTTTGCCTGATCCATTTTGAACTTCTTCAAAACTTTATCAAGGTGTGTGCTTTGTGAAAGTCCAATTAAGCATCTTGATCTATATCTATAGATCTTGATGCCCAATATATAAGCAGCTTCACCGAGGTATTTCATTGAAAAATTCTGATTCAAGTATCCTCTTATGCTATTCAGAAATTCAGTATCATTTCTGATCAACAATATGTCATTTACATATAATATCAGAAATGCTACGGAGCTCCCACTCACTTTCTTGTAAATATAGGCTTCTCCAAAAGTCCGTAGAAAACCATATGCTTTGATCACACTATCAAAGCGTATATTCCAACTCCGAGAGGCTTGCTGTAACGCCCTCGATGCGGCTATATCTCCCACGTGTCGAAGCACGACTAAGAGGCATAACCGCATTGAAAACAATGCCGCAAGTGAGGTAATCTTCACACAACCCATGTAATACATAAGGGAAAGAGATACATAGTTGGCTTACAATCGCCACTTCACACAATACATGAATAAAGCATTACATCATCCAAATACAATCAAGGTCCGACTACGGAACCAAAATAAAAGAAGACTACCCCAAATGCTACACAGATCCCCGATCGACCCCAACTGGGCTCCACTACTGATCAACTAGAACGAAACAACACAAAGGACAAGATCTTCATCGAGCTCCTCCTTGAGCTTGGTTGCGTCACCTGCTCGGTAACATCAGCACCTGCAAACTGGTTTTGGAAGTATCTGTGAGCCACGGGGACTCAGCAATCTCACACCCTCGCGATCAAGACTATTTAAGCTTACGGGTAAGGTAAAGGTATGAGGTGGAGCTGCTGCAAGCGACTATCATATTTGGTTGCTAACATACGCAAATGAGAGCGAGAAGAGAAGGCAAAAGCACGTTCGAACAACTATGATCAAGAAGTGATCCTAGAACAACCTACGTCAAGCATAACTCCAACACCGTGTTCACTTCCCGGACACCGCCGAGAAGAGACCATCATGGTTACACACGCGGTTGATCTATTTTAATTAAGATCAACTTCAAGTTTTCTACAACCAGACATTAACAAATTCCCATCGGCCCATAACCGTGGGCACGACTTTCGAAAGTTCAAATCCCTGCAGGGGAGTCCCAACTTAGCCCATCACAAGCTCTCACGGTCAATGAAGGATATTCCTTCTCCCAAGACAATCCGATCAGACTCGGCATCCAGGTTACAAGACATCCTCGACAATGGTAAAACAAGTCCAGCAAGACCACCCGCTGTGCCGACAAATCCCGATAGGAGTTGCACATATCTTGTTCTCAGGGCACACCGGATAAGCTAAGCGTACGGGAGCCAACGTAACCCGAGTTGCCAAGGGACGGCCCCGCACGGTGCTCTGGGTTGGACCAACACTTAGATAAGCACTGGCTCGGGGGTTTAAAATAAAGACGACCCTTGGGCTGGCCTAACCCAAGGGAAAAAGAGGCTAGGTGGCAAATGGTAAAACCAATGTTGGGCCTTGATGGAGGAGTTTTATTCAAGGCGAACTGTCAAGGGGTTCCCATTATAACCCAACCGCGTAAGGAACACAAAATCCGGGAACATAACACCGATATGACGGAAACTAGGGTGGCAAGAGTGGAACAAAACACCAGGCATAAGGCCGAGCCTTCCACGCTTTACCAAGTATATAGATGCATTAATTAAATAAGAGATATTGTGATATCCCAAACAAATAATCATGTTCCAACAAGGAACAACATAGCCATGTTCCAACAAGGAACAAACTTCATCTTCACCTGCAACTAACAATGCTATAAGAGGGGCTGAGCAAAGCGGTAACATAGCCAAACAACGGGTTGCTAGGACAAGGTGGTTAGAGGCTTGGCTCAACAATATGGTAGGCATGATAAGCAAGTGGTAGGTATCGCAGCATAGGCATAGCAAAAGAGCGAGCATCTAGCAAGCAAAGATAGAAGTGATTTCGAGGGTATGGTCATCTTGCCTGAAATCCCGCAAGGAAGAAGAACGAGTCCATGAAGAAGACAAATGGACGTAGACGAATGGGTCCTCACAAACGTGACGTTATCGGAACCAACCCGAAGAAGCAACACCAGAAAGAAGCACACAACAAAGTAAACAACCAATACATGAACATGGCATGATATGCGGGATGCGGTATGTGATGCATATGCATGATTTGGAAAGGAATGATTGAACTTAGCCTCAACTTGGAAATCCAAGAGTGGCACTAGAAAGGGGAGTTGATTTTGGTCGAAATCGATATAAAGATCACCGGAAACGGATGCACAGTTTGGAAATGGCAAGCAAAACAAATATGGCACCGGTCTGCGATAAACAGCAAGTAGCCATCTAAATGCATCAAGATAAAGATGCTACAGCACTCAAACATAGCAACAAAATACATGGCAGGGATCCACTCATGATGCTTGACAAAAGATGAACACTGAGCTATGGCTAATTCATCCAATAATAGGTTCAAACAAGTATGGCGAAAGTGCAAATGATAACAGGTTTCAGACTTAGTGAAATTAACACAAGTCTGGAATCTATCATCAGGAAGCAAATTTAGAGCATGAAAACTACATGCTACAGGAACATAGCATGGCAAAGCAAGGCATGGCATGAAGCTACTCAAAGCATATAACAAAAGTCCCTTAGTGACCATGAGCCAAAGGGGATCAGAGAATACAATTGCAAGCATGTGAACATAGCAAAAACATAAACAGATTCAGACTTAGTGGAAAACTGGAGCATGGCAAAACAGATTAACAAGTAGGCATGTTTACGAGCTCGATGCACTCACTTCAGAGCATTGCATGACAAGCTAAGCATACATCCATCAAGAAGACATGGCATAGGAGCTAGACATGGCAAGAACAATAACATAGTATGCACGGATCAACAACAACAAGCTCGGCAAAATTGCTAAACATGTTAACAATCTGCCAGGAATATTTTATAGCAAAAGTAGAGCTCGATTGACTCAAGCTAAGGTGCTCCATAATTGCAAACAAAGACATGGATAAAAAGAGGACAACAATATTAACAAAATATCCTTACTTATCATCCTCAAAAAAGGCACGGATCACTAGGAAACAACATGAACATATGGCATAAAGACAAAAACAGGACAAAGACTTAGTGAAATTCTAAGTCCTCGAAATCAGCATCATCGAGTAAGCTACTTTGCATGCTTGTACTAGTCACCACAAAGATCACAAAAATACATGGCATACACTCTTGTAAAGATGGCATGGCATATAACAAAACACATGTAGAGCTCAGGATCATAGCATGCACATATTAATCATGGCAAAAATGACAAAAGGCCATTTGCTGAAATAGATCTGCAAGTTTCCTCACATAGCCCTCTTCCAACAGCATTTTGGGCATCAATATGAGCTCAAATGAAAATGATTCAATGAGATGAAATGATGTACTCGTCGAGTCGAACGTTTTGGTATGCTACACACACGAATCGGGGCCACGATGAGGGAGTTATGAGCTGACGAAAAACACTAAAAAGATGAGGGGAAAAGGACTTAGAGAAAATAGACCTCGCGGGAACCGGGACGAAGAGGACCCGGGACGAGGAGATCCGGGCGAGGCGAGGTCGTTTGTATGACTGGCCCGGTGGATCTGATCCCGCTTCTGGTGGATCCGGACGGGGTGGCTGGCGACAGAACTTCCTGGCGGCGGCGCTCACCGGAGCTGGGCAGGGTCGCCGCAGGGCGCGGCCTGCGCGAAGGAGGGAGCCGCGTTCGGCGGCCGGAGTAGCAGCGGGGAATGGCTAAGCTCGCCGCGGGATCCGGTGACAGGAGGCGAGGCGGCGCGCCGAAGAGGTTGGCGGGGCGCGGCGGAGGTCGGCGGTGAGGCGGCGGTGGCCGGACGGCGAGGTCGGCGGCGGCGCACGGCGGGCAGCGCGGAGAGGTAGGCGGGGCGACTCGGGCGGCTCGGGACCGCGGGGGCCGGCGACGGGCCTCGGCGGGCCGTGCGGAGGTCGGCAGCGAGGCGACACGTGGCGGCCTCTGAGTGGGCACGGGAGGCGGCGGACATGTCCGGTGGCGCGGGGAAGATGGATCTAGGGTTTCGTCCGCGAATTTTTCGGAGAGGATCACATATTTATAGGTAGAGGGAGCTAGGAGAGTCCAAATGAGGTGCGGTTTTCGGCCACGCGATCATGATCGAACGCTCTAGATGATGGAGAGGTCTTAGGTGGGTTTTGGGCCAGTTTGGAAGGGTGTTGGGCTGCAACACACACGAGGCCTTTTCGGTCCCTCGGTTAATCGTTGTAGTATCAAACGAAGTCCAAATTGAACGAAACTTGACAGGCGGTCTACCGGTAGTAACCCAAGGCCGCATGACAAGTCTTGGTCCAATCCGACAACATTTAACACCCGCACACAAAAAGAGGTAGAAAGGGACACCGGAGGACATAGGAGCGCCGGAATGCAAAACGGACAACGGGGAAAATGCTCGGATGCATGAGACAAACATGTATGCAAATGAAATGCACATGATGACATGATATGCGATGCATGACATGCAAGCAATGACAAGGCAACCACAGCGAATAACTGGAGGACACCTGGCACATCGGTCTCGGGGCATTACACTTGCACCAGTCCATAAATGGATCGCTGGACCTTGCACATTTTGTTAGCACCTGTTTGATCGACAAAACCTTTTGCTTGCATCATATACAACTCTTCTTTAAGATATCCATTAAGGAATGCAGTTTTGACATCCATTTGCCAAATTTCATAATCATAAAATGCGGTAATTGCTAACATGATTCAGATGGACTTAAGCATCGCTACGGGTGAGGTCTCATCGCAGTAAACTCCTTGAACTTGTCAAAAACCTTTCGCAACAAGTCAAGCTTTGTAGACAGTAATATTACCGTCAATGTCAGTCTTCTTGAAGATCCATTTATTCTCTATGGCCTGCCGATCATTGGGCAAGTCAATCAAAGTCCACACTTTGTTCTCATACATGGATCCCATCTCAGATTTCATAGCTTCAAGCCATTTTGCGGAATCTAGGCTCATCATAGCTTCCTCATAGTTCGTAGGTTCGTCATGGTCAAGTAACATGACTTCCAGAATAGGATTACCATACCACTCTGGTGCGGATCTTACTCTGGTTGACCTACGAGGTTCGGTAGTAACTTGATCAGAAGTTTCATGATCATCATCATTAGCTTCCTCACTTACTGGTGTAAGAATCACTGGAACTGATTTCAGTGATGAACTACTTTCCAATAAGGGAGAAGGTACAATTACCTCGTCAAGTTCTACTTTCCTCCCACTCACTTCTTTCGAGAGAAACTCCTTCTCTAGAAAGGATCCATTCTTAGCAACGAATATCATGCCTTCGGATCTGTGATAGAAGGTGTACCCAATAGTCTCCTTTGGGTATCCTATGAAGACACATTTCTATGATTTGGGTTCGAGCTTATCAGGTTGAAGCTTTTTCACATAAGTATCGCAGCCCCGAACTTTAAGAATCGACAACTTGGGTTTCTTGCCAAACCATAGTTCATAAGGTGTCATCTCGATGGATTTAGATGGTACCCTATTTAACGTGAATGCAGCTGTCTCTAAAGCGTAGCCCCAAAAAGATAGCGGTAAATCAGTGAGAGACATCATAGATTGCACCATATCTAATAAAGTACGATTACAACATTCGGACACACCATTACGCCGTGGTGTTCTAGGTGGCGTGAGTTGCGAAACTATTCCGCTTTGTTTCAAATGAAGTCGAAACTCATAACTCAAATATTCGCATCCCCGATCAGATTGTAGAAACTAGATTTTCTTGTTACGATGATTTTCCACTTCACTCTGAAATTCTTTGAACTTTTCAAATGTTTCAGAGTTATGTTTCATCAAGTAGATATACCCATATCTGCTCAAATCATCTGTGAAGGTGAGAAAATAATGATATCCGCCGCGAGCTTCAATGTTCATTGGACCACATACATCAGTATGTATGATTTCCAATAACTCTTGTGCTCGCTCCATTGTTCCGGAGAACGGAGTTTTAGTCATCTTGCCCATGAGGCATGGTTCGCAAGTACCAAGTGATTCCAGAAGTCCATCAGAATGGAGTTTCTTCATGCACTTTACACCAAGTGATTGCATCGACTTTGGAACCATTTACCACGCGCATCATCACCTCCTCCTTAGCCAATCTTCGCTTAATCCGTAGCCCCTGTTTCAAGTTGCAAATGTTAGCAACTGAACCAGTATCAAATAACCAGGCACTACTGCGAGCATTAGTAAGGTACACATCAATAACATGTATATCAAATATACCTTTCACTTTGGCATCCTTCTTCTCCGCCAAATACTTGGGGCAGTTCCGCTTCCAGTGACCAGTTCCTTTGCACTAGAAGCACTCAGTCTCAGGCTTAGGTCCAGACTTGGGTTTCTTCACTTGAGCAGCAACTAGCTTGTTGTTCTTTTTGAATTTCCCCTTCTTCCCTTTACCCTTTTTCTTAAAACTCATGGTCTTGTTGACCATCAACACTTGATGCTCCTTCTTGATTTCTACCTCCGCAGCCTTTAGCATTGCGAAGAGCTCAGGCATCGTCTTATCCATCCCTTGCATATTATAGTTCATCATGAAGCTATTGTAGCTTGGTGGCAGTGATTGAAGAACTCTGTCAATGATACTATCATCAGGAAGATTAACTTCCAGTTGAGTCAAGTGGTTGTGATACCCAGACATTCTGAGTATATGTTCACTGACAGAACTATTCTCCTCCATCTTGCAGCTCTAGAACTTATTGGAGACTTCATATCGCTCAATCCGGGCATTTGCTTGAAATATTAACTTCAACTCCTGGAACATCTCATATGCTCCATGATGTTTAAAACGTCGTTGAAGTCCCGGTTCTAAGCCGTAAAGCATGGCACACTAAACTATCGAGTAGTCATCAGCTTTGCTCTGCCAGGTGTTCATAACATCTGGCGTTGCTTTTGCAGCTAGTTTATCACGTGGTGTCTCGGCACGACAAACTGTAGCAGCAGTGCATACTCAGGGAGAACACTTATACCTTGAAATTTAGTGAGAGATCATCTTATAATGCTACCGCCGAACTAAGCAAAATAAGATGCATAAAGGATAAACATCACATGCAATCAATATAAGTGATATGATATGTCCATCATCATCTTGTGCCTTTGATCTCCATCTCCAAAGCACCGTCATGATCACTGATAACCCACAAGTATAGGGGATCGCAATAGTTTTCGTGGGTAGAGTATTCAACCCAAATTTATTGATTCGACACAAGGGGAGCCAAAGAATATTCTCAAGTATTAGCAGCTGAGTTGTTAGTTCAACCACATCTGGAAACTTAATATCTGCAGCAAGGTATTTAGTATCAAAGCAATATGATAGTAGTGGTAATGGTGGTAAAAGTAGTATTTTTTGGGTTTTGTAGTGATTGTAACAATAGCAACGGAAAAGTAAATAAGCGAAGAACAATATATGGATAGCTCGTAGGCAATGGATCGGTGATAGAGAATTATGTCGGATGCGGTTCATCATGTAACAATCATAACATAGGGTGACATAGAACTAGCTCCAATTCAACAATGTAATGTAGGCATATATTCCGAATATAGTCATACGTGCTTATGGAAAAGAACTTGCATGACATCTTTTGTCCTACCCTCCCGTGGCAGCGGGGTCCTATTGGAAACTGAGGGATATTAAGGCCTCCTTTTAATAGAGTACCGGACCAAAGTATTAACACATAGTGAATACATGAACTCCTCAAACTATGGTCATCACCGGGAGTGGTCCCGATTATTGTCACTTCGGGGTTGCCGGATCATAACGCATAGTAGGTGACTATTGACTTGCAAGATAGGATCAAGAACTCTCGTATATTGATGAAAATATAATAGGTTCAGATCTGAAATCATGGCACTCGGGCCCTAGTGACAAGCATTAAGCATAGCAAAGTCATAGCAACATCAATCTCAGAACATAGTGGATACTAGGGATCAAACCCTAACAAAACTAACTAGATTACATGATAAATCATCCAACCTATCACCGTCCAGCAAGCCTATGATGGAATTACTCACGTACGGCTGTGAGAAAAATGAAATTGGTGATGGAGGAAGGTTGATGATGACGATGGCGATGGATTCCCCTCTCTGGAGCCCCGAACGGACTCCAGATCAGCCCTCCCGAGAGAGTTTAGGGCTTGGCGGCGGCTCCGTGTCGTAAAACGCGATGAATCCTTCTCCCTGATTTTTCCTCCCCGAAAGTGAATATATGGAGTCAGGGTTGAGGCCGGTGGAGGGTCAGGGGGCCCACGAGGCAGGGGGCGCGCCCCACCCTCGTGGACATGTGGAGGCCCCCCTGACGTGGATCTTCCTTCTAGTATTTTTTATATTCCAAAAGAATTCTCTGTTGATTTTCAGGTCATTCCAAGAATTTTTATTTCTGCACAAAAGTAACACCATGGCAATTCCGCTGAAAATAGCGCCAGTCCGGGTTAGTTCCATTCAAATCATGCAAGATAGAGTCCAAAACAAGGGCAAAAGTGTTTGGAAAAGTAGATACGACGGAGACGTATCAATCACCATCCTCAGCGGCTTGACACCTTGATCTCCATCGAAGCATCGTTTTCGTCTCGCCAAGTATTGCTTCTACGACTATCACTGCCACTTAGTGATAAAGTAAAGCAATTACATGGCGATTCCATTTCATACAATAAAGCGACAACCATATGGCTCCTGCCAGTTGCCGATAATTGTGTTACAAAACATGATCATCTCATACAATAAAATTTAGCATCATGTCTTGACCATATCACATCATAACATGCCCTACAAAAACAAGTTAGACGTCCTCTACTTTGTTGTTGCAAGTTTTATGTGGATGCTACGGGCTGAGCAAGAACCATTCTTACCTACGCATCAAAAACCACAACGCGGTATAGTGATTGCTTTTTGATCTCCAGAAAGAACTCTGTTCATTGAATCCGATTCAACTAAAGCTGGAGGAATAGACACCCACTAGCCACCTGTGTGCGAAGCACGTCGGTAGAATTAGTCTCGCATAAGCATAAGGGTAATGTCGGTTTGGGCCGCTTCATCCAATAATGTCGCTGAATCAAGAATCAACTAGTGACGGCAAGCAATATATACCCACGCCCATAACTCCTTTGTGTTCTACTCGTGCATATAACATCTACGCATAAACCTGACTCGGATGCTAGTGTTGGGGAACACAGTAATTTCAAAAAAATCCTACGCACACGCAAGATCATGGTGATGCATAGCAATGAGAGGGGAGAGTATCGTCTGCGTACCCTCGTAGACCGTAAGCAGAAGCGTTATGACAACACGGTTGATGTAGTCGTGCGTCTTCACAATCGACCGATCTAGCACCGAAGGTACGACACCTCCGCGATCTGCACACGTTCGGCTCAATGACGTCCCGCGAACTCACGATCCAGTAGAGCTTCGAGGGAGAGTTTCGTCAGCATGACGTCGTGATGACGGTGATGATGTTGCTACCGGAACAGGGCTTCGCCTAAGCACCGCTACGATATTACCAAGGTGGATTATGGTGGAGGGTGGCACCACACACGGCTAAAAGATCAATGATCAGCTTCTATGTCCATGGGGTGCCCCCTCCCTCGTATATAAAGGAGTGGAGGAGGGGGAGGGGCCCGGCCTCCTAGGCGCGTCCCAAGGGGAGTCCTACTCCCTTCGGTAGTAGGATTCCCCCCTTGCCTTGTTGGATTTAGGAGAGGAGGAAGGAGGAGGGAGGAGGAAGGAAGGGGGGGGGGGGCTCCCTCCCAATTTGGATTAGGCTTGGGGGGGCGCCCTTAATTTGCTCCTTTCCCCTCTCCCACTAAGGCCCAATAAGGCCCATATACCTCCTGGGGGGTTCCGGTAACCTCCCGGTGCTCCAGTATACTCCCGTTTTCACCCGGAACCATTCCGATGTCCAAATATAGGCTTCCAATATATTGATCTTTATGTATCGACCATTTCGAGACTCCTCGTCATGTCCGTGATCAAATCCAAGACTCCGAACTGCCTTCGGTACATCAAAACACATAAACTGGTAATACCGATCGTCCCCGAACATTAAGCGTGCGGACCCTATGGGTTTGAGAACTATGTAGACATGACCGAGACTCATCTCTGGTCAAAAACCAATAGAGGAACCTGGATGCTCATATTGGTTCCTACATATTCTACGAAGATCTTTATTGGTCAAACCGCATAACAACATACATTATTCCCTTTGTCATCGGTATGTAACTTGCCCGAGATTCGATCGTCGGTATCTCAATACCTAGTTCAATCTTGCCACTGGCAAGTCTCTTTACTCGTTCTGTAATGCTACGTCCCGTAACTAGCTCATTAGCTACATTGCTTGCAAGGCTTATTGTGATGTACATTACCGAGAGGGCCCAGAGATACCTCTCCGACAATCGGAGTGACAAACCCTAATCTTGATCTATGCCAACTCAACAAACACCATCGGAGACACCTGTAGAGCACCTTTATAATCACCGAGTTATGTTGTGACATTTGGTAGCACACAAAGTGTTCCTCTAGTATTCGGGAGTTGCATGATCTCATACTCATAGGAACATGTATAGTTATGGAGAAAGCAATAACAACAAACTAAACGATCATCATGCTAAGCTAACGGATGGGTCAAGTCAATCACATCATTCTCTAATGATGTGATCCCGTTAATAAAATGACACCTCATGTCTATGGTTAGGAAACATAACCATCATTGCTTCAACGAGCTAGTCAAGTAGAGGCAAACAAGTGACACTCTGTTTGTCTATGTATTCACACATGTACTAAGTTTCCGATTAATACAATTCTAGCATGAATAATAAACATTTATTGTGATATAAGTAAATATAAATAACAACTTTATTATTGCCTCTAGGGCATATTTCCTTCAAGTGACGCAATCAATGAACGATTCCCTTAATGCTCCATACAATGCTGACGAGGTTAAAAGAGCTCGATTCCAGATGTTTCCGGTTAAGGCACCTGGCCCTGACGGTTTTCCAGCACATTTTTTCCAGCGTCACTGGGATTTGTGCGGCAGCGATGTGAAAAAGGTGGTAATCAAAATTATGGAGGCGACTGAATCTGCTGAGAGCATCAATGAAACTGTTTTGGTCCTAATTCTGAAGGTAAAAAACCCAACACTATTAACACATTTCGCCCTATAAGCTCGTGCAATGTTTTATACAAGATAGCATCAAAGGTGATCTCTAACCGTCTGACGTTAGTATTACCCGACATCATTTTTGAGGAGCAGTCTGCTTTTGTCCCTGGGAGGTTCATCACTGATAATATCATAGCTGCGTATGAGTGCTTGAATTTCATGAAGAGAAACAAGGCCAAGAAACATCAGTCATGTGCACTCAAACTTGATATGATGAAAGCTTACGACAGAGTCGAATGGGCCTATCTTTGGGCAATTATGCTCAAACTTGGTTTTTCTGAAAATTGGGTAGAGATTGTCATGGGCCTGGTCAGCACAGTCTCTTTTTCAGTTATGTTCAATGGCAAAACATTGCAGGAATTCAAGCCTTCAGGAGGAATCAGACAAGGGGACCCGACATCTCCATACTTGTTCTTGATAGCAGTAGAGGAACTTTCGTGCCTCTTAAAATCCAGAGCTGAGTCATCAAACATGCATGGTCTACAGGTAGCACCTTCCGTGCCACCGGTAAACCACCTTCTTTTCGCTGATGACAGCCTGCTGTTTTTCAAGGCAAACAATGTGGGTGCTACCGAGGTGAACCATGCCCTAGAAGTTTACTGTCAGGCTTCAGGTCAGCGAATCAACTATAATAAATCTTCAATTTTTTCAGCAAAGGTGGTCCAGATAGCACACGTTTGGAGATAAAAACGATGCTAAATGTGCCAAACAAGACATTGAACGAAAAATACCTTGGCATGTTGTCTGACATTGGTACTTCAAGGAATGGGGCTTTAAGTATCTTAAAGACTGACTCTGGAGTAAGGTGCAAGGTTGGATCGAAAACTGCATGTCTACGGCAGTCAAGGAGGTCCTAGTTAAAGCAGCGGCACAATCTGCCCTTGTCTTCTCTGTTGGGGAACGGAGTAATTTCAAAAAAAATCCTACGCACACGCAAGATCTATCATGCTGATGCATAGCAACGAGAGGGGAAGAGTGTTGTCCACGTACCCTCGTAGACCGTAAGTGGAAGCGTTATGACAACGCGGTTGATGTAGTCGTACGTCTTCACGATCGGACCGATCCTAGTACTGGAAGTACAACACCTCCACGATCTGCACACGTTCGGCTCGGTGACGTCCCACGAACTCTCGATCCAGCTGATTGTCGAGGGAGAGCTTTGTCAGCACGACGACATGATGACGGTGATGATGAAGCTACCAGCACAGGGCTTCGCCTAGGCACTACGACGATATGATCGAGGTGGATTATGGTGGAGGGGGGCACCACACACGACTAAGGGATCAATGATCAACTTGTGTGTCCTAGGGTGCCCCCTACCCCCGTATATAAAGGAGCAAGGGGGAGGCTGGCCGGCCCTTGGGGCACGCCAGGAGAGGAGGAGTCCTCCTCCTAGTAGGAGTATGACTCCCCTTTCCTACTCCTACTAGGAGGACGAAGGGGGAAGGAAGGAGAGGGAGAGAAGAGAAGGAAAGGGGGGCGCTGATACGTCCATTTTGCATCATGCTTTTATATCAATATTTATTGCATTATGGGCTGTTATTTCACATTATGTCACAATACTTATGGCTATTCTCTCTTATTTTACAAGGTTTACATAAGGAGGGAGAATGCCGACAGCTGAAATTCTGGGCTAGAAAAGGAGCAAATATTAGAGACCTATTCTGCACAACACCAAAAGTCCTCAAACTCCACGAAACACCTTATAATAAATTATGAAAAATCCTCGCCAAAGATGAAGACCAAGGGGCCCACACCCTTCTCACGAGGGTGGGGGCGCCCCCCTAGGGTGCGCCCCCTACCTCGTGGGCCCCCTGGTGGCTCTCCGATGACCATCTTCTCCTATATGAAGTCTTTTGTCGAGAAAAATATAAGAAGCAACCTTTCAGGATGAAACTTCGCCACCACGAGGTGGAACCTTGGCGGATCTAATCTAGAGCTCCGGCAGAGCTGTTCTGTCGGGGAAACTTCCCTCCCGGAGGGGGAAATCATCGCCATCATCATCACCAATGCTCCTCTCATCGGGAGAGGGAAATCTCCATCAACATCTTCATCAGCACCATATCATCTCAAAACCCTAGTTATTCTCTTGTATCCAATTCTTGCCTCCAAGTCCGGGATTGGTGCTAGTAGGTTGCTAGTAGTGTTAATTACTCCTTGTAGTTGATGCTAGTTGGTTTAATTGGTGGAAGATCATATGTTCAGATCCTATATGCATATTAATACCCCTCTGATTACGAACATGTTTATGCTTTGTGAGTAGTTACGTTTGTTCCTGAGGACAAGGGAGAAGTCTTGCTATTAGTAGTCATGTGAATTTGGTATTCGTTCGATATTTTGATGAGATGCATGTTGTCTAGCCTCTACTGGTGTTATGTGAATGTTGACTACATAAGACTTCACCATTATTTGGGCCTAGAGGAAGGCATTGGGAAGTAATAAGTAGATGATGGGTTGCTAGAGTGACAGAAGCTTAAACCCTAGTTTATGCGTTGCTTCGTAAGGGGCTAATTTGGATCCATATGTTTCATGCTATGGTTAGGTTTACCTTAATACTTCTGTTGTAGTTGCGGATGCTTGCAATAGAGGCCCTGTTCAAGAATTCATCGATTAACCAGTTAACTTGCCGATTAATCCCTACTCATAGGGTACCCGAGTAGCCGATTACCCGATAAATCATCCGCTTAATTGATTAAATGGCCGATTAACTTGCGGATTAGCCTATTAATCCCCTACTCACCAGCCGACCGAGCAGCTACCAGTTAACGATTTCCTCAACAATGAATAGAGGTTAATCATAAGTGGGATGCTTGTTCAAGTAAGAACAGCACCCAAGCACCGGTCCACCCACATGTCAAATTATCAAAGTACCGAATGCGAATCATATGAATGTGATGAAAACTAGCTTGACGATATTCCCATGTGTCCTCGGGAGCGCTTTTCCTTATATAAGAGTTTGTCCAGGCTTGTCCTTTGCTACAAAAAGGATTGGGCCACCTTGCTGTGAAGGAAATATGCCCTAGAGGCAATAATAAAGTTATTATTTATTTCCTTATATCATGATAAATGTTTATTATTCATGCTAGAATTGTATTAACCGGAAACATAATACATGTGTGAATACATAGACCAACAGAGTGTCACTAGTATGCCTCTACTTGACTAGCTCGTTAATCAAAGATGGTTATGTTTCCTAACCATGAACAAAGAGTTGTTATTTGATTAACGAGGTCACATCATTAGTTGAATGATCTGATTGACATGACCCATTCCATTAGCTTAGCACCCGATCGTTTAGTATGTTGCTATTGCTTTCTTCATGACTTATACATGTTCCTATAACTATGAGATTATGCAACTCCCGTTTACCGGAGGAACACTTTGGGTACTACCAAACGTCACAACGTAACTGGGTGATTATAAAGGAGTACTACAGGTGTCTCCAATGGTGGATGTTGGGTTGGCGTATTTCGAGATTAGGGTTTGTCACTCCGATTGTCGGAGAGGTATCTCTGGGCCCTCTCGGTAATACACATCACATAAGCCTTGCAAGCATAATAACTAAGATGTTAGTTATGAGATGATGTATTACGGAACGAGTAAAGAGACTTGCCAGTAACGAGATTGAACTAGGTATTGGATACCGATGATCGAATCTCGGGCAAGTAACATACCGATGACAAAGGGAACAACGTATGTTGTTATGCGGTCTGACCGATAAAGATCTTCGTAGAATATGTAGGAGCCAATATGGGCATCCAGGTCCCGCTATTGGTTATTGACCGGAGACGTGTCTCGGTCATGTCTACATTGTTCTCGAACCGTAGGGTCCGCACGCTTAACGTTACGATGACATTTATTATGAGTTTATGCATTTTGATGTACCGAAGGTTGTTCGGAGTCCCGGATGAGATCACGGACATGACGAGGAGTCTCGAAATGGTCGAGACGTAAAGATTGATATATTGGAAGCCTATGTTTGGACATAGGAAGTGTTCCGGGTGAAATCGGGATTTTACCGGAATACCGGGAGGGTTACCGGAACCCCCCGGGAGACTAATGGGCCTATTGGGCCTTAGTGGAAAAAGAGAAAAGGGACAAGCCCATGGCTGGCCGGCGCCCCCCCTTTCCCCAAGTCCTAGTAGGACTAGGATAGGGGGCCGGCCCCCCTTCTCTCTCTTTTCCCCCCGGGAGTCCTAATTGGATTAGGATTGGGGGGAGGAGTCCTACTCCCGGTGGGAGTAGGACTCCCCTGCGCCTCCTCTCCTTGGCCGGCCGGCTCCCCCTCCTCCAACCTTTATATACGGGGGCAGGGGGCACCCCAAGACACACAACTTGATCCTTGAGATCGTTCCTTAGCCGTGTGCGGTGCCCCCTGCCACCAAATTCCACCTCGATCGTACCGTTACAGTGCTTAGGCGAAGCCCTGCGTCGGTAGTACATCAAGATCATCATCACGCCGTCGTGCTGACGGAACTCTTCCTCGACGCTTTGCTGGATCGGAGCCCGAGGAACGTCATCGAGCTGTACGTGTGCTAAGAACTCGGAGGTGCCGGAGTAACGGTGCTTGGATCGGTCGGATCGGGAAGAAGACGTACGACTACTTCCTCTACGTTGTGTGATCGCTTTCGCAGTCGGTCTGTGTTGGTACGTAGACAACACTCTCCCCTCTCGTTGCTGTGCATCACCATGATCTTGCGTGTGCGTAGGAAATTTTTTGAAATTACTGCGTTCCCCAACAGTGGCATCCGAGCCTAGGTTTTATGGTTTGATGTTATATGCACGAGTAGAACACAAGTGAGTTGTGGGCGATATAAGTCATACTGCCTACCAGCATGTCATACTTTGGTTCGGCGGTATTGTTGGATGAAGCGTCCCGGACCGACATTACGCGTACGCTTACGCGAGACCGGTTTCCCCGACGTGCTTTGCACATAGGTGACTTGCGGGTGACTGTTTCTCCAACTTTAGTTGAACCGAGTGTGGCTACGCCCGGTCCTTGCGAAGGTTAAAACGGAGTCTATTTGACAAACTATCGTTGTGGTTTTGATGCGTAGGTGAGATTGGTTCTTGCTTAAGCCCGTAGCAGCCACGTAAAACTTGCAACAACAAAGTAGAGGACGTCTAACTTGTTTTTGCAGGGCATGTTGTGATATGATATGGTCAAGACGTGATGAGATATAAGTTGTTGTATGAGATGATCATGTTTTGTTGAAGTTATCGGCAACTGGCAAAAGCCTTATGGTTGTCTCTTTATTGCATAAGATGCAAGCGCCAAATAATTGCTTTACTTTATCGCTATGCGATAGCAATAGTTGCAAGAGCAATAGTTGGCGAGACGACCGTGTGACGACACATTGATATAGATCAAGATGATGGAGATCATGGTGTCATGCCGGTGATGACAAAGATCATGACAATACTTTGGAGATGGAGATCAAAGAAGCAAGATGATGATGGCCATATCATGTCACATATTTTGATTGCATATGATGTTTATCTTTTATACATCTTATTCTTGCTTTGATTGACGGTAGCATTATAAGATGATCTCTCACTAAATTATCAAGAAGTGTTCTCCCTGAGTATGCACCGTTGCCAAAGTTCTTCGTGCCCAGACACCACGTGATGATCGGGTGTGATAAGCTCTACGTCCAAATACAACGGGTGCAAAACAGTTGCACACGCAGAATACTCAGGTTATACTTGACGAGCCAAGCATATACAGATATGGCCTCGGAACACAGAGACCGAAAGGTCGAGCGTGAATCATATAGTAGATATGATCAACATGACGATGTTCACCATTGAAAACTACTCCATCTCACGTGATGATCGGTTATGGTTTAGTTGATTTGGATCACGTGATCACTTAGAGGATTAGAGGGATATCTATCTAAGTGGGAGTTCTTAAGTAATATGATTAATTGAACTTAAATTTATCATGAACTTAGTCCTGGTAGTATTTTGCAAATTATGTTGTAGATCAATAGCTCGCGTTGTTGCTTCCCTATGTTTATTTTGATATGTTCCTAGAGAAAATTGTGTTGAAAGATGTTAGTAGCAATGATGCGGATTGGATCCGTGATCTGAGGTTCATCCTCATTGCTGCACAGAAGAATTATGTCCTTGATGCACCGCTAGGTGATAGACCTATTGCAGGAGCAGATGCAGACGTTATGAACGTTTGGCTAGCTCAATATGATGACTACTTGATAGTTTAGTGCACCATGCTTAATGGCTTAGAATCGGGACTTCAAAGACGTTTTGAACGTCATGGACCATATGAGATGTTCCAGGAGTTGAAGTTAATATTTCTAGCAAATACCCGAGTTGAGAGATATGAAGTCTCCAACAAGTTCTATAGCTAAAAGATGGAGGAGAATCGCTCAACTAGTGAGCATGTGCTCAGATTGTCTGAGTACTAGAATCGCTTGAATCAAGTGGGAGTTAATCTTCCAGATAAGATAGTGATTGACAGAATTCTCTAGTCACCATCACCAAGTTAGTAGAACTTCGTGATGAACTATAATATGCAAGGGATAACGGAAACAACTCCCAAGCTCTTCGTGATGCTGAAATCAACGAAGGTAGAAATCAAGAAAAACATCAAGCGTTGATGGTTGACAAGACCACTAGTTTCAAGAAAAGGGCAAAGGGAAGAAGGGGAACTTCAAGAAGAACGGCAAGCAAGTTGCTGCTCGAGTGAAGAAGCCCAAGTATGATTCTAAGCCTGAGACTAAGTGCTTCTACTGCAAAGGGACTGGTCACTGGAAGCGGAACTACCCCAAGTGATTGGCGGATAAGAAGGATGGCAAAGTGAACATAAGTATATTTGATATACATGTTATTGATGTGTACTTTACTAGTGTTTATAGCAACCCCTCAGTATTTGATGCTAGTTCAGTTGCTAAGAGTAGTAACTCGAAACAGGAGTTGCAGAATAAACAGAGACTAGTTAAGGGTGAAGTGACGATGTGTGTTGGAAGTGGTTCCAAGATTGATATGATCATCATCGCACACTCCCTATACTTTCGGGATTAGTGTTGAACCTAAATAAGTGTTATTTGGTGTTTGCGTTAAGCATGAATATGATTTGATCATGTTTATTGTAATACGGTTATTCATTTAAGTAAAAGAATAAATTGTTGTTCTGTTTACATGAATAAAACCTTATATGGTTAACACACCCAATGAAAATAGTTCATTGGATCTCGATCTTAATAATACACATATTCATAATATTGAAACCAAAAGATGCAAAGTTAATAATGATAGTGCAACTTATTTGTGGCACTGCCGTTTAGGTCATATTGGTATAAAGAGCATGAAGAAACTCCATGCTGATGGGCTTTCGAAATCACTTGATTATGAATCACTTGATGCTTGCGAACCATGCCTTTTGGGCAAGATGACTAAAACTCCGTTCTTCGGAACAATGGAGCGAGCAACAGATTTGTTGGAAATCATACATACTGATGTATGTGGTCCGATGAATATTGAGGCTCGCGACAGGTATCATTATTTTCTGATCTTCACAGATGATTTGAGCAGATATGAGTATATCTACTTGATGAAACATAAGTCTGAAACATTTGAAAAGTTCAAAGAATTTCAGAGTGAAGTGGAAAATCATCGTGACAAGAAAATAAAAGTTTCTACGATATGATCGCAGAGGTAAAATATTTGAGTTACGAGTTTGGTGTTCAATTAAAACAATGTGGAATAGTTTCACAAAATCATGCCACATGGAACACCACAGCATAATGGTGTGTCCTAACGTCATAACCGTACTTTATTGGATATAGTGCAATCTATGATGTATCTTACCGATCTACCACTATCGTTTTGGGGTTATGCATTAGAGACAGCTGCATTCACATTAAATAGGGCACCATCTAAATCCGTTGAGACGACACCGTGTGAACTATGGTTTGGCAAGAAACCTAAGCTGTCGTTTCTTAAAATTTGGGGTTGCGATGCTTATATGAAAAGGTTTCATCCTGATAAGCTCAAACTCAAATCGGAGAAGTGCGTCTTCATAGGATATCCAAAGGAAACTATTGGATACACCTTCTATCACAGATCCGAAGGCAAGACTTTTGTTGCTAAAATTCGGAAACTTTCTGGAGAAGGAGTTTCTCTCGAAAGAAGTGAGTGGGAGGAAAGTAAAACTTGACGAGGTAACTGTACCTGCTCCCTTATTGGAAAATAGTACATCACAGAAAACTGTTTCTGCGACACCTATACCAATTAGTGAGGAAGCTAATGATGATGATCATGAAACTTCAGGACGAGATACTACTGAACCACGTAGATCAACCAGAGTGAGATCCGCACCAGAGTGGTACGGTAATCCAATTCTGGAAGTCATGCTACTAGATCATGATGAACCTACGAACTATGAAGAAGCGATGGTGAGCCCAGATTCCGCAAAGTGGCTTGAGGCCATGAAATCTGAGATGGGATCCATGTATGAGAACAAAGTATGGACTTTGGTTGACTTGCCCGATGATCGGCAAGCAATTGAGAATAAATGGATCTTCAAGAGGAAGACGGACGCTGATAGTAGTGTTACTATCTGCAAAGCTAGAATTGTCGCAAAAGGTTTTCGACAAGTTCAAGGTGTTGACTACGATGAGTTTTTCTCACTCGTATCTATGCTTAAGTCTGTCCGAATCATGTTAGCAATTGCCGCATTTTATGAAATCTGGCAAATGGATAAACAAAACTGCATTCCTTAATGGATTTACTAAAGAAGAGTTGTATACGATGCAACTAGAAGGTTTTATTCGATCCTAAAAGTGTTAACTAAATATGCAAGCTCCAGCGATCTATCTGTGGACTGGTGCAAGCATCTCGGAGTTGGAATATACGCTTTGATAAGTTGATCAAAACATGTAGTTTTATACAGACTTGCGGTGAAGCCTGTATTTACAAGAAAGTGAGTGGGAGCACTACAACATTTCTGATAAGTATATGTGAATGACATATTGTTGATCGGAAATAATGTAGAATTATTCTGTAAAGCATAAAGGAGTGTTTGAAAGGAGTTTTTCAAAGAAAGACTTCGTTGAAGCTGCTTACATATTGAGCTTCAAGATCTATAGAGATAGATCAAGACGCTTGATAAGTTTTTTCAATGAGTACATACCTTGACAAGATTTTGAAGTAGTTCAAAATGGAGCAGTCAAAGAAAGAGTTCTTGCCTGTATTACAAGGTGTGAAGTTGAGTAAGACTCAAAGCCCGACCACGGCAGAAGATAGAAAGAGAATGAAAGTCATTCCCTATGCCTTGGCCATAGGTTCTATAAAGTATGTCATGCTGTATACCAAATCTATTGTATACCCTACATTGATTTGGCAAGGGAGTACAATAGTGATCTAGGAGTAGATCACTGGACAGCGGTCAGAATTATCCTTAGTGAAATAAGGATATGTTTCTCGATTATGGACGTGACAAAAAGGTTCGTCGTAAAGGGTTACGTCGATGCAAGTTTTTGACACTGATCCAGATGATTCTAAGTCTCAATCTGGATACATATTGAAAGTGGGAGCAATTAGCTAGAGTAGCTCCGTGTAGAGCATTGTAGACATAGAACTTGCAAAATACTTACGGATCTGAATGTGACAGACCTGTTGACTAAAATTATCTCACAAGCAAAACATGATCACACCTTATTACTCTTTGGGTGTTAATCACATAGCGATGTGAACTAGATTACTGAATCTAGTAAACCCTTTGGGTGTTGGTCACATGGCAATGTGAACTATGGGTGTTAATCACATGATAATGTGAAATATCGATGTTAATCACATGGTGATGTGATCTAGATTATTGACTCTAGTGCAAGTGGGAGACTGAAGGAAATATGCCCTAGAGGCAATAATAAAGTTATTATTTATTTCCTTATATCATGATAAATGTTTATTATTCATGCTAGAATTGTATTAACCGGAAACATAATACATGTGTGAATACATAGACCAACAGAGTGTCACTAGTATGCCTCTACTTGACTAGCTCGTTAATCAAAGATGGTTATGTTTCCTAACCATGAACAAAGAGTTGTTATTTGATTAACGAGGTCACATCATTAGTTGAATGATCTGATTGACATGACCCATTCCATTAGCTTAGCACCCGATCGTTTAGTATGTTGCTATTGCTTTCTTCATGACTTATACATGTTCCTATAACTATGAGATTATGCAACTCCCGTTTACCGGAGGAACACTTTGGGTACTACCAAACGTCACAACGTAACTGGGTGATTATAAAGGAGTACTACAGGTGTCTCCAATGGTGGATGTTGGGTTGGCGTATTTCGAGATTAGGGTTTGTCACTCCGATTGTCGGAGAGGTATCTCTGGGCCCTCTCGGTAATACACATCACATAAGCCTTGCAAGCATAATAACTAAGATGTTAGTTATGAGATGATGTATTACGGAACGAGTAAAGAGACTTGCCAGTAACGAGATTGAACTAGGTATTGGATACCGACGATCGAATCTCGGGCAAGTAACATACCGATGACAAAGGGAACAACGTATGTTGTTATGCGGTCTGACCGATAAAGATCTTCGTAGAATATGTAGGAGCCAATATGGGCATCCAGGTCCCGCTATTGGTTATTGACCGGAGACGTGTCTCGATCATGTCTACATTGTTCTCGAACCGTAGGGTCCGCACGCTTAACGTTACGATGACAGTTATTATGAGTTTATGCATTTTGATGTACCGAAGGTTGTTCGGAGTCCCGGATGAGATCACGGACATGACGAGGAGTCTCGAAATGGTTGAGACGTAAAGATTGATATATTGGAAGCCTATGTTTGGACATAGGAAGTGTTCCGGGTGAAATCGGGATTTTACCGGAATACCGGGAGGGTTACCGGAACCCCCCGGGAGACTAATGGGCCTATTGGGCCTTAGTGGAAAAAGAGAAAAGGGACAAGCCCATGGCTGGCCGGTGCCCCCCCTTTCCCCAAGTCCTAGTAGGACTAGGATAGGGGGCCGGCCCCCCTTCTCTCTCTTTCCCCCCGGGAGTCCTAATTGGATTAGGATTGGGGGGAGGAGTCCTACTCCCGGTGGGAGTAGGACTCCCCTGCGCCTCCTCTCCTTGGCCGGCCGGCTCCCCCTCCTCCAACCTTTATATACGGGGGCAGGGGGCACCCCAAGACACACAACTTGATCCTTGAGATCGTTCCTTAGCCGTGTGCGGTGCCCCCTGCCACCAAATTCCACCTCGATCGTACCGTTACAGTGCTTAGGCGAAGCCCTGCGTCGGTAGTACATCAAGATCGTCATCACGCCGTCGTGCTGACAGAACTCTTCCTCGACGCTTTGCTGGATCGGAGCCCGAGGAACGTCATCGAGCTGTACGTGTGCTAAGAACTCGGAGGTGCCGGAGTAACGGTGCTTGGATCGGTCGGATCGGGAAGAAGACGTACGACTACTTCCTCTACGTTGTGTGATCGCTTTCGCAGTCGGTCTGCGTTGGTACGTAGACAACACTCTCCCCTCTCGTTGCTGTGCATCACCATGATCTTGCGTGTGCGTAGGAAATTTTTTGAAATTACTGCGTTCCCCAACATGCTGCACTTTATTTACTTCTGTTATTTGTTGCTCGTTACAAATTATCTCATCACAAAACTATCTGTTACCACTTATTTCAGTACTTGCAGAGAATACCTTGCTGAAAACCGTTTATCATTTCCTTCTGCTCCTCGTTGGGTTCGACACTCTTACTTATCGAAGGGACTATGATAGATCCCCTATACTTGTGGGTCATCAAGACTCTTTTCTGGCGCCGTTGCCGGGGAGTGAAGCGCCTTTGGTAGGTGGAATTTGGTAAGGAAAATCTTATATAGTGTGCTGAAATTTACTGTCACTTGTTACTATGGAAAGTAATCCTCTGAGGGGCTTGTCGGGGTATCTTCACCCCGACCAGTAGAGCAAAGAGTTGCTCCTCCACCTACTGAACCTAGTGAAAATGAAATTCCTTATGAGTATCCTTCGGCTATGATAGAAAAACTGCTAGCTAATCCTTTTACAGGAGATGGAACAAAGCATCCTGATGAACACCTAATATATGTGGATGAAGTTTGTGGATTATTTAAGCTTGCAGGTATACCCGATGATGTTGCTAAGAGGAAGGTCTTCTCTTTATCTTTGAAGGGAGACGCATTGACATGGTATAGGCTATGTGATGATATGGGATCATGGAACTTGTAACATCCCAAATTTTCAATTTGGAATGTTATACATAGATCACCCATGCATATCATGATTTATTGCATTCCCGTTCCGCAGTCCTCGAAATCCTAAGCAACTCAAGGACCCACGGAGAGAGTTGGAGATTTTCCTGTTTTCATATTTGATTTTTATCAAATAATGAAACGATGATTTTGATTTTAATAATTTTTCTCTCCGAAAAAATATTTCATATTAAATCAACTGAGTGGAGATAATATGATTTCTCCGAAATAATTGAAATATTGGAGGAAAAATATTAAAATCATTTATTGGATTTTATTTGGTTTTATTCGGATTTTATTTGCATTAGAAAAATTGCACGTTTTCAAAATTGCATTTTAGGGCCAAGAAAATGTTCAACTCGTCCTAAATATTTTATTTAGACGGTGAAAATTTGTTTTGGCATTTTTAGATTTTTTTATTTATTTTTCTAGGATTTTTCTTCTTTCCGCCGAATTATTTAAAAAAATATCTCGTGCCCGACTGGGCCTAAGGCCCAGCCGAGCCAGGCCGGCCCGAGCCGCCACCGCCTCCCGCGCACGCGCCGCCGCCGCCGACCCGGACTCCCTGCCGCCGCCGCTGCCTTGCCCCCTCCCCCAAGCAGCCGCCCCCTCCCCTTTAAATACCGCCGCCGCCCCCCTGGAGCCAAGGCGCCGCCGCCCGCAGCCCCTCGCCCCGCCGCCAGGAGCCGCCGCCGCCTCCCGCCGCCGCAGCCCCGCCACCCCACGCCGCCCCGTCGCCGCACCGGAGCCCCGCCGGAGCCGAGCCAAGGTAGCCGCCACACCGCCCTGGTTTTCTAAAAAACGTTCGGGTTTTTCTTAGAAACCCTAGTTTTCGTTTTTATAAAATAGATCGGTTTTTCCCTGGTTTATTGATTTAGCGAGCGTTCGCTCGTTTGTTCGTTTTAATGAACGCGGTATTCATTTAGATCCAGATAACAAACATTCGTTCATTAATCTGTTCGTCATTTTTCTTTTTCTCGGATTTATTCCACGATTTTTCTGATCGCGATTTTGGATCCGATTTTAATTTCTGTTTTTCTTCTCGCTCGTTTATCGGAATCAGGCGATTCAAGCACCCGGAGTTTCGTCTCAAAACCCTCTTTCCGTTTAATCAACTCAAACAAGTTTTTGTTACTGTAAAATTTGACCTAGTTTCAGATTAGTAAATGAAGCTTCTTTCTTTCGCCGTTTGACTTTCGTTGCTCCGTTTGATTTGATTCTTTTTGCGTACCGAAGTTTTTAAGTTGAACTTTCTGGTCAACCTCTCTTATTTGAGTTTTGTTTGTGCATCATTGGTTGTTACTTATGTATGTTATTATTTGCTTGCGATAGAATTCCCGAAGTGCGAAGCATGTTACTACGAGTCTCTAGGATTCGTGGATCGTCAGCAAGGCAAGTAACACTTTGATCATATCCCATTATTACCCAGTTTTTATGCATTAGTTCCAATCCTCAAACATTGCATGATTAGGATGTCATTAACTTGTGGGTTGGGAAGTAGTTGCTGAGGTAGAACCTATTGCCTTGTTATATTCAAACCCTTGGGAGTTACTTCTACGTATTGCTTATATTGCTATGCTATGCTCGTAGACGTGGTTTGGGTTTGAGTGAAATTCATGTCAGATGTGAGATTCTTAATTAATGGTTCAACTTAAGGTGGCAACTTAATTTAACAACTAGGTGGATTGAGGCACCTGGGGAACCCAGTGTTGTCTGTTTTTTTGGAAATCCTGGGGTACCCGTGTGATCTTCCTATGGACCGCCACCCAGGCTGAAAGGGAACTGAGATGATTCATGCTAGAAATTTCCATGTGCAGCCACAAGCTATTATGGGCTCTAGCATAGTTGAGTAAGTTACGTGAAGCTCTCGAAGAGGTAGATCAGCAGGTTGTGGGTTTTGTAGGTTCGGTATGGTCTACCCGGAGTAGAGAGTTAACGTTCCCGAAAGACTGTGTCTCGGTCATCCGTTTCTCAAACACCATGTAGTGCAAGAAATCCAATGGAGGCGATCAAGTCTTGTGGGGAAAAGTGCGCAAACCTCTGCAGAGTGTACAATCTAATCATGGTTAGCCGTGTCCCCGGTTATGGACAATTCTTGAGTATCTAGTACTTGGGTTATCACATGTATCTCACCATGTTTAATTAATACTGTTGGGTTGTTAATCACTTTAATTGGGATTGAGTTGGGGTTACCTTCTCAATGACGTTTCAACCACCATGATAGTTAAATTAAAATTTATTCCTTTGTTGTAGGGAAAATTGGCTTTTCGCAAAACTATAACCATAGAGCTTTCCATCAGCCAAATATGCATGTAGTGATAGCATTATTCCGTCTCTGCTCTTCTGTGTTATATTGCCAGCATATTCCATGTGCTGACCCATTTTCGGGCTGCAACGTATTATGTTGCAGACTTTTCAGACGAGGAGTAAGGTTCGTTAGGTCGTTGCCGTGCAGCTCAGCTATGCCGTTGGAGTTGATGGACTCACCTTATCTTCCAAGCCTTTCGCTGTTATCGCATTAGATGGCCTTAAGCCATATTCATGTAATAAGTTCTCTTCGGAGACATTCGATGTACTAAGTGTGTGATCGCTACTCTGTTATAAATCCTTCGAGTACTGTGTGTGTCAGCATTGTCGATGCAAGGATGACACTGAAGCACAGAGACTTGACCATCTGAGGTCGGGTCGCTACAAGATGGTATCAGAGCACACGCTGAGTGTAGGACACGACCACTAAGATAAACCCTAGGTCACACTTCTCTTCTCATTTCTGACTCCTCTCCATTTTCTACTCTTTAGGATGGCGGAGATGAAGAACAAGTTTGCACAACCGGATGAAGCCACACCTTTTGGACGCCACTTAAAGGAAGTCACTAGGTACCTGAACATTGGAATACCAAGCTTCACCGGGATGTACAACACCACTTTACCAGAAGAAGAGCGCTGGATGATTCAAGTACAAGTTCCAGGAAGGACGTTCTCGCCAACCTCTAAACCCATAGAATTTTCCTTCGATGCACCAACCTGGAGTTTAGGAAAGAGTATGGCAGCTCACATCACCATGGGATGCATTGGAGAAGTTTACAACAGGGAGCTTAAGGACACTATCTACCAAATATGTGGGCGCCGAGACAAGGAATGGGAAGTGATCAGCACCAAGAAGGATAAATCCATCGCAGCTTTCATCTAGGAGTTAAACCAGCACATTCGACGTCAGGAGAACCAGATGTGCGCTGACATGATGGACTTGAAGAAGGCGAAGAATAGGATCATCGAGATGGAGGAAGAACTCAAGTTTAACCGCGATGGATATGAGGAGGAAATCAAGATCCTACTGGAGAAGAATGATGACCTAGTCAAGAAGATCGGAGTATTCATGGGAGGACCAACATCAATAGAAGAAGAAGAACCCAAGGAAATACGCCCCGATGATTACATCATCATCGACGACACCGATTCCGATCCTAGTGATGATGACTTTGAAGACGAAGCTGGAGCAGACATCATGGAGTCTTCCACCGATCAAAATTTCTAGATGACCACCAACTATTAGTAGTATTTCCCCCATGTATATAGTAGTAGTGAGCACTTTTGCGATAGTTCTAGACCGTTTGTATGCCCTTGCTTGATTGATTGAGTGAAATGATTGTGTTTGTCTCATGTGCATATGGGTAGTGCCTTCTCATTAGACCCCTTTTCTATTCTAAATCTCTTCCATCTAAACCCATCAGATGCCTCCGAGACGTGACACCGGTTTTGCCTTCCCACCGGAGCTCACCCAGTTGATCCAGCAGTAGAATGCCTTGATGCAATTGCTAGCTCAGAACCAGGGCAACAATAACAACAACAACAACAACAACAACAACAACAACAACAACAACCCACCGCCAGTGGACAACCTAGCCCGTTTTCTAAGGTTACAGCCGTCGGTATTTTCCAGTAGCACCGATCCTATAGCTGCTGATGATTGGCTACGCTGTATTGGAAGGGAGTTGACCACCGTAGGGTGCACAGATGCTGAGAGGGTGCGCTTTGCCGCACATCAGTTGGATGGACCAGCAGCCTCATGGTGGGAGAATTCCAGAACCACTTTTCCTGTAGCCAACGTCACTTGGGACCAGTTTCAGCAAGCTTTCCGCACCGCCCATGTCTCAATTGGAGCTATGCAGATGAAGAAGCGGGAGTTCCGCAACCTATGCCAGGGGAACCGTACTGTGGCTCAGTACGTGGATGAGTTTAGCAAGTTATCACGCTATGCCCCTGATGATGTGGCCACTGATGCCGCGAAGCAGGAGAAGTTTATGGAAGGGCTGAATGATGAGATGAGCATGCAGTTGATGGTAGCAACCTTCAAAAACTACCAGGAGTTGGTAGATAATGCTCTTATGATTGAAGGGAAACAACAGCAGATTGAGAGCCGCAAAAGAAAATGTGGACAAGGGAAGTATAACTCAGGAGCTCAGCAGAAGCCTCGCCTAACCCCGAACTCGGGAGGACTTGTTCACAACCATGGAGGTCACAACCACACTGGAGGAGCATCACATAACCATAGTGGTGCTAAGAATGGGAATGGGAACGGAGCTAACAACAATCAGAACCGCCCCAGCCCGTCCACTCCCGCCAAAAGAGGCTTAAGTCAGGTTACCTGTTTTAAGTGCGGGAAGACAGTGCATTATGCCAATGATTGCCCCGAAGGAAGGAATGGAAACGGAAATGGAAGCGCCGGGAAGAAGCCCAATCCATTCAACAAAGGACAAGTGAACCACGTTAACGTGGAGGAGGTTGAAGAGCAGCCGGACATGGTAATAGGTAAGTTTTTGGTTAAGTCATTTACCGCTCTTGTTCTTTTCGATACTGGTGCATCGCATTCATACATATCAAGGGCATTCGTGGATAAGTTTAAACTACCAACCCAAACCCTTAGGACCCCTCTTTTAGTGAGTTCACCCGGAGCAGAATATATGGCTAGCCGATGGTGTGACCAGATACCCTTAACCATTGGCACGCATGTGTTCCCGTCCGACCTAATTATCTTAGAGTCGCAAGGATTGGATGTGATATTGGGTATGGACTGGATGTCAAAGTATGGAGGAAGCATTGACTGTGCAAGTAATTCGATTTATCTCACCACCCCAGAGGGAAAAAGGATTAAGTATGTGTCTAGGCATGTGCCTAAAAGGAGCCAAGTGAATGCCCTTACGGGAGTTGTTCAGGAGGAAGTGCCAGTAGTAAAGGATTACCTGGATGTTTTCCCAGAGGAGTTACCAGGCATGCCACCGGACAGAGACATTGAGTTTTTGATAGAGTTGTTGCCAGGTACAGGACCAATATCCAAGTGACCCTATCGGATGCCCGCAAATGATCTGGAAGAAATTAAGAAACAGATCAAGGAGTTATTGGAGAAAGGATACATCCGAAGAAGTTCATCACCTTGGGGAGCCCCAGTACTCTTGGTTGAGAAGAAGGATAAATCCCTAAGAATGGTTGTTGATTATCGAGCCTTGAATGAAGTGACGATAAAGAACAAGTACCCACTACCGATGATCAACGATCTGTTTGATCAGTTGCAAGGAGCTAAAGTGTTCTCAAAGATCGATTTACGATCAGGATATCATCAGTTGAAGATACGAGAGAAGGACATACCAAAGACGGCGTTCACAACGCGATATGGAATATACGAGTACACGGTCATGTCGTTTGGACTGACTAACGCCCCTGCCTATTTCATGAGCTTGATGAACAAGGTGTTCATGGAGTATTTGGACAAGTTTGTTGTGGTGTTTATTGACGATATCATGGTATACTCGAAAAACAAGGAGGAGCACAAGGAGCATTTGCATTTAGTTCTCAAGAAGCTCAGGGAACACCAGTTGTATGCTAAGTTTAGCAAATGCGAGTTTTGGCTGAAGGAAGTCGGATTCCTTGGACATGTCATATCAGGAGAAGGTATAGTAGTAGACCCTAGCAAGGTTCAGTCAGTCACTGAATGGTTGGCACCCACCTCAGTTAGCGATATCCGTAGTTTTCTTGGACTCGTAGGATACTACCGGAGATTCATTGAGAATTTTTCCAAGATTGCAAAACCAATGACTGAACTATTGAAGAAGGATACCAAGTTTAAATGTACAGAAGATTGTGAAGCAAGTTTCCAGGAGTTGAAGAAACGTTTGACTACAGCCCCAGTGCTAGTACTGCCAGATATACATAAGGAGTTCCAAGTGTATTGCGATGCCTCTCGCTTAGGACTTGGATGTGTGCTTATGCAGGACGGAAGAGTTGTTTCGTATGCCTCACGACAACTAAAACCTCATGAGTTGAATTATGCTATGCATGATTTGGAGGTAGCAGCTGTAGTGCATGCGTTGAAGACTTGGAGACATTACCTTATTGGAAACCGTTGTGATGTGTACACGGATCACAAGAGTTTGAAGTACATCTTCACCCAGAAGGAGTTGAACCTTAGGCAAAGGAGATGGTTGGATCTTATAAAGGATTATGACATGAAGCTACACTATCATCCAGGAAAGGCCAATGTCGTAGCAGACACATTGAGTCGGAAGAGTTATGGTAATATCCTTGAAAGTAAAGGACTGCCGAAGGAATTAGCAAAGGACATCATGGAACTTCGATTAGAGATTGTACCTAGAAGGTTCATTGCCACAATGGAGGTTCAGTCGACATTGCTGGACAAGATTCGGGAAGCTCAGAAAGATGATAAAGAGATTGCCGGGATAAAGGAGAAGATGGGCAAAGGAAAGGCCAAAGGTTTTCGTGAAGATGAGCACGATACCCTATGGTTTGAGGACCGAGTTTATGTGCCCAACAACAAGGAGATCAGGAAGTTAATACTTCAAGATGCCCATGACTCACCATACTCGATACACCCCGGAAACACCAAGATGTATTTGGATCTGAAGGAATGTTTCTGGTGGACTGGTATGAAGAAGGATATTGCCGAGTACGTAGCCGTATGTGATGTATGTCAGAGAGTTAAGGCAGAACATCAGAAGCCAGCAGGACTGTTACAGCCTATGCCGATACCCGAATGGAAGTGGGATAAACTTGGCATGGACTTTATTACCGGATTACCCAGGACTGAAGCAGGATATGATTCCATATGGGTAGTAGTTGATCATTTGACCAAAGTAGCTCACTTCATCCCAGTAAAAACCACCTATACAAGTGCAAAGTTGGCCAAGATCTACATGTCCAGGATCATATGTCTGCATGGAGTTCCTAGGACCATCGTATCGGACCGAGGAACACAGTTTACTTCAAAGTTTTGGCATCAGTTACACCAGACTCTGGGAACGAGATTGGAGTTCAGTACATCGTTTCACCCGCAGACAGATGGATAGACTGAGAGAGTCAATAAAATTTTGGAGGACATGTTGAGAGCCTGTGCGCTAGATTATGGATCTAGTTGGGATGACAATTTGCCGTATGCAGAGTTCTCATACAACAATAGCTACCAAGCCAGTTTGAAGATGGCACCGTTTGAAGCCCTGTATGGACGCAGGTGCAGAACACCGTTGATGGGGGATGAGGTAGGAGACCAACAGTTGTTTAGACCAGACCTGATTAAAGAATCTGAGGAGAAGGTAAAATTGATCCGAGACCGACTGAAGATTGCTCAGTCAAGGAAGAAGAGTTATGCAGACTCAAAACGCAAGGAGGTAACCTACGAAATTGGAGACAGAGCATATCTACGAGTATTGCCCTTGCGAGGAGTGAAACGTTTTGGAGTTAAAGTAAAGTTAGCCCCGAGATTTGTAGGACCGTATCGCATTTTGGAACGGATGGGACAAGTTGCCTACAAGTTGGAGTTACCTGAGGGATTGTCAGGAGTCCACGATGTGTTCCATGTTTCACAGCTGAAGAAATGTCATGCTGAGATGGCTGATATACCATTAAGAGATACAGTACCCCTGGAGGCGATTCAGTTGGACAGTGATTTGACTTACGAGGAGAAGCCAGTTAAGATTCTTGAGTTTGCCGGCAGAGTCACCCGCAGTAAGGTTATCAAGTTTTGCAAAGTTTAGTGGAGCCACCATACTGAGGATGAAGCCACCTGGGAACGAGAGGATGATCTCCGCAAGGACCACCCATACCTATTTTCTAGCCAACCCGAATCTCGAGGGCGAGATTCATCTTAAGGGGTGTAGGTTTCTACCATCCCAAATTTTCAATTTGGAATGTTATACATAGATCACCCATGCATATCATGATTTATTGCATTCCCGTTCCGCAATCCTCGAAGTCCTAAGCAACTTAAGGACCCACGGAGAGAGTTGGGGATTTTCCTGTTTTCATATTTGATTTTTATCAAATAATGAAACGAGGAGTTTGATTTTAATAATTTTTCTCTCCGAAAAAATATTTCATATTAAATCAACTGAATGGAGATAATATGACTTCTCCGAAATAATTGAAATATTGGAGGAAAAATATTAAAATCATTTATTGGATTTTATTTGGTTTTATTCGGATTTTATTTGCATTAGAAAAATTGCACGTTTTCAAAATTGCATTTTAGGGCCAAGAAAATGTTCAACTCGTCCTAAATATTTTATTTAGACAGTGAAAATTTGTTTTGTCATTTTTAGTTTTTTATTTATTTTTCTAGGATTTTTCTTCTGTCGGTGGAATTATTAAAAAAATATCTCGCGCCCGACTGGGCCTAAGGCCTAGCCGAGCCAGGCCGGCCCGAGCCGCCACTGCCTCCCGCGCACGCGCCGCCGCCGCCGACCCGGACTCCAAGTCCGAGCCGGACTCCCCACCTCCGTCGCTGCCTTGCCCCTCCCCCAAGCAGCCGCCCCTCCCCTTTAAATACCACCGTCCCCTGGAGCTCAAGTTGCCGCCGCCCGCAGCCCCTCGTCCCGCCGCCTGTAGCTGCCCGCGCCGCCGCCGCAGCCTCGCCACCCCATGCCGCCCCGTCGCCGCCCCGGAGCCCCGCCGGAGCCGAGCCAAGGTAGCCGCCGCACCGCCCCGGTTTTCTAAAAAAACGTTCGAGTTTTTCTTAGAAACCCTAGTTTTCGTTTTTTTAAATAGATCGGTTTTTCTCCGGTTTATTGATTTAGCGAGCGTTCGCTCGTTCGTTCGTTTTAACAAACGCATTCTTCGTTTAGATCCAGATAACGAACGTTCGTTCGTTAATTTGTTCGTCGTTTTTCTTTTTCTCCGATTTATTCCGCGATTTTTCTGATCGCGATTTCGGATCCGATCTTAATTTCTGTTTTTCTTCTCGCTCGTTTATCGGAATCAGGCGATTCAAGCGCCTGGAGTTTTGTCTCGAAACCCTCATTCCGTTTAATCAACTCAAACAAGTTTTTGTTACTGTAAAATTTGACCTAGTTTCAGATTAGTAAACGAAGCTTCTTTCTTTCACCGTTTGACTTTCGTTGCTCCGTTTGATTTGATTCTTTTTGCGTACCAGAGTTCTTAAGTTGGACTTTCTGGTCAACCTCTCTCATTTGAGTTTTGTTTGTGCATCGTTGCTTGTTACTTATGTATGTTATTGTTTGCTTGTGATAGAATTCCCGGAGTGCGAAGCGTGTTACTACGAGTCTCTAGGATTCGTGGATCGTCAGCAAGGCAAGTAACACTTTGATCATATCCCATTATTACCCAGTTTTTATGCATTAGTTCCAATCCTCAAACATTGCATGATTAGGATGTCATTAACTTGTGGGTTGGGAAGTAGTTGCTGAGGTAGAACCTATTGCCTTGTTATATTCAAACCCTTGGGAGTTACTTCTATGTATGGCTTATATTGCTATGCTATGCTCGTAGACGTGGTTTGGGTTTGAGTGAAATTCATGTCAGATGTGAGATTGTTAATTAATGGTTCAACTTAAGGTGGCAACTTAATTTAACAACTGGGTGGATTGAGGCACCTGGGGAACCCAGTGTTGTCTGTTTTTTTGGAAATCCCGGGGTACCCGTGTGATCTTCCTATGGACCGCCACCTAGGCTCAAAGGGAACTGAGATGATTCATGCTAGAAACTTCCATGTGCAACCACAAGCTATTATGGGCTCTAGCATAGTTGAGTAAGTTACGTGAAGCTCTCGAAGAGGTAGATCAGCAGGTAGTGGGTTTTGTAGGCTCGGTATGGTCTACCCGGAGTAGAGAGTTAACGTTCCAGAAAGACTGTGTCTCGGTCATCCGTTTCTCAAACACCATGTAGTGCGAGAAATCCAACGGAGGCGATCGAGTCTTGTGGGGAAAAGTGCGCAAACCTCTGCAGAGTGTACAATCTAATCATGGTTAGCCGTGTCCCCGGTTATGGACAATTCTTGAGTATCTAGTACTTGGGTTATCACATGTATCTCACCATGTTTAATTAATACTGTTGGGTTGTTAATCACTTTAATTGGGATTGAGTTGGGGTTACCTTCTCAATGACGTTTCAACCACTATGATAGTTAAATTAAAATTTATTACTTTGTTGTAGGGAAAAATTGGCTTTTCGCAAAACTATAACCATAGAGCTTTCCACCAGCCAAATATGCATGTAGTGATAGCATTATTCCGTCTCTGCTCTTCTGTGTTATATTGCCAGCATATTCCATGTGCTGACCCGTTTTCGGGCTGCAATGTATTATGTTGCAGACTTTTCAGACGAGGAGTAAGGTTCGTTAGGTCATTGCCGTGTAGCTCAGCTATGCCGTTGGAGTTGATGGACTCACCTTATCTTCCAAGCCTTTCGCTGTTATCACATTAGATGGCCTTAAGCCATATTCATGTAATAAGTTCTCTTCGGAGACATTCGATGTACTAAGTGTGTGATTGCTACTCTGTTATAAATCCTTCGAGTACTGTGTGTGTCAGCATTACCGATCCAGGGATGACACTGAAGCACAGAGACTTGACCATCTGAGGTCGGGTCGCTACAGAACTATAGAAGATTGAAATTGGAATTTCATCAAAAGTATTACCCTATGCATCTTGTTCATCGTGATCACAATTATATATATAAGTTTTGGCCTCGCAAAGGAGAAAGCATCGCTCAAGCTTGGGGGAGGCTTAAATCAATGTTATATTCATGCCCCAATCATGAGCTTCCAAGAGAAACAATTCTTCAAAAAAATTATGCTCGGCTTTCTGAAAATAATCACACCATGCTCGATACTTCTTGTGCTGGCTCTTTTATGATGAAGACTATTGGATTTAGATGGGATTTATTGGATAGAATGAAACGCAACTCTGAAGATTGGGACCTCGACAATGGTAAGGAGTCAGGTATGACACCTAAGTTTGATTGTGTTAATTCTTTTATGGATACCGATATTTTCCATAAGTTTAGCACTAAATATGGACTTGATTCTGAGATAGTAGCTTCTTTCTGTGAATCTTTTAGTACTTATGTTGATCTCCCTAAGGAGAAGTGGTTTAAATATCATCCTCCCATAGAAGTAAAAGTAGTTGCACCTATTAAAGTTGAAGAAAAGACTGTCACTTATAATGATCCTATTGTTCCTACTTGTTATGTTGAGAAACCACCTTTCCCTGTTAGGATAAAGGATCATGCTAAAGCTTCAACTGTGGTTCGTAAAAGCAATATTAAAACATATACACCTCTTGAGCAAGTTAAAGTTGAACCTAATATTGCTATTGTTAAAGAGCTCTTGTCTGACAATATTGATGGGCATGTTATTCAGTTCTGCGGTGAAACTGCTAGAATTGCTAAACCTTGTGCTAAAGATAACCATAGACCTGTGGTAGGCGTGCCTGTTATTTCTGTTAAAATAGGAGATCATTGTTATCATGGCTTATGTGATATGGGTGCTAGTGCTAGTGCTAGTGTTATACCTTATGACTTGTATAAAGAAATCAAGTATGAAATTGCACATGCTGAGTTAGAAGATATTGATGTCACAATTAAACTTGCTAATAGAGATACTATTTCAGCAATGGGAATTGTTAGAGATGTTGAAGTCTTGTGCGGGAAAACTAAATATCCTGCTGATTTTCTTGTTCTTAGTTCTCCACAAGATAGCTTTTGTCCCATTATATTTGGTAGACCCTTCTTGAATATAGTTAATGCTAGGATAGACTACGAAAAGAATGTTGTTACTATTGGCTTGGATGATATGACTCATGAGTTTAATTTCTCTAAATTTAGTAAACAACACCGTGAAGAAGAATTGCCTAGTAAGGATGAAATTATTGGTCTTGCTTCTATTGCCGTACCTCCTAATGATCCTTTAGAACAATATTTGCTAGACCATGAGAATGAAATGTTTATGAATGAAAGAAGGGAAATAGATGAAGTATTCTTTAAACAAGAACGTATGCTAAAACACAATTTGCCTATTGAAATCCTAGGGGATCCTCCTCCACCTAAGGGTGATCCCGTGTTTGAGCTTAAACCGTTGCCTGATAATCTTAACTATGCTTATCTTGATGAAAAGAAGATATATCCTGTTATTATTAGTGCTAACCTTTCAGAGCATGAAGAAGAAAGATTATTGAAAACTCTGAAGAAGCACCGTGCTGCTATTGGATATACTCTTGATAATCTTAAGGGCATTAGTCCCACTCTGTGTCAACATAAAATAAATTTGGAAGCAGATGCCAAACCAGTTCATGATCCTCAACGACGTCTGAATCCTAAAATGAAAGAAGTGGTAAGAAAATAAATACTAAAGCTTCTAGAGGCAGGTATAATTTATCCCGTTGCAGATAGTCAGTGGGTAAGTCATGTTCATTGTGTCCCTAAGAAGGGAGGTATTACTGTTGTTCCTAATGATAAAGATGAATTGATTCCACAAAGAATTATTACCGGTTATAGGATGGTAATTGATTTTCGCAAATTAAATAAGGCTACTAAGAAAGATCATTACCCCTTACCTTTTATCAATCAAATTCTAGAAAGATTATGCAAACATACACATTACTGCTTTCTAGATGGTTATTCTGGTTTCTCTCAAATACCTGTGTCGGCTAAAGATCAATCAAAGACTACTTTTACATGCCCTTTTGGTACTTTTGCTTATAGACGTATGCCTTTTGGCTTATGTAATGCACCTGCTACCTTTCAAAGATGCATGATGGCTATATTCTCTGACTTTTGTGAAAAGATTTGTGAGGTTTTCATGGACGACTTTTCCGTCTATGGATCTTCTTTTGATGATTGCTTGAGCAATCTTGATCGAGTTTTGCAAAGATGTGAAGAAACTAATCTTGTCTTGAATTGGGAAAAGTGCCACTTTATGTTTAATGAAGGTATTGTCTTGGGGCATAAAGTTTCTGAAAGAGGTATTGAAGTTGATAAAGCTAAGGTTGATGCTATTGAAAAGATGCCATGTCCCAAGGACATCAAAGGTATAAGAAGTTTCCTTGGTCACGCCGGATTTTATAGGAGGTTCATCAAGGACTTCTCAAAAATTTCTTGGCCTCTGACTAATTTATTACAAAAAGATATACCATTTGTCTTTGATGATGATTGTGTAGAAGCATTTGAAATACTTAATAAAGCATTGGTCTCTGCACCTATTGTTCAGCCACCTGATTGGAATTTAGCCTTTGAAATTATGTGTGATGTTAGTGATTATGCTGTAGGTGCTGTTCTAGGGCAAAGAGTTGATAAGAAATTAAATGTTATCCATTATGCTAGTAAGACTCTAGACAATGCTCAAAGAAATTATGCTACTACTGAAAAAGAACTTTTAGCAGTTGTATTTGCTTGTGATAAGTTCAGACCTTATATTGTCGATTCTAAAGTAACTATCCACACTGATCATGCTGCTATTAAATATCTTATGGAGAAGAAATATGCTAAACCTAGACTTATTAGATGGGTTTTCTTGCTACAAGAATTTGATTTGCATATTGCTGATAGAAAAGGAGCTGAGAACCCCGTTCCAGACAACTTATTTAGGTTAGAGAATGTTCTTGATGACCCACTACCTATTGATGATAGCTTTCCCGATGAACAATTAAATGTCATAAGTACTTCTCGTAGTACCCCTTGGTATGCTGATTATGCTAATTACATAGTTTCTAAATTTATACCACCTAGCTTCACATACCAACAAAACAAAAAGTTCTTCTATGATTTGAGACATTACTTTTGGGATGACCCACATCTTTATAAAGAAGGAGTAGATGGTGTTATTAGACGTTGTGTACCTGAGCATGAACAGGAACAGATCCTATGCAAGTGCCACTCCAAAACTTATGGAGGACACCACGCGGGAGATAGAACTGCACATAAGGTATTGCAATCCGGTTTTTATTGGCCTACTCTCTTCAAGGATGCCCGTAAGTTTGTCATTTCTTGTGATGAATGTCAAAGAATTGGTAATATTAGTAGACATCAAGAAATGCCTACGAATTATTCACTTGTTATTGAACCGTTTGATGTTTGGGGCTTTGATTATATGGGACCTTTTCCTGCCTCTAATGGATATACACATATTTTAGTTGCTGCTGATTACGTTACTAAGTGGGTAGAAGCTATTCCAACTAGTAGTGCTGATCATAACACTTCTATTAAAATGCTTAAAGAAGTTATTTTTCCGAGGTTTGGAGTCCCTATATATTTAATGACTGATGGTGGTTCACATTTTAGTCATGGTGCTTTCCATAAAATGCTTGCTAAATATGACGTCAATCATAGAATTGCATCCCCGTATCACCCACAGTCTAGTGGTCAAGTAGAATTGAGTAATAGAGAACTCAAATTAATTTTGCAAAAGACTGTCAATAGGTCTAGAAAGAATTTGTCCAAGAAACTTGATGATGCATTATGGGCCTATAGAACTGCATATAAAAATCATATGGGTATGTCTCCGTATAAAATGGTATATGGAAAAGCATGTCACTTACCTCTCGAACTAGAACGTAAGGCATATTGGGCTATTAAAGAGCTCAACTATGATTTCAGACTTGCCGGTGAAAAGAGGTTATTTGATATTAGCTCACTTGATGAATGGAGAACCCAAGCTTATGAAAATGCCAAGTTGTTTAAAGAAAAGGTTAAAAGATGGCATGACAAAAGGATACAAAAGCGTGAGTTTAATGTAGGTGATTTTGTATTGCTATACAACTCTCATTTAAGATTTTTCGCAGGGAAACTTCTCTCCAAATGGGAAGGCCCCTATATCATCGAGGAGGTCTATCGTTCCGGTGCCATAAAAATCAACAACTTCAAAGGCACAAATCCGAAGGTGGTAAACGGTCAAAGAATCAAACATTATATCTCAGGTAATCCCATAAATGTTGAAACCAATATTATTGAAACCGTAACCCCGGAGGAATACATAAGGGACACTTTCCAGAACATTTCAGACTCCGAAAAGGAATAGGTATGTGGTACGGTAAGTAAACTGACTCCAAAACAATTTTTAAGGCAATATTTCTCCGTTTTGGAATATTTAGAAAAATAGAAAATTAAGTAGCAGTCCGGGAAGGACACAAGGGCCCCATGAGGGTGGAGGGCGCGCCCCTACCCCGTGAGCTCCTCGTGTGCCTTGTGGACTCCGTTTTCTTGCACAATATGTATTTTGGTCGGTAAAAATTCATTATATAATCTCCCGGGGGTTTGGACTCCCGTATCACGCAAAAATCTCCTGATTTTGTTTCGAGCTGTTTTTCTGACAGATCTAGATTATCATGACGTCCCCAAGTGCTTCCAAGGATAAGTTCTTCGAGAAGGTCATCAACCCTTACCTCGCGGAGGTGCTGCGACACCCTCAAACCATTGAGATGCGTGATGGGTTGCTGCACATCCGCGATGCTGAGGGACCAAAGGGAATCATAAGCGTGGAGACGAGGCTCGAAGCAATGGAGCAACAAGTTTTCAAGTGCCAGGGGATGGTGGAGCGTGGAATCAACGCTAGCCACATGATGCTCGTGAGTTCACTAACAACTACAAGCCGGATGCCAAGAACACTGAGGAGGCCATCTTCAAGCTACATGAGAAGATCGAGCACCTCCAAGCCCAAATCTGTGACCTGCAAAACCAAAACTGTGAGTATGAATATAGATTCAAAAGAATGAGTTTGGCTGTAGATTCGAGGATTCCGGAGACTCGATCATCTTTCTATGATGGTGAACCTATGCCTTGGAAGATAGATGACAAGCCCGCATCATCAACAACACCTCCATCGTCTCCTCCAACAAAGAAGAATTGAGTATCTGGGTATGGGCACTCCACTTGGCAACTGCCAAGCTTGGGGGAGTGCCCCGGTATCGTATCACCATCACCTTTATCTTTACCGTTTTCCTTAGGTCGATCCTATGAGTAGTATTTTGATCTAGTAGAATAAAGTTTATGGCATGATCTAGTTGTGAGTTTTGCTTTATTATCCTTCTATGTAATCGAGTCCGTGAGCTATATAATAAAGATTAGTGTTGAGTCAAGGGCTTGATTATTTTGCCATGATCCTAAGTGAATAAAAGAAAATAGAAAGAAATAAAAACAAACAGATCATATGGATTTCATGGAGAGTAATGAGCTCACATAGAAAAAGTATGATGAGTAAAAGTTGTTGAGAGTTGACAAGCATAGTTTTGGTCATCGTTGCAATTAATAGGAAGTAATAAAGAAAGAGAGGTCTTCACATATAGATATACTAACTTGGACATCTTTTATGATTGTGAGCACTCATTAAAATATGACATGCTAAAGAGTTGACATTGGACAAGGAAGACAACGTAACGGGTTATGTTTTCTTACATCTGAGATAAATTATATTGTCTTGGATCCTCCAACATGTTGAGCTTGCCTTTCCCCCTCATGCTAGCCAAATTCATTGCACCAAGTAGAGATACTACTTGCACTCCCAAATACCCTTAAACCAGTTTTGCCATGAGAGTCCACCATATCTACCTATGGATTGAATAAGATCCTTCAAGTAAGTTGTCATCGGTGCAAAGCAATAAAAATTGCTCTCTAAATATGTATGATTCATTGGTGTGGGAGAAATGAGCTTTATACAATCTTGTGATGTGGAAGTAATAAAAGCGACAGACTGCATAATAAAGGTTCATATCCCAAGGGGCAATATAAAGTGACGTTCTTTCGCATTAAGATTTTGTGCATCCAACCATAAAAGCGCATGGCAACCTCTGCTTCCCTCTGCGAAGGGCCTATCTTTTATTATTATCTTCTACCTTATGCAAGTGTCATGGTGATCTTCACCTCTCCCTTTTTCATTTTATCCTTTGGCAAGCACAGTATGTTGGAAAGATCCTGGTATATTGGCTAATTGGATGTGAGTTTTCATGAACTATTACTGTTAACATTACCCTTGAGGTAAAATGTTGGGAGGCAAAACTATAAGCCCCTATCTTTCTCTGTGTCCGGTTAAAACTCCATACCCATAAGTATTGCGTGAGTCAGCAATTGTGAAAGATTATATGATAGTTGAGTATGTGGACTTGCTGAAAAGCTCTTATACATTGACTCTTTCCTATGTTATGATAAATTGCAATTGCTTCAATGACCGAGATTGTAGTTTGTTAGTTTTCAATGAAGTTTACGATTCATACTTGATATTGTGATTGAATTATTACTCTAGCATTAGAGATCATATGACAAGAATTATATACATTGCTGTTATAAGAATGATCATGATGCCCTCATGTCCGTATTTTATTTTTATCGACACCTTCATCTCTAAACATGTGGACATATTTTTTGATTTCGGCTTTTCGCTTGAGGACAAGTGAGGTCTAAGCTTGGGGGAGTTGATACGTCCATTTTGCATCATGCTTTTATATCAATATTTATTGCATTATGGGCTGTTATTTCACATTATGTCACAATACGTATGGCTATTCTCTCTTATTTTACAAGGTTTACATAAGGAGGGAGAATGCCGACAGCTAGAATTCTGGACTGGAAAAGGAGAAAATATTAGAGACCTATTTTGCACAACTCCAAAAGTCCTGAAACTCCACGGAACACCTTATAATAAATAATGAAAAATCCTCGCCAAAGATGAAGACCAGGGGGCCCACACCCTTCTCACGAGGGTGGGGGCGCCCCCCCTACCTCATGGGCCCCCTGGTGGCTCTTTGATGACCATCTTCTCCTATATGAAGTCTTTCGTCGAGAAAAATATAAGAAGCAACCTTTCGGGACGAAACTCCGCCGCCATGAGGCGGAACCTTGGCGGATCCAATCTAGAGCTCCGGCAGAGCTGTTCTGTCGGGGAAACTTCCCTCCCGGAGGGGGAAATCATCGCCATCGTCATCACCAACGCTCCTCTCATCGGGAGAGGGAAATCTCCATCAACATCTTCATCAGCACCATCTCATCTCAAAACCCTAGTTCATCTCTTGTATCCAATTCTTGTCTCCAAGTCCGGGATTGGTGCTAGTAGGTTGCTAGAAGTGTTAATTACTCCTTGTAGTTGATGCTAGTTGGTTTAATTGGTGGAAGATCATATGTTCAGATCCTATATGCATATTAATACCCCTCTTATTATGAACATGTTTATGCTTTGTGAGTAGTTACGTTTGTTCCTGAGGACAAGGGAGAAGTCTTGCTATTAGTAGTTATGTGAATTTGGTATTCGTTCGATATTTTGATGAGATGTATGTTGTCTAGCCTCTAGTGGTGTTATGTGAATGTCGACTACATAACACTTCACCATTATTTGGTCGTAGAGGAACGCATTAGGAAGTAATAAGTAGATGATGGGTTGCTAGAGTGACAGAAGCTTAAACCCTAGTTTATGCGTTGCTTCGTAAGGGGCTGATTTGGATCCATATGTTTCATGCTATGGTTAGGTTTACCTTAATACTTTTGTTGTAGTTGCGGATGCTTGCAATAGAGGTTAATCATAAGTGGAATGCTTCTTCAAGTAATAACAGCGCCCAAGCACCGGTCCACCCACATGTCAAATTATCAAAGTACCGAACGCGAATCATATGAACATGATGAAAACTAGCTTGACGATATTGCCATGTGTCCTCGGGAGCGCTTTTCCTTATATAAGAGTTTGTCCAAGCTTGTCCTTTGCTACAAAAAGGATTGGGCCACCTGGCTGCACTTTATTTACTTTTGTTATTTGTTGCTCGTTACAAATTATCTCATCACAAAACTATCTGTTACCACTTATTTCAGTACTTGTAGAGAATACCTTGCTGAAAACCGTTTATCATTTCCTTCTGCTCCTCGTTGGGTTCGACACTCTTACTTATCGAAAGGACTATGATAGATCCCCTATACTTGTGGGTCATCAGGCGCCACCCCCTTCCCTAGTCCAATTAGGACTAGAGGGGAGGGGGCGTGCGGCCCTGCCTTGGCCGGCCCTCTCACTCTCCACTTAAGGCCCATGTGGCCCATTAGTTCCCCCAGGGGTTCGGATAACCCCCCGGCACTCCGATAATTATCCGGTGACCCCCGGAACTCATCCGGTGTCCGAATGTAGTCATCCAATATATCAATCTTTATGTCTCGAACATTTTGAGACTCCTCATCATGTCCGTCATCACATCTGGGACTCCGAACTATCTTCGGTACATCAAAACACATAAACTCATAATACCGATCGTCACCGAACGTTAAGCGTGCGGACCCTACAGGTTCGAGAACTATGCAGACATGATCGAGACACGTCTCCGGTCAATAACCAATAGCGGAAGATGGATTTTCATATTGGCTCCCACATATTCTACGAAGATCTTTATCGGTCAAACCGCATAACGATATATGTTGTTCCCTTTGTCATCGGTATGTTACTTGCCCGAGATTCGATCGTCGGTATCTCAATACCTAGTTCAATCTCCTTACCGGCAAGTCTCTTAACTCGTTCCATAATGCATCATCCCATAACTAACTCATTAGTCACATTGCTTGCCAGGCTTATAGTGGTGTGTATTACCGAGAGGGCCCAGAGATACCTCTCCGATACTCGGAGTGACAAATCCTAATCTCGATCTATGCCAACTCAACAAACACCATCGGAGACACCTGTAGAGCATCTTTATAGTCACCCAATTACGTTGTGACGTTTGATAGCACACTAAGTGTTCCTCCGGTATTCGGGAGTTGCATGATCTCATAGTCATAGGAACATGTATAAGTTATGGAGAAAGCAATAGCAACAAACTAAACGATCATCATGATAAGCTAACAGATGGGTCAAGCCAATCACATCATTCTCTAATGATGTGATCCTGTTAATCAAATGACAACTCATGTCTGTGGTTAGGAAACGTAACCATCATTGATTCAACGAGCTAGTCTAACAGAGGCATACTAGTGACACTCTGTTTGTCTACGTATTCACACATGTATTAAGTTTCCGGTTAATACAATTCTATCATGAATAATAAACATTTATCATGATATAAGGAAATATAAATAATAACTTTATTATTGCCTCTAGGGCATATTCCCTTCAGTCTCTGACTTGCACTAGAGTCAATAGTCTAGATTACATTGTAATGATTCTAACACGAATGGAGTCTTGGTGCTGAGCATGTTTTGCTCGTGAGAGAGGCTTAGTCAACGAGTCTGCAACATTCATATCCGTATGTATCTTGCAAATCTCTATGTCTTCCTCCTTGACTTGATCCCAGATGGAATTGAAGCGTCTCTTGATGTGCTTGGTTTTCTTGTGAAATCTGTATTCCTTTGCCAAGGCAATTGCACCAGTGTTGTCACAAAAGATTTTCATTGGACCCGATGCACTAGGTATGACACCTAGATCAGATATGAACTCCTTCATACAGACTCCTTCATTTGCTGCTTCTGAAGCAGCTATGTACTCCACTTCACATGTAGATCCCGCCACGGTGGTCTGCTTGGAACTGCACCAACTGTCAGCTCCACCATTTAATAAAAATACGTATCCGGTTTGTGAATTAGAGTCATCCGGATCAGTTTCAAAGCTTGCATCGATGTAACCATTTACGATGAGCTCTTTGTCACCTCCATAAACGAGAAACATATCCTTAGTCCTTTTCAGGTATTTCAGGATGTTCTTGACCGCTGTCCAGTGATCCACTCCTGGATTAATTTGGTACCTCCCTGCTAAAATAATAGCAAGGCACACATCAGGTCTGGTACACAGCATTGCATACATGATAAAACCTATGGCTAAAGCATAGGGAATGACTTTCATTTTCTCTCTATATTCTGCAGTGGTCGGGCATTGAGTCTGACTCAACTTCACACCTTGTAACACAGGCAAGAACCCTTTCTTTGCCTGATCCATTTTGAACTTCTTTAAAACTTTATAAAGGTATGTGCTTTGTGAAAGTCCAATTAAGTGTCTTGATCTATATCTATAGATCTTGATGCCCAATATATAAGAAGCTTCACCGAGGTCTTTATTAAAAAATTCTTATTCAAGTATCCTTTTATGCTATTCAGAAATTTAGTATCATTTCTGATCAACAATATGTCATCTACATATAATATCAGAAATGCTACAGAGCTCCCACTCACTTTCTTGTAAATACAAGCTTCTCCAAAAGTCTGTATAAAACCATATGCTTTGATCACACTATCAAAGAGTATATTCCAACTCCGAGAGGCTTGCACCAGTCCATAAATGGATAGCTGGAGCTTGCACACTTTGTTAGCACCTTTTGGATCGACAAAACCTTCTGGTTGCATCATATACAACTCTTCTTTAAGTTATCCATTAAGGAATGCAGTTTTGACATCCATTTGCCAAATTTCATAATAAAAAAAAAGGCAATTGCTAACATGATTCAGACGGACTTAAGAATCGCTACGAGTGAGAAGGTCTCCTCGTAGTCAACTCCTTGAACTTGTCAAAAACCTTTTGCAACAAGTCGCGATTTGTAGACAGTAACATTACCGTCAGCGTCACTCTTCTTCTTGAAGATCCATTTATTCTCTATGGCCTACCGATCATCGGGCAAGTCAACCAAAGTCCACACTTTGTTCTCATATACATGGATCCCATCTCAGATTTCATGGACTAAAGCAATTTTGCGGAATCTGGGCTCATCATCGCTTCCTCGTAGTTCATAGGTTTGTCATGGTCAAGTAACATGACCTCTAGAACAAGATTACCGTACCACCCTGGTGTGGATCTTACTCTAGTTGACCTACGAGGTTCGGTGGTAACTTGATCAGAAGTTTCATGATCATGATCATTATCTTCCTCACTTACTGGTGTAGGAATCAATGGAACTGATTTCAGTGATGAAGTACTTTCCAATAAGGGAGCAGGTAAAATTACCTCATGAAGTTCTACTTTCCTCCCACTCACTTCTTTCGAGAGAAACTCCTTCTCTAGAAAGGATCCATTCTTAGCAACGAATATCTTGTCTTCGGATCTTTGATAGAAGGTGTACCCAACAATCTCCTTTGGGTATGCTATGAAGACACATTTCTCTGATTTGGGTTCGAGCTTATCAGGTTGAAGATTTTTCACATAAGCATCGCAACCCCAAACTTTAAGAAACGACAACATGGGTTTCTTGCCAAAACACAGTTCATAAGGTGTCGTCTCAACGGAATTAGATGGTGCCCTATTTAACGTGAATGCAACTATTTCTAAAGCATAACCCCAAAATGGTAGTAGTAAATCAATGAGAGACATCATAGATCGCACCATATCTAGTAAAGTACGATTACGACATTCGGACACACCATTACGCTGTGGTGTTCTGGGTGGCGTGAGTTGGGAAACTATTCGGCATTGTTTCAAATGAAGACCAAACTCGTAACTCAAATATTCTCCTCCACGATCGGATCGTAGAAACTTTACTTTCTTGTTACGATGATTTTCCACTTCACTCTGAAATTCTTTGAACTTTTCAAATGTTTTAGACTTATGTTTTATGAAGTAGATATACCCATATCTTCTTAAATCATCTGTGAAGGTGAGAAAATAACGATATCCGCCGCGAGCCTCAATGTTCATTGGACCACATACATCAGTATGTATGATTTCCAATAAATATGTTGCTCGCTCCATTGAATCGGAGAACGGAGTTTTAGTCATCTTGCCCATGAGGCATGGTTCGCAAGTACCAAGTGATTCCAGAAGTCCACCAGAATGGAGTTTCTTCATGCGCTTTACACCAATATGACCCAAACGGCAGTGCCACAAATAAGTTGCACTATCATTATCAACTCCGCATCTTTTGGCTTCAATACTATGAACATGTGTATCACTACTATCAAGATTTAGTAAAAATAGACCACTCATCAAGGGTGCATGACCATAAAAGATATTACTCATACAAATAGAACAACCATTATTCTCTGATTTAAATGAATAACCATCTCGCATCAAACAAGATCCAGATATAATGTTCATGCTCAACGCTGGCACCAAATAACAATTATTTAGGTCTAAAACTAATCCCGAAGGTAGACGTCGAGGTAGCGTGCTGACGGCGATCACATCGACTTTGGAACCATTTCCCAGGCACATTGTCACCTCGTCCTTAGCCAATCTTTGCTTAATCCGTAGCCCCTGGTTCGAGTTGCAAACATTAGCAACTGAACTGATAACCCACAAGTATAGGGGATCGCAATGGTTTTCGAGGGTAGAGTATTCAACCCAAATTTATTGATTCGACACAAGGGGAGCCAAAGAATATTCTCAAGTATTAGCAGCTGAGTTGTCAATTGAACCACACCTAGAAACTTAATATCCGCAGCAAGGTATTTAATAGCAAAGTAATATGATAGTAGTGGTAACGGTAGTAAAAGGTAATGGTAGCAAAAGTAATATTTTGGTGTTTTATAGTGATTGTAACAATAGCAACGGAAAAGTAAATAAGCGAAGAACAATATATTGAAAGCTCGTAGGCAATGGATCGGTGATGGAGAATTATGCCGGATGCGGTTCATCATGTAACAGTCATAACACAGGGTGACAAAGAACTAGCTCCAATTCATCAATGTAATGTAGGCATGTATTCCTAATATAGTCATACGTGCTTATGGAAAATAACTTGCATGACATCATTTGTCCTACCCTCCCTTGGCAGAGTACCGGACCCAAGCATTAACACATAGTGAATACATGAACTCCTCAAACTACGGTCATCACCGGGAGTGGTCCCGATTACTGTCACTTCGGGGTTGCGGATCATAACACATAGTAGGTGACTATAGACTTGCAAGATAGGATCAAGAATTCTCATATATTGATGAAAACATAATAGGTTCAGATCTGAAATCATGGCACTCAGGCCCTAGTGACAAGCATTAAGCATAGCAAAGTCATAGCAACATCAATCTCAGAACATAGTGGATACTAGGGATCAAACCCTAACAAAACTAACTCGATTACATGATAAATCTCATCCAACCCATCACCGTCCAGCAAGCCTACGATGGAATTACTCTTGCACGGCGGTGAGCATCATGAAGTTGGTGATGGAGGAAGGTTGATGATGACGATGGCGACGGATTCCCCTCTCTGGAGCCCCGAACGGACTCCAGACCAGCCCTCTAGAGAGAGTTTAGGGCTTGGCGGCGTCTCCGTATCGTAAAACATGACGAATCCTTGTCTCTGGTTTTTTCTCCCCGAAAGTGAATATATTGAGTCAGGGTTGAGGTCGGTGGAGTGTCAGGGGGCCCACGAGGCAGGGGGCGCGCCTCCCACCCTCGTGGACAGGTGGAGGCCCCCCTGACGTGGATATTCCTCTAGTATTTTTTACATATTCCAAAATAATTCTCCGTTGATTTTCAGGTCATTCCGAGAACTTTTATTTCTGCACAAAAATATCACCATGGCAATTCTGCTGAAAACAGCGTCAATCCGGGTTAGTTCCATTCAAATCATGCAAGTTAGAGTCCAAAACAAGGGCAAAAGTGTTTGGAAAAGTAGATACGATGGAGATGTATCATGAACCAGTATCAAATACTCAGGCACTACTGCGAGCATTAGTAAGGTACACATCAATAACATGTATATCAAATATACCTATCAATTTGGCATCCTTCTTCTGCACCAAATACTTGGGGCAGTTACGCTTCTAGTGACCAGTCCCTTTGCAGTAGAAGCACTCAGTCTCAGGCTTAGGTCTAGACTTGGGTTTCTTCACTTGAGCAGCAACTGGCCTGTTGTTCTTCTTGAAGTTCCCCTTCTTCCATTTACCCTTTTTCTTGAAACTGATGGTCTTGTTGACCATCAACACTTGATGCCCCTTCTTGATTTCTACCTCGGCAGCCTTTAGCATTGCAAAGAGCTCAGGAATCGTCTTATCCATCCCTTGCATATTATAGTTCATCACGAAGCTCTTGTAGCTTGGTGGCAGTGATTGAAGAACTCTGTCAAGGACACTATCATCACAAAGATTAACTCCTAGCTGAGTCAAGTGGTTGTGGTACCCAGACATTCTGAGTATCTATTCACTGACAGAACTATTCTCCTCCATTTTGCAGCTGTAGAACTTATTGGAGACTTCATATCTCTCAATCCGGGCATTTGCTTGAAACATTAACTTCAACTCCTGGAACATCTTATATGCTCCTTGACATTCAAAACGTCGTTGAAGTCCCGATTCTAAGCCGTAAAGCATGGCACACTGAACTATCGAGTAGTCATTAGCTTTGCTCTGCCAGCTGTTCACAACATCGGGCGTTGCTCCTGCAGCGGGTTTGTCACCTAGCAGTGCTTCCAGGACGTAATTCCTTTGTGCAGCAATGAGGATAATCCTCAAGTTACGGATCCAGTCCGTGTAGTTGCTACCATCATCTTTCAACTTAGCTTTCTCTAGGAACGCATTAAAATTCAATGGAACAACAGAACGGGCCATCTATCTACAACAACATAGACATGCAAAATACTATCAGGTACTAAGTTCATGATAAATTAAAGTTCAATTAATAAAATTACTTAAGAACCCCCACTTAGATAGACATCTCTCTAATCATCTAAGTTATCACGTCATCCATATCAACCAAACCATGTCCGATCATCACGTGAGATGGAGTAGTTTTCAACGGTGAACATCACCATGTTGATCATATCTACTATATGATTCATGCTCGACCTTTCAGTCTCAGTGTACCGAGGCCATATCTGCATATGCTAGGCTCGTCAAGTTTAACCCGAATATTCGGCGTGTGCAAAACTGGTTTGCACCCGTTGTATGTGAACGTAGAGCTTATCACACCCAATCATCACCGTCCAGCAAGTCATAGCAACAACAATCTCAGAACATAGTGGATAGTAGGGATCAAACCCTAACAAAACTAACTTGATTACATGATAAATCTCATCCAACCCATCACCGTCCAGCAAGCCTACGATGGTATTACTCACGCCCGGCGGTGAGCATCATGAAATTGGTGATGGAGGATGGTTGATGATGACGACAGCGATGGATTCCCCTCACGGGAGCCCCGAACGGACTCCAGATCAGCCCTCCCGAGAGAGTTTAGGGCTTCACGGCAGCTCCATATCGTAAAACGCGATGAATCCTTCTCCTTAATTTTTTTCACCTCGAAAGTGAATATATGGAGTCAGGGTTGAGGTCGGTGGAGCGTCAGCGGCCCACGAGGCAGGGGCGCGCCTCCCACCCTCGTGGACAGGTGGAGGCCCCCTGACGTGGATCTTCCTTCCAGTATTTTTTATATATTCCAAAATAATTCTCCGTTGGTTTTCAGGTCATTCCGAGAACTTTTATTTCTGCACAAAAATAACACCATGGCAATTCTGCTGAAAACAGTGTCAGTCCGGGTTAGTTCCATTCAAATCATGCAAGTTAGAGTCCCAAACAAGGGAAAAGTGTTTGGAAAAGTAGATACGATGGAGACGTATCAACTCCCCCAAGCTTAAACCTTTGCTTGGCCTCAAGCAATTCAGTTGATAAACTGAAAGTGATAAAGAAATACTTTTATAAACTCTGTTTGCTCTTGTTGTTGCAAATATCTAGAGCCAACATTCAAGTTTTCAGCAAATATTATGAACTAACCATATTCACAATAACATTTAGGTATCATGTTTACTCATATCAATGGCATAATCAACTAGCGAGCAATAATAATAAATCTCGGATGACAACACTTTCTCAAAACAATCATGATATGATATAACAAGATGGTATCTTGCTAGCCCTTTCTAAGACCGCAAAACATAAATGCAGAGCACCTTTAAAGATCAAGGACTGACTAGACATTGTAATTCATGGTAAAAGAGATCTAGTCAAGTCATACTCAATGTAAACTAACAGTAATGGATGCAAATGACAGTGGTGCTCTCCAACTGGTGCTTTTTAATAAGAGGAGGATGACTCAGCATAAAAGTAAATAGATAGGCCCTTCACAGAGGGAAGCACGGATTTGTAGAGGTGCCAGAGCTCGATTTTGAAATGGATATGAATAATATTTTGAGCGGTATACTTTCATTGTCAACATAACAACCAAGAGATGGTGATATCTTCCATGCTACACACATTATAGGTGGTTCCCAAGCAGAATGGTAAAGTTTATGCTCCCCCTCCACCAACAAGCATCAATCCATGGCTTGCTCGAACAATGAGTGCCTCCAACTAACAACAGTCCTGGGGGAGTTTTGTTTGCAATTATTTTGATTTGATTTGCATAAAGCATGGGATTGGGCATCCCGGTGACCAGCCATGTTCTCGTGAGTGAGGAGCGGAGTCCACTCCTCTTGAGGAGCGGACAGCCCTAGTTGATACATGAGCTATTCGAGCATACAAAACAGAATGTTTATTTGAAGGTTTAGAGTTTGGCACATACAAATTTACTTGGAACGGCAGGTAGATACCGTATATACGTAGGTATGGTGGACTCATATGGAATAACTTTGGGGTTTATGGAATTGGATGCACAAGCAGTATTCTCGCTTAGTACAGGTGAAGGCTAGCAAAAGACTAGGAAGCGACCAGCTAGAGAGCGACAATAGTCATGAACATACATTTTAAAATTAATCAACACCAAATGCAAGCATGAGTAGGATATAATGCACCATTAACATAAATATCGTAGAGGCTATGTTGATTTTGTTTCAACTACATGCGTGAACATGTGCCAAGTCAAGCCACTCGAATCGTTCAAAAGAGGATACCACCCTATCATACCACATCACAACCATCTTAATAGCATGTTGGCACGCAAGGTAAACCATTATAAGCTCCTAGCTAATTAAGCATGACATAAGCAACTATAATCTCTAATTGTCATTGCAAACATGTTTATTCATAATAGGCTGAATCAGGAACGATGAACTAATCATATTTACAAAAACAAGAGAGGTCGAGTTCATACCAGCTTTTCTCATCTCAATAAGTTCATCATATAATCATCATTATTGCCTTTCACTTGCACGCCCGAACGATATGAATAATAATAATAGTGCACGTGCATTTGACTAAGCAGGAATATGCAAGCATTCAATTCAAGGGAGAAGACAGGGTAATATGGGCTCTTTGTCAGATCAACAATAATGCACATAAGAGCCACTTTAAGATTCTAATTATGGTCTTCTCCTCTCGACCCCCAAAGAAAAGAAAAGAAATAAAACTATTTACACGGGAAAGCTCCCAACAGGCAAAAGAAGAACGAGAAATCTTTTTGGGTTTTATTTTTAGTTATTACTACAAGCATGGAAAGTAAACTAATTAAAAGCTACAACTAATTTTTTTTGGTTTTTTTCTTAAGGTTTATCAAACACACAAGAAGAAAGCATAAAAAGGGAAATAAACTAGCATTGATGATACAATGAAAAAGTATGAGCACCGACAACTAGCAATGAGTGTGTGAACATGAATGTAATGTCGGTGAGAAATACGTACTCCCCCAAGCTTAGGCCTTTGGCCTACGTTGGTCTATGGCCACGGCTGGCCTGGCGGATATCCAAAGTAATAGTTGGGGTCGTACTGTGAAGAAGCCTCGGATTGCCACTGGTTGGCAATCACCTCCGGATCCCACTTGTAATCATACTGTCATGGAGGATCAAATTGTGGTTCCGGCTCTGGCTCTGTAGCTGATGTAGGGTTCCGGTAGGCGTGAATGGCCTCCAACGGAACAAGGTACTTGCCTGCAGCTAAATCAAACAAAGAAGGAGCAGGCAAGGTAATAGTCTCAGGATGATTTTTACCAAATATTAATTTGTACTTAAGCGCCTTTTCCCTATTCTTAACAATAAAATCATGTGCTACAGTACTCTTATAATCTAGATAAACAGGAGGCATCATTTTTTCTTCTTTCTCATAATGCCAAATAGGTATGTTAAAATGTGCAGCGAGGCGCGAGGCGAAGATGCCTCCAAGGACGGGGCCCTTAGTACGGTTAAGATTTAACCGCTTTGCAACAATAGCACCCAAACTAAATGTATCATTACGAAATAAGGCATGGCACAAAATAACAATATCAGGGGCACTCAGGTTTCCACATTGTCCGCACCCAATATCAGGGGCACTCAAGTAACGTAGAACAGGAAAGTGTATGCTAGTAATTCGTGCGTCGGAAACCTTCCACGTTTCCCCTACAACAATGGTATCAATAAACCCATCCACATCATCACGATGTGGTTCCTCTACACTGCCCTCAAAAGGGATCGAACAAACCCGACAAAAATCACGAAGTGACATCTCCTTATGCTCATCATATAAATAAAATTCCACCGTAGGTGGTGAGCTCCTAGCATGGAAATGAAAGTTTTGCACAAAGATATTGGCGAGTAAGAGATATTGTTTGCCTTGGTCGTGGAGGAAGGCGGTGAGGCCTGCATTCTCAGCCAATTCATAGAAATCATCATAAATCCCGGCTGCTCTCAAAAAATTATCACAAGGCCATTCACACGGCCGGACCTCCGCGGTGCGAGGGAGATTATACTTGGGCCTCTTATCCTCCACACTTTGCTTATCCATCAAACTTCGGCTCGATGAGCCCCTCAAAAATCTGTTCATCTTTTTTCTGAAAATATCTGAAATTTTTAGTAACTTCAAAATAAAAGTGAACCAAACTCAACAAAATTGATAGCAACTACTCCCACAAGTGTCTAGAGGATATATCATGCATTAAAACTACTTTTGTCCATATAAATTTGACATGCAAGCTCAAGAACAGGGCCACCTAAGCAGCAAAAAATTGCAATGAATAAAGCACTAGAATAAAAACTAATTGGACCATTAGAGGAGTCACATACCAAAAAAAAAATCCCCCAAAGCAGTTTTGTGAATGGAGCTTCGAGCAAGGAGATCAAAAATGGCAGCAAGATGAGCTTGAACTCGGGTTTGAGCTGGTTGTTGATGTTTGTGGGAGGAAGAAAGAGTGTGTGGTAGCTGGAATAAGTGGAGGGGAGCCACCATGGGCCCATGAGGCAGGGGGGCACGCCCAGGGGGTAGGGCGTGCCCTGGACCCTCGTGGCCAGGTGCTTGCTCCCCTGCCGTGTTTTCAGTGCCAGATATTCTCAAATATTCCAGAAAAAAACATATTTAAATTCCAGGGCATTTGGAGAACTTTTATTTTTGGGGTATTTTTTATTGCATGGATAATTCAGAAAACAGACATAAATTACTATTGTTGCTTTATTTAATATAAATAACAGAAAGTAAAAATAGGGTACACAGAGTTGTGTTTTCTAAATTCATCCATCTCATGCTCATCAAAAGGAATCTACTAACAAGGTTGATCAGGTCTTGTTAACAAACTCATTCCGAATAACATGAAACCGGAGAAATTTCGAATGACACTATCTTACCTCAACGGGGATATGCACGTCCCCAATAATAAGAATATCATATTTCTTCTTGACAGTAGGTAGAGGAAATTCAAAACCTCCAAAAATAATCGATGGATTTTTTCCAATAGAGTTTATACTATGATTTTGAGGTTGTTTCCTCGGAAAGTGTACCGTATGCTCATTGCCATTAACATGAAAAGTGACATTGCCTTCGGTGCAATCAATAACAGCCCCTGCAATTTTCAAAAAGGGTCTTCCAAAAATAATAGACATATTATCGTCCTTAGGAATATCAAGAATAACAAGGTCCGTTAAAATAGTAACGTTTGCAACCACAACAGGCACATCCTCACAAATGCCGACAGGTATTGCAGTTGATTTATCGGCCATTTGCAAAGATATTTCAATAGGTGTCAACTTATTCAAATCAAGTCTATGATATAAAGAGAGAGGCATAACACTAACACCGGCTCCAAGATCACATAATGCACTTTTAACATAGTTTCTTTTAATGGAGCATGGTATAGTTGGTACTCCGGGATCTCCTAACTTATTAGGTATTCCACCCTTAATAAAAGTGTAATTAGCAAGCATGGTGGAAATTTCAGCTTCCGGTATCTTTCTTTTATTTGTAACAATTTATTCCATATACTTAGCATAAGGATTCATTTTGATCATATCAGTTAATCGCATACGCAAAAAGATAGGTCTAATCATTTCAGCAAAGCACTCAAAATCCTCATCATCCTTTTTCTTGGATGGTTTGAGAGCAAAAGGCATGGGTTTTTGAACCCATGGTTCTCTTTCCTTACCGTGCTTCCTAGCAACAAAGTATCTCTTATCATAATGTTGATTCTTTGCCAAGATCAACAGCAGGTTCAATTTCTACATCATTATTATTGCTTGGTTGAGCATCAACATGAACATCATCATTAACATTATCACTAGGTTCATGTTCATTACCAGATTGAGTTTCAGTATCAGAAATAGAAATATCATTGGGATTCTTAGGTGTGTCTACAACAGGTTCCCTACAAGCATGCAAAGTCCTATCATTTTTCTTATTCATCTTCTTAGAAGGACTAGGTGCATCTACATTATTTATCTGGGAATCTTTCTCAATTCTCTTAGGATGGCCCTCAGTATACAAAGGTTCCTGAGTCATTTTACCACCTCTAGTCATAACTCTAACAGCATTATCATTTTTACTATTCAATTCATTGAGCAAATCATTCTGAGCTTTAAGTACTTGTTCTACTTGAGTGGTAACCATAGAAGCATGTTTACTAATAAGTTTTAGTTCACCTTTAACATTAGCCATATAAGCACTCAAGTGTTCAATCATATAAGCATTGCGTTTTAATTCTCTACCAAAATAAGCATTGAAGTCTTCTTGCTTAACCATAAAGTTATCAAACTCATCCAAACGTTGGCTAGCAAACTTAGTAAGAGGGATTTCAGCTTTATCATAACTATAGAGAGAATTTACGTTTACTACCTGTGTCGGGTTATCAAGACCATGTGTTTCTTCAATAGGTTATGGATTAAAACCATGTATTTCTTCAACATGCGGTAAATTAAGACCATGTATTTCTTCAACAGGAGATAATTCTTAACATTTTCAACTTTTATACGTTTTCCCTTCATAGATTTCTTTGCCTCTTGCATATCTTCAGGATTGAGAAATAGAACACCCCTTTTCTTCGGAGTTGACTTAGGGGTTGGCTCAGGAAGTGTCCAATTATTTTCATTGGTCAACATATTATTCAATTAAATTTTAGCTTCATCTGGTGTTCTTTCCCTGAAAACACAACCAGCACAACTATCGAGGTGGTCTCTCGAAGCATTGGTTAGTCCATTATAAAAGATATCAAGTATTTCATTTTTCTTAAGAGGATGATCAAGCAAAGCATTAAGTAATTGGAGAAGCCTCCCCCAAGCTTGTGGGAGACTCTCTTCTTCAATTTGCACAAAATTATATATTTACCTTAAAGCATCTTGTTTCTTATGAGAAGGGAAATATTTAGCAAAGAAGTAATAAATCATATCCTGGGGACTACGCACACAACCAGGATCAAGAGAATTAAACCATATCTTAGAATCACCCTTTAATGAGAACAGAAATATCTTATGGATATAATAGTAGCAAGTTTTCTCATCATTAGTGAATAGGGTGGCTATATCATTTAATTTAGTAAGATGTGCCACAACAGTTTCAGATTCATAGCCATAGAAAGGATCAGATTCAACCAAAGTAATTATATCAGGGTCAACAGAGAATTCATAATCCTTATGTAACATCCCAAATTTTGAATTTGGAATGTTATACATTAGATCATTATTGCATATCATATTTTATTTCATTTTGGTTGATCCTAGAAATTTCGCGCAACTCAAGGACCCTGAGAGAGAGTTGGGGATTTCATTATTTTCATATTTGAGTTTTCTTAAATTTTGAAAATAGGATCATTTGATTTTATTTATTTTATCTTCAATTATTTCTATTATAAAAATATGAGAGAGGGAATAAAATGACTTTCCCAAAACAAAGAAATAATGAGGATTTAATAATAAAATCAAATAAGATTTTATTTTGGTTTTATTTGCTATTTTATTTGAATATAGGAAAAATGCACGTTTTTCAAAATTGCATTTAGGCCCCAAATAAATGTTTATCCTGTGCGGCTTCATTTTAGAAGCCGGGGAAAATTTATTTCGGGATTTTTGGAGTCCGTTTAGTAGTTCTTTTGTTTGTTTTTCTGCGCGTAATTATTTAAAAAAAGTGCGAACCGACTACGGGCCGGGATCGGCCAGGACTCCCCTGGCCGAGGCCTTTATATAGCGCCACCCCGGGCCGCCTCAGCCCAAAGCCGCCGCCACCCCAAACCCTAACCCTAGCCACGCCCTAGCCGCCGCTGCCGCCGAACCCGCACGCCGAGGTTGACCGCCGCCGTGTTTATTTAGAAAAACCGTTCTGTTTTTCCGTCGGTTTTTTAGATCCGTTTTTTAGATAGATCGTTTTTTCGGTTTAGTTAATTAGCGAGCGTTCACTCGTTCGTTCGTCTTAACGAATGCGTTCATCGTTTAGATCCAGATAACGAATGTTCGTTCGTTAATCTATTCGTCGTTTTTCTTTTTCTTGGATTTATTCCGCGATTTTTCTGATCGCGATTTCTGATCCGATTTTCGTTCTAGCATAACTTTCCGCTCGTTTATCGAAATCATGCGATTCAAGCGCCTGGAGTTTTGTCTCGAAACCCTTTTTCCGTTTAACCAACTCAAACAAGTTTTTGCGTCTGTAAATTTGACCTAGATCCAGAATACTAAACGAAGCTTGTTTCTTTTGTCGTTTGTCTTTCGTTGCTTTGTTTGATTTGATTCTTTTTGCCAATCGGAGTTCTCAAGTTGAGCTTTCTGGTTAGATCACTTATTTGAGTTTTACCTGTGCATTAGTTGAGTACTTATTGTATGCTTGTTTTTTTGCAATAGAGTACCCGGAGTGCGCCGCTTGCTACTCCGGATCGCTAGGTTTTGCGGATCATCAGCAAGGCAAGTAACACTTTGATCATACTTCCTATTACCCAGTTTTTATTGCATTAGATCAATCCTCACACATTGCATGATTAGGATCTAATTAAATTGTGGGTTTTGGGAAGTAGATGAGGTAGAACCTATTACCAGTTTCATTACCAAACCTTTGGGAGTTACTTCTACGTTTGCTTACCGCTATGTTATGCTAGTAGACGTGGATTGGGTGAGTGTATCCATGACAGATGTGAGATTGTTAAATTAATGGTTTATATAAGGTGGAAACTTAAATACACATCTGGGTGGATTGAGGCACCTGGGTATTCCAGCGATTGCCTGTTTTTCTTTTGGACCGCCACTCAGGCTCAAAGGGATCATGAGATTATTCATACTTGAAACTTCTGTGTGCGGCCACAAGCTACTATGGGCTCTAGAATAGTTAATTAAGTTGTGCGAACTCTTACAGTGGTAGATTAGCAGATGTAGGGGAAAGTAGGTGTAATGGTCTACCCGATCGTAAGGTGCTAGCGCTTCTGAAAGACTATGTCTCGGTCATCCGTTTCTCAAACACCATGAAGTGCGAGAATCTCAACGGAGGAGATCGAGTCTCGTGGGGAAAAGTGCACAAACCTCTGCAGAGTGTATAAACTAATCATAGTTAGCCGTGTCCCCGGTTATGGACATCTTGAGTATCTAGTACTTGGATTATCATGTGAATCTCATCATGTTACTCTAATTAATTTTGTTGGGTTTTAATGATGATGCTTAATTGGGATTGAGAGGGTGTCTACACTCTCAATGTTTAACTACTACCATGATAGTTAAATAAAATGTATTGCTTTGCAGTTGGGAAAAATTGGCTTTACGCAAATCTGTAACCATAGAGCTTCCCACCAGCCAAATATGCATGTAGTATGGCCTTATTCTTTCATTGCTCTCTATGTGTTACATTGCCAGCATATTCCATGTGCTGACCCGTTTCGGGCTGCAACGTTCATGTTGCAGACTTTTCAGACGACGAGTAAAGTGCCTTTAGGTCATGGTTCTATACTCAGTGATGTCGTTGGAGTTGATGGACTCACTTATCTTCCCAGCCTTCCGCTATTATCATTATTAGATGGCCTTAAGCCATATTTATTGTAATAAGTTCTCTCTTGAGACACTCGATGTAATAAGTGTGTGATTGCTACTCTGTTATCAATCCTTCAAGTACTGTGTGGTGTCAGCATTACTGATCCAGGGATGACACTGGAGCACAGAGATTGGACCGTTTGAGGTCTGCTCACTACAAGATGGTATCAGAGCACACGCTGACTGTAGGACACGACCACTAAACTAAAGACCTAGATCACTACTCACTCTTCCGTTTCTGACTCCTCATCTTTTCTACTCTTTTAGGATGGCGGATGCAAGGAACAAGTTCACACAACCGGATGAAGATACACCCTTTGGACGCCACTTGAAGGAAGTCACTAGATACCTAAACATCAGAGTACCAAGCTTCACCGGAACCTACAACGCCACTTTACCGGAGGAGGAGCGCTGGATGATTCAAGTTCAAGTCCAAGAAGGACGTTCATGCCAGTCATTGAGCCCATAGAGTTTTCCTCTAATGCGCCAACCTGGAGTCTAGGAAAGAGCATGGCAGCTCACATCGCCATGGGACGTATTGGAGAAGTTTACCGCAAGGTTCTCAAGGATACTATCTACCAGATTTGTGGGTGCCGAGATGAGCACTGGGAGATGATCAGCACCAAGAAGGATAGATCAATTGCAGCTTTTATCCAGGAGTTGAACCAGCACATTCGACGTCAGGAGAACCAGATGTGCGCAGACATGATAGATCTGAAGAAGGCAAGGACAAGAATCACAGAACTGGTGGAAGAACTCAAGGCTACACATGAAGATTATGAAGAGGAAATCGAAGTACTAGTGGATAAGAATGCCGACCTAACCATGAAGACAGGAATATTTATGGGAGGCCCTACACCAGTAGAAGAAGCCGAAGAACCCAAGGAGATTTGCCCGGAAGACTACATCATCATCGACGACACCGACTCGGATCCAGATGATAGCGATAATGACTATGTTGATGAAGCTGGAGCAGATATCATGGAGTCTGCAACCGAAGAATATTTCTAGTGGACCACCCCAACAGTAGTAGTAGTCCACCATGTAAATATAGTAGTCCGAGCACTTTTGCGATAGTTAGACCGATTGTATGCCCTTGATTGATTGAATGAAGTGAATTGTTTGTGTTTGTCTCATGTGCATATGGGTAGTGTTTTCTCTTCAGACCCCTCTCTATTCTTAAATCTCATCTTTTCTAAACCCATCAGATGCCTCCGAGACGTGACCCCGGATTTACCTTTCCACCGGAGCTCACTCAGCTGATCCAGCAGCAGAACACATTGATGCAGTTGCTAGTCAAGAATCAGAATCAGGGGAACAACAACAACAACAACCCACCACCACCACCTATTGATCACTTAGCCCGTTTTCTTAGGCTGAATCCGCCGGTGTTTTCTAGTACCACTGAGCCTATAGTAGCAGATGATTGGCTCCGCAAGACAACAAGGGAGTTAACCACGGCAGGGTGCACAGATGCAGAAAAGGTGAAGTTTGCCGCACATCAGCTTGACGGATCCGCAACATCATGGTGGGAGAATTTCACAGCCACTTTCCCTATCGACACTGTCACATGGGAACAGTTCCAGCAGGCTTTCCGTACTGCCCATGTTTCAGCAGGAGCTATGGCCATGAAGAAGCGTGAGTTTCGCAACTTGCACCAAGGAGGACGGACAGTTGGCCAGTATGTGGATGACTTTAGTAAGCTAGCACGTTATGCCCCAGATGACGTTGCTACGGATGCAGCTAAGCAGGAGAAGTTTTTGGAAGGACTAAATGATGAGTTGAGCATGCAGTTGATGGTAGCAAGTTTCAATAACTACCAGGAGTTGGTAGATCGTGCTCTTATGATTGAAGGGAAGCAACAGCAAATTGAGAACCTCAAGAGGAAGTATGGACAAGGGAAGTACAATTCTGGAGCTTAGCAGAAGCCGCGCTTTACCCCTAGACTGGGAGGACCTTTTCAGCATACCCATAGGGGAGGTAGCTCGCACAATCATACTGGCCCCAAGAATGGTAATGGGAATGGAGGAAGCAGCGGCCAGAACCGTACCAACCCATCAACCCCAGCCAAGAGAGACCTGAGACAAGCCACTTGCTTTAAGTGCCAGAAGACAGGACATTATGCCAATGAATGTCCTGAATCCCATAATGGAAATGGCAATGGAAGCACTGGGAAGAAGCCGAACCCTTTCAATAGGGGACAGGTGAACCACGTTAATGTGGAGGAGGTTGAAGAGCACCCGGATGTAGTAATTGGTAAGTTTCTGGTTAAGTCATTTACTGCAATCGTTCTTTTAGATACTGGTGCATCGCATTCATACATATCAAGGGGATTTGTGGATAAGTATAACCTGCCCACTAAGGTTCTTAGAACACCCATGCTAGTAAGCTCACCAGGAGCGGAGTATATGGCCAGCCAAGAATGTTTTCAAGTGCCATTGAGTATAGGTAGGCATGTGTTTCCCTCGGATTTAATCATTTTGGAATCACAAGGTTTGGATGTAATTCTGGGTATGGATTGGCTATCGATGTATGGAGGAAACATCGATTGCGCCAGTAAGTCGATTTTGCTTACCACCCCAGAAGGAAGAAGGATCAAGTATGTATCCCGGCATGTGACAAAAAGGACTCAAGTAAATTCCTTAACAGGAGTTGTGCAGGAGGAAGTACCAGTAGTGAAGGATTTCCCTGACGTGTTTCTAGACGAGTTGCCAGGCATGCCACCGGATAGAGATATTGAGTTTTTGATTGAGCTTTTGCCAGGCACATGGCCAATATCTAAGAGACCATATAGGATGCCCGCAAAGGATTTGGAGGAGATTAAGAAGCAGATTAAGGAGTTACTGGATAAAGGATATATTCGCCCAAGTTCTTCGCCTTGGGGATCACCAATACTTTTAGTGGAGAATAAGGATGGATCATTAAGGATGGTTGTTGATTATCGAGGATTGAATGAAGTAACAATCAAGAACAAGTACCCACTACCGATGATCAATGATCTGTTTGACTGATTGCAAGGAGCTAAGGTATTTTCCAAGATCGATTTGTGATCAGGATACCATCAGTTGAAGATTCGAGAACAGGATATACCTAAGACGGCTTTTACCACCAGGTATGGGCTGTACGAGTATACCGTTATGTCATTTGGTCTGACTAACACACCTGCATATTTTATGAACATGATGAACAAAGTGCTTATGGAGTTTTTGGATAAGTTCATCGTAGTGTTCATTGATGATATTCTGGTTTACTCGAAGAATGAAGAGGAGCATAAGGAGCATTTGCGTTTGGTACTTGAGAAGCTCAGAGAACAGCAGTTGTATGCCAAGTTTAGCAAATGTGAATTTTGGTTGAAGGAAGTTGGATTCCTAGGAATGTTATATCCGAAGAAGGTATAGCAGTAGATCCCACCAAGGTTGACACTGTGACAAATTGGGAAGCCCAAACAATAGTTGGAGAGATCCAGAGTTTTCTCGGACTTGCGGGATACTACCGGAGATTCATTGAAAATTTCTCGAAGATTGTGAAGCCTATGACAGAGTTGTTGAAGAAGGATACCAAGTTCAAATGGACTGAGGAATGTGAGGCCAGTTTCCAGGATTTGAAGAAACGTTTGGTTACATCACCAGTGTTGATTTTGTTGGATCATACCAAGGATTATGAGGTGTATTGCGACGCTTCACGTCGAGGACTTTGAGCTGCGCTTATGCAGGAAGGAAGAGTTGTTTCATATGCCTCACGACAGCTTAAGCCTCATGAGTTAAATTATGCCACGCATGATTTGGAGTTAGCAGCCGTAGTGCATGCTTTAAAGACTTGGAGACATTTTCTCATTGGAAACCATTGTGAAGTGTACACGGATCACAAGAGTTTGAAGTATATTTTCACGCAAGAGTTGAATCTCAGGAAAAGGAGATGGTTGAAGCTCGTCAAGGATTATGATATGAGATTGCATTATCATCCCGGAAAGGCTAACATAGTAGCCGATGCGCTGAGCCGTAAAAGTCATGTCAACACCTTAATGATGGGAGATTTACCAAGGGAGTTAGCCGAAAATCTTCGTGAGCTATGTTTGGAGATAGTCCCGAGAGGCTATGTAGCAGCATTGGAGATTCAGTCTACTTTGATGGATAAGATCAGAGAAGCTCAGAAGACTGGCAAGGAGATTGCTTCTATTAAGGAGAAAATGAGCAAAGGAAAAGCTAAAGGATTTCATGAGGATGAGCATGATACCTTATGGTTTGAAGACCGTGTTTATGTGCCAAATGACCCGGAGATCAGGAAGTTAATTCTGCAAGAGGCCCATGATTCACCGTATTCGATTCACCCAGGAAATACCAAGATGTATTTGGATTTGAAGGATACTTTTTGGTGGACCGGAATGAAGAAGGATATTGTGGAGTATGTAGCAGTTTGTGATGTATGTCAGAGAGTAAAGGCAGAGCATCTGAAGCCAGCAGGATTGTTACAGCCATTGCCAATACCCGAATGGAAGTGGGATAAGCTACGCATGGATTTTATCACGGGATTGCCCAGAACTCGTTCAGGCTATGACTCGATTTGGGTTGTAGTCAATCGTTTAACAAAGGTAGCTCATTTCATCCCAGTGAAGACTACCTACACCAGTGCCAAGTTGGCAAAGATATACATGACCAGGATCGTATGTCTGCATGGAGTTCCAAGGAGCATTATATCAGATAGAGGAACCTAGTTTACCTCAAAGTTCTGGAATCAGTTGCATGAAACTTTGGGTACCAGGCTAGAGTTCAGTACAGCTTTCCATCCGCAGACAGATGGACAGACCAAGAGAATCAATCAGATTTTGGAGGATATGCTGAGAGCTTGTGCGCTAGATTATGGATCTAGTTGGGACGACAATTTGCCATACGCAGAGTTCTCTTACAATAACAACTATCAATCCAGAATGAAGATGGCCCCTTTCGAAGTCTTGTACGGAAGGAGGTGCAGAACCCCATTGTCGTGGGATGAAGTTGGAGACCGCCAGTTGTTTAGACCAGATTTGATTAAGGAGTCTGAACAGAAGGTGAAATTGATTCGCGGTAGGCTCAAGGTAGCCCAGTCCAGGCAGAAGAGCTATGCAGATTCTAAACGCAAGGAGACAGTTTACGAAGTCGGAGACCGAGTTTATCTTCGAGTATCTCCACTTCGAGGAGTTAAGCGCTTTGGAGTTAAGGGAAAGTTAACGCCACGTTTTGTAGGACCATACAAGGTTTTGGAGCGTATGGGAGAAGTAGCCTACAAGTTGGAATTACCCGAAGGATTATCAGGAGTTCACGACATATTCCACATTTCCCAGTTGAAGAAGTGCCACACAAAGATGGCTAATATACCGCTGAGAGGTACAGTGCCGCTGGAAGCGATTCAGTTGGACAGTGATTTGACCTATGAGGAGAAACCAGTTAAGATTCTCGAGTATGCCAGCCGAGTAACCCGTAGTAAGGTTATCAAGTTTTGCAAAGTTTAGTGGAGCCACCTCACGAAGGATGAAGCCACTTGGGAGCGAGAGGAAGATCTGTTGAAGGACCACCCTCACCTATTTTCTAGTCAACCCGAATCTCGAGGGCGAGATTCATCTTAAGGGGGGTAGGTTTGTAACATCCCAAATTTTCAATTTGGAATATTATACATTAGATCATCATTGCATATCATATTTTATTGCATTTTGGTTGATCCTAGAAATTTCACGCAACTCAAGGACCCTCGGTGAGAGTTGGGGATTTTGTTATTTTCATATTTGAGTTTTCTCAAATTTTGAAAATAGGATCATTTGATTTTATTTATTTTATCTTCAATTATTTCTATTATAAAAATATGAGAGAGGGAATAAAATGACTTTCCCAAAATAAAGAAATAATGAGGATTTAATAATGAAATCAAATAAGATTTTATTTTGGTTTTATTTGCTATTTTATTTGAATTTAGGAAAAATGCGCGTTTTTCAAAATTGCCCTTAGGCCCCAAATAAATGTTCATCATGTGCGGCTTGATTTTAGAAGCCGGGGAAATTTTATTTCGGGATTTTTGGAGTCCGTTTAGTATTTCTTTTGTTTGTTTTTCTGCGTGTAATTATTTAAAAAAAGTGTGAACCGACTACGGGCCGGGATCGGCCAGGACTCCCCTGGCCGAGGCCTTTATATAGCGCCACCCCGGGCCGCCTCAACCCAAAGCCGCCGCCGCCCCAAACCCTAACCGTAGTCGCGCCCTAGCCACCGCCGCCACCGCCGCCGCCGCCGGACCCGCAAGCCGAGGTTGACCGCCGCCGTTTTTTTAGAAAAACCGTTCGGTTTCTCCGTCGGTTTTTTTAGATCCGTTTTTTAGATAGATCGGTTTTTTTGGTTTAGTTAATTAGCGAGCGTTTGCTCATTCGTTCGTTTTAACGAACGCGTTCATCCTTTAGATCCAGATAACGAACGTTTGTTCGTTAATCTGTTCGTCGTTTTCTTTTTCTCGGATTTATTCCGCCATTTTTCTGATCGCGATTTCTGATCCGATTTTCATTATAGTATGACTTTTCGCTCATTTATCGGAATCAGGCGATTCAAGCGCCTGGAGTTTCGTCTTCCGTTTAACTAACTCAAACAAGTTTTTGTCTCTGTAAAATTTGACCTAGATCCAGAATAGTAAACGAAGCTTGTTTCTTTTGTCATTTGTCTTTCGTTGCTTTGTTTGATTTGATTATTTTTGCCAATCGGAGTTCTTAAGTTGAACTTTCTGGTTAGATCTCTTATTTCATTTTTACCTGTGCATTAGTTTATTGTATGCTTGTTTGTTTGCGCTACAGTACCCGGACTGCGCCGCTTGCTACTTCGAATCGCTAGGTTTTGCGGATCATCAGCAAGGCAAGTAACACTTTGATCATACTTCCTATTACCCAGTTTTTATTGCATTAGATCAATCCTCACACATTGCATGATTAGGATCTAATTAAATTGTGGGGTTTGGGAAGTAGATGAGGTAGAACCTATTACATGTTTCATCACCAAACCTTTGGGAGTTACTTCTACATTTGCTTACCGCTATGCTATGCTAGTAGACGTGGATTGGGTGAGTGTATCTATGACAGATGTGAGATTGTTAAATTAATGGTTTATCTAAGGTGGAAACTTAAATACACATCTGGGTGGATTGAGGCACCTGGGTATTCCAGCGATTGCCTATTATTCTTTTGGACCGCCACCCAGGCTCAAAGGGATCATGAGATTATTAATACTAGAAATTTTCGTGTGCAGCCACAAGCTACTATGGGCTCTAGCATAGTTGATTAAGTTGTGTGAACTCTTACAGTGGTAGACTAGCAGATGTAGGGGAAAGTAGGTGTTACGGTCTACCCGATCGTAAGGTGCTAGCGCTTCTGAAAGACTATGTCTCGGTCATCCATTTCTCAAACACCATGAAGTGCGAGAATCTCAACGGAGGAGATCGAGTCTTGTGGGGAAAAGTGCGCAAACCTCTGCAGAGTGTATAAACTAATCATGGTTAGCCGTGTCCCCGGTTATGGACATCTTGAGTATCTAGTACTTGGACTATCATATGAATCTCATCATGTTACTCTAATTAATTTTGTTGGGTTTTAATGATGATGCTTAATTGGGATTGAGAGGGTGTCTACACTCTCAATGTTTAACTACTACCATGATAGTTAAATAAAATGTATTCCTTTGCAGTAGGGAAAAATTGGCTTTACGCAAAATGTAACCATAGAGCTTCCCACCAGCCAAATATGCATGTAGTATAGCCTTATTCTTTCATTGCTCTCTATGTGTTACATTGCCAGCATATTCCATGTGCTGACCCATTTCGGGCTGCAACGTTCATGTTGCAGACTTTTCAGACGACGAGTAAAGTGCCTTTAGGTCGTGGTTCTATACTCAGTGATGCCGTTGGATTTGATGGACTCACTTATCTTCCAAGCCTTCCGCTGTTATCGTTATTAGATGGCCTTAGGCCATATTTATTGTAATAAGTTCTCTCTTGAGACACTCAATGTAATAAGTGTGTGATTGCTACTCTGTTATAAATCCTTCAAGTACTTTGTGGTGTCAGCATTACTGATCCAGGGATGACACTGGAGCACAGAGATTGGACCGTTTGACGTCTGGTCGCTACACCTTATTAGTAACAAAGATAGGTGAAGTAGCATAAGCAGGATCATATTTCATTCTAGCATTCAGAGTTTTTTGTTTCAGCTTGGCTAATAATTTCTTAAGATCACTCCTATCATTGCAAGCAAGAAAGTCTCTAGCAGTTTCTTCATCCATAACATAACCCTCAGGAACAATATGCGATTCATATCTAGGGGGAGAATCTTCATCATCACTTTCATCAATATTATTAGTTTCAATAATCTATTCTCTCTAGCCCTAGCAAGTTGTTCATCAAGAAATTCACCAAGTGGCACAGTAGTATTAAGCATAGAAGTAGTTTCATCATAAGTATCATGCATAGCAGAAGTGGCATCATCAATAACATGCGACATATCAGAATTAATAGCAGAAGCAGGTATAGGTGTCGCAAGCTTACTCAAAACAGAAGGTGAATCAAGTGCAGAGCTAGATGGAAGCTCCTTACCTCCCCTCGTAGTTGAGGGATAAATCTTGGTTCTTGGATCTTTCAAGTTCTTAATAATGATAAGAAGATATAAATCCCAAGTCACTCAAAGAATAGAGATATGCTCCCCGGCAACGGTGCCAGAAAATAGTCTTGATAACCCACAAGTATAGGGGATCGCAACAGTTTTCGAGGGAAGAGTATTCAACCCAAATTTATTGATTCGACATAAGGGGAGCCAAAGAATATTCTCGAGTATTAGCAGCTGAGTTGTCAATTCAACCACACGTGGAAACTTAATATCTGCAGCAAGGTATTTAGTAGAAAAGTAATATGATAGTAGTGGTAATAGTAGTAAAAGGTAATGGTAGCAAAAGTAATATTTTTGGTGTTTTATAGTGATTGTAACAATAGCAACGGAGAAGTAAATAAGCAAAGAACAATATATGGAAAGGTCGTAGGAAATGGATCGGTGATGGAGAATTATGTCGGATGCGGTTCATCATGTAATGGTCATAACCTAGGGTGACACAGAACTAGCTCCAATTCATCAATGTAATGTAGGCACGTATTCTGAATATAGTCATACATGCTTATGGAAAAGAACTTGCATGACATCTTTTGTCCTACCCTCCCGTGGTAGCGGGGTCCTATTGGAAACTAAGGGATATTAGGGCCTCCTTTCAATAGAGTACCAGACCAAAGCATTAACACATAGTGAATACATGAACTCCTCAAACTACGGTCATCACCGGGAGTGGTCCTGATTATTGTCACTTCGGGGTTGCGGATCATAACACATAGTAGGTGACTATAGACTTGCAAGATAGGATCAAGAATTCTCATATATTGATGAAAACATAATAGGTTCAGATCTGAAATCATGGCACTCGGGCCCTAGTGACAAGCATTAAGCATAGCAAAGTCATAGCAACATCAATCTCAGAACATAGTGGATACTAGGGATCAAACCCTAACAAAACTAACTCGATTATATGATAAATCTCATCCAACCCATCACCATCCAGCAAACCTACGATGGAATTACTCATGCACGGCGGTGAGCATCATGAAGTTGGTGATGGAGGAAGGTTGATGATGACGATGGCGACGGATTCCCCTCTCCGGAGCCTCGAACGGACTCCAGACCAGCCCTCCCGAGAGAGTTTAGGGCTTGGCGGCGGCTCCGTATTGTAAAACATGATGAATCCTTGTCTCTGGTTTTTTTTCCTCCAAAGTGAATATATGGAGTCAGGGTTGAGGTCGGTGGAGCTTCAGGTGGCCCACGAGGCAGGGGGAGCGCCTCCCACCCTCGTGGACAGGTGGAGGCCCCCTGACGTGGATCTTCCTTCTAGTATTTTTTTACATATTCCAAAATAATTCTCCGTTGGTTTTTAGGTCATTCCGAGAACTTTTATTTCTGCACAAAAATATCACCATGGCAATTCTGCTGAAAACAGCGTCAGTCCGGGTTAGTTCCATTCAAATCATGCAAGTTAGAGTCCAAAACAAGGGCAAAAGTGTTTGGAAAAGTAGATACAACGGAGACGTATCATGAACCAGTATCAAATACCCAGGCACTACTGCGAGCATTAGTAAGGTACACATCAATAACATGTATATCAAATATACCTTTCACTTTGGCATCCTTCTTCTGCACCAAATACTTGGGGCAGTTCCGCTTCTAGTGACCAGTCCCTTTGCAGTAGAAGCACTCAGTCTCAGGCTTAGGTCCAGACTTGGGTTTCTTCACTTGAGCAGCAACTGGCCTGTTGTTCTTATTGAAGTTCCCCTTCTTCCCTTTACCCTTTTTCTTGAAACTGGTGGTCTTGTTGACTATCAACACTTGATGCCCCTTCTTGATTTCTATCTCCGCAGCCTTTAGCATTGCGAAGAGCTCAGGAATCGTCTTATCCATCCCTTGCATAATATAGTTCATCACGAAGCTCTTGTAGCTTGGTGGCAGTGATTGAAGAACTCTGTCAATGACACTATCATCACGAAGATTAACTCCCAGCTGAGTCAAGTGGTTGTGGTACCCAGACAATCTAAGTGTCTATTCACTGACAGAACTATTCTCCTCCATTTTGCAGCTGTAGAACTTATTGGAGATTTCATATCTCTCAATCCGGGCATTTGCTTGAAACATTAGCTTCAACTCCTGGAACATCTTATATGCTCCATGACAATCAAAACGTCGTTGAAGTCCCGGTTCTAAGCCGTAAAGCATGGCACACTGAACTATCGAGTAGTCATCAGCTTTGCTCTGCCAGGTGTTCACAACATCTGGCGTTGCTCCTGCAGCGGGTTTGTCACCTAGCAGTGCTTCTAGGACGTAATTCCTCTGTGCAGCAATGAGGATAATCCTCAAGTTATGGACCCAGTCCGTGTAGTTGCTACCATCATCTTTCAACTTAGCTTTCTCTAGGAACGCATTAAAATTCAATGGAACAACAGCACGGGCCATCTATCTACAACAACATAGACACGCAAAATACTATCAGGTACGAAGTTCATGATAAATTAAAGTTCAATTAATAAAATTACTTAAGAACCCCCACTTAGATAGACATCTCTCTAATCATCTAAGTTATCACGTCATCCATATCAACTAAACCATGTCCGATCATCACGTGAGATGGAGTAGTTTTCAACGGTGAACATCACCATGTTGATCATATCTACTATATGATTCATGCTCGACCTTTCAGTCTCAGTGTACCGAGGCCATATCTGCATATGCTAGGCCCGTCAAGTTTAACCCAAGTATTCGGCGTGTGCAAAACTGGCTTGCACCCGTTGTATGTGAACGTAGAGCTTATCACACCCGATCATCACGTGGTGTCTCGGCACGACGAACTGTAGCAACGGTGCATACTCAAGGAGAACACTTATTATACCTTGAAATTTAGTGAGAGATCATCTTATAATGCTACCACCGAACTAAGCAAAATAAGATGCATAAAGGATAAACATCACATGCAATCAATATAAGTGATATGATATGCACATCATCATCTTGTGCCTTTGATCTCCATCTCCAAAGCACCGTCATGATCACCATCGTCACTGGCTTGACACCTTGATCTCCATCGAAGCATCATTGTCGTCTCGCCAACTATTGCTTCTACGACTATCGCTACCGCTTAGTGATAAAGTAAAGCAATTACATGGCGATTGCATTTCATACAATAAAGCGACAACCATATGGCTCATGCCAGTTGCCGATAACTGTATTACAAAACATGATCATCTCATACAATAAAATTTTGCATCATGTCTTGACCATAGAACATCACAACATGCCCTGCAAAAACAAGTTAGACGTCCTCTACTTTGTTGTTGCCAGTTTTACGTGGCTGCTATGGGCTGAGAAAGAACCGTTCTTACCTACGCATAAAAAACCACAACGCGTCATAGTGATTGCTTTTTGATCTTTGGAAAGAACCATGTTCATTGAATCCGATTCAACTAAAGTTGGAGAAACTGACACCCACCAGCCACCTGTGTGCGAAGCACGTCGGTACAACCAGTCTAGCGTAAGCGTACACGTAATGTCGGTCTGAGCCGCTTCATCCAACAATACCGCAGAATCAAGAATCAACTAGTGACAGCAAGCAATATGTATATACCCACGCCCACAACTCCTTTGTGTTCTACTCGTGCATATAACATCTACGCATAAACCTAGCTCGGATGCCACTGTTGGGGAACGCAGTAATTTCAAAAAAAAAAATCTACGCACACGCAAGATCTATCATGGTGATGCATAGAAACGAGAGGGGAAGAGTGCTATCCACGTACCCTCATATACCGTAAGCGGAAGCATTATGACAACGCGGTTGATGTAGTCGTACGTCTTCACGATCCGACCGATCCTAGTACCGAAAGTACAGCACCTCCGCGATCTGCACACGTTCGGCTCGGTGACGTCCCACGAACTCTCGATCTAGCAGAGTGTCGAAGGATATCTTCGTTAGCACTATGGCGTGATGACGGTGATGATGAAGCTACCGGCGCAGGGCTTCGCCTAAGCACTACGACGATATGACCGAGGTGGATTATGGTGGAGGGGGGCATCGCACATGGCTAAGGGATCCATGATCAATTTGTGTGTCCTAGGGTGTCCCTGCCCCCGTATATAAAGGAGCAAGGGGGGAGGCCGGCCGGCCCTTGGGGCGCGCCAGGAGAGGAGTCCTCCTCCTAGTAGGAGTAGGACCCCCCTTTCCTAGTCCTACTAGGAGGAAGGGGGAAGGAAGGAGAGGGAGAGAAGAGAAGGAAAGGGGGGCACCGCCCCCCTTCCCTAGTCCAATTCAGACTAGAGGGGAGGGGGCACGCGGCCTTGCCTTGGCTGGCCCTCTCTCTCCACTTAAGGCCCATGTGGCCCATTTGTTCCCTTGGGGGTTCCGATAACCCCTGGCACTCCGATACTTATCCGGTGGCCCCTGGAACTCATCCGGTGTCTGAATATAGTCATTCAATATATCAATCTTTATGTCTCGACCATTTCGAGACTCCTTGTCATGTCCGTGATCACATCCGGGACTCCGAACTATCTTCAGTACATCAAAACACATAAACTCATAATACCGATCGTCATCGAACGTTAAGCGTGCGGACCCTACATGTTCGAGAACTATGCAGACATGACCGAGACACGTCTCCGGTCAATAAGAAATAGTGGAACCTGGATGTTCATATTGGCTCCCACATATTCTACGAAGATCTTTATCGGTCAAACCGCATAACGATATACGTTGTTCCCTTTGTCATCGGTATGTTACTTGCCCAAAATTCAATTGTCGGCATCTCAATACCTAGTTCAATCTCGTTATTGGCAAGTCTCTTTACTCATTTCGTAATGCATCATCCCGTAACTAACGCATTAATCACATTGCTTGCAAGGCTTATAGTGATGTGCATTACCGAGAGGGCTCAAAGATACCTCTCCGATACTTGGAGTGACAAATCCTAATCTCAATCTATGCCAACTCAACAAACACCATCGGAGACACCTATAGAGCATCTTTATAGTCACCCAGTTACGTTGTGACATTTGATAGCACACTAAGTGTTCCTCTGGTATTCGGGAGTTGCATGATCTCATAGTCATAGGAACGTGTATAAGTTATGGAGAAAGCAATAGCAACAAACTACACGATCATCGTGCTAAGCTAACGGATGGGTCAACTCAATCACATCATTCTCTAATGATGTGATCCTGTTAATCAAATGACAACTCATCCCTATGGTTAGGAAACATAACCATCATTGATTCAACGAGCTAGTCTAATAGAGGCATACTAGTGACACTCTATTTGTCTATGTATTCACACATGTATTAAGTTTCCAGTTAATACAATTCTAGCATGAATAATAAACATTTATCATGATATAAGGAAATATAAATAACAACTTTATTATTGCCTCTAGGGCATATTTCCTTCATTCTCCATGTCGTGTTTCAAGTTACCAAGGGGATTATGTGAGCATCTCAACATGTTGATCCGGAAGTTTTGATGGGGCTCATAGGAAGGCAAACGCAAACCTCACTGGGACTCATGGGAGACTACGACATAGCCCAAGGGCATGGGTGGTCTTGGGTTTAAAGATTTTGAACTCTTTAACTTGGCAATGTTGGCAAAGAAAGTGTGGCGTCTACTGCAGGAGCCCAACTCTCTCAATGCCCGGTTACTTAAGAGCATATATTATCCAACAAGTGATATTCTGCAAGCCACACTAGGAGGTCACCCGAGCCAGCTTTGGAGATCCATAATTGAAGGCCGTGGCGTTCTGAAGCAGGGTCTGATTCGGCGGGTTGGAAACGGGGCAACCACCAACATATGGACGGATAACTGGCTTCCAAGGAAAGAGATGCTTCGACCCTATGGGTACATTTCTGCTAACCCACAACAGCTTGTGTCTGAACTGATAGACTCAACCTCAGCTAGCTGGAATAAGCAAAGGGCGAATGAGGTGTTTATGCCAATGGATGCAAATATTATATTGGGCATTCCTCCCTGCACACGCAATATAGATGACTTTTGGTGCTGGAATTTCGAGAGCAAAGGTATTTGTTGGGGATATAGTTACTAGGTATGACCCGCCCAGGAGGGGCCGGGTCAACCCCAATGGTGGGTTACAAAAGAAGCCCAGTAATATTGAAGGTGATAGTTTGTTAAAGATTCATAGAAGGCCTAAGCCCAGAGATGGCTTAAGGCCCAATATTGTAAACTGCCGTATGTAAGGAAAGACTTGTAAAGAAAGGCACGTAAAAGAAGTCACCAAGCCGGACACGTTTTATAAGCCGGCCGGGACTCTGTAGGCCGCTAGGCGTCAACCCGTGTATATAAGGGGACGACCCAGCAGCGGCTTAGGGAAAGACACAACAACTCGAAGCCAGGACAAGCATTTTCGCTCCCTGGTCTTCGAAACCCTAGCAATTCCAAACACAACTAGATGTAGGCTTTTACCTTCATCGTAAGGGGCCGAACTAGTATAAAACCTCTCGTGTCCTTTGTCCCTATTAACCCCTTTAAGCTTCCTAGTTGCGATGGCCCTACGACTAAGTCCTTTCGCTAGGACATTTGCCGTGACAATTCCACGACAGTTGGCGCCCACCGTGGGGCCAGCGCACGGTGGATTTGAGTTCTTGAAGGGCAACTTCGAAGGGCTCAAGGGATACGTTGTGGGCCGGATGACCAAGAGTCGTCGCAGAAAACTCTACATCGACGATGAAGACTGGGGCCCCGAGGCCGGCTCAATTGATACGGGTACCGGGTCCCCTTCGGCGGAATTCATGTCTTCATCGGTCGGATCGGCGAATTGATGACCCACAAGTATAGGGGATCGCAACAGTTTTCGAGGGTAGAGTATTCAACCCAAATTTATTGATTCGACACAAGGGAAGCCAAAGAATATTCTCAAGTATTAGCAGATGAGTTGTCAATTCAACCACACCTGGAAACTTAATATCTGCAGCAAAGTGTTTAGTAGCAAACTAATATGATAGTAGTGATAATGGTAACAAAAGGTAACAGTAGTAAAAGTAATGTTTTTGGTATTTTGTAGTGATGATAGCAATAGCAATGGAAAAGTAAATAAGGGGAGAACAATATATGGAAAGCTCGTAGGCAATGGATCAGTGATGGAGAATTATGTCGAATGCGGTTCATCATGTAACAGTCATAACCTAGGGTGACACAGAACTAGCTCCAGTTCATTGATGTAAGTAGGCATGTATTCCGAATATAGTCATACGTGCTTATGGAAAAGAACTTGCATAACATCTTTTGTCCTACCCTCCCGTGGCAGCGGGGTCCTTACGGAAACTAAGGGATATTAAGGCCTCCTTTTAATAGAGAACCGGAACAAAGCATTAACACATAGTGAATACATGAACTCCTCAAACTACGGTCATCACCGGTAAGTATCCCGATTATTGTCACTTCGGGGTTAACGGATCATAACACATAATAGGTGACTATAGACTTGCAAGATTGGATCAAGAACTCTCATATATTGATGAAAACATAATAGGTTCAGATCTGAAATCATGGCACTCAGGCCCTAGTGACAAGCATTAATCATAGCAAAGTCATAGCAACATCAATCTCAGAACATAGTAGATACTAGGGATCAAACCCTAACAAAACTAACTCGATTACATGATAGATCTCATCCAACCCATCACTGTCCAGCAAGCCTCTGATGGGCGCGCCCCCACCCTCGTGGATGGTGGTGGGCCCCCTGGCCTTCATCTTTCGCAGGTATTTTTTATATTTTCCAAAAAGTTGCTCCGTGAAGTTTCAGGTCATTCCGAGAACGTTTGTTTCTGCACATAAATAAAACCATGGTAATTCTGCAGAAAACAGCGTCAGTCCGGGTTAGTTCCATTCAAATCATGTAAGTTAGAGTCCAAAACAAGGGGAAAAGTGTTTGGAAAAGTATATATGACGGAGATGTATCAACTCCCCCAAGCTTAAACCTTTGCTTGTCCTCAAGCAATTCAGTTGATAAACTGAAAGTGATAAAGAAAAACTTTTACAAACTCTGTTTGCTCTTGTTGTTGTAAATATGTAAAGCCAGCATTCAAGTTTTCAGCAAAGATTATAACTAACCACATTCGCAATAACGCTTAGGTCTCAAGTTTACTCATATCAATAGCATAATCAACTAGGAGCAATAATAAAAAATCTTGGATGACAACACTTTCTCAAAACAATCATAATATGATATAACAAGATGGTATCTCGCTAGCCCTTTTTGAGATCGCAAAATATGAATGCAGAGCACCTTTAAAGACCAAGGACTGACTAGACATTGTAATTCATGGTAAAAGAGATCCAGTCAAGTCATACTCAATGTAAACTAACAATAATGAATGCAAATGACAGCGGTGCTCTCTAACTGGTGCTTTTTAATAAGAGGATGATGACTCAGCATAAAAGTAAATAGATAAGCCCTTCCCAGAGGGAAGCAGGGATTTGTAGAGGTGCCAGAGCTCGGTTTTGAAACAGAGGTGAATAATATTTTGAGCGGTATACTTTCATTGTTAACATAACAACCAAGAGATGGCGATATCTTCCATGCTACACACATTATAGGCGGTTCCCAAACAGAATGGTAAAGTTTATACTCCCCCTTCCACCCAAAAGCATCAATCCATGGCTTGCTCGAAACAACGAGTGCCTCCAACTAACAAGGGTCCTAGGGGGGTTTTGTTTGCAATTATTTTGATTTAGTTTGCATAAAGCATGGGATTGGGCATCCCGATGACCAGCCATTTATCTCGTGAGTGAGGAGCGGAGTCCACTCCTCTTGAGAATAACCCGCCTAACATGGAAGATACAGACAACCCTAGTTGATACATGAGCTATTCGATCATTCAAAACAGGATATTTATTTGAAGGTTTAGAGTTTGGCACATACAAATTTACTTGGAATGGCAGGTAGATACCGTATATAGGTAGGTATAGTGGACTCATGTGGAATAACTTTGGGGTTTAAGGGATTGGATGCACAAGCAGTATTCCCGCTTAGTACAGGTGAAGGCTAGCAAAATACTGGGAAGCGACCAGCTAGAGAGCGACAACAGTCATGAACATGCATTAAAATTAATCAACACTGAATGCAAGCATGAGTAGGATATAATCCACCATGAACATAAATATCATGAAGGCTATGTTGATTTTGTTTCAACTACATGCGTGAACATGCGCCAAGTCAAGTCACTTAAATCATTCAGATGAGGATACCACCCTATCATACCACATCATAACTATCTCAATAGCATGTTGGCACGCAAGGTAAACCATTATAACTCATAGCTAATCAAGCATGGCACAAGAAACTATGATCTCTAGTTGTCATTGCAAACATGTTTATTCATAATAGGCTGAATCAGGAACGATGAACTAATCATATTTACAAAAACAAAAGAGGTCGAGTTCATACCAGCTTTTCTCATCTCAGCCAGTCCATCATATATCATCATAATTGCCTTTCACTTGCACGATCGAATGATGTGAATAATAATAATAATAGTGCACGTGCATTGGACTGAGTTGGAATCTGCAGGCATTTAATAAACAGGAGAAGACAAGGCAATATGGGCTCTTTTGTCAGATAAACAATAATGCATATAAGAGCCACTTCAACAATTTAATTATGGTCTTCTCCTATCAACTCCCAAAGGAAAGAAAAGGAATAAAACTATTTACACGGGAAAGCTCCCAACAAGCAGAAGAAGAACAGGAAATCTTTTTGGGTTTTCTTTTTAATTACTACTACAAGCATGGAAATTAAACTGATTAAAAACTACAACTAATTTTTTTGGTTTTTTCTTAAGGTTAATTAAACACACAAGAAGAAAGCATAAAAAGGGAAATAAACTAGCATGGATGATAAAATGGAAAAGTATGAGCACCGACATCTAGCAATGAGTGTGTGAACATAAATGTAATGTCGGTGGGAAATACGTACTCCCCCAAGCTTAGGCTTTTGGCCTAAGTTGGTCTATGGCCACGGCTGGCCTGGCGGATATCCATAATAGTAGTTGGGGTCGTACTGCGATGCAGCGGCTATCGCCTGCTGAGCTGCAGCATGGCGACGAGCGGCCTCCGCTCTCCTCTCATACTCATCTGCCTCCTATCTGGTAATAGTATGTCTTCCTTTTGCCTGATGATCAAAGAAGGCAGGAGGAGGGAGAGTAATATGGACAGCATGGCGTCTGTTAAAGATTAGTCGATACTGGAGATGTGATTCATTCCTGTCGACAAACTGGTGGTGAACCATAGCATTAAAGTCTAGGTAAGAAGGAGGTAATTCAATATCATCTTCGCGTATGGCTATACCAAGAAAATTAGCTATGCGGGTTGCATAAATTCAACCAAAGAAATCTCCATTAGATCTATTAAGATGCAACCTATGTGCAACAATGGCTCCCAAATTATAAGATTTGTCTCCTAACACAACACTCGGAAGAATACTGAGGTCAGGGAGACACATGTGACATGCCTCATCTTTACCATTAATGCATCTACCTACGAAGAGAGCAAAATAATGTATAGGAGGAAAGTGAATGCTCCCTATGGTGGTTTGTGTTATATCTCTAGATTCTCCCACAGTTATACTAGCAAGAAAATCTCTAAATTCAGATTTGCGAGGATCCCTTATACTACCCCATTGTGGAAGTTTGCAAGAAGTGGTAAAATCCTCTAAGTCCATAGTATAAGAATTACCATAAAGATCAAACAAGACAGTTGGAGAATTCCGTGAAGTTGAAAATTCAAACCTCCTCACAAAGGTACTGGTGAGGTTGTGATACCGGTTGCACTTCTCTTCCTCGAAGCTCACAAGATCAGCGTTACACAAATATGCGTTGAATTCTTCCTTAATTCCCGCTCGATCCATAAAGTTCTCAGAAGGACGTTCACAAGGAAGCACTAGAGCGTCTCTTGGTGGCTCGTCATCAGCATCACGCATTGCAAGCATGGGTCCTTGCTTCCTTGAAGACCCACCTTGGAACATTTTCCTAAGCATATTTCTTCCTCTGAAAAATTCTGAAAATTTTTAGTAACTTCAAAATAAAAGTAAATCAAACTCAATAATATTGATAGCAACTACTCCTACAAGTGCCTAGAGCCTATATCATGCATCAAAACTACTTTTGACCATATAAATTTGACATGCAAGCTCAAGAACGGGGTCACCTAAGCAGCAAACATTTGCAATGAATAAAGCACTAGAACAAAAACTAATTGGACCAATGGAGGAGTCACATACCAAGGAACAATCTCCCCAAGCAGTTTTGTGAGAGGTGCTTTGAGCAAGGAGATCGAAAATGGTAGCAAAGTGAGCTAGAACTCGTGCTTGAGCTGGATATTCGTGTTTGGGGGAGGAAGAAGGAGTGTATGGGTGAAAGGATAAGTGGAGGAGGGCCACCATGCGCCCACGAGGCAGGGAGCGCGCCCAGGGGGTAGGGTGCGCCCTCCACCCTTGTGGGCAGGTGGTTGGCCCCCCTGCTGTGTTCTTAGTGCCAAATATTCTCAAATATTCTGGAAATAATCACATTTAAATTTCAGGGCATTTCGAGAACTTTTATTTTTGAGGTATTTTTATATTGCACGGATAATCAGATAGTAGACAGAAAAATATTTGTTTTTATTTTATTTAATATAAGTATCAGAAAGTAAAAGTGGGGTACAGAGGGTTGTGCCTTCTAGTTTCATCCATCTCATGGTCATTAAAAGGAATCCACTAACAAGGTTGATCAAGTCTTGTTAACGAACTCATTCCGAATAACATGGAACCGAAGAAATTTTGAATAACACTATGTTACCTCAACGGGGATATGCACATCCCCAATAATAAGAATATCATATTTCTTCTTGACAGTAGGAAGAGGAAATTCAAAACCTCCAAATATAATCGATGGAATTTTTCCAATAGAGTTGATACTATGAACTTGAGGTTGTTTCCTTGGAAAGTGTTCCGTATGCTCATTACCATTAACATGAAAAGTGACATTGCCTTTAGTGCAATCAATAACAGCCCCTGCAGTATTCAAAAAGGGTCTTCCAAGAATAATAGACATACTATCGTCCTCGGGAATATCAAGAATAACAAAGTCCATTAAAATAGTAACGTTTGCAACTACAACAGGCACATCCTCACAAATACCGACAGGTATAGCAGTTGATTTATCAGCCATTTGCAAAGATATTTTAGTAGGTGTCAACTTATTCAAATCAAGTCTACGATATAAAGAGAGAGGCATAACACTAACACCGGCTCCAAGATCACATAAAGCAGTTTTAACATAGTTTCTTTTAATGGAGCATGGTATAGTTGGTACACCGGGATCTCCAAGTTTCTTTGGTATTCCACCCTTAAAAGTATAATTAGCAAGCATTGTGGAAATTTCAGCTTCCGGTATCTTTCTTTTATTTGTAATAATATCTTTCATGTACTTAGCATAAGGATTGGTTTTGAGCATATCAGTTAATCGCATACGCAAAAAGATAGGTCTAATCATTTCAGCAAAGCGCTCAAAATCCTCATCATCCTTTCTCTTGGATGGTTTGGGAGGAAAAGGCATGGGTTTCTGAACCCAATGTTCTCTTTATTTACCATGTTTCCTAGCAACAAAGTCTTTCTTATCATAATGTTGATTCTTTGATTGTGGGTTACCAAGATCAACAACAGGTTCAATTTCTATGTCATTATCATTACTAGGATGAGCATCATCATGAACATTATTGTTAACATTATCACTAGTTTCAGGTTCATTACCATATTGAGTTTTAGCATAAGAAATAGAAATATCATTTGGATTCTCAGGTGTTTCAACAGTAGGATCACTAGAAGCATGCAAGGTCCTATCATTTTTCTTTTTCTTCTTTTTAGACGAACTAGGTACATCTAAATTATTTCTCTGAGAATCTTGCTCAATTCTCTTAGGATGGCCTTCAGGATACAAAGGTTCCTGAGTCATTTTACCACCTCTAGTCATAACTCTAACAACATTATCATTATCTTTACTATTCAATTCGCATATCATTTTGAGCATTAAGTACTTGTTCTACTTGAGTGGTAACTATAGAAGCATGTTTACTAATAAGTTTAAGTTCACCTTTGACATTAGCCATATAATTACCCAAGTGTTCAATCATATTTGAATTGTATTTCAATTGTCTACCAAAATAAGCATTAAAATCTTCTTGCTTAGCCATAAATTTATCAAACTCATCTAAGCATGGGCTAGCAAATTTAGTAAATGGGATTTTAGCTTTATCATATCTATGGAGTGAATTTACCTTTACTACGTGTGTCGGGTTATCAAGACCATGAGTTTCTTCAATAGGAGAAGGATTTGGATCATATGTTTCTTCAACAGGCGGTAAATTAAGACCATGTATTTCTTCAATAGGAGGTAAATTCTTAACATCTTCAGCTTTAATACCTTTTTCTTTCATAGATTTCTTTGCCTCTTGCATATCTTCAGGACTGAGAAATAGAATACCCCTCTTCTTCGGAGTTGGTTTAGGAATAGGATCCGGAATTGGCTCCGGAGGTTTCCAATTATTTTCATTTATCACTATATTATTCAATAGAATTTCAGCTTCATCCGGTGTTCTTTCCCTGAAAATAGAACCAGCGCAACTATCCAGGTAATCTCTAGAGGCATCGGTTAGTCCATTATAAAATATATCAAGTATTTCATTTTTCTTAAGAGGATGATCAGGCAAAGCATTAAGTAATTGGAGAAGCCTCCCCCAAGATTGTGGGATACTCTCTTCTTCAATTTGCACAAAATTATATATATCCCTTAAAGCAGCTTGTTTCTTATGAGCAGGGAAATATTTAGCAGAGAAGTAATAAATCATATCCTGGGGACTATGCACACAACGAGGATCAAGAGAATTAAACCATATCTTAGCATCACCCTTTAATGAGAACGGAAATATTTTAAGGATGTAAAAGTAACGAGTTCTCTCATCTTTAGTGAACAGGGTGGCTATATCATTCAATTTAGTCAGATGTGCCACAACAGTTTCAGATTCATAACCATGAAAAGGATCAGATTCAACCAAAGTAATTATATCAGGATCAACAGAGAATTCATAATCCTTATCAGTAACAAAGATAGGTGAAGTAGCAAAATCAGGGCCAGGTTTCATTCTAGCATTTAGAGATTGCGTACTCCATTTAGCTAATAGCCTTTTGAGTTCATTTCTATTTTTGCAAGCTAAAATACCTAAAGAAGCTTCTTGATCAAAAACATAACCCTTAGGAATAACAAGTGATTCTTCATCATCACTTTCATCAGTATCATCAGATTCAATATTTTCAATTTCTCTAGCTCTAGCAAGTTGTTCATCAAGAAATTTACCAAGTGGCACAATAGTATCAAGCATAGAAGTAGTTTCATCATAAGTATCATGCATAGCAGAAGTGGCATCATCAATAACATGCAACATATCAGAACGAATAGCAGAAGCAGGTGTAGGTGTCACAAGCTTACTCAAAACAGAAGGTGAATCAAGTGCAGAGCTAGATGGCAGTTCCTTACCTCCCCTCATAGTTGAGGGATAGATCTTGGTTTTTGGATCTCTCAAGTTCTTCATAATGATAAGCAGATATATATCCCAAGTGACTCAAAGAGTAGAGCTATGCTCCCCGGCAACGGCGCCAGAAAATAGTCTTAATGACCCACAAGTATAGGGGATCGCAACAGCTTTCGAGGGTAGAGTATTCAACCCAAATTTATTGATTTGACACAAGGGGAGCCAAAGAATATTCTCAAGTATTAGCAGTTGAGTTGTCAATTCAACCACACCTTGAAACTTAATATCTGCAGCAAAGTGTTTAGTAGCAAAGTAATATGATAGTAGTGACAACGGTAACAAAAGGTAACAGTAGTAAAAGTAATGTTTTTGGTATTTTGTAGTGATGATAGCAATAGCAACGGAAAAGTAAATAAGCGGAGGACAATATATGGAAAGCTCGTAGGCAATGGATCGGTGATGGAGAATTATGCCGGATGCGGTTCATCATGTAACAGTCATAACCTAGGGTGACACAGAACTAGCTCCAGTTCATTGATATAATGTAGGCATGTATTCCGAATATAGTCATACATGCTTATGGAAATGAACTTGCATAACATCGTTTGTCCTACCCTCCCGTGGCAGCGGGGTCCTTACGGAAACTAAGGGATATTAAGGCCTCCTTTTAATAGAGAACCGGAACAAAGCATTAACACATAGTGAATACATGAACTCCTCAAACGACGGTCATCACCGGTAAGTATCCCGATTATTGTCACTTCGGGGTTAACGGATCATAACACATAATAGGTGACTATAGACTTCCAAGATATGATGAAGAACTCTCATATATTGATGAAAACATAATAGGTTCAGATCTGAAATCATGGCACTCAGGCCCTAGTGACAAGCATTAAGCATAGCAAAGTCATAGCAACATCAACCTCAGAACATAGTGGATACTAGGGATCAAACCCTAACAAAACTAACTCGATTACATGATAGATCTCATCCAACCCATCACCGTCCAGCAAGCCTACGATGGAATTACTCACGCATGGCGGTGAGCATCATGAAATTGGTGATGGAGGATGGTTGATGATGACGATGGCGACGGATTCCCCTCTCCGGAGCTCCAAACGGACTCCAGATCAGCCCTCCCAAGAGGTTTTAGGGCTTGGCGGCGGCTCCGTATCGTAAAACGCGATGATTTCTTCTCTCTGATGTTTTTCTCCCCGAAACACAATATATGGAGTTGGAGTCCGAGAGGCAGCAGGGGGCCCACGAGGTAGGGGGTGCTCCCTAGGGGGGCAGGCACGCCCCCACCCTCGTGGACAGGTGGTGAGCCCCTTGGCCTTCATCTTTTGTAGGTATTTTTTATATTTTCCAAAAAGTTGCTTCGTGAAGTTTCAGGTCATTCTGAGAACGTTTGTTTCTGCACATAAATAACACCATGGTAATTCTGCTGAAAACAGCATCAGTCTGGGTTAGTTCCATTCAAACTCATGCAAGTTAGAGTCCAAAACAAGGGCAAAAGTGTTTGGAAAAGTAGATACGACGGAGACGTATCACGAATTAGGCCCTGAGCCGGACGTGCACACCTATTGGAAATATGCCCTAGAAGCAATAATAAATTGGTTATTATTATATTTCCTTGTTCATGATAATCGTTTATTATCCATGCTAGAATTGTATTGATAGGAAACTCAGATACATGTGTGGATACATAGACAACACCATGTCCCTAGTAAGCCTCTACTTGACTAGCTCGTTGATCAATAGATGGTTGCGGTTTCCTGACCATGGACATTGGATGTCGTTGATAACGGGATCACATCATTAGGAGAATGATGTGATGGACAAGACCCAATCCTAAGCCTAGCACAACATCATGTAGTTCCTATGCTAAAGCTTTTCTAATGTCAAGTATCATTTCCTTAGACCATGAGATTGTGCAACTCCCGAATACCGTAGGAGTGCTTTGGGTGTGCCAAACATCACAACATAACTGGGTGGCTATAAAGGTACACTACAGGTATCTCCGAAAGTGTTTGTTGGGTTGGCACGAATCGAGACTGGGATTTGTCACTCCGTGTAAACGGAGAGGTATCTCTGGGCCCACTCGGTAGGACATCATCATAATGTGCACAATGTGATCAAGGAGTTGATCACGGGATGATGTGTTACGAAATGAGTAAAGAGACTTGCCGGTAATGAGATTGAACAAGGTATCGGGATACCGACGATCGAATCTCGGGCAAGTATCGTACCGATAGACAAAGGGGATTATATACGGGATTGATTAAGTCCTTGACATCATGGTTCATCCGATGAGATCATCATGGAGCATGTGGGAGCCAACATGGGTATCCAGATCCCGCTGTTGGTTATTGACCGGAGAACGTCTCGGTCATGTCTGCATGGTTCCCGAACCCGTAGGGTCTACACAATTAAGGTTCGATGACGCTAGGGTTATAAGGAATAGATATACGTGGTTACTGAATGTTGTTCGGAGTCCCGGATGAGATCCCGGATGTCACGAGAAGTTCCGGAATGGTCCGGAGATAAAGATTTATATATGGGAAGTCCTGTTTTGGTCACCGGAAAAGTTTCGGGTTTTATCGGTAACGTACCGGGACCACCGGGAGGGTCCCGGGGGTCCACCAAGTGGGGCCACAAGCCCCGGAGGGCTGCATGGGCCAAGTGTGGGAGGGGACCAGCCCCAGGTGGGCTGGTGCGCCCCCCCACAAGGGCCCAAGGCGCCTAAGGGGACGAGGGGGCAAACCCTAAGGGCAGATGGGCCTTAGGGCCCATGCCTGGTGCGCCTCCCTCTCCCCTCCACCTGGCCGCCACCCAGATGTGATCTGGGGGCTGCCGCCACCCCTAGGGAGGGAACCCTAGGTGGGGGCGCAGCCCCTCCCCTCCCCCTATATATACTTGAGGTTTGGGCTGCCCAAGACACACGAGTTCCTCTCCTTCTTGGCGCAGCCCTACCCCTCTCCTTCTCCTCATATCTCGCGGTGCTTGGTGAAGCCCTGCTGGATCACCACGCTCCTCCACCACCACCACACCGTTGTGCTACTGCTGGATGGAGTCTTCCTCAACCTCTCCCTCTCTCCTTGCTGGATCAAGGCATGGCAGACGTCACCGGGCTGTACGTGTGTTGAACGTGGATGTGCCGTCCGTTCGGCACTAGGATCTCCAGTGATTTGGATCACGACGAGTATGACTCCTTCAACCCCGTTCTCTTGAACGCTTCCGCTTAGCGATCTACAAGGGTATGTAGATGCACTCTCCTTCCCCTTGTTTCTAGATTACTCCATAGGTTGATCTTGGTGATGCGTAGAAAATTTTGAATTTCTGCTACGTTCCCCAACAATGGCATCATGAGCTAGGTCTATTGCGTAGATTCTATGCACGAGTAGAACAAAAAGCAGTTGTGGGCGTTGATTTTGTCAATTTACTTGCCGTTACTAGTATTATCTTGATTCGGCGGCATCGTGGGATGAAGCGGCCTGGACCGACCTTACATGTACTCTTACGTGAGACTGGTTCCACCGACTGACATGCACTAGGTGCATAAGGTGGCTAGCGGGTGTCTATCTCTCCCACTTTAGTCGGATCGGATTCGATGAAAAGGGTCCTTATGAAGGGTAAATAGCAATTGGCATATCACGTTGTGGTTTTTGCGTAGGTAAGAAACGTTCTTGCTAGAAACCCAAAGCAGCCACGTAAAACATGCAAACAACAATTAGATGACTTGCATGTCGATGAGTATGACAACCGGCTGGAGCCATAGGAGTTGTCTTTATTTATTATATGACCTGTGTGTCATTGAACAACGCCATGTAATTACTTTACTTTATTGCTAACCGTTAGCTATAGTAGTAGAAGTAATAGTTGGCGAGACAACTTCATGAAGACACGATGATGGAGATCATGATGATGGAGATCATGGTGTCATGCCGGTGACGATGATGATCATGGAGCCCCGAAGATGGAGATCAAAAGGAGCAAAGTGATGATGGCCATATCATGTCACCTTTTGATTGCATGTGATGTTTATCATGTTTTTGCATCTTATTTGCTTAGAACGACGGTAGTCAATAAGATGATCCCTCATTAAAATTTCAAGAAAGTGTTCCCCCTAACTATGCACCGTTGCGAAAGTTCATCGTTTCGAAGCACCACGTGATGATCGGGTGTGATAGATTCTTACATTCACATACAACGGGTGTAAGCCAGATTTACACACGCGAAACACTTAGGTTGACTTGACGAGCCTAGCATGTACAGACATGGCCTCGGAACACAAGAGACTGAAAGGTCGAGCATGAGTCATATAGAAGATACGATCAACATGAAGATGTTCACCAATGTTGACTAGTCCGTCTCACGTGATGATCGGACACGGCCTAGTTGACTCGGATCATGTAATCACTTAGATGACTAGAGGGATGTCTATCTGAGTGGGAGTTCATAAGATGAACTTGTTTATCCTAAACATAGTCAAAAGGATTTTGCAAATTATGTTGTAGCTCGCGCTTTAGTTCTACTGTTTAGATATGTTCCTAGAGAAAAATTAGTTGAAAGTTGATAGTAGAAATTATGCAGACAGTAAAAGGCTTATGTCCTTAATGCACCGCTCAGTGTGCTGAACCTCGAACGTCGTCTGTGGATGTTGCGAACATCTGACATACACATTTTGATAACTACGTGATAGTTTAGTTAAACGGTTTAGAGTTGAGGCACCGAAGACATTTTAAAACGTCACGAAACATATGAGATGTTTCGAGGGCTGAAATTGGGATTTCAGGCTCGTGCCCACGTCAAGAGGTATAAGACCTCCGACGATTTTCTTAGCCTGCAAACTAAGGGAGAAAAGCTCAATTGTTGAGCTTGTGCTCAGATTGTCTGAGTACAACAATCGCTTGAATCAAGTGGGAGTTGATCTTCCAGATGAAATAGTGATAGTTCTCCGAAGTCATTACCACCAAGCTGCTAGAGCTTCATGATGAACTATAATATATCAGGGACATATATGATGATCCTTGAGATATTTGCGATGTTTGACACCACAAAAGTAGAAATCAAGAAGGAGCATCAATTGTTGATGGTTGGTGAAACCACTAGTTTCAAGAAGGGCAAGGGCAAGAAGGGATACTTCATGAAACGGCAAATCAGCTGCTGTTCTAGTGAAAGAAACCCAAAGTTGAACCCAAGCCTGAGACTAAATGCTTCTGTAATAAGGGGAACAGTCACTGAAGCAGAACCACCCTAGATACTTGGTAGATGAAAAGGCTGGCAAGGTTGATAGAAGTATATTGGATATGCATTACAATGTGTACTTTACTAGTACTCCTGGTAGCACCAGGGTATTAGATACCGGTTCGGTTGCTAAGTGTTAGTAACTCGAAATAAAAGGCTACGGAATAAACGGAGACTAGCTAAAAGGTGAGATGACGATATATGTTGGAAGTATTTCCAAGGTTGATCAAATATCATACGCTCCCTCTACCATCAAGATTGGTATTAAAACCTAAATAATTGTTATTTGGTGTTTGCATTGAGCATAGACATGATTGGATTACGTCTATCGCAATATAGTTATTCATTTAAGGAGAATAATGGTTACTCTGTTTATTTGAATAATACCTTCAATGGTCTTACACCTAAAATGAATGGTTTATTGAATCTCGATCGTAGTGATACACATGTTCATGCCAAAAGATATAAGATAGTAATGATAGTACCACCTACTTGTGGCACTGCCACTTCAGTCATATCGGTATAAAACGCATGAAGAAGCTCCATGTTGATGGATCTTTGGACTCACTCATTTTTGAAAGGATTGAGACATGCGAACCATGTTTGTTGGTAGATATGCATGAAGAAACTCTATACAGATGGATCGTTTGGACTCACTTGATTTTGAATCACTTGAGACATGCAAATCATACCACATGGGTAAGATGACTGAAAGCCTCGTTTTCAGAAAAATGGAACAATAAAGCAACTTGTTGGAAGTAATACATCTTGATGTGCGCCGTCCAATGAGTGCTGAGGCATGTAGTGGATATCGTTATGTTCTTACTTCATAGATGATTTGAGTGGATACTGAGTATATTTACTTGATGAAACATAAGTCTGAATTATTGAAAGGTTCAAGTAATTTCAGAGTGAAGTTGAACATCGTCGTGACAAGAGGATAAAATGTCTATGATATGATCGTAGAGATGAATATCTGAATTACGAGTTTGGCATAGAATTAAGACATTGTGGAAATTGTTTCACAACCAATACAGTCAGGAACACCATGGTGTGATGGTGTGTCTGTACATCAAAACTGCACCCTATTGGATATGATGCATACCATGATGTCTCTTATCGAATTACCATGATAGTTTATGGGTTAGGCATTAGAGAAAACCACATTCACTTTAAATAGGGCACCACGTAATTCCGATGAGATGACACCGTATGAACTATGGTTTAGAGAAACCTAAGTTGTCATTTCTTAAAAGTTTGGGGCTGCGATGCTTATGTGAAAAAGTTTAAGGCTGATAAGCTCGAACCCAAAGCGGATAAATGCATCTTCATAGGACACCCAAAACAGTTGGGTATACCTCCTGTCTCAGATCCAAAAGCAATAAGGGATTGTTTCTAGAATCAGGTCCTTTCTCGAGGAAAAGTTTCTCTCGAAAGAATTGAGTGGGAGGATGGTGGAGACTTGATGAGGTTATTGAACCGTCTCTTCAACTAGTGTGTGGCAGGGCACATGGAGTTGTTCCTGCGGCACCTACACCAATTGAAGTGGAAGCTTATGATAGTGATCATGAAACTTCAGATCAAGTCACTACCAAACCTCGTGGGATGACAAGGATGCGTACTACTTCAGAATGGTACGTAATCCTGTCTTGGAAGTCATGTTGCTAGACAACAATGAACCTACGAGCTATGGAGAAGCGATGGTAGGCCTGGATTCCAAAATGGCCCGAGGCCATATAATCTGAGAGAGGATCCATATTTGAAAACAAAGTGTAGACTTTGGAAGAACTACTTGATGGTCGTAAGGCTGTTAGGTACATATGGATTTTAAAAGGAAGACGGACAATGATGGTAAGTATCACCATTAAGAAAGCTCGACTTGTCGTTAAGATGTTTTCCGACAAGTTCAAGGAGTTGACTATGATGAGACTTTCTCACTCGTAGCGATGCTAAGAGTCTGTTGGGATTATATTAGCGATTACTGCATTATTTATGAAATCTTGCAGATAGGATATCAAAACATTGTTTCCTCGACGTTTTTCTTGAGGAAAGGTTGTATGTGATACAACCAGAAGGTTTTGTCAATCCTGGAAGATGCTAACAAGTATGCAAAGCTCCAGCAATCCTTCTCAGGACTGGAGTAAGCATCTCGGAGTTGGAATGTATGCTTTGATGAGATGATCAAAGATTTTGGGTGTATACAAAGTTTATGAGAAACTTGTATTTCCAAACAAGTGAGTGGGAGCACTATAGAATTTCTGATGAGTATATGTTGTTAACATATTGTTGATCAGAAATGATGTAGAATTTCTGGAAAGCATGCAGAGTTATTTGAAAAGTGTTTTTCAATGGAAAGCCTGGATTAAGCTACTTGAACATTGAGCATCAAGATCTATAAGGATAGATCAAAACGCTTAATGGTACTTTCAAATGAGCACACACCTTGACATGATCTTGAAGGTGTTCAAGATGGATCAGTCAAAGAAGGAGTTCTTGCCTGAGTTGTAAAGTATGAAGTTAAGACTTAAAGCTCGACCACAGCAGAAGAAAGAGGAAGGACGAAGGTCGTCCCCTATGCTTTTGTCATAGGCTCTCTACAGTATGCTATGATGTGTGCCGCACCTGAAGTGTGCCTTGCCATGAGTCAATCAAGGGGTACAAGAGTGATCCAAGAATGGATCACAGGACAGCGGTCAAAGTTATCCTTAGTAACTAGTGGACTAAAGAATTTTCTCAATTATGGAGGTGGTAAAAGAGTTCGTCGTAAAGGGTTACGCCGATGCAAACTTTGACACTAATCCAGATTATTCTGAGTAGTAAACTGGATTCGTATAGTAGAACAGTTATTTGGAATAGCTCCAAATAGAACGTGGTAGCTGCATCTAGGAGATGACATAGAGATTTGTAAAGCACACACGGATCTGAAAGATTCAGACCCGTTGACTATAACATCTCTCACAAGCATAACATGATCAAACCCAGAACTCATCGAGTGTTAATCACATGGTAATGTGAACTAGATTATTGACTCTAGTAAACTCTTTGGGTGTTAGTCACATGGGGATGTGACCTTGAGTGTTAATCACATATCGATGTGAACTGGATTATTGACTCTAGTGCAAGTGGGGGACTGTTGGAAATATGCCCTAGAGGCAATAATAAATTGGTTATTATTATATTTCCTTGTTCATGATAATCGTTTATTATCCATGCTAGAATTGTATTGAGAGGAAACTCAGATACATGTGTGGATACATAGACAACACCATGTCCCTAGTAAGCCTCTAGTTGACTAGCTCGTTGATCAATAGATGGTTGCGGTTTCCTGACCATGGACATTGGATGTCGTTGATAACGGGATCACATGATTAGGAGAATGATGTGATGGACAAGACCCAATCCTAAGCCTAGCACAACATCATGTAGTTCGTATGCTAAAGTTGTTCTAATGTCAAGTATCATTTCCTTAGACCATGAGATTGTGCAACTCCCGGATACCGTAGGAGTGCTTTGGGTGTGCCAAACGTCACAACGTAACTGGGTGGCTATAAAGGTACACTACAGGTATCTCCAAAAGTGTCTGTTGGGTTGGCACGAATCGAGACTGGGATTTGTCACTCCGTGTAAACGGAGAGGTACCTCTGGGCCCACTCGGTAGGACATCATCATAATGTGCACAATGTGATCAAGGAGTTGATCACGGGATGATGTGTTACGGAACGAGTAAAGAGACTTGCCGGTAACGAGATTGAACAAGGTATCGGGATACCGACGATCGAATCTCGGGCAAGTATCGTACCGATAGACAAAGGGAATTGTATACGGGATTGATTAAGTCCTTGACATCATGGTTCATCCGATGAGATCATCGTGGAGCATGTGGGAGCCAACATGGGTATCCAGATCCCGCTGTTGGTTATTGACCGGAGAACGTCTCAGTCATGTCTGCATGGTTCCCGAACCTGTAGGGTCTACACACTTAAGGTTCGATGACGCTAGGGTTATAAGGAATAGATATATGTGGTTACCGAATGTTGTTCGGAGTTCCGGATTAGATCCCGGACGTCATGAGGAGTTCTGGAATGGTCCGGAGGTAAAGATTTATATATGGGAAGTCCTGTTTTGGTCACCGGAAAAGTTTCGGGTTTTATCGGTAACGTACCGGGACCACCGGGAGGGTCCCGGGGGTCCACCAAGTGGGGCCACAAGCCCCGAAGGGCTGCATGGGCCAAGTGTGGGAGGGGACCAGCCCCGGGTGGGCTGGTGCCCCCCCCCCACAAGGGCCCAAGGCGCCTAAGGGGACGAGGGAGGGCAAACCCTAAGGGCAGATGGGCCTTAGGGCCCATGCCTGGTGCGCCTCCCTCTCCCCTCCACCTGGCCGCCACCCAGATGGGATCTGGGGGCTGCCGCCACCCCTAGGGAGGGAACCCTAGGTGGGGGCGCAGCCCCTCCCCTCCCCCTATATATATTGAGGTTTGGGCTGCCCAAGACACACGAGTTCCTCTCCTTCTTGGCGCAGCCCTACCCCTCTCTTTCTCCTCAAATCTCGCAGTGCTTGGCGAAGCCCTGCTGGGTCACCACGCTCCTCCACCACCACCACGTCATTGTGCTGCTGCTGGATGGAGTCTTCCTCAACCTCTCCCTCTCTCCTTGCTGGATCAAGGCATGGGAGACGTCACCGGGCTGTACGTGTGTTGAACGCGGAGGTGCCGTCCGTTCGGCACTAGGATCTCCGGTGATTTGGATCACGACGAGTCCGACTCCTTCAACCCCGTTCTCTTGAACGCTTCCGCTTAGCGATCTACAAGGGTATGTAGATGCACTCTCCTTCCCCTCATTGCTAGAGTACTCCATAGATTGATCTTGGTGATGCGTAGAAAATTTTGAATTTCTGCTATGTTCCCCAACAACACCAACCTCGTCGAGGCGGCTCAGCGCACGAGATCCGCGCGGGTTCAACCTGCCGTGAGGCATACCTTCGTGGGTTGCGTCCATGGAGGAGAATACTCTGAAGGATCAGTGGATGGCGGTGCGACGGCCATCTGTTCTGACGCTACGTCATCAACAGGCGAGACAGATTCTTTGTACCAACTGCAAGATGGCATGCTCGGGGGCTGTTCCGATGGCAACAGTGTTCCGGACCCCTTTGTGCCGCCGAATCGAGCTGGAGTCTTCATGGCTGGCACTCAACTTGGGCAGAACTCCATGGCTACAACAGCAACAACCACCGGGTCGGCAGCGGCCGGGTCAGTAGATCCCGCGTGCCCCCAGCTCAGATGCTAATGGACCTCATGGATAAGTTGACGGCTCTGTTGACTGCTATGGTGGAGCCAGCGGATAAGGCCCGGCATGACACGGAAGTGGCACGGGTACGCGAAGAGATGGCACAGGCCAAGGAAAATTTAGCAGCAAAAGAGGACAGGATGGCCGCGGAGCGGGCGGCTTTGGACGCTCGTGCAGCAGCTTCAAGCAGAGACTTTACGGCTCTCGGTGGATCTGAACGCGTCAAACGAGGTTATGAGGAGAAGGCACCAGAAAACTCAGTCACGTCTACCTCTGACGTTCGATCCTAGGAACCTGTTCCACACACCCGGGGTCGGTCCAAGTAACCCGCCGGAGGCAAATCGGATCACGACACCCGGAGCGCCGGTTCAGCCGCTGGCCATGGAGCTGCCTCGAATGAATACCGCTCCGTCTCATTGTACACCAATACCACCGGGTCATTTTTCCAATCCTTTGGAGAATCTCATTGCTGCGTCGGCTTGTTTGGTGGCTCTCCCGATGGAAGGCGACTCTCCAACAACAATTGAAACACGAAGGGTGCGAAAACTTCTTCGGACGGCTCTGGCGCAGCAGGATGCATACTCTTACAGTCGAGACAGAATCCACTCAACCCCTCGCCCAAGCCGGAGCCCGAGCTATAGCAGGCGTATGGACTCAGCCGAAATGTCGAGCAACGCTCAACACCATAACCAACCGCGCAGGCATGAGCCGGTGCAGTGTGGAGCCCTTAACTTGGCGGATCAAGAGAGAATCTGACAAGAGGTCGAACAGGCGGTTCAAATAGCAGCTGAGCAGGCGGCTCATCAGGCTTTTCCGGCTTATCCGGCAACCTTTGTTGAGGTAGGAGTGGCCACAAGAACAGGAGGTGTCCCTTGCCTGGTGCCGGCTATCTGTAATGAGCGCTTCCCAAAAGACTTCAAGGGGCCTCGTAAGGTGCCCAATTACACGGCCGACTTGCAGCCTGGGCCTGGATTGAAAGTTATGAGATGGCGATGGAGTTGTTGGAAGTCAGCGATGCAGCAATGGCTAAGCATTTCACTATGATGTTGGATGGAACGGCTCGCACTTGGCTGAAAGGATTGCCCCCCAATTCCATTGGTTCATGGGCAGAATAAAAGGCCTGGTTCATTCAAAACTTCAAGGACATATGCAAAAAACCTATGTCAATCATGGACCTGACTAATTGTAAGCAAGAGGAAGTTGAGTCCACGACCCATTGGGTGTGCCGGGTCAAGGAGATAATACATTCATCTGATAAGATGGATGCTGGTTCGGCAGTCTTAATGTTGGACAAAAAATGTCGTTTTGAACCTCTGAAGCAGAAGCTGGGGCGGCTCAAGCGGGACTGCAATGACATGGGCCAGTTGATGGCAGCTCTGGTCAAGTATGTTGATTCTGACAGCACCAAGGATCCCGTGTCTGATGAAGAAAAAACAAGGAAGGGAAAGAAGAACGGCAACGGCAAGGGTCACCAGCATAACCCGGCAAATCAAGGAGGTAATAAACGTAAGGCTGACAAATTTGTGGCTAACACCAATGCACAGGGCAACAACCAATGGCGCAAGGGTAGGCAACCCCCTCGGTCAGGCGGGTCAGGTCCCACCCTCGAGCAACTATTGAATGAACCTTGTCCAAGACACGGCACCCGGGAGAAGCCAGCCACCCATATGTGGAAGGACTGTACAATCATGAAGGCATTTAAAAATTCCAACACATTTGATGGAAGTCACGGGCCTGGCGGCGGTTCATGTCAGATTTCGGGTTCCGGCAGACCCTTAAGGTTCGAACACTGGTGAGCGCGCGGAGATTACGCCTTCTACCTCCCCGCCTCGCAAAGATCTAAACTACTAAAAGAATTGCACAAGGGACACAAGATTTATACTGGTTCGGGCCACTGTTTGAAGGAAATATGCCCTAGAGGCAATAATTAAGTTATTATTTATTTCCTTATATCATGATAAATGTTTATTATTCATGCTAGAATTGTATTAACCGGAAACATAATACATGTGTGAATACATAGACCAACAGAGTGTCACTAGTATGCCTCTACTAGACTAGCTCGTTAATCAAAGATGGTTATGTTTCCTAACCATGAACAAAGAGTTGTTATTTGATTAACGAGGTCACATCATTAGTTGAATGATCTAATTGACATGACCCATTCCATTAGCTTAGCACCCGATCGTTTAGTATGTTGCTATTGCTTTCTTCATGACTTATACATGTTCCTATAACTATGAGATTATGCAACCCCCGTTTACCGGAGGAACACTTTGGGTACTACCAAACGTCACAACGTAACTGGGTGATTATAAAGGAGTACTACAGGTGTCTCCAATGGTAGATGTTGGGTTGGCGTATTTCAAGATTAGGGTTTGTCACTCCGATTGTCGGAGAGGTATCTCTGGGCCCTCTCGGTAATACACATCACATAAGCCTTGCAAGCATAATAGCTAAGATGTTAGTTATGAGATGATGTATTACGGAACGAGTAAAGAGACTTGCCAGTAACGAGATTGAACTAGGTATTGGATAGCGACGATCGAATCTCGGGCAAGTAACATACCGATGACAAAGGGAACAACGTATGTTGTTATGCGGTCTGACCGATAAAGATCTTCGTAGAATATGTAGGAACCAATATGGGCATCTAGGTCCCGCTATTGGTTATTGACCGGAGACGTGTCTCGGTCATGTCTACATTGTTCTCGAACCGTAGGGTCCGCACGCTTAACGTTACGATGACAGTTATTATGAGTTTATGCATTTTGATGTACCGAAGGTTGTTCGGAGTCCCGGATGAGATCACGGACATGACGAGGAGTCTCGAAAAGGTCGAGACGTAAAGATTTATATATTGGAAGCCTATGTTTGGGCACCGGAAGCGTTCCGGGTGAAATCGGGATTTTTCCGGATTACCGGGAGGGTTACCGGAACCCCCCGGGAGGTAAATGGGCCTATTGGGCCTTAGTGGAAAAGAGAGAAGAGGCAGCCCACACCTGGCCGGCGCCCCCCCTTTCCCAAGTCCTAATAGGACTAGGAAAGGTGGGCCGGCCCCCTCTTTCTCCTTCCCCCCAAGAATCCTAGTTGGAATAGGATTGGAGGGGAGGAGTCCTACTCCCGGTGGGAGTAGGACTCCTCCCTGCGCCTCCCTCCTAGCCGGCCGAACCCCCTGCCCCTGGCCTTTATATACGGGGGCAGGGGGCACCCCAAGACACACAAGTTAATCGTTCCTTAGCCGTGTGCGGTGCCCCCTGCCACCAAATTCCACCTTGATCATACCGTTACAGTGCTTAGGCGAAGCCCTGCGTCAGTAGTACATCAAGATCGTCACCACGCCGTCGTGCTGACGGAACTCTTCCTCGACGCTTTGCTGGATCAGAGCCCGAGGAACGTCATCGAGCTGAACGTGTGCTAAGAACTCGGAGGTGCCGGAGTAACGGTGCTTGGATCGGTCGGATCGGGAAGAAGACGTACGACTACTTCCTCTACGTTGTGTGATCGCTTCCGTAGTCGGTCTGCGTTGGTACGTAGACAACACTCTCCCCTCTCGTTGCTGTGCATCACCATGATCTTGCGTGTGCGTAGGAAATTTTTTGAAATTACTGCGTTCCCCAACAGTGGCATCCGAGCCTAGGTTTTTATGGTTTGATGTTATATGCATGAGTAGAACACAAGTGAGTTGTGGGCGATACAAGTCATACTGCCTACCAGCATGTCAAACTTTGGTTCAGCGGTATTGTTGGACGAGACGATCCGGACCAACCTTACGCGTACTCTTACGCGAGACCGGTTCCCTCGACGTGCTTTGCACATAGATGGCTTGCGGAAGACTGCCTCTCCAACTTTAGTTGAACCAAGTGTGACTACGCCCGGTCCTTGAGAAGGTTAAAACGGAGTCTATTTGACGAACTATCGTTGTGGTTTTGATGCGTAGGTGAGATGAGTTCTTACTTAAGCCCATAGCAGCCACGTAAAACTTGCAACAACAAAGTAGAGGACGTCTAACTTGTTTTTGCAGGGCATGTTGTGATGTGATATGGTCAAGGCATGATGCTGATTTTATTGTATGAGATGATCATGTTTTGTAACCGAATTATCGGCAACTGGCAGGAGCCATATAGTTGTCGCTTTATTGTATGCAATGCAATCGCGATGTAATGCTTTACTTTACAACGGGTGCAAAACAGTTGCACACGCGGAATACTCAGGTTATACTTGACGAGCCAAGCATATACAGATATGGCCTCGGAACACGGAGACCGAAAGGTCGAGCGTGAATCATATAGTAGATATGATCAACATATTGATGTTCACCATTGAAAACTACTCCATCTCACGTGATGATCGGTTATGGTTTAGTTGATTTGGATCACGTAATCACTTAGAGGATTAGAGGGATGTCTATCTAAGTGGGAGTTCTTAAGTAAATTAACTGAACTTAAAAATTATCATGAACTTAGTACCTGATAGTATCTTGCTTGTTTATGTTGATTGTAGATAGATGGCTCGTGCTGTTGTTCCGTTGAATTTTAATGCGTTCCTTGAGAAAGCTAAGTTGAAAGATGATGGTAGCAATTACACAGACTGGGTCCGTAACCTGAGGATTATCCTCATTGCTGCACAGAAGAATTACGTCCTGGAAGCACCGCTGAGTGCCAGGCCTGCTGCAAGAGCAACACCAGAAGTTATGAACGTCTGGCAGAGCAAAGCTGATGACTACTCAATAGTTCAGTGTGCCATGCTTTACGGCTTAGAACCGGGACTTCAACGACGTTTTGAACGTCATGGAGCATATGAGATGTTCCAGGAGTTGAAGTTAATATTTCAAGCAAATGCCCGGATTGAGAGATATGAAGTCTCCAATAAGTTCTATAGCTGCAAGATGGAGGAGAACAGTTCTGTCAGTGAGCATATACTCAAAATGTCTGGGTATAATAATCACTTGATTCAATTGGGAGTTACACTTCCGGATGATTGCGTCATTGACAGAATTCTCCAATCACTGCCACCAAGCTACAAGAGCTTTGTGATGAACTATAATATGCAAGGGATGAACAAGACTATTCCCGAGCTCTTCGCTATGCTGAAAGCTGCGGAGGTAGAAATCAAGAAGGAGCATCAAGTGTTGATGGTTAACAAAACCACTAGTTTCAAGAAAAAGGGCAAAGGGAAGAAGAAAGGGAACTTCAAGAAGAACGGCAAGCAAGTTGCTGCTCAAGAGAAGAAACCCAAGTCTGGACCTAAGCCTGAAACTGAGTGCTTCTACTGCAAGCAGACTGGTCACTGGAAGCGGAACTGCCCCAAGTATTTGGCGGATAAGAAGGATGGCAAGGTGAACAAAGGTATATGTGATATACATGTTATTGATGTGTACCTTACTAATGCTCGCAGTAGCACCTGGGTATTTGATACTGGTTCTGTTGCTAATATTTGCAACTCGAAACAGGGACTACAGAATAAGCGGACACTAGCAAAGGACGAGGTGACGATGCGCGTGGGAAACGGTTCCAAAGTCGATGTGATCGCGGTCGGCACGCTACCTCTACATCTACCTTCGGGATTAATATTAGACCTAAATAATTGTTATTTGGTGCCAGCGTTGAGCATGAACATTATATCTGGATCTTGTTTGATGCGAGACGGTTATTCATTTAAATCAGAGAATAATGGTTGTTCTATTTATATGAGTAATATCTTTTATGGTCATGCACCCTTGAAAAGTGGTCTATTCTTATTGAATCTCGATAGTAGTAATACACATATTCATAATGTTGAAGCCAAAAGATGCAGAGTTGATAATGATAGTGCAACTTATTTGTGGCACTGCCGTTTAGGTCATATCGGTGTAAAGCGCATGAAGAAACTCCATGCTGATGGGCTTTTGGAACCACTTGATTATGAATCACTTGGTACTTGCGAACCGTGCCTCATGGGCAAGATGACTAAAACACCATTCTCCGGTACTATGGAGAGAGCAACAGATTTATTGGAAATCATACATACCGATGTATGTGGTCCGATGAATATTGAGGCTCGTGGCGGATATCGTTATTTTCTCACTTTCACAGATGATTTAAGCAGATATGGGTATATCTACTTAATGAAACATAAGTCTGAAACATTTGAAAAGTTCAAGGAATTTCAGAGTGAAGTTGAAAATCATCGTAACAAGAAAATAAAGTTTCTACGATCTGATCGTGGAGGAGAATATTTGAGTTACGAGTTTGGTGTACATTTGAAAAATTGTGGAATAGTTTCGCAACTCACGCCACCCGGAACACCACAACATAATGGTGTGTCCGAACGTCGTAATCGTACTTTACTAGATATGGTGCGATCTATGATGTCTCTTACTGATTTACCGCTATCATTTTGGGGTTATGCTTTAGAGACGGCCGCATTCACGTTAAATAGGGCACCATCTAAATCCGTTGAGACGACGCCTTATGAACTATGGTTTGGCAAGAAACCAAAGTTGTCGTTTCTTAAAGTTTGGGGCTGCGATGCTTATGTGAAAAAAACTTCAACCTGATAAGCTCGAACCCAAATCGGAGAAGTGTGTCTTCATAGGCTATCCAAAGGAAACTATTGGATACACCTTCTATCACAGATCCGAAGGCAAGACTTTTGTTGCTAAATTCGGAAACTTTCTTGAGAAGGAGTTTCTCTCGAAAGAAGTGAGTGGGAGGAAAGTAGAACTTGACGAGGTAACTGTACCTACTCCGTTATTGGGAAATAGTACATCACAGAAAACTGTTTCTATGAGACCTACACCAATAAGAGAGGAAGTTAATGATGATGATCATGAAACTTTAGATCAAGATACTACTGTACCTCGTAGATCAACCAGAGTAAGATCCGCACCAGAGTGGTACGGTAATCCTGTTCTGGAAGTCATGCTACTAGATCATGATGAACCTACGAACTATGAAGAAGCGATGGTGAGCCCAGATTCCGCAAAGTGGCTTGAAGCCATGAAATCTGAGATGGGATCCATGTATGAGAACAAAGTATGGACTTTGGTTGACTTGCCCAATGATCGGCAAGCAATTGAGAATAAATGGATCTTTAAGAAAAAGACTGACGCTGATGGTAATGTTACTGTCTACAAAGCTCGACTTGTCGCAAAAGGTTTTCGACAAGTTCAAGGAGTTGACTACGATGAGACTTTCTCACCTGTAGCGATGCTTAAGTCTGTCAGAATCATGTTAGCAATTGCCGCATTTTATGATTATGAAATTTGGCAAATGGATGTAAAAACCGCATTCCTGAATGGATTTCTGGAAGAAGAGTTGTATATGATGCAACCAGAAGGTTTTGTCGATCCAAAGGGAGCTAACAAAGTGTGCAAACTCCAGCGATCCATTTATGGACTGGTGCAAGCATCTCGGAGTTGGAATAAACGCTTTGATAGTGTGATCAAAGCATTTGGGTTTATACAGACTTTTGGAGAAGCCTGTATTTACAAGAAAGTGAGTGGGAGCTCTGTAGCATTTCTGATATTATATGTGGATGACATATTACTCATTGGAAATGATATAGAATTTCTGGATAGCATAAAGGGATACTTGAATAAAAGTTTTTCGATGAAAGACCTCGGGGAAGCTGCTTACATATTAGGCATAAAAATCTATAGAGATAGATCAAAACGCTTAATTGGACTTTCACAAAGCACATACCTTGACAAGATTTTGAAGAAGTTCAAAATGGATCAAGCAAAGAAAGGGTTCTTGCCTGTATTACAAGGTGTGAAGTTGAGTCAGACTCAATGCCCGACCACTGCAGAAGATAGAGAGAAAATGAAAGATGTTCCCTATGCTTCAGCCATAGGCTCTATCATGTATGCAATGCTGTGTACCAGACCTAATGTGTGCCTTGCTATAAGTTTAGCAGGGAGGTACCAAAGTAATCCAGGAGTGGATCACTGGACAGCGGTCAAGAACATCCTGAAATACCTGAAAAGGACTAAGGATATGTTTCTCGTATATGGAGGTGACAAAGAGCTCACCGTAAGAGGTTACGTTGATGCAAGCTTTGACACTGATCCGGACGATTCTAAATCGCAAACCGGATACGTGTTTACTTTAAACGGTGGAGCTGTCAGTTGGTGCAGTTCTAAACAAAGCGTCGTAGCGGGATCTACATGTGAAGCGGAGTACATAGCTGCTTCAGAAGCAGCGAACGAAGGAGTCTGGATGAAGGAGTTCATATCCGATCTAGGTGTCATACCTGGTGCATCGGGTCCAATGAAAATCTTCTGTGACAATATTGGTGCAATTGCCTTGGCAAAGGAATCCAGATTTCACAAAAGAACCAAACACATCAAGAGACGCTTCAACTCCATCCGGGATTTAGTCCAGGTGGGAGACATAGAGATTTGCAAGATACATACGGATCTGAATGTTGCAAACCCGTTGACTAAGCCTCTTCCACGAGCAAAACATGATCAGCACCAAGACTCCATGGGTGTTAGAATCATTACTGTGTAATCTAGATTATTGACTCTAGTGCAAGTGGGAGACTGAAGGAAATATGCCCTAGAGGCAATAATAAAGTTATTATTTATTTCCTTATATCATGATAAATGTTTATTATTCATGCTAGAATTGTATTAACCGGAAACATAATACATGTGTGAATACATAGACCAACAGAGTGTCACTAGTATGCCTCTACTAGACTAGCTCGTTAATCAAAGATGGTTATGTTTCCTAACCATGAACAAAGAGTTGTTATTTGATTAACGAGGTCACATCATTAGTTGAATGATCTGATTGACATGACCCATTCCATTAGCTTAGCACCCGATTGTTTAGTATGTTGCTATTGCTTTCTTCATGACTTATACATGTTCCTATAACTATGAGATTATGCAACCCCCGTTTACCGGAGGAACACTTTGGGTACTACCAAACGTCACAACGTAACTGGGTGATTATAAAGGAGTACTACAGGTGTCTCCAATGGTAGATGTTGGGTTGGCGTATTTCAAGATTAGGGTTTGTCACTCCGATTGTCGGAGAGGTATCTCTGGGCCCTCTCGGTAATACACATCACATAAGCCTTGCAAGCATAATAGCTAAGATGTTAGTTATGAGACTTGCCAGTAACGAGATTGAACTAGGTATTGGATACCGACGATCGAATCTCGGGCAAGTAACATACCGATGACAAAGGGAACAACGTATGTTGTTATGCGGTCTGACCGATAAAGATCTTCGTAGAATATGTAGGAACCAATATGGGCATCCAGGTCCCGCTATTGGTTATTGACCGGAGACGTGTCTCGGTCATGTCTACATTGTTCTCGAACCGTAGGGTCCGCACGCTTAACGTTACGATGACAGTTATTATGAGTTTATGCATTTTGATGTACCGAAGGTTGTTCGGAGTCCCGGATGAGATCACGGACATGACGAGGAGTCTCGAAAAGGTCGAGACGTAAAGATTGATATATTGGAAGCCTATGTTTGGGCACCGGAAGCGTTCCGGGTGAAATCGGGATTTTTCCGGATTACCGGGAGGGTTACCGGAACCCCCCGGGAGGTAAATGGGCCTATTGGGCCTTAGTGGAAAAGAGAGAAGAGGCAGCCCACACCTGGCCGGCGCCCCCCCCCCCCTTTCCCAAGTCCTAATAGGACTAGGAAAGGTGGGCCGGCCCCCTCTTTCTCCTTCCCCCCAAGAATCCTAGTTGGAATAGGATTGGAGGGGAGGAGTCCTACTCCCGGTGGGAGTAGGACTCCTCCCTGCGCCTCCCTCCTAGCCGGCCGAACCCCCTGCCCCTGGCCTTTATATACGGGGGCAGGGGGCACCCCAAGACACACAAGTTAATCGTTCCTTAGCCGTGTGCGGTGCCCCCTGCCACCAAATTCCACCTCGATCATACCGTTACAGTGCTTAGGCGAAGCCCTGCGTCGGTAGTACATCAAGATCGTCACCACGCCGTCGTGCTGACGGAACTCTTCCTCGACGCTTTGCTGGATCGGAGCCCGAGGAACGTCATCGAGCTGAACGTGTGCTAAGAACTCGGAGGTGCCGGAGTAACGGTGCTTGGATCGGTCGGATCGGGAAGAAGACGTACGACTACTTCCTCTACGTTGTGTGATCGCTTCTGCAGTCGGTCTGCGTTGGTACGTAGACAACACTCTCCCCTCTCGTTGCTGTGCATCACCATGATCTTGCGTGTGCGTAGGAAAATTTTTGAAATTACTGCGTTCCCCAACACTGTTGTGGTGTAATACCCTACTCCAGTGTGTGGTTGGTGGATTGCCTCCTGGGGCTGATGATGATGAACAATACAGGGAAGAACAGCCTCGCGAGGGTCTGTTCCTGGCTGGGGTGAAGAACTGCTAGGAGGAGTTCAGCCACCCTTCTCTTTCTCTCTCTATTTCTCTCCCTTACTCTTACTAGCCAACCGAACGAACAAAACCGCCCCCTTGCTACGTGGGAAGTTGGTCCTATTTATAGAGGCCCTGGTCCTCTTCCCAAATATTGAGCGGGAAGGGAGCCAACAACGGCGGGCTAATTTGAAGGGGGACAGCAAGTATCAACTATCCTGACAAAAGCAGTCTTCGCCTGCGCAAAGCTCTGGTGATAACGCCGTCTTGGGCTCCACGGTGACCTCCGTCTCGTAGTCCTCCTGGTCTTGGTCTCGTTGCACCGAAATGGCAACCTTTGCCTGATGCCTCGGTAATCCGCGGCTGCGTTTGCCCCCTTTGCACCAAAGAGGAAAGAAGGACGCTGCGCACGCTGGCACCCGCCTGGCACCCTGAGTCGTCACGGCTTGCGTCACGGGCACCTCGCGAGGTACCCTGCCTTGATCTGTCCGCCTCCTCGCAAGCCAGCCTGACGAGGCCATGCCTGAGGAAGCTCCGTGTTGTCTGCCTCGCGAGGCTTGGCCCCTCGCGAGGGTCTTGAGTCTTGTGTTTGATGAAGATGGGTTGTGCTGGGCCTCCTTTGAGCCATGCCGCAGGCCGCAGGCAGGCAAGTCTGGGGACCCCCGTTCCCAGAACGCCGACAGTTCAGGCGGAGGCGGCTGTCATGGCCTGGGCACCGGTTCAGGCAGAGGCGGTTTTCACGGTCAGGGCCATCCGGGTAACCAGGGAGGTTATAATCCACAACCCGGCCAAGGTAATCAGCAGCAACAGTCCGGATATCAGAGCAACCCAAAACAGTTGAATAGTGGGCAGTACCATGTATTTACCACTAGTTTATGCAAGAGGGACCAGAAGCTTCATAAGAGGGTTGTCAATGCTGTTGAGCCGGCAATTCCACATTATTTGAGGTGGTCAGAACAGCCTATTGTGTGGAGCAGAGAAGATCATCCCCCCCCCCGGGGTTGATAATCCAGGTCACTTAGCCTTGGTAGTGGCACCTCGGGTTGGTGGATATAAATTCACTAAAGTGCTCATGGATGGAGGCAGTAGTATCAACATCCTCTACTATGAGACGTTCCGTCGGATGGGGTTGACTGATAAGAGTCTTAAGCAATCCAACATTGTTTTTCACGGTGTTGTGCCTGGCAAGTCGGCATACCCAGTTGGTAAGATTGAACTAGAAGTAGCCTTTGGGAATGAATATGACTCCAGGGCTGAGAAGTTAACTTTTGAGGTGGTTAAGATCAAAAGCCCATATCATGCTCTGTTTGGACGGCTGGCTTACGCCAAGTTCATGGCTCGGCCGTGTTATGTATATCTGCAGCTCAAGATGTCGGGTTATAAAGGCACCATTACAGTACATGGAAGCCATAAAATAGCCCTGGAGTGTGAAGAAGGAGATGCCGCTTATGCTGAGTCTGTTTGTGCAACAGAGGAGTTAAAGTTTTATAAAGATAATGTTGACCCGGCAGACATGACGTCCTTAAAGAAGCTAACTACGGAGCATGAACCAGCGTTGAAATTCAAGTCAGCTGATACACCAAAATGGTTGATTTTGTGCCTGGCGATTCATCCAAGCAGTTCATCATCAGTGCCAACTTGGATCCAAAATAGGAAAGCGTGCTCATCGAGTTCATCTGTGAGAACCGGGATATCTTTGCATGGAAACCTTCTGACATGTCGGGTGTCCTGAGAGAACTCGCTGAGCACACTCTTAATATTGACCCGAAGTTTAAGCCGGTCAGGCAGTTTCTCCGACGGTTCAACGAGGAAAGGCGCAAGGCCATTGGAGAAGAGGTGGCCCGGCTCTTGGCGGCCGGGTTCATTGTTGAAGTTTTTCACCCAGAGTGGTTGGCTAACCCGGTGCTTGTACTCAAGAAGAACGGCACCTGGCGTATGTGTGTGGGTTACACCGATTTGAACAAGGCTTGTCCGGCTGACCCTTTCGCTCTCCCTCATATTTATCAGATCATTGATGCTACAGTGGGTTGCGAGCGTTTGAGTTTTTTGGATGCATACTCAGGTTATCATCAGATCAAGATGGCAGTTAAGGACCAAGAGAAAACAGCTTTCATCACTCCGTTTGGAGCCTTCTGCTATGTGTCTATGCCTTTTGGGCTTAAAAGTGCCCAGGCGACTTATCAACGGTGTGTATAGAATTGCCTTCACAATCAGATTGGGCATAATTTTCATGCTTAGGTGGATGATATAGTGGTGAAATCCAGAGAAGAGGAAACCTTGGTAACAGATCTGAAGGAGACCTTTGATAACCTCCGGGTCTACAAGATGATGCTTAACCCGTCCAAGTGTGTTTTTGGAGTCCCAGCTAGCAAGCACTTGGGTTTTTTGGGTGTCTAACAGAGGTATTGAAGCTAACCCGGAGAAAATGAAGGCAGTCACCTCTCTGGCCAAACCGGTGTGCATCAATGACGTTCAACGGCTGGCGGGTCGCTTAGCTGCTTTGAGCCGGTTCATAAGCCGGTTAGGGGAGAAGGCGATGCCTTTATATCAGATGATGAAAAAGACGGTTGACTTTGTTTGGAGTGATGCTGCAAACTCTGCTTTTGAGGATCTAAAGAAATAGCTTGTTGAGCCGCCGGTTCTTGCGGCTCCGGTTGAGAAAGAGTCGCTATTGTTATATGTAGCCGCTAACTCACGAGCTGTTAGTATGGCCATTGTGGTGGAGCGCAAGGAGGCTGGCAAGGAACATCCGGTCCAACGGCCGGTTTACTATGTCAGTGAGGTGCAGATTGAATCTAAACAAAGATATCCACATTGGCAGAAGCTCGTTTATGGGGTGTTCATGGCAAGCTGGAAGCTCAAACATTACTTTCAGGGTCACCCAATCACTGTGGTTAGCTCTGCAACTTTAGGAGACATCATTCAGAATAGAGAAGCCACGGGACGAGTTGTCAAGTGGGCTATTGAACTTGGGTCACATGGTTTAAAGTATATGCCACGTACTGCGATCAAATCTCAAGCGTTGGTGGACTTCATTAACGATTGGATAGAGTTGCAGATGCTAGAGGAGAAACCAGACAACACATATTGGACGATTCATTTTGATGGGTCCAGACAGTTGGAAGGCTCGGGGGCCGGAGTCATTTTAACTTCTCCTCGAGGGGACAAGTTTTGTTATGTGTTGCGGTTAATGTTTCCTTGTACTAACAATGCAGCAGAGTATGAAGCCTTGCTCCATGGTCTTCAGAGATGAGCCTGAGCCGGGTCCGGTGTCTTGGCGATTTAGATTTGGTGGCCCAACAAGTGTCAGGCAAGTGGGATTCCAAGGACCCTCTCATGGCGGCTTATCGCAGTGAAGTCGACGCTATTGCATGACATTTTAAAGGTTATCAGGTGGAACACATTGACTGTAGGAAGAATGAAGCGGCCGATGCTTTAAGCCGATTGGGATCTCAGCGTAAGCCGGTGCCACCTAACACCTTTTTAGATGTTTTGCATAACCCGTCTGTTAAGTTACCTACAGAAGAAGATTTGGCCGTTCCTGACCCGAAGGCACAATTGGTGGCGGCTCTTCACATCATTCCAGATTGGACAGTACCGTTCTTGGATTACATGACCCGGGGCGAGTTGCCAGAGGATGAGACCCTCGCCCGACAGATAACCCGGCGGTCCAAGTCAATGACGATTTCTGAGAGGGAGTTATACCATCGCAACGTCACTGGAGCGTTTCAGCGGTGTGTTTCTCCTGAAGAAGGCCAAGAAATACTTCGTGAGATCCATGAAGGGGATTGTGGTCATCACGCCGGGTCAAAGTCTCTTGTGGCCAAAGCTTTTCGTCATGGTTTTTACTGGTTGACGGATCATGCTGATGTAGAGGATCTGGTCAGCAGGTGTGATGGATGTCAAAAATTCTCATGACGAGCGCATGTGCCGGCTCAAGAGCTATGGATGATTCCAATCACTTGGCCATTTGCAGTCTGGGGGCTTGACATGGTTGGACCTTTCAAAAGGTCTAAGGATAAAAAGACACATCTTTTAGTGTCAGTTGACAAATTCACAAAATGGGTTGAGGCAGAGCCAGTGAGTAAGTGTGATGAAGCCACGGCGGTTCAGTTCATGAAAAAGGTGATCTTTCACTTTGGTTTTCCACACAGCATTATCACTGACAATGGCACTAATTTATCCCAAGGGGCTATGGAGGAGTTTTATCAACGTGAGCATATCCGGCTTGATGTTTCTTCTGTAGCTCACCCTCAATCCAATGGTCAGGCTGAGAGAGCAAATCAGGAAATCTTAAAAGGTCTCAAGCCCCGACTTATGGTTCCCTTACAACGGACGCCGGGTTGCTGGGTAGAGGAGTTACCCTTGGTGTTGTGGAGTATCAACACCACTCCTAACAGGTCAACAGGTTATACACCTTTCTTCATGGTTTATGGAGCGGAAGCGGTGCTGCCTAGTGACATCCATCATCACTCGCCTCGTGTGGCGGCTTATGTTGAAGCTAATAACGAACAAGCCTGACAGGATGCACTTGACTTGTTAGATGAGGAGAGAGACTTACCAGCAGCTCGATTAGCAATTTATCAATAGGACTTGCACCGTTATCACAGCCGCCGGGTTAAGTCCAGGACTTTTCAAGAAGGTGACCTGGTGCTCCGGCTCATTCAGGATCTGTCAGATGCACACAAGCTATCCCCACCTTGGGAAGGACCCTTTGTGGTCAGCAAGAATTTGAACAATGGGTCATATTACCTCATCGATGTTCGAGAACACAAAGATTCACGTAAGTCAGAGAAGGAGACCTGCCGGCCATGGAACATTGCTCATCTTTGGCCATACTACACCTGAGCTACCGGCTCTCGTCATGTACATACTTTGACATTATATTTATTATGATAAGTAATAAAGCAGGACCTCTATCCTTTTCCTCTTCAAAGGTCATATATCTACTATTTTCATGACTATTAAGGAGCTGATCATATCTGAATTTAGCTTAACCTTTCTGGTCCGGCTTATGATCGTATTCGAATCTAACTGTACACGTCATGATCACTTGGGGTCTTCCTATTCAAACATAGGCCGTATTCGAACCAAAGAGAACATAGCTGTCATAACCCTCTTGATCGGCTCAAAGCCAAACTCACTAGGGGGCTTCTTGATCGTATCTGAATCATAGCTTAACCCCTTTTGGGTCTGACTTGGATCATATTCGAATCAGGGTCGTTAAAAACCTCTCAAGGTCATTTGGGGGCTTCCTGTTCAAACATAGGTCGTATTCGAACCAAAGAGAACATAACTGTCGGTACCCTCTTGATCAGCGCAACGCCAAAGCCACTGGGGCCTATATGATCATATTCGAATCTTAGCTTAACCCCTTTGGTCCGGTTTACTGATCATATTCGAATCAGAAACCTCCAACTTTCAGTTACAAAGTTAATTTATATTGTTTGAAATATGCTATTTATCTTACTGGTCTTTGTTGTCCCAAATTTAAACGATCAATATGGTTTTTTCACCAGCTTGATTATTCGACAATAAGTTGCAAGGCATGATAGTCATCAGGCATACAGAAGCATTGACTTCTCAAAAAAAGGGGGACTGGGTCATCAACCTCATCATCCGGGTCATATAAACCGGGGGTCCAGATACAAAGACTATAGGTATGACTGTGATTTATGAACAGTTCTTTCTAAGTTTTTTCATTAATCAAAGGTTTTTTCAGCCTTGTTTATTTTCACGTTTGTTTCTGTTTTTTCTACTATGATAAAACCATTGGTCATGTACTTGGTGTTCTGACCCGTTCGGTGCTAAACCGCCAAGCCAGTTTTTTCCATAGCTGAAATATTACAAAGATAACCATAGATGTGGCGCATATATTGACATCAGGAAGCAAAGAGTCACACACGGCATCTTATGCATGATGGCATAGGCAAAATATGCAGTTGTTTCAAGCTAACCTATTACAAGGCATTAAGAGCCCAAAAGGTTATTGTTTTTTGTCTCTTAAGACAGGTGCTAAACTAAAAGCAGGATTGTTTAGATGGTTACGACTCCCCCCTGACCGGTTCATCTCCCTCCACTGGTTGAAAGCCGGAATTAGACCAGTCAAAGCCATTCAGAGCAATGAACTCAGCCTCATCATCAATTAAGCCGGCATGGTCAATCTTTGGGGCAAATGTATGATGGCGAACCGGCGGGATAAGATCCGTCACTTTATAAGCGAGAGTCGCCATCTTCTTATTCTCAAAATCAAAACCCGACTGATATTTATCAACGTTGGTCTCATCTCCAAGAACGGTGGCCTGAGGTCGAACTCCCCTCACACAGGCAACGAAGTCATCCTGCTCAAATAGAGACATGTCTTCCTTCACGGTGGGGTACCCCCTAGCTACACCACCGGGTCTAGACCTGGCACCCAGGCTTTGGAGTGGCTCAAGGCAGTCAAGGCTCCGGCTCTGGCACAGGATCGTTTGACTTCTTGAAACCCGGTGGGTAAGATTGACAAATTTTTCAAGACATTACTGAGCCGATTGGGTCCTTGGTTGGTAGGAGAGATGGCAGGAAGTGCTCGTTGAGCGCCAGTATACAACTGCCCCACTAAGGTGTAGACCGCCTTCAGTTTGGTCACATTATCTTGGCTCATATTTTTGCTTCGCGGACCTGCACATACTTTTTAAACAAGGGGTCAGCAGGCGGTTTATATTCCGGGTCGAAAGAAGGTACAAAAGATCAGTACAGATGGCTTACCAAAGATGGCGGAAACCATTTGAGACACCCGGTTCTTTAAGCCGGTAAGCTCCATGGTAACCTCCTCAAGAGCCGCTTCAGCTTTTTCAGCGCGTTGTATCAGCAGCGTCTTTTCTTTGGCCCAGGATTTCTTTTTGGCAATCAAGCTGGGTTTTCAATTTTTCCGTCTGAGAAAGACTCAATTGAAGTTTAGAATCAGCATACTTGATTTCTGCCTCTTGATCCACCAGTCGGGTCTTTGCATCAGTTAATTGAGAGCCCAGTTCAGATAGGGCATTCTACAAAACATACACAGGTGTGTCAAGGCTTAAACTGAAAGTTATAAAGATTCAAGTCTCAAGTACTTTGCATCGCAATACCACTTGACACTTGGGGGCTAATGTCTGCCAAAGCAATTTCTTATGACTCTTATATATTTCAAGTCCCAAGTGCTTTACAAAGTAACAGCACTCGGCACTTGGGGGCTAATGCATGATATTCAGAAAGTTACTCAAGTTTAAGCCAGATTGCAGTGCTTATTAGGGCAGTTATGAAGTTAAGTACCGGTTCATTGATCAATTGAGCCGGCCCTTGGGGACTATAGGTAAAGTTTACACTACTTCGTTGGACTTTTGAAAGTATCAATCTATATCATAAAGTCTATAGATCATTAAGGTTCATCGTCTGAAGACTTGGGGGCTGGTAGAGTATAAGTAAACTGGAGAATATACCTCATACTTCAGCTGCAATTGCTTGACCATTTCAATCTCTGATTCACGGCTAGAATGAACGTGACTGAGATAGTCGGACAATATGTCACTAGCATTCAGATGAGTGTAATGAGAGATACCAAAACACACTTTTTGTCTTTCCAAGGCTTCTTGTTTAGTAGTGTGCCGAGCTAACACAGTAGGAGTCCCCGGTTCAACAAAACGGCTACCAGTGACCAGAACATCATGATCAGAAGATGATGGCGGGTTAGCTGAACTGGTTGGTCTGGCAGTAGAAGGGTTAACAACGGTATCCTCAGCTGACGGCTCAGGAGGATCCAATTGAGTATTGGCAGCCGGGTCTTCTGGTGCTTTAGTTCGAGGGGGAGAAGTTGGCATGGCCGGTTCAGGTGCAAGCACTGACGGGTCTTCCGCCGGTTTAGTCACCTTGGCCTTCTTGGACTTGGCTTGGCCACTAACAAAGATGTTATGAGACAGTTAGTACAAAGATGTAGTTTAAAAGACACGGAGGAAAGATGATTTTTTCCTTACCCAGGGGTAGTCTTGAAGGCCGAAAATTGAGTCTGAGATGAGTCGCCAGAAGAGCGAGACACCTCCTACAAAGGTAAAATAAAGTTAGTAATGCAAGGGAGAAGATCCATTAATGGAAAGTAAAAGCTGAAGATAAAAGAGACCTCATTCTGGCATTCTTGAGGAGTTAGTTGAAGAACGGAAGGCGGTTCATCATTGTTCTAGGCCTGACGGCGGCTCTCATGTTGCTGCTTTTTCAAAAGAAAATGAGGGTCCAAATAAGCCAAAGGGTGTGAAAACCTTAGTTTCTGGGTTACCAGTCATAGTTTCTGTCTTGGCAAATGGGCTGAGTCGGAGGAAATAGTTACCTCTTCTTCTACGGCCTGACTGGCCCCCGTGTTGTCCTGGCAATAGTCAGTGTCAATAAGGTTATTAAAAAACTAGCCAAGGGAGTCAAGGGCTACCTCCGACTCAGAAGTATCATCAAGCTTTAATAGGTCCTCAGCGGTGCTCTTTTTCTTCTTGGACCTCCGGGTCGTCTTCTTGGCGGTTATGGCGGCAGCTCTAGCTTTCTTGGCGGCTTCATGGTCATACTTGGCTTTCCAGAAGTCAGATTTGGCCTGTAAACAAGATAAAAGGTAATGCAGGTATTTAAAACTGCTGAGAAAAATACAAAGAGAAAAAGTTCAGGGGTTCTTACCTCAGGCGCTGGGTTAAGTTTGCAGAAGGGGTTTAACCCGACTTTACTGCAGTCCTCATATTTGCCATTCACCAGAAGAGTTGACACCGAAACAATATCTTCTTAAGTGATTTGAACGGAGCTGTGACGAAGAGAGTCATTTGGGCCTCCACCATATTCATACATCAATTTGGATCGGCGGCTTAGAGGGATGACCCGCCACAAGACCCAACAACGAGTCAAGTCAACTCCGGTTAAGCCATTCCCCAATAAGGCGTTAATCCTTTTAATTGATGGAATAAGCTTCTTGCGTTCGGCGGCAGTGAGCTTGTCAGGGAGTGCAAATTTGTTATCTAGACGCTCCGCGCGGTAACCCGGCAGTGGTTTCTCGTTGGTTGGTGAAGTGTCTTGACAATAGAACCAGGTCTGATTCCAGTCTTTGGGATGACTCGGCAAGACTATTAGGGGGAATACGGCGCCTTGTCGGCGCTGAATTGAGATGCCTCCAAGTTCCAAGATAGGGCCATTGGTACACTCGTTTTGGCGGTTCAGATAAAAATACTCTCTAAAGAGTTCCACAGTCGGTTCTTCTTGAAGATACACCTCATAGAGAACTTGGAAATTGCAGATATTGGATATGGAATTGGGCCCAAGATCTTGAGGGTGAAGTTTGAAAAAGTGAAGGACGTCTCTGAAGAATTTTGAGCCGGGGGGTGAAAAATCCCGATTCATGTGGTCAGAGAAGACAATGACTTCACCGTCTTTGGGATTGGGCCGTTCCTCGTCCGGGTCAGGTGCACGGTAAGACATAACATTCTTCCCTCGCAAAAATCCTATGGTGAAGAATTCCTTCAAATTATCCTCAGTTACTGTGGAGGGGACCCAATTGCAGATAGTTGGTGCTTTGGACGGCATGATGAAAAACAGACTGAAAGGAAAGTGATGTGTCAGATTAATCCAATGATGAAAATAAAAGTTAAGATAATGATGATACAGATAAGTAATGGTGGCTTACGTAAGGGCTAATGTCATATAAAGGAAAAGGTGAGCCAGCGCCATAAGCTACCACGACTACAGATGTTTGAGAAATACCAGCAACAAAATTGGCTAAGTGCTAAGACAAACAAGTTTCATAATTTCTTGATATTATTCTGGATCAAATGGCCATTCAAAATGGAAAATATTCTAGACCTAAAAATCTAGCACAGATGAGTTCGTGAGTTCTAATGAGGCTTTTTGTACCAAGAGAAGGAATCTACTGGTATCAAGGATGGCCACAAAACAACTACCGCACGAGTATATGTTCTTTTTGGATCAAGAAGACGCGGCACTGGAAGAACTACGAAGAAACTGAGATGAACTGAGAAGAACATGCAGAAAACCTAGGAACCCTAATGCAGATCTGAGGAACAGGAAGGCAAACACTTACAGCTATGAATCTTTCGCGGAGAGTCACTGCCGTTCTCTGGACCGATTCCGGTTGATGCAGCGGCCAAGGTCGACGGAGACGAGGGGCTCTGCGGCGGCGGCGGAGCTCGAGCAGCGGTGGGGTTGCGAGAGGAAGAAGACAAAGAGAGAGGAAAATGATAAAGACCGGGGCATGCCTATTTATAAGGGGATAAGCGAACAGGCGGGCGCGAAAATCAAGGAAGACCCGAATAATGATTATCCAACTAAACGGATGCCTCGATTCTCGGAAGACATTAAAAGATAAAGATCCGTTGAGGATGACGTCATAGTAGTTTCTCGTGTTTCAAGAGATGACGTTATGGCGGGTTACAAAAATTTCCAGAAAGAGAGGAAGATGGATTTCGTCTAAGTATTGAAGATTGACAAAGAACAAAGTTCAAGTCAACCTGGGGCCTAATGTTGGGGATATAGTTACTAGGTATGACCCGCCCAGGAGGGGCCGGGTCAACCCCAATGACGGGTTACAAAAGAAGCCCAGTAATATTCAAGGTGATAGTTTGTTAAAGATTCATACAAGGCATAAGCCCAGAGACGGCTTAAGGCCCAATATTGTAAACCGCTGTATGTAAGGAAAGACTTGTAAAGAAAGGATGTAAAAGAAGTCACCAAGCCGGACACTTTTTATAAGCCAACCGGGACTTTGTAGGCCGCCAGGCATCAACCCGTGTATATAAGGGGACGACCCGGCGGTGGCTTAGGGCAAGACACAACAACTCGAAGCCAGGACAAGCATATTCGCTCCCTGGTCTTTGAAACCCCAGCAATTCCAAACACAACTAGACATAGGCTTTTACCTTCATCGTAAGGGGCCGAACTAGTATAAAACCTCTCGTGTCCTTTGTCCCGATTAACCCCTTTAAGCTTCCTAGTTGCGATGGCTCTACGACTAAGTCCTTTCGCTAGGACATCTGCCGTGGCAATTCCACGACAATACTTTCTCAGTAAAGTCTGTGTACAGAATGCTATCTGAAACCAAGCAACGTCGCGAGACATGGCTTGATGGGGCAGTAGGAACGTCAACGGAACATTTAGAGGAAGGGATGTGGAAGAAACTTTGGAAAACTGATGTAGTAGGCAAAGTTCGGATGTTTTTGTGGAGACTATCAAAACGCTCCCTACCCACTAAGGACGTGTGGGCTCGACGTCATATGACGACTTCCAGCAAGTGCGGCCTATGTGGTATGTCGGATTCGTGGAAACACTAGTTGCTTTAGTGCACAATGTTGATACGTCTCCAACGTATCTATAATTTTTGATTGCTCCATGCTATATTATCTACTGTTTTGGACATTATTGGGCTTTATTATCCACTTTTATATTATTTTTGGGACTAACCTATTAACCGGAGGCCCAGCCCAGAATTGTTGTTTTTTGCCTATTTCAGGGTTTCAAGAAAAGGAATATCAAACAGAGTCCAAACGGAATGAAACCTTCGGGAACGTGATTTTCTCACCGAACATGATCCAGGGGACTTAGACCCAACGTCAAGAAACAAAGGAGGAGGCCACGATGTAGGGGCGCGCCTACCCCCCCCCCCCCCCAAGCGCGCCCTCCACCCTCGTGGGCCCCCTGTTGCTCCACCGATGTACTCCTTCCTCTTATATATACCTACGTACCCCCAAATGATCAGATACGGAGCCAAAACCCTAATTCCACCGCCGTAACTTTCTGTATCCACGAGATCCCATCTTGGGGCCTGTTCCAGAGCTCCGCCGGAGGGAGCATCGATCACGGAGGGCTTATACATCAATACCATAGCCCCTCCGATGAAGTGTGAGTAGTTCACATCAGACCTTCGGGTCCATAGTTATTAGCTAGATGGATTCTTCTCTCTTTTTGGATCTCAATACAATGTTCTCCCCCTCTCTTGTGGAGATCTATTCGATGTAATCTTCTTTTTGCGGTGTGTTTGTTGAGACCGATGAATTGCGGGTTTATGATCAAGTCTATCTATGAACAATATTTGAATCTTCTCTGAATTATTTTATGTATGATTGGTTATCTTTGCAAGTCTCTTCGAATTATCAGTTTGGTTTGGCCTACTAGATTGATCTTTCTTGCAATGGGAGAAGTGCTTAGCTTTGGGTTCATTCTTGTGGTGTCCTTTTCCAGTGACAGTAGGGGCAGCAAGGCACGTATTGTATTGTTGCCATCGAGGATAACAAGATGGGGTTTTAATCATATTGCATGAGTTTATCCCTCTACATCATGTCATCTTGCTTAAGGCGTTACTCTGTTTCCATGAACTTAATACTCTAGATGCATGCTGGATAGCGGTCGATGAGTGGAGTAATAGTAGTAGATGCAGGCAGGAGTCGGTCTACTTGTCTCCGACATGATGCCTATAAACATGATCATACCTAGATATTCTCATAACTATGCTCAATTCTATCAATTGCTCAACAGTAATTTGTTCACCCACCGTAGAATACCTATGCTCTTGAGAGAAGCCACTAGTGAAACCTATGGCCCCCTGGTCTAACTTCATCATATCAATCTTCCAATACTTAGTTATTTCCTTTTGCTTTTACTTTGCTTTTATTTTACTTTGCATCTTTATCATAAAAATATCAAAAATATTATCTTATCATATCTATCAGATCTCACTCTCGTAAGTGGCCGTGTAGGGATTGACAACCCCTTATCGCGTTGGTTGTGAGAATTTATTTGTTTTGTGCAGGTGCGAGGGACTCGCGCGTAGCCTCCTACTGGATTGATACCTTGGTTCTCAAAAACTGAGGGAAATACTTATGCTACTTTGCTGCATCATCCCTTCCTCTTCGGAGAAAACCAACGCAGTGCTCAAGAGGTAGCAAGAAGGATTTCTGGCACCATTGCCGGGGAAGTCTACGCAAAAGTCAATATACCAAGTACCCATCACATACCCTTATCTCCCGCATTACATTATTTGCCATTTGCCTCTCGTTTTCCTCTCCCCCACTTCACCCTTGCCGTTTTATTCGCCCTCTCTCTCTCCCTCTATCCTCCCTCTCTTTCTCTATTTGCCTCTTTTTGCCTGCTCGCTTTTTGTTTGCTTGTGTGTTAGTTCGTTTGCTTGTCATTATGGCTAGTCTCTTATCTTCTCCCTTGTCCCCTGAGTTCGAAATCTTTCACTTCAAACAAAGACTAGGAGAAAACTTAAAAGATGCCTGGTTGAGAATAATGTAGTCTTATCATAATTGTACCTCTGAAGTGAACCTGAGAATTTTGCTTCGCAATTTTTATGTTGGATTAAATATGTCTCATAGACAACTCTTGGATTGCATTGTCAAAGGCAATTTTATTGAAATCGATCCCCATATTGCGCTTGAAATTATAGAAGGTATAGTGGACACTACCTCAACAAAAGGGGCCTCATCCTACCCAGGAAGAGACACAAGTTTTTGAAAAAAATTGTGAAGTTACTAAAATTTTACAGAAGTCTCTTGAACCTCTTAAGAACATTAGCGAAAATATTCACCGCATGAATATGTTGATTACCCTTTGCAATAAGCGGTTGGATTCGTTAGATCTAAAAATTTCAGAATATGAAGGGAAACATAAAGGACCTCCCGGATTCGAGCTTGATTCCGCTAAAAAGTTGAAAACCAAAGATGGCAATACCTAGATCTATCCTTGCTTGTTATGCCTAGCTAGGGGCGTTAAACGATAGCGCTTGTTGGGAGGCAACCCAATTTTATTTTTATTCCTTGATTTTTGCTCCTGTTTAGTAATAAATAATTTATCTAGCCCCTGTTTTGGTTGTGTTTTTTGTGTTTAATTAGTGTTTGTGCCAAGTAGGACCGTTGGGAAGACTTGGGGAAAGTCTTGTTAAACTTGCTGTAAAAAACAGAAACTTTAGCGCTCATGAGAACTGCTGCCATTTTTATTTGGAAAGTCTATTTAGTTAATTATTTTTTCATATGATTAATACATAAATTCCTCACGTCCAGAAATTTATTTTAGAATTTTTGGGATTCCAGATCTTACACTAGCTACAGATTACTACAACTGTTCTGTTTTTGACAGATTCTGTTTTTTGTATGTTGTTTGCTTATTTTGATGAATCTATGGCTAGTAAAATAGTTTATAAACCATAGAGAATTTGGAATACAGTAGGTTTAACACCAATATAAATAAAGAATGAGTTCATTACAGTACCTTGAAGTGGTCTTTTGTTTTCTTTCGCTAACGGAGCTCACGAGATTTTCTACTTTCAGTTTTGTGTTGTGAAGCTTTCAAGTTTTGGGTAAAGATTTGATGGATTATGGAACAAGGAGTTGCAAGAGCCTAAGCTTGGCGATGCCCATGGCACCCCCAAGATAATCTAAGGACACCTAAAAGCCAAAGCTTGGGGATGCCCTGGAAGGCATCCCCTCTTTCATCTACTTCTATCGGTAACTTTACTTGGAGCTATATTTTTATTCGCCACATGATATGTGTTTTGCTTGGAGCATCTTGTATGATTTGAGTCTTTGTTTTCTAGTTTACCACAATCATCCTTGCTGTACACACCTTTTGAGAGAGTCATACATGATTTGGAATTTGTTAGAATACTCTATGTGCTTTGCTTATATCTTTTGAGTAATATAGTTTTGCTCTAGTACTTCACTGATATCTTTTAGAGCACGCTGGTGGATTTGTTTTATAGAAATTATTGAGATCTCATGATTCACTTAGATTATTTTGAGAGTCTTAAATAGCATGGTAATTTGCTTAAAATCCTAATATGCTAGGTATTCAAGATTAGTAAAATTTTCTTATGAGTGTTTTGAATACTAAGAGAAGTTTGATGCTTGTTGATTGTTTTGAAATATGGAGGTAATAATATCAAAGTCGTGCTAGTTGAGTAGTTGTGAAATTGAGAAATGCTTGTGTTGAAGTTGGCAAGTCATGTAGCATGCACGTATGGTAAACGTTATGTAACAAATTTGAAACATGAGGTGTTATTTTATTGTCTTCCTTATGAGTGGCGGTTGGGGACGAGCGATGGTCTTTTCCTACCAATCTATCACCCTAGGAGCATGCGCGTAGTGCCAAGGTTTTTGATGACTTGTAGATTTTTGCAATAAGTATGTGAGATCTTTATGACTAATGTTGAGTCCATGGATTATACGCGCTCTCACCCTTCCATCATTGCTAGCCTCTTCGGTACCGTGCATTGCCCTTTCTCACATTGAGAGTTGGTGAAAACTTCGCTGGTGCATCCAAACCCCGTGATATGATACACTCTTTCACACATAAACCTCCTTATATCTTCCTCAAAACATCCACCATACCTACCTATTATGGCATTTCCATAGCCATTCCGAGATATATTGCCATGCAACTTTCCACCATTCCGTTTATCATAACACATTCATCATTGTCATATTGCTTAGCATGATCATGTAGTTGACATAGTATTTGTGGCAAAGCCACCGTTCATAATTCTTTCATACATGTCACTCTTGGTTCATTGCATATCCCAGTACACCGTCGGAGGCATTCATATAGAGTCATCTTTTGTTCTAGCATCGAGTTGTAATCATTGAGTTGTAAATAAATAGAAGTGTGATGATCATCATTTTCTAGAGCATTGTCCCAAGTGAGAAAAAAAGAGAAAGGCCAAATAAAAAAATGAGAGAAAAAGAGAGAAGGGACAATGTTACTATCCTTTGCCACACTTGTGCTTCAAAGTAGCACCGTAATCTTCATGATAGAGAGTCTCTTGTTTTGTCACTTTCATATACTAGTGGGAATTTTACATTATAGAACTTGGCTTGTATATTCCAACAATGGGCCTCCTCAAGTGCCCTAGGTCTTCATGAGCAAGCAAGTTGGATGCACATCCACTTAGTTTCTTTTGTTGAGCTTTCATACATTTATAGCTCTAGTGCATCCGTTGCATCGCAATCCCTACTCCTTGCATTAACATCAATCGATGGGCATCTCCATAGCCCATTGATTAGCCTCATTGATGTGAGACTTTCTCCTTTTTTGTATTCTCCACATAACCCCCCTCATTATATTCTATTCCACCCATAGTGTTATGTCCATGGCTCGCGCTCATATATTGCGTGAAAGTTTATAGGTTTGAGATTACTAAAGTATGAAACAATTGCTTGGCTTGTCATCGGGGTTGTGCATGATGAGAGCATTCTTGTGTGACGAAAATGGAGCATGACTAAACTATATGATTTTGTAGGGATGAACTTTTTTTGGCCATGTTATTTTGAGAAGACATAATTGCTTAGTTAGTATGCTTGAAGTATTATTATTTTTATGTCAATATGAACTTTTGTCTTGAATCTTTCGGATCTGAATATTCATACCACAATTAAGAATAATTACATTAAAATTATGCCAAGTAGCACTTCGCATCAAAAATTCTATTTTTATCATTTACCTACTCGAGGACGAGCAGGAATTAAGCTTGGGGATGCTTGATACATCTCGAACGTATCTATAATTTTGTATTGCTCCATGCTATATTATCTACTGTTTTGGACATTATTGGGATTTATTATCCACTTTTATATTATTTTTGGGACTAACCTATTAACCGGAGGCCTAGCCCAGAATTGCTGTTTTTTGCCTATTTCAGGGTTTCGAAGAAAAGGAATATCAAACAGAGTCCAAACGGAATGAAACCTTCGGGAACGTGATTTTCTCACTGAACATGATCGAGGGGACTTGGACCCTACGTTAAGAAACAAAGGAGGAGGCCACGAGGTAGGGGGCATGCCTACCCCCCCCCTCCCCCAGGCGCGCCCTCCACCCTCGTGGGCCCCCTGTTGCTCCACCAACGTACTCCTTCCTCCTAAATATACCTACGTACCCCCAAACGATCAGATACGGAGCCAAAACCCTAACTCCACCGCCACAACTTTCTGTATCCACGAGATCCCATCTTGGGGCCTGTTCCGGAGCTCCGCCGAAGGGGGCATCGATCACGGAGGGCTTCTACATCAACACCATATCCCCTCCGATGAAGTGTGAGTAGTTCACCTCAGACCTTCGGGTCCATAATTATTAGCTAGATGGCTTCTTCTCTCTTTTTGGATCTCAATACAATGTTCTCCCCCTCTCTTGCGGAGATCTATATGATCTAATCTTCTTTTTGCGGTGTGTTTGTTGAGACCGATGAATTGTGGGTTTATGATCAAGTCTATCTATGAACAATATTTGAATCTTCTCTGAATTCTTTTATGTATGATTGGTTATCTTTGCAGGTCTCTTCGAATTATCAGTTTGGTTTGGCCTACTAGATTGATCTTTCTTGCAATGGGAGAAGTGCTTAGCTTTGGGTTCAATCTTGCGGTGTCCTTTTCCAGTGACAGTAGGGGCAGCAAGGCACGTATTGTATTGTTGCCATCGAGGATAACAAGATGGGGTTTTCATCATATTGCATGAGTTTATCCCTCTACATCATGTCATCTTGCTTAAGGCATTACTTTGTTTCCATGAACTTAATACTCTAGATGCATGCTGGATAGCGGTCAATGAGTGGAGTAATAGTAGTATGCAGGCAGGAGTCGGTCTACTTGTCTCGGACGTGATGCCTATATACATGATCATACCTAGATATTCTCATAACTATGCTCAATTCTGTCAATTGCTCAACAGTAATTTGTTCACCCACCATAGAATACCTATGCTCTTGAGAGAAGCCACTAGTGAAACCTATAGCCCCCGGGTCTAACTTCATCATATTAATCTTCCAATACTTAGTTATTTACTTTTGCTTTTACTTTGCTTTTATTTTACTTTGCATCTTTATCATAAAAATATCAAAAATATTATCTTATCATATCTATCAGATCTCACTCTCGTAAGTGGCCGTGTAGGGATTGACAACCCCTTATCACGTTGGTTGCGAGGATTTATTTGTTTTGTGCAGGTGCGAGGGACTCACGCGTAGCCTCCTACTGGATTGATACCTTGGTTCTCAAAAACTGAGGGAAATACTTACGCTACTTTGCTGCATCATCCCTTCCTCTTCGGGAAAACCAATGCAGTGCTCAAGAGCTAGCAAATGTCCAGATGTGTATGGGCACTGGTGGACGAGGATCTCACACATAAAATGATGGCATCTACAGAACCAAAAGAGAAGCAATGGTTGTTCTCGCTAATTGAGTCCCTTACTCAGGATCAGTTTGCCCTCCTATCAATAACCCTGTGGTCAATATGGTACTCGAGGCGCAAGGTGATCCACGAGGGAATATTTCAGAGTCCTCAGGCAGTTCAAAATTTCATAAAAAGATACTGTGATGAGCTTAACATGATCCGACCTAATTAATCTGGTGCGGATGGTTGCATCTGCTATTCCAGCAGTCCTGCAGCGACCTAAGGCACCGCCGGCGGGCTTTGCAAAAATACATGTTGATGCTGCAGTCCGGCCATGGAGAGGTGGTTCAGCAGCTGCAGTTTGTCGTGATTCAAGCAAAAATTATCTTGAGAGCTCAGCTCTAGTGGTGGAAGGCATGGATGATCCAGGTTCTTTGGAAGCGATAGCATGCAGGGAGGCAATGTGTCTGGCAGAGGATCTTCTCATCAACAACTTCGTAGTTGCCTCGGATTGCAAGCAAGTTGTCCCGGATATCAAATCTGGCAGCAGAAGGCAATATGGTGCCATTGTGTCTAAGATCAATCTTTGAGCTACTCTTTTTCAATGTACCTTTTCGTTTGAGTGTCATGTTGTTAATTATGAAGCACATAGTCTAGTCAGATTCTCTCTTAGAAGGGGTCCGGGACACCACCTGTGGATTGAACAAGCTCGTGACCTATCTTGTATCCCACTCTCTGTGGATTTTGAGTAATAAAGCTGGCTTAATCCTCAAAAAAAGGTATAATCTGTAGTGACCACAATCTCTTTTCAAATCCCATGTAAATCCGATAGAAATTCTTGCTTCACTTTTTAGTAATAATAATGTGATATGAAATCCTTTTGGAAAATTAAAAATAAAATAAAATGTATTTGAAAACTAGATAGAAGCAAAAGAAGGAATGCACAAGTACAATGTTCAGGCATTCCCCATTATTGCAAATCCAACTGCTCTTATTAGAATATTTTGCTATCAAGTTTGATATTCATGTTGCCTCACCTCATTTAGTTTAGGGAAATAAATAATGAGAAGAACCAATTATATTATTAATCTGCAGGTGTGGGCGTGAGGCCCCCCGAAGGGTGGCATCCGCCGGGCGAAGCCCGTGCGCGGCGCAGGCGGTGGGGGGGCTTCTTCTCTCCTTCCCCTACACGGGATCTCAGCAGCACGGGGTGGCCGCTCCATGTGGGGGACGCGGGATCGGCGGGGCTCCTGGTGGCGGGCGCGCGTGGATCCGGTGGCCGCGAGGCCGGGAGACGGTGGTGCAGCCCAGCGACGGTGTTGTAGCTTAGTGTGATGGCGTCAGTGCTGCAGTCGTCTTGACTTGGCCTGATCGACGGTGCTGGCATGTCCCTAGTCACCGATACATGGCTCAGGAAACTCCGGCGGAGGTTGTGCCACCATGGCTGCGAGGGCAACGTGGGGGTCGGCCGTGGCGGCGAGCGTCGGTGGATCTCGGACCCTGGCCCAGAACTAGTCTCCAACAGAGAAGGCAGCGATCCGTGCATAGGAAGCTGGATGGAGTTCTTCGAATAGATCTGGGTAAAAACACGCTCTTGGCTAGATGCCAAGGCCGGCGATGGCGGCGCTCTTCAGTGTTGTTTCCTTCTTGAAGGCATTGTTGGGGAACGCAGTAATTTCAAAAAAATTCCTACGCACACACAAGATCCATGCATAGCAACGAGAGGGGAGAGTATTGTCTACGTACCCTCGTAGACCATAACCAGAAGCGTTATGACAACACGGTTGATGTAGTCGTACGTCTTCACGATCCGACCAATCCTAGCACCGAAGGTATGACACCTCCGCGATCTGCACACGTTCAGCTCGGTGACGTCCCACGAATTCTAGATCCAGCTGAGTTCGAGGGAGAGTTTTGTCAACACGACGGCGTGATGATGGTGATGATGAAGTTACCGACGCAGGGCTTCGCCTAAGCTCTACAACGATATGACCGAGGTGGAAATCTATGGAGGGGGGCACCGCACACGGCTAAACAAACAACTTGTGTGTCTATGGGGTGCCCCCTCCCCCTTATATAAAGGAGTGGAGGAGGGGGCGGGCCGACCCTCTATGGCGTGCCTCAAGGGGGGAGTCCTACTCCCAGTGGGAGTAGGATTCCCCCTTTCACTTGTTGGAGTACGAGAGAAGGAAGGGGGAGAGAGGGAGAAGGAAAGGGGGGCCGCCCCCACCCCAATTCGGATTGGGCTTGGGGGCGCCCCACCTTGGTCGCCTCCTCCTCTCTCCCACTAAGGCCTATTAAGGCCCATACACTCCTCGGGGGGTTACGGTAACCCCCCGGTACTCCGGTAAATGCCCGAACTCATCCAGAACCATTCCGATGTCCAAACATAGCTGTCGGTGTCAAAACCGGCGGATCTCGGGTAGGGGGGCCCGAACTGTGCATCTAAGGCGGATGGTAACAGGAGGCAGGGGACACGATGTTTTACCCAGGTTCGGGCCCTCTTGATGGAGGTAAAACCCTACGTCCTGCTTGATTATTCTTGATAATATGAGTAGTACAAGAGTTGATCTACCACGAGATCAGAGAGGCTAAGCCCTAGAAGCTAGCCTATGGTATGATTGTATCTTGTCCTACGGACTAAAACCCTCCGGTTTATATAGACACCGAAGGAGGCTAGGGTTACACAAGGTCGGTTACAAAGGAGGAGATATGCATATCCGTATTGCCTAGCTTGCCTTCCACGCCAAGTAGAGTCCCATCCGGACACGGGACGAAGTCTTCAATCTCGTATCTTCATAGTCCTACAGTCCGGCCAAAGGATATAGTCCGGCTGTCCGGAGACCCCCTAATCCAGGACTCCCTCAGTAGCCCCTGAACCAGGCTTCAATGACGATGAGTCCGGCTCGTAGTGTTGTCTTCGGCATTGCAAAGCGGGTTCCTCCTCCGAATACACCACGGAAGAGTTTGAATACAAGGATAGTGTCCGACCCTGCAAAATAAGTTCCACATACTACCGCATAGAGAATAATATTTCCACAAATCTAATCTGCTGACGTACCCCGTAGCGTGACATCACACCACAACCAGGTCTTTATTCGAATCGTTTTTCATAACCTATCTCAGCGTGTTTCGCGAGGCGGTTTCCTTGGCACGTCTTGTCGAAACGGAGATCGTGTCCCCTTATTACGGGATTCCCATCAATATGGATGTGGGTAACCCAACCGCGCCATCAATTACAACGCTTGGGGGATAAGCGAGTTTTACCAGGCTAGTGGGGGCGCATAGTTTCGTCCACCCTTATAAAGGGATAAGGTTTCACCTTTTTCTACCCACGCCTTCTTCCTCCTTGCTCATCCATTCTCACACACTCGAGCTCCAGCGCCCAAGTCCACATCCTTCTCCTCAACTCTCTCCAAACATGTCCGGAGCGGGAGGCAGGTGGATGGTCTCCTCCGTCACGGAGGGACACATCAAAAAACTACATGGGGACGGATACTTAGCCGTGAATATCGCGCACCGACTGCCAGCCACGGGGCAGATCGTCCCTACCCCGGAACCTCATGAAAGGGTGGTTTTCCTCACCCACTTCGTCCACGGACTGGGATTTCCCCTCCATCCATTCGTCCATGGCCTTATGTTCTATTATGGGCTGGAATTTCATGATCTGGCCCCGAATTTCATCCTCAACATCTTAGCGTTTATCGTCGTGTGCGAGGCTTTCCTCCGCATCCGGCCCCACTTCGGCCTGTGGCTGAACACCTTCAATATCAAGCCGAAGGTAGTAGGCGGCCAACAAGCGGAATGCAGCGGAGCCATGGTGGGAAAAATGCCCAACGTTACATGGCTCGAGGGCTCCTTTGTGGAGACCATAAAGGGGTGGCAATCGGGGTGGTTCTACATCACCGAGCTGCGCGACACCAAATGGGTGGCGTCCCCCGAGTTTCGATCTGGAATCCCCACGCAACTCACTTCCTGGAAGGAGAAGGGCATGTCCTGGGGTTCATCGGTGGAGCTGGACGGACTCCAGAAGTGTATCCATAACATGATAAGCAAAAAACTTAAGCTTGTTAACATAGTCCAGGTCATGCTCTTCCGCCGGATCCTCCCGTGTCAACAACGGGCTTTCAACTTATGGGAGTTCGACCCGGCCCAGCACCAGACTCTACACACGACGCATAAGGACGTCTGGAAGGTGCTGTTCAAGGTGCCGAGGTCCCCCCTTCTCTTACCGAGGACCGCGGGCTAAGCACGAAGCGTCCTGCGAATCCGGTAAGTTATGTACATCTGGTAGGGTATTTATTTCCCATAGCTTAACCATGTGCGGGGTCTGAGCTCCCATGCCTTTGACAGGACTGGGTGGAGACATCGGAACAGATCAACTGTCCGGCCCCTCTACCCAAAGACCCTGCGGACGCTCTCCTGACGAAGATGCGGTCTCCGGCTCCTTATGAGGTGCCGAAGAAGACCAAGAAGAAGGCCAAGGGAACCCGAAAGAGTTCCCGGCGCCAGGTGGTATCGGACTCATCGTTCGATAACTCCGAGACGCACTCCTCCTGTGAAAACGAGGAGGAGGAAGATGAAGACTCTCCCCCTCCAGCCGAGGGAGACAAGAAAAGGAAGGCCGCCCCAACCGGGGAGGCCGAAGGGTCCAAGAAGGGAAGGACTCTCCTTCCGAACTGTTCCACCACCGCCGCCGATGGCGAAGACGAGTGGTCACTCAGGGCCAAGCCCGTGGTGAAGTCGTAAGTATTCGGATACCAGAGTAACTCATAGCATACTTTTATTGCACTGCTTCTCCTAATCGTCGAACATGATCATGCAGTCCACCCCGAGCCCGTATTGACGTATCCTCGTCGGACGGTTCCTTGGACTCGTCGGATATGGATAGCGATCCACTTCCATCCGCCTCCTCTCCTCGCCCTACGGACAATGTCGAGGTATTGTCTCAAGGGGCACCGAGCCGGGGGGAGACAGTCCCGGAGGCGCCTCAAGGCGACCTTCCGGACTCCAGGAGCAAAGGGAGCGAGGCTCCCACGGGCTCCATGTTTGGCCCTCAGCCGAACACCGCGTCGGAACCTCCAGTGGTTCCGGACTCGGGCAGGCGGCCCCCTTCCAAGAGGGGCAAGCCATCCGTGCCGGTGACCTCTGTCCATCCAGATGCATCGGACGACCTGCTGGGAGCGCTTCGCGGCGCTTCCATCAATGAAGAGCACCGCACTATCATGAGTGCGGTGATCGAGAAGGTTCAGTCTGCCAAGAGCGGGCTGACTGAAGCCTGTGCCAGCCTTCTAACAGGCTTTGAGGTAAGTATTTAAAATATAGGAAAATATTACCGCATAGACAGTAGCCCCTGATGCTCTGTTTGGTGTTCACAAAGAAAAGCCGAATAGAGGATCAAATAATATCTGCAGGAGTCTAATATAAGTATGTCTGTATGCGTATGCAGGCTTCGCTGCTGACCTCTGCCGCACTGACTATGGAGGTCGCCGCACTGAAGCAGAACCTCGAGCGGTCCGAGGGAGAGCTCGGCCTTGCCAAGAGGCGGCTCGAGGAGAACAAAGGTAAGTAACACCTTGTCTATATATAAAAGAGAAAGATGTGGTTGCAAAATGACAGGATCATCATGAATGTGCCAGGGGCCATGACCGAAGTGGCCACCCTGAAGCAAGCGCTGTCCGAGGCCGAAAACAAAAAGGCCAAGGAGCGCACCGAGCGGGAGAAACAGGAGGCACGGGTGGGCGAGGTGCAGCAAGAGCTCCAGGCTCTCGTGAAGAAGCAAGAGACTTTGGAGCTTGACTCGAAGACGTGAGAGTCCGAGCTTCCCGCGGCCTTCGAGAGCACAAAGCGTGCCAAGGCTGAAGCCCAAAAGGCCCTCCAGGAAATTGAGGCGATGAGGAAGATAGCGGCGGGTAAGGCATTCAATATGCAAAGCAAGCATGTGAAAGTAAATTACTTGTTACTTACCCGAGTCCGGAGCTCTCCAGGAGCATTCACAGATTTGCCCCACAGCGTGTCGGATGCCGCGAAGTACTACCAGGTCGAGGAGGGAAGCTCTACGGAGAAGTTGTTCTGGTCTCAGTATACTGGGGCCGAACACCCGATGCCTGTGAGCGACCAGCTGAAGCAACTGGTCGAGCTGCACAAGGCGGCCAAACAGGCCATGAGGGGCCTTATAGTCCGGATGTGGCCTGGCGACTCCCTTCCCAACAGCTACTTCGGCCTGGTGAGGCGGCTCGTGGATGCCTGCCCACGGCTGGAAGTCATAAAGCGGTCTGTCTGCATTGAAGGTGCACGCCGGGCTTTTTCCCATGCGAAGGTGCACTGGGCCAAGATGGACGCCGAGAAGCTGGTGAAGGAGGGGCCGCCGTAGGGCAAGGAGCATCGCCACCCTGAGATGTATTATGAGGGTGTCCTGAAGGGTGCCCGTCTTGTGGCGGACGAGTGTGCGAAGGATGTAATGTTTGAATAAACTTGCTCGTGTGATCCTGTATTATGAAAACTTGTTCATGTGCGCTATGCAATGCTTGTTTGAATTTAAAATATTACCTTTTGTGCGGCCGTTTATCAAATCTGAGAGATGGCCAGTCGTCGGCTTCTGCCCCCATGCCACGAGTGCTGGGGTGTTCGGGATAAATCTGAGCACTCTTTTACCATTGTTGGGTCCTTCGAGGGAGGTGCTCAGCACAGCGAATAAGGCAATCGGACTATAATGCTTTATCACTCTCACTTAGCCATAGAAGTCCACAATTTTAAATTTTGGCGAAGCCCCTAGTATTCGGAAGGCCGAATTCGGGGCGCTATACACGCCTTAAGCCGGACAAAGCCGACTCCTCGCTCTAAGCGGCATAAGTCTTTAGGGACTCGAGACCTCTCGATCAGCGACCAGCTCTCGCCTTATCATGACAGTCAGTTTTAGCTTTCTCCACTGAGGTGCTTTGCCCAGATGAACCGGGGCACAATCGTAGTAGTTCTCCCAGTGCTACCTTAGCCGATATAGCGGAACGTAAGGTACCAAAACATGGGAGCCAGGCAAACCCAACTATTGACCCAAGACATGATTCGGAGATGATGCATATAATGCTATAAGTTTGGGGTGCCACACTATCGAAAGTGTTCGGACTTCTCACGTCGTATTATGGGGTACGCTTAAGCCCCTGGCGTATTGGTCGTACCAGAGTGTACAGGTGCTTTATGTCATGAATGAACATATATATATAAAAGGAATAGCGAATGCGGTAATAGTCTAGTGCTATGCATTGTTTATTCAAAAAGGTGCGTCGAAGCAGAATGATACAATTAGTGCGATAAGCAAAAAAGTAGGACTATTTGACATGTCCCCTCCAAGGGCAAGCTGAGGAATGGTATTTAAAGCATGTATTTCACTCATTATCAAGGACCACCTGGGAGTTCCATGGTGCAACGTAGCTTTCTGCCTCCTTGGTTGTTGTATCGTGTGTCCGGCAATAGTACGGCCGGATGGGGTTTCCAGAGAGTTAAGTCCTGAAAGAGAGAAAAATAACAAAGCGGGAAGCCCCTAGTGCGGTTGAGCTGCGTCTTGGGGCGTGCCGTAGTCGTGCCCCCCTCCCCACCTGTGCCCGTGGTATTTTCAATGTGTAATTATGTATGCGTGGCACGGATTTTGCCGTTGGGCTAGGATTGGGGTGTTGTTGCCGATTACTCCGGGCGCGCTTGAAGGTGTCCGGGTCTTTAATCGCCGAACTGGTGGATTGACTTGAGAGGCTGCTTTGCGCTTCTGCTGCGAGGGCTGCAGTGTGCTCCTCCGTGCGGAGAGAGTGCTCTGTGTTTCCATTGACTGCGATGACCCCCCGAGGTCCTGGCATCTTGAGCTTGAGATATGCATAGTGCGGTACCGCATTGAATCTCGCAAATGTGGTTCGCCCGAGCAGTGCATGATAGCCGCTGCGGAATGGGACTATATCGAAGATTAACTCCTCGCTCCGGAAGTTATCCGGGGATCCGAAGACCACTTCCAGTGTGACTGAGCCTGTGCAATCGGCCTCTACACATGGTATGACGCCTTTGAAGGTCGTTTTTGTGGGTTTGATCCTTGAGGGGTCTATACCCATTTTGCGCAATGTGTCCTAATAAAGCAGGTTCAGGCTGCTGCCGCCGTCCATAAGGACTTGAGTGAGGTGAAATCCGTCGATGATTGGGTCTAAGACCAGTGCGGCGAATCCACCATGATGAATACTAGTGGGATGGTCCCTGCGATCGAAGGTGATCAGACAGGAGGACCATGGGTTGAACTTTGGGGCGACTGGCTCCAATGCATATACATCCCTTAACGCACGCTTCCGCTCCCTCTTGGGGATGTGGGTTGCGTATATCATGTTCACCATCCGCACCTGTGGGGCGAACCTCTTCTGTCCTCCGGTGTTCGGCTGCCGGGGCTCCTCCTCGTCATCGCAATGTGACCCCTTATCTTTGTTTTCGGCATTTAACTTGCCGGCCTGCTTGAACACCCAACATTCCATGTTGGTGTGGTTGGCTGGCTTGTCGGGGGTGCCATGTATTTGGCACGAGCGATCGAGTATAAGGTCCAAACTGGATGGGCCCGGAGTGCTTCTTTTGAATGGATTTTTCCGTTGACTGGCTTTAGAGCCTCTGAATCCGGCATTGACTGTCGTATCCTCGGTATTGTCGCTATTGGCGTGGCGCTTATGTTTGTTGCGACATGACCTGCCATTGCTATCCTTGGTATCTGAGGTACTGCGGTTCTTTGATATGTTATTGCTGCGAGCCAGCCAGCTGTCTTCTCCCACGCAAAAGCGGGTCATGAGTGTTGTGAGGGCTGCCATGGATTTCGGCTTTTCCTGGCCCAGGTGCCGGGCGAGCCACTCGTCGCGGATGTTGTGCTTAAAAGCTGCTAGGGCCTCTGCATCCGGACAGTCAACGATTTTATTTTTCTTTGTCAGGAACCATGTCCAGAATTGCCTGGCCGATTCCTCTGGCTGCTGAATTATGTGTCTCAAGTCATCGGCATCTGGTGGTCGCACATAAGTGCCCTAGAAGTTGTCGAGGAATGCGGCTTCCAGATCTTCCCAATAGCCAATGGATTCTGCTGGCAAGCTGTTGAGCCAATGCCGAGCTGGTCCTTTGAGTTTAAGTGGGAGGTATTTGATGGCGTGTAGATCGTCACTGCGGGCCATGTGGATGTGCAGGAGGAAGTCCTCGATCCATACCGCAGGATCTGTTGTGCCGTCGTATGATTCGATATTTGTGGGTTTGAAACCCTGTGGGATTTGGTGATCCATTACTTCGTCTGTGAAGCATAGGGGGTGTGCGGCGCCTCTGTACTGGGCAATGTCGCGACGCGGCTCAAATGAGTCTTGTCCGCTGTGTACGGCCCGACCGGATTTACTTTTACTGTATCCGGCGTGATGGTTATCGTCCCATGTAGTGGCACGCCCTCGTGATCCATAGATCGATCTTGCGTGTTTTGCTTTGTCCTCCAATACGTCTCAAAGTTCTAGCGTGTTTCCCCATGCCTTGACATTTTTATTTGAGAGGTGTCGGGGCGCGGGCTGAGCTTTTGGCTGAAATGTCTCTCTATCGCGGCCATGAGGTGGCCGATCAGCCATGTCATATGCTGGAGATGTAGGTTTTAATGCTTCCTCCTCCAGCCGGGGTAGCAACATTGGCTTTGCGTAACTCTTGGAGGGGTGTTCGAGTTCATATTCCTCGGCCGCGAGGACTTCAGTCCATCTGTCAGCTAGCAAATCTTGATCAGTTGGTAGCTCATGTTGCTTTTTCTTAAGGCTATTTGCCGTGGCTATAAGCCGGCGCTTGAAGCGTTCTTGCTCGGCGGGATCCTCTGGCACGACAAATTCGTCGTCGTCGAGGCTTGCCTCGTCTTCGGAGGGAGGTATGTAATTATCATCCTCCGCCTCTCCATCTGCCGCTCTCTCGGGAGGGCTAGCTTCTCCATCCTCCTGCTCTAAATCTTGCTGGAGGGGATTGTTGTCATCTTCGGCACTGTCCGGAGTGATATTATCTCCTGTGCCGGTGTCACCGCTTTTGCTTTGGCGAGACTTAGAGCGGCGCCACTGAAGTCGGTGCTTGGGTTGCTTCTTGGAGGGGTCATCCTCCGTTGTCTCGTCGCCATTGCCTTCTTTGGGTGTGTCTACCATGTATATATCATATGATGAGGTGGTTGTCCAATGCACTGTGGGCAGTGGTTCCTCTTCGTCTCCCGCATCGTCGTCCATACCGTCGATGTCTTCGGAGTCGCAGTCGAGCATGTCGGTCAAATTGTCGATAGTGGCTACTAAGTGGGTGGTGGGTGGGCGGCGAATTTCTTCGTCATCCGCATCCCAATCCTATCGAACATAGTTCAGCCAGGACTCTCCTGACAGGGAGAGATAGAGACCTTAATGAGTTCAGTATGTCGCCGAAAGGCGAGTGCTGAAAGATATCCGCGGAGGTGAACTCCATGATCGGCGCCCAGTCGGATTCGATAGGCACGGGCGCAGGCGGTTCGGAGTCCGTGGCCGGGGAAGAATCCGGCAGTTCGGCGTCACGGCTCCCGTGAAGGGTAAGGTCGATACTCGGCTCGATCGCCACTGAGAATACGACCTCCGTGGCGGGGTCTATCCACCTGTCCATGGATGGCGCAATTGGCTCCGAATTGCGGGTCGGAGCGGTTGCTGGTGCGGTCTCCTGAACACTGTCCGATGGTAGAGCTAAATCATGCTCATCGTGACCGTGCGGCGCACTCGGCAGGGGCTCGAATCCGTCGAAGATCAAGTCTCCGTGGATGTCGGCCGTGTAATTTAAGCTTCCAAACCTGACTTGGTGGCCAGGGGCATAACTCTCGATCTGCTCCAGATGGCCAAGCGAGTTGGCCCGCAGTTCGAAGCCGCCGAATACAAAGATCTGTCCGGGGAGAAAAGTCTCACCCTGGACTGCATCGCTATCGATGATCGAAGGAGCCATCAAGCCTAATGGTGACGATACAGAGGATCTCTCAATGAAAGCACCAATGTCGGTGTCAAAACCGTCGGATCTCGGGTAGGGGGTCCCGAACTGTGCGTCTAAGGCGGATGGTAACAGGAGGCAGGGGACACGATGTTTTACCCAGGTTCGGGCCCTCTTGATGGAGGTAAAACCATATGTCCTGCTTGATTATTCTTGATAATATGAGTAGTACAAGAGTTGATCTACCACGAGACCAGAGAGGCTAAACCCTAGAAGCTAGCCTATGGTATGATTGTATCTTGTCCTACGGACTAAAACCCTCTGGTTTATATAGACACCAGAGGAGGCTAGGGTTACACAAGGTCGGTTACAAAGGAGGAGATATGCATATCCGTATTGCCTAGCTTGCCTTCCATGCCAAGTAGAGTCCCATCCGGACATGGGACGAAGTCTTCAATCTCGTGTCTTCATAGTCTTACAGTCCGACCAAAGCATATAGTCCGGCTGTCCGGAGACCCCCTAACCCAGGACTCCCTCAATAGCCTTCCAATATATCGATCTTTATGTCTCGACCATTTCGAGACTCCTCGTCGTGTATGTGATCATATCCGGGACTCTGAACTACCTTCGGTACATCAAAACACATAAACTCATAATACCGATCATCACCGAACGTTAAGCGTGCGGACCCTACGGTTTCGAGAACTATGTAGACATGACCGAGACTCATCTCCGGTCAATAACCAATAGCGGAACCTAGATGCTCATATTGGTTCCTACATATTATACGAAGATCATTATCAGTCAAACCGCATAAGAACATACGTTGTTCCCTTTGTCATCGGTATGTTACTTGCCCGAGATTCGATAGTCGGTATCTCAATACCTAGTTCAATCTCGTTACCGGCAAGTCTCTTTACTCATTCCCTAATGCAACATACCGTAACTAACTCATTAGTCACATTGCTTGCAAGGCTTATAGTGCTGTGCATTATCGAGAGGGCCCAGAGATACCTCTCCGATACACGGAGTGACAAATCCTAATCTCGATCTATGCCAACTCAACAAACACCATCAGAGACACCTTTAGAGCATTTTTATAGTCACCCAGTTATGTTGTGACGTTTGATAGCACACTAAGTGTTCCTCCGGTACTCAGGAGTTGCATAATCTCATAGTCATAGAACATGTATAAGTTATGAAGAAAGCAGTAGCAACAAACTAAATGATCAAAGTGCTAAGCTAACGGATGGGTCAAGTCAATCACATCATTCTCTAGTGATGTGATCCCGTTCATCAAATGACAACTCTTGTCCATGGCTAGGAAACTTAACCATCTTTGATTAACGAGCTAGTCAAGTAGAGGCATAGTAGTGACACTCATTTTGTCTATGTATTCACACATGTACTAAGTTTCCAGTTAATACAATTCTAGCATGAATAATAAACATTTATCATGATATAAGGAAATATAAATAACACCTTTATTATTGCCTCTAGGGCATATTTCCTTCAGTCTCCCACTTGCACTAGAGTCAATAATCTAGATTACATAGTAATGATTCTAACACCCATGGAGTCTTGGTGCTGATCATTTTTTGCCCGTGAGAGAGGCTTAGTCAACGGGTCTGCAATATTCAGATCCGTATGTATCTTGCAAATCTCTATGTCTCCCTCCTTGACTTGATCGCGGATGGAATTGAAGCGTCTTTTGATGTGCTTGGTTCTCTTGTGAAATATGGATTCCTTTGCCAAGGCAATTGCACCAGTGTTGTCACAAAAGATTTTCATTGGACCCGGTGCACTAGGTATGACACCTAGGTCGGATATGAACTCCTTCATCCAGACTCCTTCATTTGCCGCTTCTGAAGTAGCTATGTACTCCGCTTCACACGTAGATCCCGCCACGACGCTTTGCTTGGAACTGCACCAACTAACAGCTCCACCATTCAATAAAAATATGTATCCGGTTTGTGACTTAGAGTCATCAGGATCAGTGCCAAAGCTTGCATCGATGTAACCATTTACAACGAGCTCTTTTTCACCTCCATAAACGAGAAACATATCCTTAGTCTTTTTAGGTATTTTAGGATGTTCTTGACTGTTGTCCAGTGATCCACTCCTGGATTACTTTGATACCTCCCTGCTAAACTAATAGAAAGGCACACATCAGGTCTGGTACATAGCATTGCATACATGATAGAACCTATGGCTGAAGCATAGGGAATGACTTTCATTTTCTCTCTATCTTCTGCAGTGGTCGGGCATTGAGTCTGACTCAACTTCACACCATGTAACACAGGCAAGAACCCTTTCTTTGCTTGATCTGTTTTGAACTTCTTCAAAAATTTATCAAGGTATGTGCTTTGTGAAAGTCCAATTAAGCGTCTTGGTCTATCTCTATAGATATTGATGCCCAATATATAAGCAGCTTCACCGAGGTTTTTCATTGAAAAATTCTTATTCAAGTATCCTTTTATGCTATTCAGAAATTCTGTATCATTTCCGATCAGTAGTATGTCATCCACATATAATATCAGAAATGCTACAGAGCTCCCACTCACTTTCTTGTAAATACAGGCTTCTCCAAAAGTTTGTATAAAACCATATGCTTTGATCACACTATCAAAGCGTATATTCCAACTCTGAGAGGCTTGCACCCGTCCATAAATGGATTGCTAGAGCTTGCACACTTTGTTAGCACATTTTGGATCGACAAAACCTTCTGGTTGCATCATATACAACTCTTCTTTAAGATATCCATTAAGGAATGTAGTTTTGACATCCATTTGCCAAATTTCATAATCAGAAAATGTGGCAATTGCTAACATAATTCGGACGGACTTAAGCATCGCTACGGGTGAGAAGGTCTCATCGTAGTCAACTCCTTGAACTTGTCAAAAACCTTTCGCAGCAAGTCGAGCTTTGAAGACAGTAAAATTACCGTTAGCATCAGTCTTCTTCTTGAAGATCCATTTATTCTCTATGGCTTGCCAATCATCGGACAAGTCAACCAAAGTCCACACTTTATTCTCATACATGGATCCCATCTCAGATTTCATGGCCTCAAGCCATTTTGCAAAATCTGGGCTCATCATTGCTTCCTCATAGTTCGTAGGTTCGTCATGGTCAAGTAACATGACCTCTGGAACAGGATTACCGTACCACTCTGGTGCAGATCTTACTCTGGTAGACCTACGAGGTTCGGTAGAAACTTGGTCAGAAGTTTCATGATCATCATCATTAGCTTCCTCACTTACTGGTGTAGGAATCACTGGAACTAATTTCAGTGATGAACTACTTTCCAATAAGGGAGCAGGTACAGTTACCTCATCAAATTCTACTTTCCTCCCACTCACTTATTTCGAGAGAAACTCCTTCTCTAGAAAGGATCCATTCTTGGCAACGAATATATTGCCTTCGGAACTGTGATATAAGGTGTACCCAATAGTCTCCTTTGGGTATCCTATGAAGACACATTTCTCCGATTTGGGTTTGAGCTTATCAAGTTGAAGCTTTTTCACATAAGCATTGCAGCCCCAAACTTTAAGAAACGACAACTTGGGTTTCTTGCCAAACCACAGTTCATAAGGTGTCGTCTCAACGGATTTCGATGGTGCCCTATTTAACGTGAATGCAGCTGTCTCTAAAGCATAACCCCAAAATGATAGCGGTAAATTAGTAAGAGACATCATAGATCGTACCATATCTAACAAAGTGCGGTTACGACGTTCGGACACACTATTACGCTGTGGTGTTCCAGGTGGCGTGAGTTGCGAAACTATTCCACATTGTTTCAAATGAAGACCAAACTCATAACTCAAATATTCACCTCCACGATCATATCATAGAAACTTAATTTTCATGTTACGATGATTTTCCACTTCACTCTGAAATACTTTGAACTTTTCAAATGTTTCAGAGTTATGTTTCATCAAGTCGATATACCCATATCTGCTCAAATCATCTGTGAAGGTAAGAAAATAATGATACCCGCCACGAGCATCAACACTCATCGGACCGCATACATAAGTATGTATTATTTCCAATAAGTCTGTTGCTCGTTCCATTGTTCTGGAGAACGGAGTCTTAGTCATCTTTCCCATGAGGCATGGTTCACAAGCATCAAGTGATTCCAAAAGCCCATCAGCATGCAGTTTCTTCATGCGCTTTACACCAATATGACCTAAACGGTAGTGCCACAAATAAGTTGCACTATCATTATTAAACTTATATCTTTTGGCTTCAATACTATGAACATGTGTATCACTACTATCAAGATTTAGTAAAAATAGACCACTCATCAGGGATGCATGACCATAAAAGATATTATTCATATAAATAGAACAACCATTATTCTCTGATTTAAATGAATAACCGTCTCGCATCAAACAAGATCTAGATATAATGTTCATGCTTAACGCTAGCACCAAATAACAATTATTTAATTCTAAAACTAACCCCGAAGGTAGATGTAGAGGTAGCGTGCCGAAGGTGATCACATCGACTTTGGAACCATTTCCCATGCGCATCGTCACCTCGTCCTTAGCCAGTCTTCGCTTAATCTGTAGCCCCTATTTTGAGTTGCAAATATTAGCAACAGAACCAGTATCAATACCCAGGCGCTACTGTGAGCATTAGTAAGGTACACATCAATAACATGTATATCAAATATACCTTTCACTTTGCCATCCTTCTTCTCTGCCAAATACTTGGGGAAGTTCCTCTTCCAGTGACCAGTCCCTTTGTAGTAGAAGCACTCAGTCTCAGGCTTAGGTCTAGACTTGGGCTTCTTCACTTGAGCAGCAACTTGCTTGCCGTTCTTCTTGAAGTTCCCCTTCTTCCCTTTACCTTTTTTCTTGAAATTGGTGGTCTTGTTGACCATCAACACTTGATGCTCCTTCTTGATTTCTACCTCCATGGCCTTTAGCATTGCAAAGAGCTCAGAAATTGTCTTACGCCACCACGACGCCAGACAACTTCGTCCTCCTGCGCGAGTCCATCTCCACACATCGGAGACCAAATCTGCACTGCGCCACGCCGTCAAGATCCGTCGCCATCAATGTGTAGGATGAAGCACCGCTCCACCAAAGATGCGGTCTGCTGGTCCCTCGAGCTCATGTGCACCTCCAAGAATGACGCCCCAAGGGAGAAACGACACAAGTGCGTCGTCGTCTTCCGATCTACCGATATAGGGTTTCCCCCGGAGGTAGCAGATAGTGGTCTAGAACTTCTCCATGGTGATGCCTGAAGGAAATATGCCCTAGAGGCAATAATAAAATTGTTATTTATATTTCCTTATATCATGATAAATGTTTATTATTCACGCTAGAATTGTATTAACCAGAAACTTGTTGGGGAACGTAGTAATTTCAAAATTTTCCTACACACACACAAGATCATGGTGATGCATAGCAACAAGAGGGGAGAGTGTTGTCCACGTACCCTCGTAGACCAAAAGCGGAAGCGTTAGCACAACGCGGTTGATGTAGTCGTACGTCTTCACGATCCGACCGATCAAGTATCGTACATACGGCACCTCCGAGTTCACCACACGTTCAGCCTGATGACGTCCCTCGAACTTCGATCCAGCTGAGTATTGAGGGAGAGTTTCGTCAGCACGACGGTGTGGTGATGATGTTGATGTTCTACTGACGCAGGGCTTCGCCTAAGCACCGCTACAGTATTATCGAGGTGCACTATGGTGGAGGGGGGCACCGCAAACGGCTAAGAGATCAATGATCAATTGTTGTGTATCTAGGCTGCCCCCCTGCCCACGTATATAAAGGAGCAAGGGGGGTGCGGCCGGCCAGGGGAGAGGGCGCGCCGGAGGAGTCCTACTCCCACCGGGATAGGACTCCCCTCCTTTTTCCTAGTTGGATTAGGACTTGGGGGGAGGAGGAGAGAGGGGGGAGGAAAGGGGGGCGGCGCCCCCCTCCTTGTCCAATTCGGACTTGGGGGGAGGGGCGCGTGGCTGCCCCTTGGCCGCCTCTCCTCTTCCTCCACTTGGGCCCATAAGGCCCAATAGCCTTCGGGGGGTTCCGGTAACCCCTCCGGTACTCCGGTAAAATCACTATTTCACCCGGAACACTTCCGATAGCCAAACATAGGCTTCCAATATATCAATCTTTATGTCTCAACCATTTCGAGACTCCTCGTCATGTCCGTGATCACATCCGAGACCCCGAACAACCTTCGGTACATCAAAACATATAAACTCATAATATAACTGTCATCGTAACGTTAAGCGTGCGGACCCTGCGGGTTCGAGAACTATGTAGACATGACCGAGACAAGTCTCCGGTCAATAACCAATAGCGGAACCTGGATGCTCATATTGGCTCCTACATATTCTACGAAGATCTTTATCGGTCAGACCAAATAACAACATACGTTGTTCCCTTTGTCATCGGTATGTTACTTGCCCGAGATTCGATCGTCGGTATCTCAATACCTAGTTCAATCTCGTTACCGGCAGGTCTCTTTACTCGTTCTGTAATACATCACCCCGCAACTAACTCATTAGTTGCAATGCTTGTAAGGCTTAAGTGATGTGCATTACCGAGAGGGCCCAGAGATACCTCTCCGACAATCGGAGTGACAAATCCTAATCTCAAAATACACCAACCCAACAAGTACCTTCGGAGACACCTGTAGAGCACCTTTATAATCACCCAGTTACGTTGTGATGTTTGGTAGCACACAAAGTGTTCCTCCGGTAAACGGGAGTTGCATAATCTCATAGTCATAGGAACATGTATAAGTCATGAAGAAAGCATAGCAACAGACTAAACGATCGTGTGCTATGCTAACGGAATGGGTCATGTCAATCACATCATTCTCCTAATGATGTGATCCCGTTAATCAACTGAGAACCCATGTAAATGGCTAGGAAACTTAACCATCTTTGATCAACGAGCTTGTCAAGTAGAGGCATACTAGTGACACTCTGTTTGTCTATGTATTCACACATGTATTTTGTTTCTGGTTAATACAATTCTAGCATGAATAATAAACATTTATCATGATGTAAGGAAATAAATAATAACTTTATTATTGCCTCTAGGGCATATTTCCTTCAGTCTCCCACTTGCACTAGAGTCAATAATCTAGTTCACATCGCCATGTGATTTAATATCAATAGTTCACATCACCATGTGATTAACACCCATAGTTCACATCGTCATGTGACCAACACCCAAAGGGTTTACTAGAGTCAATAATCTAGTTCACATCGTTATGTGATTAACACCCAAATAGTACTAAGGTGTGATCATGTTTTGCTTGTGAGAGAAGTTTAGTAAACGGGTCTGCCACATTCAGATCCGTAAGTATTTTGCAAATTTCTATGTCAACAATGCTCTGCACGGAGCTACTCTAGCTAATTGCTCCCACTTTCAACATGTATCCAGATTGAGATTTAGAGTCATCTGGATCTGTGTCAAAATTTGCATCGACGTAACCCTTTACGACGAACCTTTTTGTCACCTCCATAATCGAGAAACATATCCTTATTCCACTAAGGATAATTTTGACCGTTGTCTAGTGATCTACTCCTAGATCACTATTGTACTCCTTTGCCAAAAACATTGTAGGGTATACAATAGATCTGGTACACAACATGGCATATTTTATAGAACCTATGGCCAAGGCATAGGGAATGAATTTCATTCTCTTTCTATTTTCTGCCGTGGTCGGGCTTTGAGTCTTACTCAGTTTCACACCTTGCAACACAAGCAAGAACTCTTTCTTTGACTATTCCATTTTGAACTACTTCAAAATCTTGTCAAGGTATGTACTCATTGAAAAACTTATCAAGCGTCTTGATCTATCTCTATAGATCTTGATGCTCAATGTGTAAGAAGCTTCACTGAGGTCTTTCTTTGAAAAACTCCTTTCAGACACTCCTTTATGCTTTGCAGAATAATTCTACATTATCTCTGATCAACAATATGTCATTCACATATACTTATCAGAAATGCTGTCGTGCTCCCACTCACTTTCTTGTAAATACATGCTTCACCGCAAGTCTGTATAAAACTATATGCTTTGATCAACTTATCAAAGCGTATATTCCAACTCCGAGATGCTTGCACCAGTCCATAGATGGATCGCTGGAGCTTGCATATTTTGTTAGCACCTTTAGGATTGACAAAACTTTCTTGTTGCATCATATACAACTCTTTTTTAATAAATCCATTAAGGATTGTAGTTTTGTTTATCCATTTGCCAGATTTCATAAAATGCGGCAATTGCTAACATGATTTGAACTGACTTAAGCATAGATACGAGTGAGAAACTCTCATCGTAGTCAACACCTTGAACTTGTCAAAAACCTTTTGCGACAATTCTAGCATTGTAGATAGTAACACTACTATCAGCGTCCGTTTTCCTCTTGAAGATCCATTTAATCTCAATGGCTCGCCGATCTTTTGGCAAGTCAATCAAAGTCCATACTTTGTTCTTAAACATGGATCTCATCTCAGATTTCGTGGCCTCAAGCCATTTCGCGGAATCTGCGCTCATCATTGCTTCCTCATAGTTCGAGGGTTCGTCATGGTCAATTAACATGACCTCCAGAACAGGATTACCATACCACTCTGGTGCGGATCTCACTCTGGTTGATCTACGAAGTTCTGTAGTAACTTGATCTGAAGTTTCATGATCATCATCATTAACTTCCACTCTTGTTGGTGTAGGCATCACTTGAACTGATTTTTGTGATGAACTATTTTCTAATTTGGGAGAAGGTACAATTACCTTATCAAGTTCCACTTTCCTCCCACTCACTTCTTTCGAGAGAAACTCCTTCTCTAGAAAGGATCCATTCTCAGCAACGAATATCTTGCCTTCGGATCTGTGATAGAAGGTGTACCCAACAGTTTCTTTTGGGTATCGTATGAAGATTTACTTCTCCGATTTGGGTTCGAGCTTATCATGTTGAAACTTTTTCACATAAGCATCGCAGTCCCAAACTTTAAGAAACGACAGCTTAGGTTTCTCGCCAAACCACAGTTCATACAGTGTCATCTCCACGGATTTAGATGGTGCCCTATTTAACGTGAATGTAGTTGTTGCTAATGCATAACCCCAAAACGATAGCGGTAGATCGGTAAGAGACATAATAGATCGCACTATATCTAATAAAGTACAGTTATGACGTTCGGACACACCATTACACTGTGGTGTTCCAGGTGGCGTGAGTAGTGAAACTATTTCACATTGTTTTAACTGAAGGCCAAACTCGTAACTCAAATATTTTACTTCTGCGATCATATCATAGAAACTTTTATTTTTGTTACGATGATTCTCCACTTCACTCTGAAATTCTTTGAACTTTTCAAATGTTTCAGACTTGTGTTTCATCAAGTAGATATACTCATATCTGCTCAAATCATCTGTCAAGATCAGAAAATAATGATACCTGCCGCGAGGCTCAATATTCATCGGACCACATACATCAGTATGGATGATTTCCAACAAATCTGTTGCTCGCTCCATTGTTCCGAGTAATGGAGTCTTAGTCATCTTGCCCATGAGGCATGGTTCGCAAGCATCAACTGATTCATAATCAAGTGATTCCAAAAGCCCATCAGCATGGATTTTTTTCATGTGCTTTACACCAATATAACCTAAATGGCAGTGGCACAAATAAGTTGCACTATCATTATTAACTTTGCATCTTTTGGCTTCAATATTATGAAAATGTGTATCACCACGATCGAGATCCAACAAACCACTTTCATTGGGTGTATGACCATAGAAGGTTTTATTCATGTAAACAGAACAACAATTATTCTCTAACTTACATGAATAATCGTATTGCAATAAACATGATCCAATCATATTCATGCTCAACGCAAACACTAAATAACATTTATTTTAGGTTTAACACTAATCCCGAAAGTATAGGAAGTGTGCGATGATGATCATATCAATCTTGGAACCATTTCCAATACACATCGTCACTTCACCCTTAACTAGTCCCTGTTCATTCTGCAACTCCCGTTTCGAGTTACTATTCTTAGCAACTGAACTAGTATCAAATACTGAGGGGTTGCTATAAACACTAGTAAAGTACACATCAATAACATGTATATCAAATATACCTATGTTCACTTTGCCATCCTTCTTATCCGCCAATTACTTGGGGTAGTTCCGCTTCCAGTGACCAGTTCCTTTGCAGTAGAAGCACTCAGTTTCAGGCTTAGGTCCAGACTTGGGTTTTTTCACTTGAGCAGCAACTTGCTTGCTGTTCTTCTTGAAGTTCCCCTTTCTTCCCTTTGTCCCTTTACTTGAAACTAGTGGTTTTGTTTACAATCAACACTTGATGCTTTTCTTGATTTCTACCTTCGTCGATTTCAGCATCACGAAGAGCTTGGGAATCATTTTTGTTATCCCTTGCATATTATAGTTCATCACGAAGTTCTACTAACTTGGTGATGGTGACTAGAGAATTCTGTCAATCACTATTTTATCTGGAAGATTAACTCCCACTTGATTCAAGCGATTGTAGTACCCAGACAATCTGAGCACATGCTCACTGCTTGAGATATTCTCCTCCATCTTTTAGCTATAGAACTTGTTGGAGACTTCATATCTCTCAACTCGGGTATTTACTTGAAATATTAACTTCAACTCTTGGAACATCTCATATGGTCCATGACGTTCAAAACATCTTTGAAGTCCCGATTCTAAGCCGTTTAAGCATGGTGCACTAAACTATCAAGTAGTCATCATATTGAGCGAGCCAAACGTTCATAACATCCGCATCTGCTCCTGCAATAGGTTTGTCACCTAGAGTTGCATCAAGGACATAATTCTTCTGTGCAGCAATGAGGATAAACCTCATATCACGGACCCAATCCGCATCATTGCTACTATCATCTTTCAACTTAGTTTTCTCTAGGAACACATATAAAACATAGGGAAGCAATAACGCGAGCTATTGATCTACAACATAGATATGCAAATACTATCGGGACTAAGTTTATGATAAATTTAAGTTCAATTAATCATATTACTTAAGAACTCCCACTTAGATAGACATCCCTCTAATCATTTAAGTGATCACGTGATCCATATCAACTAAACCATAACCGATCATCACGTGAAATGGAGTAGTTTTCAATGGTGAACATCATTATGTTGATCATATCTACTATATGATTCACGCTCGACCTATCGGTCTCCAGTGTTCTGAGGCCATATCTGCATATGCTAGGCTCGTCAAGTTTAACCCGAGTATTTCTGCGTGTGCAAAACTGGCTTGCACCCATTGTAGATGGACGTAGAGCTTATCACACCTGATCATCACGTGGTGTCTGGGCACGACGAACTTTGGCAACGGTGCATACTCAGGGAGAACACTTTTATCTTGAAATTTAGTGAGAGATCATCTTATAATGCTACCGTCATAACTAAGCAAAGTAAGATGTATAAAAGATAAACATCACATGCAATCAAAATATGTGACATGATATGGCCATCATCTTGTGCCTTTGATCTTTATCTCCAAAGCATCGTCATGATCTCCATCGTCACCGGCATGACACCATGATCTCCATCATCTTGATCTATATCAATGTGTCGTCACATGGTCGTCTCGCCAACTATTGCTCTTGCAACTATTGCTATCGCATAGCGATAAAGTAAAGTAATTATTTGGCACTTGCATCTTATGCAATAAAGAGACAACCATAAGGCTTCTGTCAATTGCCGATAACTTCAATAAAACATGATCATCTCATACAACAACTTATATCTCATCACGTCTTGACCATATCACATCACAACATGCCCTGTAAAAACAAGTTAGACGTCCTCTACTTTGTTGTTGCAAGTTTTACGTGGTTGCTACGGGCATAGCAAGAATCGTTCTTACCTATGCATCAAAACCACAACAATAGTTTGTCAAGTTGATGTTGTTTTAACCTTCGCAAGGACCGGGCGTAGCCACACTCGGTTCAACTAAAGTTGGACAAACTGACACCCGCCAGCCACATGTGTGCAAAGCACGTCGGTAGAACCAGTCTCGCGTAAGCGTACGTGTAATGTCGGTCCAGGCCGCTTCATCCAACAGTATCGCCGAACCAAAGTATGACATGCTGGTAAGCAATATGACTTATCGCCCACAACTCACTTGTGTTCTACTCGTGCATATGACATCTACGCACAAAACCTGGCTCTGATACCACTGTTGGGGAACGTAGTAATTTCAAAATTTTCCTACGCACACACAAGATCATGGTGATGCATAGCAACGAGAGGGGAGAGTGTTGTCCACGTACCCTCGTAGACCGAAAGTGGAAGCGTTAGCACAACGCGGCTGATGTAGTTGTACGTCTTCACGATCCGACCGAGCAAGTACCGAACGTACGGCACCTCCGAGTTCAGCACACGTTCAGCCTGATGACGTCCCTCGAACTTCGATCCAGCCGAGTGTTGAGGGAGAGTTTCGTCAGCACAACGACATGGTGACGATGCTGATGTTCTACCGACGCAGGGCTTCGCCTAAGCACCGCTACAGTATTATCAAGGTGGACTATGGTGGAGGGGGGCACCGCACACGGCTAAGAGATCAATGATCAATTGTTGTGTATCTAGGGTGCCCCCTGCCCACGTATATAAAGGAGCAAGGGGGTGCGGCCGGCTAGGGGAGAGGGCGCGCCGGAGGAGTCCTACTCCCACCGGGAGTAGGACTCCCCTCCTTTTTCCTAGTTGGATTAGGACTTGGGGGAAGGAAACGGGGGGCGTCGCCCCACACCTCCCCCCTCCTTGTCCAATTCGTACTTGGGGGAGGGGCGCGTGGCTGCCCCTTGGCCGCCTCTCCTCTTCCTCCACTTGGACCCCTCTGGTACTCCGGTAAAATCACTATTTCACCCGGAACACTTCCGATATCCAAACATAGCCTTCCAATATATCAATCTTTATGTCTCGACCATTTCGAGACTCCTCGTCATGTCTGTGATCACATCCGGGACCCCGAACAACCTTCGTTACATCAAAACATATAAACTCATAATATAACTATCATCGTAATGTTAAGCTTGCGAACCCTGCGGGTTCGAGAACTATGTAGACATGACCGAGACACGTCTCCGGTCAATAACCAATAGCGGAACCTGGATGCTCATATTGGCTCCTACATATTCTACGAAGATCTTTATCGGTCAGACCGCATAACAACATACGTTGTTCCCTTTGTCATCGGTATGTTACTTGCCCGAGATTCGATCATCGGTATCTCAATACCTAGTTCAATCTCGTTACCGGCAGGTCTCTTTACTTGTTCCATAATACATCATCCCGCAACTAACTCATTAGTTGCAATGCTTGCAAGGCTTAAGTGATGTGCATTACCGGGAGGGCCCATAGATACCTCTCCGACAATCGGAGTGACAAATCCTAATCTCGAAATACGCCAACCCAACAAGTACCTTCGGAGAAACCTGTAGAGCACCTTTCCAATCACCCAGTTACCTTGTGACATTTGGTAGCACACAAAGTGTTCCTCCGGTAAACGGGAGTTGCATAATCTCATAGTCATAGGAACATGTATAAGTCATGAAGAAAGCAATAGCAACATACTAAACGATCGTGTGCTAAGCTAATGGAATGGGTCATGTCAATCACATCATTCTCCTAATGATGTGATCCCGTTAATCAAATGACAACCCATGTCAATGGCTAGGAAACTTAACCATCTTTGATCAACGAGCTAGTCAAGTAGAGGCATACTAGTGACACTCTGTTTCTCTATGTATTCACACATGTATTATGATTCCGGTTAATACAATTCTAGAATGAATAATAAAAATTATCGTGATATAAGGAAATAAATAATAACTTTATTATTGCCTCTAGGGCATATTTCCTTCAAAACTTAGTACATGTGTGAATACATAGACAAAATGAGTGTCACTAGTATGCCTCTACTTGACTAGCTCGTTAATCAAAGATGGTTAAGTTTCCTAGCCATAGACAAGAGTTTTCATTTGATGAACAGGATCACATCATTAGAGAATGATGTGATTGACTTGACACATCCGTTAGCTTAGCACTTTGATCGTTTAGTTTGTTGCTATTGCTTTTTTCATAACTTATACATGTTCCTATGACTATGAGATTATGCAACTCCCGAATACCGGAGGAACACTTAGTGTGCTATCAAACATCACAACGTAACTGGGTGACTATAAAGATGCTCTACAGGTGTCTCCGATGGTGTTTGTTGAGTTGGCATAGATCGAGATTAGGATTTGTCACTCCATGTATCAGAGAGGTATCTTTGGGCCCTCTCGGTAATGCACATCACTATAAGCCTTGCAAGCAATGTGACTAATGAGTTAGTTATGGGATGTTGCATTACGTAACGAGTAAAGAGACTTGCCAGTAACGAGATTGAACTAGGTATTGAGATACCGACGATCGAATCTCGGGCGAGTAACATACCGATGACAAAGGGTACAACGTATGTTGTTATGCGGTTTGACAGATAAATATCTTCATAGAATATGTGGGAACCAATATGAGCATCGAGGTTCCGCTATTGGTTATTGACCGGAGATGAGTCTCAGCCATGTCTACATAGTTCTCGAACCCGTAGGGTCCGCACGCTTAACGTTCGGTGACGATCGGTATTATGAGTTTGTGTGTTTTGATGTACTGAAGGTAGTTCGGAGTCCCGGATATGATCACGGACATGACGAGGAGTATCAAAATGGTTGACACATAAAGATCGATATATTGGAAGGATAAGTTTGGACATCATAATGGTTCTGGATGAGTTCGGACATTTACCGGAGTACCGGGGGGTTACCGGAACCCCCGGGGGAGTGTATGGGCCTTAATGGGCCTTAGTGGGAGAGAGGAGGAGGCGACCAAGGTGGGGCCCCCCAAGCCCAATCCGAATTGGGGTGGGGCCGGGCCCCCTTTCCTTCTCCTTCTCTCCCCCTTCCTTCTCTCTAGTCCAACAAGGGAAAGGGGGAATCCTACTCCCACCGGGAGTAGGACTCCCCCCTTGAGGCGCGCCGTAGAGGGCTGGCCCTCCCCCTCCTCCACTCCTTTATATACGGGGGAGGGGGCACCCCATAGACACACAAGTTGATTGTTTAGCCATGTGCGGTGCCCCCTCCATAGATTTCCACCTCGGTCATATCGTTGTAGAGCTTAGGAGAAACCCTGCGTCGGTAACTTCATCATCACCGTCATCATGTCGTCATGCTGACGAAACTCTCCCTCGACCTCAGCTGGATCTAGAGTTCGTGGGACGTCACCGAGCTGAACGTGTGCAGATCACGGAGGTGCCGTACCTTCGGTGCCAGGATCGGTCGAATCATGAAGATGTACAACTACATCAACCGCGTTGTCATAACGCTTCTGCTTACGGTCTACGAGGGTACGTAGACAATATTCTCCCCTCTCATTGCTATGCATCACCTAGATGGATCTTGCATGTGCGTAGGAATTTTTTTAAAATTACTGCGTTCCCCAATAGTGGTATCAGAGCCAGGTCTATGCATATATGTTATATGCACGAGTAGAACACAAAGGAGTTGTGGGCGTGGGTATATACATATTGCTTGCCGTCACTAGTTGATTCTTGATCCAACGATATTGTTGGATGAAGCGGCTCAGACTGACATTACGCGTACGCTTACACGAGACTGGTTCTACCGACGTGCTTCGCACACAGGTGGCTGGTAGGTGTCAGTTTCTCCAACTTTAGTTGAATTGGATTCAATGAACATGGTTCTTTCTGAAGATCAAAAAGCAATCACTATACCGCGTTGTGATTTTTGATGCGTAGGTGAATAGTTCTCCTCCATTTCTTTCTGAGTATATGTTTACTGACAGAACTATTCTCCTCCATTTCTTTCTGAAGGTCAAAAAGCAATCACTATACCGCGTTGTGGTTTCTGATACCTCTCCGATACATGGAGTGACAAATCCTAATCTCGATCTATGCCAACTCAACAAACACCATCGAAGACACCTGTAGAGCATCTTTATAGTCACCCAGTTACGTTGTAATGTTTGATAGCACACTAAGTGTTCCTTCGGTATTCGGGAGTTGCATAATCTCATAGTCATAGGAACATGTATAAGTTATGAAAAAAGCAATAGCAACAAACTAAACGATCAAAGTGCTAAGCTAACGGATGGGTCAAGTCAATCACATAATTCTCTAATGATGTGATCTTGTTCATCAAATGACAACTCTTGTCTATGGCTAGGAAACTTAACCATCTTTGATTAACGAGCTAGTCAAGTAGAGGCATAGTAGTGACACTCATTTTGTCTATGTATTCACACATGTACTAAGTTTCTGGTTAATACAATTCTAGCGTGAATAATAAACATTTATCATGATATAAGGAAATATAAATAACAATGTTATTATTGCCTCTATGGCATATTTCCTTCAGGCATCACCGTGGAGAAGTTCTAGACCACTATTTGCTACCTCTGGGGGAAACCCTATATCGGTAGATCGGAAGACGACGTTACGCTTGTGTCGTTTCTCCCTTGGGGCGTCATTCTTGGAGGTGCACACGAGCTCGAGGGACCAGCGGACCGCATCTTTGTGGAGCGGTGCTTCATCCTACACATTGATGGCGACGGATCTTGACGGCGTGGCGCAGCGCAGATTTGGTCTCCGATGTGTGGAGATGGACTCGCGCAGGAGGACGAAGTTGTCTGGCGTCGTGGTGGCGTCGACGGCAGCTAGACCGGGCAAGGTAGATGTAGCAGTACAGCACTGAAGATGGATTGGTGGCAGGTGGCTGTGACGGCCTCATACCCGGCAGGCGTCCTGGTTGAGGAGTGCGCCAGACTGGTGGGTGCCCCATACCCGGCAGGAGTCCTGGTTGGGACCTCAGGTCTTAGATGTTAGGCTTGGCTGCGAGGTATGTTTGGTATTAGGCCCAGACTATCAGCATCCCTACATCAACTTGATAGGCGTAGTGACAGATGTTGCCTAGATGGTGGCTTTAGTCTTACTGTTGTATGACTTTGTAAGGTCTTGTGTGCATAATTAATAAAGTGGCTGCATGCATCGTCCAGATGCAGAGGCCGGGGGGTCCTCCTCATTTTCTAAAAAAAATCTGCAGGCTGGTATATTAATACTTAATGAACACATCAAAGACTAGGTTGGCTTTTTTTCTTTAGTAAATGCTATTGAATAAATGAACATCTTCTCCTAATAAACAAGATTTAAGTGTAGGTCAACTAAAATTGGTATCTTCATGTTGATCGCATGAAGTTGTTCTCCTATTTTTTGTAAATTTTGTGCCAAGTGTTCTGATCTTTTATGTGATTCCAGATGCTAAACAAGGAATATTAGAAGGCTAATTATTCTAAGACAGCCACCTGTTTGCCTCATATGGGGATAGTGATCTATGATGTGAAGGCAGGAGGTGTAGCCCATGAAGGAGGTGGCGATGGAGAAGGTCTAATCTAATCCGCCAAGTTGCAGCAGCAGTTCGTTCCTCGTGCTCATCAGACGAAGTGTGGATGGAGGCGCTACGGTCATGGCGAAGATCCTTCTCCTTCGATGAGGAAGGGATGCTGCTAGTCAACTGGATAAATTAGACTTAACCCACACTTCATGTCCCCGTTTCATGCCCCTGAGATTGACCGGAGGCGCGCAAGGGAGAGGGGGCACGCGCCGTTGAAACAACCTTGGGGAAAATCATCTAACCCCTAGTGAAGTGTGGCATATAATCTAATCCCCTGTGTCAATTGCCGGTCACAACCAATGTCAAGTTGCTTCTTCGTCGAGGGGCAACTTTCTAGAACTCCAACGCTAGCTCCGTTCTTTCCTGCCAATGAGATGCCAGAAGGGAGGCATTCTTGTAGCGACAATCAAGTGTCGACTTCTTCTACTGGTCGCAGATTGGTGCCGATGAGGCAGCGATGCCACCTCCCAGAGTGCTTCATCCCTGGTAACGATGGCATCAGAACTTGGCTAATCCTACGGTGACATCAGATCTTGGCAATAGTTTGGCGACCTAGGTAAACAGAGTTGCTCATCACCAAACTGTGTCATGTATGTGCACTATTCGTGGCTGGGAGGATGAAAGTATTTATCATGCGCTGGTTAATTGTCCTAAGGCGCGAGCTTTTCGTTTTACCATGAGAGATGTGTGGAATATTCCTGGAGAAGAGTTTTTTAGATGTACGGGGTCGGACTGGTTTCTTATTCTGCTTGACCAATTGGGGTCACTAGTACGAGAGCAAGTTATATGTTCATGTTCTGGAGAGGTTGGCACATGAGGAATGATCTGATCTTTGGAAGTGGGAAAGAATCATTATCTAATTCTATTATCTTTGTGGGAAACTACTGGAACTCCTTTACGACAGCAAATACCTGTGTGCAAGTGAATTTGAGCAACAAAGGTAAGTGGGTGATCGATAATGGAAGGTATGTAACTCAACCAGAGTTTGGTCGTTGAGTTTGGGAGCCCCCGGATCCTGACTACATTAAGATTAATGTAGATGCTAGTTTCGTGGGCAGTATGAGATCTGCCAGTGTTGAGGTTGTGGCCAGGAATAACCCAGGTGATGTCTTGGCTTCATCATGAGATTTTATCCGCTTCTGTACTAGTGTGGATGAAACGGAACTACGTGCGGCCCTCGCCGGGTTATACATCGGTATTACTTTTCATAAACCAATTATTCTGAAACTGATTGTGCTTTTGTTGCATCCTTTCTGGCCAAAGATTCCATTGGCAAGTCTCCTCTTGGGGATCTCAAAAGGGAGGCATCGAGCGTATCAAGACTTATAAAGGAATTAAAGACCGTGAAGATTGATAGGCTGGCTAACAGGGTGGCGCATGAGATTGCTAAATTTAATTTTAATAGCAGGTCCGATGGTGCTTTATGTAATAGTGTTCCGTCCTGTGTGGCTCCGTTTGTAATGAACGATTGTAAGAATATTAATTGTTTTACCAAATTAATATATGGGGTGTTTTAAAAAAATATGCAGGACCAAATTGTATTTCTATATTATGATCTAGGGTCCTGTTTGTAATGTGCATGGATTGGTTTGTAATTTCCAAATTCTGTTGGGTCTGTAATATGTAAGGTCATGTCCATCTAACAGAAGACTGGTTTTTGGTGGAGCCTACCCTTGTTCAAAAAACGCGAACAATATGAATTCAAAACAGGAAGGATACACAAAGACATTGCATCAATCATAACACCTCCAGTTTTCATCACACACAAGGTCACATGAACGGTTTAGAAAGTTGAGAAATGTCTTCTAGAAGATTTTGAAGTTCATGACAAATAAATACTATAGAAATACATGCAGTACAATGGTTGAACGTTGCACTCCAGCCGTTCTCCAAGGGGTAAGGGCATCTCCAGCCGTTGGCCCCTCAGGGGCGCCTAAAATCGCCGCCTGGGGATGAGCCGACGCAAAAATTGGGCCTGGGGCGAGTTGGTCCCCAGCCGCCGGTCCCAGGGCCGCCCCAGGCATGTTTTAAAATAAAAGAAGTTCGGCGAAGTTCGGCTTAAACACGATAAAATTCGGCCAAACATGATAAATTTCGGCCAAACATGATAAATTTCGGCACATTTCGGCGAAGTTCGCGGATTTTCATTACATAGCACATATACATAAACTAATCTAAAGTAAAAACTACCTGAAATCGCCGCCGTCGCCGCCATCGTCGTCGTCGGCCTTCTCCTCCTTGACGCGGGCGCCCCTGCTGGACCCCTGCCCAGCGTCGCCATGGCGGACTGGTGGCGGCGCATCGTCGTCGTCGTCGCTATCGCAAATGATGACGACTCCGCCTTCGTCGCGGCCGCGTCGACGTTCCGCGAAGCGAAGCAGGGCGGCGCGCTGGTGGTCCTTCGCCTTCTGCAGGCGCTCCTTCTCCATCGCTATGGAGTCCCTGCGCGCCCATTCCAGGGCCACGTCGTCGTCGTCGAGCTCCGTCGTCACCGGCGCGGCCGGCTCATTCTTCACCGGCGCGAGCCCCGGCTCCGTCTTTGGCTTGACGAATCGCGGAGGAGGAGCCGACGAGGAGGCGCGCCGGCCGCCCTCGTTGATGACGATGCCGGCGCTGCGAGTGCGCCGGCCTAGCGGCGTCTCCGCCGCGGGCTAGGCCTTGATGCCGAGCAGGGCCGGAGTGCCGGAGGAGTGTGATGAAGATCGGGAGGAGGAAGAAGAGGAGGAGGACCCGAACCTCCTTGGCGCCCATGGCCCGGCGCGTCGGTGCTGCGCCGGGGCGGCCGCCCTCGTTGGGTACGCCAACGGCGGGCCGTTGCCTCCCTCGAGGTACGTCAGCACGCCCTCGAGTGTGCGGCCGGGGACGCCCCACCACAGGTGGCGCCCCTCGCTGTTCTGCCGGCCGCCAACCACCCGCGCCGTTGATGAACGCCAAGCGCTGCTGCTGGCGGCGCTCGAAATACGCCGCCCAAGCCGCGTGGTTGTCGGCGGCGTACTGGGGGAGGGAGAGTTGGGCGTCGGTGAGGGAGGCGCGCACGACCTCGACTTCCTCGGCGAAGTACGTCGGCTTCGCCACGGCGTCGGGCAACAGGGGAATGGGCACTCCCCCGGCGCTGAGCCTCCACCCCGTCGGCCCGGCGCGCATGTCCGGCGGCGCCGGGATGTTCGCCTGGAACAGGAGCCAGGGCTCCTGTTCGCGGAGCGAACGGCGGCCGAAGCCGTTGGCCGCCGCCTCGTCTCCGGGGTAGCATTCCGCCATGGCGACGGGCTCAAGAGAGGTAGTGAGATAGAGGGAGGGGCTGCGCGGCGGCGCTCGGGAGAGCTTGGGAGAGGGAGGAGCTGGGCGGCGGCGAGGGGCGGGGCTGGTGTGGGCACAGGCGAGTGCAGGCCATCGGCTATATAGCCGCGCCGCACCCGTGTGTACGCGTGCGAGGGAGGGGAGGCATCGGCGCGCCGTCCCGTGACGCGCCGCCCGTGAGGAATCAATGGCAAGGTTGACCGGCGGCAGCCTTGGCATTGATTCCCTGCGGGAACCGAGGCCGTTGGGGGAAGACGAGGCGCCGTGTCGCTGACGCGGCGAGCCCGTGGCTGTTTCGCGCCAAAACAGTTTGCCCCGGTGCCTCCGGACGTCCCCAGCGGGCTGGGTTCGGGCTGGGTCCGCCGGCGCTGTTTTCGGCCCAGGCCGGCGAAAATCGGGCTTCTGGAGACGCGACTGGGCCGTTTTTTGACACCGGCGTGAAAAAATCGTCTGGGGAGGTCTTCCTGAGGACGCGGCTGAAGATGCCCTAACGTACACCTATCTCCAATTATTGTACAAGAGGAAAGGAAGACGAGATGCGACAATGCATTGAAACCAACACTAGCAAACATGGGCCCTGTTTGGATACTCTAACTCGGTTAGAGGTTAGAGTTAGATTCTAACCCTGAACTAACCCTAAACTAACTCTAGCCAAAGAGGTGTTTGGATGACAGAGTTAGATGGAGCACGGATACGGCGAGGCGCCTTCACGGACGGTGCGAGAGGGAGGGAGGAAGAGGATGAGAAGTTTCGAGAAAGTGGGGAGGGATCTGCTGCGGCGAGAGCAAGAGAAAAAAATGTTTTTTTAATGGTCCTGAGAAGAACTAACTCAAATAAACACCACTTGGGTGGGTTAGATTTTTTAGATGAGTTAGATGCATCTAACCCAAACTAACCCTTCTGTTTGGATATTTTTGAGTTAGTTGAGTCCAATCTAACCCAAACTAACTCTAACCTATGGATCCAAACAGGGCCATGGATGCGAAGTGATGGGTCACGGGCACTCGGCTGAAAAAGGCTTTTCCAGCGGTCATGGGGGAGAGACACTGCCGCGTGTTTCACATTACACGCACTGGTAGGGGCCTAGCATTGATGCCTTCGGGAGTCTCCACAGTCCTCGCCACGGTCGTCCAGAGGACTTGTCAGAGTTTATTCTCATAAACTGAACACCACGTAAAAGTATTTTATGATTTAACCTTTTTGGAAATGTCAAGGCTCGTGGTGTTTCTGATCAACTACGAAACGTCGAGGCAGCTAGTGTTTTCAACCTGGCCCACTGCCAGACTAAGGACGCGTTGTTAGCTGATGTGGTGTGATGGAAACGCTAAGCAAGCTAGCGTTTTTAGAAACGCCACCGTCCTTGGCGTTTCTGATGCAGATATTTTAGGTGGTCGTGGGGCTTTCACCCACCACTCACCTTTCACTCTCTTCTTCCTCATTGGTCTATCCCGACATCTTGCCCTTTTTCCTTGCAAATCGATTGGGTTGGTATGTGGATCCGGTGTTATTTTCGTTCGTTGAAGTAATCTCCTTTATCTAACAAATTTTTATTGGTTCGATTTGTTCATTTGGATTGATTTGTTCTTGCTGTTCCTAACCCTAATTTTGAACATGAATCTATAATGTGATGTTTTGAGTATTGTTGTTTCAATAGTGTTGCATTGTGATGTTGTTGAGCATACCTTATTGTGGGTTATGGCTAATGTTAAGATTTAGAGTTAGGATTATGGCTAATATTAAGATTTAGGGTTAGGGTTAGGGGTCTTGTTAGCAATGTGGTATATTTACAATTTTGACCTGTGGATGAAATCATTTCACAAAATGAGCTGCCTCTAAAAAAATTTCACTCAGATGAACTTTTTGAGTGGCACCCGACACGAAGGCGCCACGATACACTGTGTAGCGCCTGACTGACAGGCGTTGCACGCCTAGCCAGCGTCGTACCCGTGTAATCCGAAAATTACTAAGTTAGCGTGCAACGCCTGAGAGTTAGGCGCCACACTGTATAATGTGGCGCCAAGCTTCTAGGCGTTGCACTACGTATAGTGTGGCGCCTAGCACTTAGGCTCTGCACATTGACTTAATAATTTTTAGGCAGTCTGGAGGGCGACGCTGGCCAGACGTGTAGCGCCTGTCAGTCAGGCGTTGCATAGTGTAGTGTGGCGTTTTCGTGTCGGGCGACACTCAAAAAGATCAGTTGAGTGAATTTTTTTTAGAAATAGTTCATTTTGTGAAATGATTTCATCCACAGGTCATAATTGTCAAATTTGCCTCACTTTCCAAGAGAGTGTATCCTGTGCATCGAAAGTTTTTGCGTTAGCATGCACCAAACATTAAAAGCTTGTGTTATGGCTTATCAAAAAATATAAAAATAATTAAGTATATAGATATAGCATACATCTAATATGTGACAAAATTTCAACTGCAAATCCAACTCATAAAAAAGGTTTACAGGCAGTGTGCCGCCGTGAATAATTAACTTTTTGGTTTTCATTATTGGGAGAGGAAGGAGTAGGTGAGGATAGAGTTTGTGAAGTAGACTTCTAAGAGCATCTCTAGCAGAGCCCTTAAAGTCTAAACTTTTATAAATAACTGTCTTTTTACAGTTTGTGAGTAAAAAATCACGTAGGCTAGAACCCCTTAACCTTCAAACTCTTAAATTTTTTTAAGGGTCCAACCCTCAAACCTTCTCCTAACCCTTAAAAATAAGGGTTGGGAAGCAAAACCTACCCCAACCCTCATCTGACGGTTATCCTCGGACGGGAGAGAAAAATCCCGCGCCCACGCTCGCGTCCGCCGCTGCTAGTCGCCCCCGCCGCCGTCGGCCGCCCCGTCGACCTCCCGCGCGCCCGCGCCGGCCCCGCCCCCAGCCGCCGGCCTCTCCTCCACCTCCTCCCGGCAACAACTTGAATCAAAAGAATTGAAGATATAGGGCGGAACAACTTGAATGACTTAGTTAGTTATGGATTTTTCAAAATCGAAACAGGTGATTCAGGTAAACACTATGTTATTCATGACCTGCTACATGATTTAGCATTGAAGGTTTCGTCCCAAGAGTGTCTACATATATCTTCCTCTAGTACAAGAGCTGTAGAAATTGCACCATCTGTTTATCACTTGTCCATTAGTATGAGTGATCCGGCCAACAGTGAGGATGGAATTGTCAAAGAAAGTTTTATAAAAGAACTAAATAAAATAAGAAATATACTGAAAACAGAGAACCTACGCACTTTGATGTTATTTGGATATTACAATGCAAGCTTTGTTCGCATATTCAGTGATTTATTCAAAGATGCAAAATCTTTGCGTGTTGTCTATTTGTCAACAATGTTCTACACTGTGAAATTTCTATTGCACAGCTTCCCGAAACTTGTCCATCTTCGCTACCTACGGCTTGTGTCAAAGGATCGTAGTAAAAAACATGTACCAAGGAGTATACCAAGATTTTATCAGTTAAGGGTGCTAGACATAAGTGACTGAAAGGGCGCTCGTAGTTTGCATGAAGAAATTGGCAACCTTGTAAAATTGCGCCATTTCCTTGTTTCATCGCATGAATTCCATTCGAATATTAGTAATGTGGGAAAACTACATAACTTACAAGAGCTAGAGAAATTTGAAGTTCGACGGGGATTTGAAGTTAAACAAGAAAGTAGTGGGTTTGAATTGATGGAGCTGGGGGGACTAGAAGAGATAGGAGGATCACTTCACATTTGTAATCTTGAAAATACACTAGTAAATGAAGCACATGAGGCAAATCTCCTGTGCAAAAACCGCTTGCAAAACTTAACACTAAGTTGGAACAAAGGCGAATCAAAAATGAGTCCCGACGCAGAAGATCAGTTACGTGAGAGCCTACGGCCACATAGCAATCTTCATGAGCTATGCATTGATGGGCATGGAGGCTCTACTTGCCCTACATGGTTAGGTAAAAATCCGTCGACCAAAGGTCTGGAGACTCTCCGCCTAGACAACGTAGCTTGGAAACTCCTTCCACCCCTTGGAGAGTTGTACCAATCTGTAGAAGAGCGTGAGTGTGGAGAAGAGTATTTGAGTTACATCACAGGCCCATGCTTTCGTAACTTGAAAAGGCTAGAACTCATTGGGTTGCCAAGATTTAGAAGATGCGTAGCAAATAAAGTTTGCCCTTGGTACTTCTCACTTATAGAGGTACTCATTGTGAAAGATTGCCCTGAACTAACTGAGTTACCGTTTTCATCTTATACTAGTTGCTACCCCTTGGAAACAGATTCATGTGTGACTTGGTTTCCTAGGCTAAATGAGCTTAAAATTGAGGATTGCCCAAAACTGTTGTCACTGCCTCCTATTCCTTATAGTCACGTTTTGTGCTCTGTTACACTGAGGCGTGCAGGAAGAAGGCTGAAGGAGGTATGTTATTTAAATGAATCATACTCTTTAAGAATAGTAGGAAGTGATGATCTGCATAGCCTAGATGAGACAGTCTTGGCGTTCCATAATTTAACCCACCTACAAGAATTGATTATCGAAAATTGCCCACCTCTGTCTGAGAAACACCTTCAAGTGCTAACCGCGTTGAAGACCCTCAGAATAGATGATTCAAGCAATATTTTCCTGCCGATATCAAGAAGTGATGCCACATGGCAGCTTCCAGTTACCAGTTTAATATTATGCAGGGGCAATTTTAGTGGGAAGGAAGTGACACGTCTACTCACTCATCTCCCTGAGCTCTGTGACTTGTTTATATGGGGAAGTGAGAAGATAACACGCTTGGATGTGGAGGCCGAGCAGCAACAAACGGCAGCATCGCTATCACTGCCGGCCAGTGGCGGAGCCAGGATTCGAGTATAGGGGGGGGAGGGCCGAGTACGTATATTGATCAAATCTCGTTGATAATTACTAGTTGCTTCTACTAAAATTGTTGATCGTTGGTGGGGGGGGGGGGGGGGGCAGGCCCCTGCTCGTCCCCCTGGCTCCGCCCCTGCTGCCAGCTGGTATTGAATTGCGGGATACACATGGAACAGATGAGCAACGAGAAAGAGTGCAGGAGGTGGAGGAAGAGGGAGTAGCATCATTAGAGGAGGTTGTTGTAGAACAAAAAGAATATGATGATGGGCTGCTGCTCTTACCAGCCCATCTCTCCGACTCTCTCCAAGAGTTAGTTATCAAGTACTCCCTCCGTAAACTAATATAAGAACATTTAGATCACTATTTTAATTATCTAAACGCTCTTATATTAATTTACAGAAGGAGTACTGTTCAGAGCTTATCCTGACTGCCAAGAACCACGAGACAGGAGGGGGAGGAGGTCTGCAAGCCATGCGCTCCCTCGAGAATATAACAATAGAAGTTTGCCCCAAGTTCCTATCCGCGTACAAGGCCTCGGATCTCTCTTCCTGTTGCCCTTTCCCATCCTCCCTGCAACACCTCGTGCTTGAAGATCCTATGGAAGGCATTGACACGCTAGTGCTCCTCTCGAACCTCACCTCTCTCGAGAACTTGGGCATTAAGTATTTGGGTGAGGATTTTAGATGTGAGGGCCTGTTGCATCTCCTTACCCAGGGCCAGCTCACCGCATTACGAGTCCGCAAGACCCCCAAATTCTTTGCTGATTGGGATCCCGCACGGGAGCTGCAGGGCGAGCAGCTGCTTCCTTTTCCAAAACTGCAGGAACTCGAGACGGATGACATGGCGGGACTCCTTGCCGCGCCGATCTGCCGCCTCCTCTCTTCCTCCCTCACCAAATTATCTTTCGAATTCAACAAAGAGGTGGAGTGCTTCACCAAGGAGCAAGGGGAGGCCCTTTCCCTCCTCACGTCCCTCCAGGACCTTGAATTTAGTTGGTGCAAAAGCAGCGGCGCCTCCCAGCAGGGCTAAACAAGCTCACCAACCTCAGGAGATTAGAGATCTATGCTTGTCCAGCCATCCGGTCACTGCCCAAGAATGGCCTCCCCAGCTCGCTGCAAGAGTTAGTTCTCCACGATTGCATCAAGCTGCGGTGTCTCCCAGCAGGGCTGCACAAGCTCACCAACCTCAAGAGATTAAAGATCGGAAATTGTCAAGCCATCAGGTCGCTGCCCAAGAAGGGCCTCCCCAGCTCGCTGCAAGAGTTGGTTGTCAGTTATCTCCCCAACGAAAAGCTAACACAGCAATGCAGGCGGTTAATGGGGACCATCCCATTAATCAAGCTATAGACTAATCCAAGGTAACAAGCACTCCCTTGCTTTTCATGAAGACCACACACACAACCCACTTTCTTTTGTTAACAGTATGTGATTCAATTCGATCTACTGCGCAGGGTTTCTTGGAGTTGTACATTCTTCTAGCCTTGTAGGATTCTCTCCATCCATGCATCGTTTGCACACGAGAAGGTCTCCGTGTGGTATCTTCTTCCTGTTCCAGTCTGGTAAGTACAGCCAACATGGAACTTTTATCCCCACAAATAAATATTGAGGAAATCATGTAATCCTCAGTTTGTGGAATTGCAGTGTTTGGTTGTTTTGTTGTATCCACCATTTATTTATTTTTCCTTTTTGTGCAGGTGATTTATGCTTGTTCTCTTAGCCCTCTAGATACTTCGCATTTAAACTTCCGTCGTGACTTCTGAAGACTTGGTGCTCTAGTTGTCTGGCCCACATTCCAATCTCTACCGATGTTACCGAAAGGTTCACACTCCTGCTTAGTAATTAAGTTCTTGAATTGACCCTAATTTTGAGATACTAGGACACTGCATGATTTTTAGCTTTCACATCTCGTTTTTCATTTATATTTTCAAAACTTACTGATTTTCCTTTGCAGAAAGTGCCATGCAGACTTGGGTATACTTTTTTTTGAAGGGGACTTGGGTATACTTTGTACTCCAACAGATGTGAATGCTAGTCTTGTTACCGGCTTTCCGCTTAGTAAGTTACTGAACTGACAAAAACTCCCAGCACTATTAGTTGAATTTTATGATCCTAACATAATATATTCTCAGGTTTGGTTCATGCTTATCTAGCACTCCATAAGAAGCAATGAAGGTTATGGACCAGTCTGCAATGGATCTCAAGTTTGTCGACGTCTGCAAGGTAAGCTTTCTGCAAAGCACGTCTCTCATGATTTTATTTTGTATGCATCCCCTCAATAGTAGTGCCGTTTGGCAAGCTATTAATTTATTTTTCCTTATTTGCAGGCAAGTAAGCTGTATGAATCTGTCATTGTCTTGAACCTGAAATTGTAAGAGCTGCATTGGCATTGGGTCATTGCCAGTTGGTGAATGCCAGAACAAGGATGCAATTTACTTGGAAGATATCTACCAAGATAATTTGCCACGCAGCAAATTAGCTCAACTATTTGCAGCAACAAAGCGAAGAAGCAATAAAAAGGCTTCCATTTCCAAAAAGAAGTGATTTCCAACTATCAGCCTGCCCTAAGGTAATCACTCTTTCCGTCTTGTTGATTTGAAACAGGAAAAGATTCTAGGAGTAAGTGTTAAAATAAAATTTAATGTTAGTTCCTGGAGTCAGGTCTGGGTATGATGTAAAAAATGAAAATTACTAAATCGCCAGAGATACTCATACTAAAATGCATATTATTTTGTACCAATGTAGGTTAGGAAATGACTGAAGAACAGAATGCGGAGATGAAGTTAGTGAAAGAATGCTGGGTCAAGGAATGGTACAACATTTTCTCACTTTATTCAAATGCGAGTTTACCTTGGATCGTGCATATAATATATTTGGTCACATTCTAGCCCTCACAGTTTCACTGCTTCGATGATATTTGGTGACCTAGATTGCTATTTTTCTCAGTATCTCCTAATCAAAACCCCAAGAGTTGAGTGAAGTAAGTTGGTGTCACTTAGATTGGTTTAGACTATTTTTTTGTCCCACCAGAGCCATACATAACAAAACTGAACCATCATTTGTGCAATCTAAATATTTGGTGAGCTTTGTTAACTCTGTATCCATCTAGTCAGAAGCTCTTGAAAGCCAGTCATTCTCCTTTCCTTCGATTGCTGCCCTCTCTGACACTTGTGACTGCAATTTGTACACTGCAATCTTGCATACTTTCCTTCGATTGCTGCCCTCTCTGACACTTCATCATTCACACAATTCATTCGGAGATTTCACTTATGGCGCTCAGCATGCATTGATTTACTCCCCCCGGTGCTTTGTAAACGGAGACATCCGTCTAGTCAGCAACTCTTAAGAAAATACTAATGAAAAAGAGGGAAAAAGAGTATTGGCAATCTAGAGCCCAAAGAGAGAGAGAGAGAGAAAAAAAAAGGAAAAGAAGTGCTCGCAATCACGAGGCAAAAAAAAAAAGGAGTGCTGGCAATCAAAATTTAAGAGGTCTGTTTTTCCATCGAGTGGGAGGAGTCAATTAGCGCATACCTGCATATCCTTCTGCAGTCATCAGCTGATGCTCGCTCTCGAGGAGGCATCCATATCCGATAATAGTTCTAGAGCTCACCTTGTGCCGCTCAGAACATTCTCTTCCTTTTGATCAGCTGATGCCCACTCTCCATGTCGTATACAGATCACCTTGTGTTACTCGGATAATTCTTTTTCCTTTTCACGTCTTCTCAGCTATGACATCATTCTTCCTATGACTGGCATGACAAGGCTTCACTGTACTAGTTTCGGATACTTATTTAACTTTGCAATAACTGAAATTTAGATTTGCTTACACCATTTACCCCACCAAACCACAGATAAGCCTCCACATATGCATATATATTGTAGTGGTAGGGAGATCATGGCCAACGGCCAGTGAGGAGCCATAGACGTGTGATTGAGAGAGATTCTAGACCATGATGAGTAACTCCATACTGAAAAGCTCACTCTTGGGACAACTTTTAGCACTTGTGCTTAATTAATAAAGGAGATCAAAACCGAACAGCAACCTAGGTTTACCTAGTTCATGGTGCTGAAGTCAAGCAATCAAGTGACTTATTGTTAAACAAACTAAACGATGCACGGCTGTGAGGGCATTAGGATGCGACCATGTAAATTTGTGCATTATCTGTCGTAAGCTTGCAGGTTTACAAAGCTCGAGAACAACTAAAGACCCTTCTCCATGCGATCTTCGTCTGCTCTGCTTCATCAAATCAATCGCATCTTAATTCAGAACAGAGGAAGCAACACAACCAAGTTTCCAGAATCCTGAGACGAGAATGATCGAATCATATTGATGAGGATTCCTCTTCCACCACCAATCAACAATAGGTTAAACCCAGGGGGTTAACTTTGTCGGGCTAGTTTGGAGTCAGCAGCAGGCGCCGTAAGTTGTATTTAGTTGATTTGGGTAATGTAATCTTTTTCAAGGATAAGTAGTGTAATCTTCCATCTTGTGCCGATTGGAGATCCGTCAAACTATTTGTAATCAAAGAGAAGATTTTACTATATTCACCCTATGTACAAAGATTGCTATGTGTCATCATCTTTCCACTGGTGGTGCGCGTAGACGGAAAAGATAGATGATCATCAGTGAAAGGTGCTAACCCAGTGTTACTTATTTTCACCCTTGTGATGAGACAAAATGCAAGACAAAGTGCGTCAGATGGAAACATCGTCTCTCGTCAATAATTTCGTTTCCACATTATCATGATTTCTGGCTGATCACAAATTATCATGAAGCTACTGATTGCCCTGCTTCAGCTGTGTGACGCCCAGCATTTTGCCCAGGTTTTATGATCATGTGAGGGCATCTCAAACATGGATGACCAAATTTACGCCTCCAAATGTCCGCAGACATCCGGGCGCCGGCCATCCAATCCTGATCAATAAATGTCCCCCATTTCAAATGATGGAGCACAAAATACGTATGAAATATCACTAAATTTCCAAGTGTGGCACATCACATGAAGTAAAAACCTGTCCTCTCGCCCTCGCTGTCCGCCCTGCGGGCGGCTCGGGCTGCGCCGCCACCCCCCATCCCTAGCCTCCTTTTTCTCCCTTCTCCCCGTCGCCGCCGGCCAGAGCCGCGGGGACAAAGCCCATGGTGGTGGCTGGCGGCGGGGGCTCCTTCCTCTTTCGCACGGTCGCGGGCGGCGCTGGGCGGCCTGCCCGTCGGAGGCTTCAGGCGTGCACGGGGCCTGGCGGCGCCGCGGTGGTAGCTCCGGCCGGCGGCGTGCGGGCGGCGGTGGCGTGGTTGGTTGTGTGGTTGCGGGACGTGCGCGTGGTGACGGGGGGAGTCTGCTCCGGATCTCTGTCCCGTTTCCCATGGGCAACGAGGGCTGCGGCGGCGCGGGTCGTGGGCTGTTGCCCTTGCTATGGCCTACTGGTGGGGGTGGCGCGCAGCAGCGGTGGAGGTGGCGCGCGGTGACGGAGCGTGCCAGCCGGATCTGGCGCAGTTTCTCCGGCGGGCGGCGCGGGTTGGGGCACCGGCCCAGCATGGCTGCTGCTTCACGCTTGCGGTGCAGACACTCGGCCACCTCCTCCGCCTTGCGTCGCGTGTTCTCGGCTTGGAGGAGGATTGTGCGCTCAAACTCGGCTAGCCTGACGTGGGGGCGCTGGATGTTTAACTCGCGCTGGCGATGAGCACTAGCTCCAGTGTGATTTTTGACAGATCGAGGGCCCAAGCCTCTATGAGTGTGTCCGTGAGGACACAGGGTGGTGTCACCTAGGTCTTGGCGAATGACGCTGAAACTGCGTTTGGATGTCTCCATTGGAGCCCAGGAAATGAATTTGATAATCATCTGGGTTAATACGGACGTTTGACTGGACACTGAATTCGTATTGGAAATGAAAGAGTAATTCAGGCCCGTTTTCGCTTTGTGAAAATCTTCTTCTCACATTTTGGAGGGGTGGCGCTTCGAATTGGCCTGATTTCGCTATTTCCCGCAAAACTTACTGCTTCAACCCACGAAAGAGAAATAGAAGGCAGCGAAGGGGAACGGGAGGGGCAAACTCGAGCACTGACCTAGGTCGTGCCGGCGGCGACCACCACGGCAGCCGGCGGCGACGCAGTCCCGTCCCTCCCCTCTTCCCCACCCCATTTCCCGTCGCCCCCTCACCATCTCCCGTCGCCCTGTGCTGCGCCCCGCCATGGAGGTCGACGGCGGCCCAGGACCGGCGCGCCCCGTCGTCAGCTCCGCCCTTCTAGCCAGGTGTGGCCATCGTCCTTGCCTATCGTTGTCTGGCTCAAGTCCTCCTTTATCCACGAGCTGCAGCTCCTTCTATACAGCACTCCACCATTACGTATGTACGAACTGCTCCTCTTTTTGTGCAGCCACAACACTGCTCCACCATGGATCCATGGCTAGGGCCTAGATCTTCTTGTCAAACCCCTCCAAATCCTGAAAATCCCTCTGTCTTTGCACCATTTTTTTTTCAGTTTTGTCTACTGTGCAAATCAGGAAAGTTTTGTTGATTTTCGCTTTTCCTGATGTATTTCTAGAATATTTATTTATTTTCATTGCTATATATTCATTCGTATTCAGATTACATTTTTAAGTCATGTAGGGCAAGGTATAAACTGGTAAGGTAATGTAGCTATGCAATTCCAAAGTTTGCCATCCAAACATGATTTGGTATTGGAATCTCAAAGGCATCTCAAGGGTCAATTCACTGGACAACCAAACAGGTGAATTCGTATTCGTGCCATTTCAGTTTCCTCATTGATTTGGAATTCAGACCAATACAATATGGAGCTCCCCAATGGAGACATCCAAACGAAGCGTGAGTGTTGTGCCCAGCGCCATCGGGGCGGTGCGCCTCCGCCTTGGTAAGGCATGCCTTTGAGACTACCCATAGTGGGAGTAACATAGGTGGTAACATCACACATCTCTAGAAAAAACAGATGATGTGGCGAGTAATTAATAAGGAAAGAGGGGTATGTGGTAATATAGCTAGTTACTATAATATCACACATATCAAAAAAAGATGAGCCTACAGCCTAATAAATGATGTGTTGCATGACACCACACATATGTTACTCCTCACTATAGATGTAGTAACATAGACATGTTACTAATCTAAGTTACTATCCATTGTGACTAGTCTAAGGTAATACTCGACGCGATCGTCAGGCATGGATGGACTCCTCCTTGATGCGACTTCCGATCTTAACATCGTGGTTACACAAAGAGGACGACAACTCCTCCTTGATGCGGCGTTTGGTATGGATATTGTGGTTGTGCGGAGGGGATGGAGGCACCGAACTCGAGTCAATCAACGACCGACACAAATGCTATCTCCATCTACATCAGGAACTTGTCATTCGTCCCCGCCAACTCAATGGGAAGGGACAACTTCTGCTCCTCGTCATCTAAGGAGATTGGCTCCACCTTCATGGCAGACGGAGCCGTGAACGAGGCAGGCCCGACGACCATGGTTTGTGGCATGAATTAGATCTGAAGCTCTCCCAGGATTCAGAGTTGTGATGCGGCAAAGGCTGGTTGAAGCGGTAGCCGCCGAGCAGCCACCACATCCTAGCGCGGTCCTTCTCCTCGGTCCTCTTCTTGCCCGAGGTGTGGTGTGCAGGGCCATTAGGAGAGGGGGAGGAGTGGGTGAGGATAGGGTTTGCAAAGTAGACTTCTCAGGCAACGCGCCGCTGTGAATGTAGGCAGAAAGCGATGTGAATGCATGGAGGGTTCTTGAGTGGCCAGATAGAGTTTTTGGATGTGGTCGAAGTGTTGAAGTTCAACGTGGCAGACGTTCAGAGCTCCCTCGATTTGGGACCGTTATGTGAAATACCCCCTTGGCTCTTGGGTGTATATACACCTGATATGAAAAAAGTTTCAGATTTTTTTATCTTTTCAATGAGCACTAATTTAGTATCTTTTTTAGAAGAAAAGTCAAAAATTCCGAAACTTTGTTTAGATAAACGAATACAACAAAAGGTTTATTCAAAAAAAAAGTTTCAGATTTTTTTATCTTTTCAATGAGCACTAATTTAGTACTCCCTCCGAGCACTTTATGTACCATATATGTTGAAGCTTTATTTTCTCTTGATGGTTTATTTTTTGGGAAAAGCTTATGTTCACACGACCGACCACACGCGCCGCGTCCGCCGGCTCCGCATCCGTTGGATCGTATGTTGATCGGACGGACGAGAGCCTCACTGTTTGCGCCTCACGCATGTCCGTTTTCTGAAACATACCTGTTGTTTCAGGAAAACGACCCTGCAGCTGGAAGCTGTCATTTCCGCAGTAGCGTGTGCTCACAGGGCTGGGAGGGCGACGACTAGATCTGGGAGGGCAGCGGCGCGACCGGGGCTAACCCACTGTCGTGACGACGACAACGTCTTCGGGACCAGCGGCAACCCAAGCAGGTACAAGATCTGTCCGCCGCGCCCACTGGTGTGAGACGGGCCAAATCCCGGAGCCCGACCACCGCTCTTCATGGATCCCTCGCCGAGATCCGTCCACTGCCCCGATGCACAAGTCGTTGTCGCCGAGCACCACTGCCTGTAAGCGCCACCTGATGAAGCTATGTACCTAGGGTAGGGTCATGGACCTGTCCTAACTGCCCTACCCAAGGACATCTCTAGGAGAAATCACCTTTCAATCGACTTGGAGGTGTTCCACTCGATAGACTCGAAGACACTCGACCAAGAAGCAATCACTCGACCAAGATCCAACCACTCGACGGCCAGGAGACCTAAAGTCACTCCGCACGCTAATGGTCGGTCATTAAGTAGCTTTTATGGTCATCATGGCACTTTATTACTAGCGTTACCAGTAACGCTCTGCCTTAATGTACATTGAACCCTTCGTAACGTGGGCTGGCCGGGGTCCTGGCGCACTCTATATAAGCCACCCCCCTCCTCCGAGACAAGGATTCGCACCTCTGTAATTCATACTCGCATAATCCAGTCGACCGCCTCCGGGCTCCGAGACGTAGGGCTATTGCTTCCTCCGAGAAGGGCCTGAACTCGTAAACCTTGCGTGCTTACAACTTCTCCATAGCTAAGATCTTGCCTCTCCATACTTACCCCCCTACACTACTGTCAGACTTAGAACCACGACAGTTGGCGCCCACCGTGGGACAGGTGTTTTAGCGTTTTGTTGGAGGAGTTACGATCTTTTCCGACCCGAATCATCATGGTTTTCGGTGGAGTTTTGGTGGAGGGCCGTGAGATCCGTCTCGGCGCGCTCACGTTCATCGCCGACGACTCCGCTTGGCTTCAGGAGGCTCCGCTCGACGTGGACGCACTCCCTGTCCGCGGGGCAACGCACTTTAGCGCGTGCGTCCGCGGCGTTCTCCTGCGGCAACCGTCGACCCCCTACCGGTCGGCTCCTGTGTTGTCCTCCCTCCTCGTTTCCCGCCGGCGCAAGCGCTCCGGTCGGTCGAGACTTCGGCGGTGGGTGAGACACGCGATGGCACATCAGTCGGCCACCCCTCAAGTCGCGGCGATCGAGCCCGACGAATCCCTCTACGGCCTGTTCGACCTGTCGACTGGCTCCGCAGAGACCGCATCCGAGTGCGACAGCAGCGATCCGACGGCGGAGGTTCTGATGGTCAATGGACCGCCCAGTCCTCCCGGTTTTACCCACACCGACGGAGGCGCGGGAGGAGGCGACCCGTCGCGTCCCCATGAGGAGTATCTTCCCGAGCCTCTCACGTCACTTCAGAGAGAAGAACTTCGCCGCCGGAACGTGGATGCACTGCACACTCCTATCGTTGGAGAAACCCCCGAAGCTCGCGCCTTGGAGGACGCGCGCCTGGCAAACTTGGCCGAGCGCACTCGACTGGAGAACCTCCAGCGAGCGCTCGACGAGCGTGCGCGACAACGGGTTCCCGAATCCAGTCGACGTCAGCTCTTCCCGCCCCCGCAGGTATATCGAACTCCAATTCAGAATTTAGCAGCTGCGGCCCATATAGCAGAGTCGATTCATCCTTCCCAGTCGGAGGCTGGCAGAGGCTTGCTGCAGATCAGAGCGTTACTCCGAGCACCAGGAGATCAGAATTCCACTGTTTCTCAATCGCGGAACATGATTCACAGCAGATCCGTTGCCGCGGACACAGTCCAGTCGGCTCACAGCCCGAGATTGCCCCCGAGGCGTGAGGGACGTGGAGACCGGCATGACCAGTATGGGAACCATGAGCAGTATGATCACCGAGTCGATCGTGACGGTCGACGTCGAGTGCCCACGCCTCCCCCGAGGAGTGGGTCGTATGTGCCTCACCAGCAGGATGACAGGCGCCCTCATAGTGGTGGGCGAAGGATTCCAGTCGACCCCAGAGGGCAGGCTTTGACGCGAGATCCATTCTCGTCCAAGGTTTGGTCGACAGGAACAGGGCTCACCGAGAAGGTCACGACAGAGATGCACCTACCAGCAGCAGAGTACATGTTTCGGGGCCAGAGTGCTTTAGTAGAGCCATCAGGGCCGTTGTGATTCCTCCCAACTTCAGGTTGGCGACTGGAGTCAGTAAGTTCACTGGCGAGTCCAAGCCCGATACTTGGCTTGAGGACTACCGAGTGGCCGTCCAGATTGGCGGCGGCAATGATGAAGTGGCCATGAAGCACCTGCCTCTCATGTTGGAGGGCTCGGCCAGAGCATGGCTAAACCAATTAGCACCTAACAACATTTACACTTGGGAAGATCTCTCCCGAGTGTTCGTCACCACATTTGAAGGCACATGCAAGCGACCGGCAGGACTGACGGAACTGCGGTCTTGTGTGCAAAAGCCGAATGAAACTTTGAGGGATTACATCCAAAGGTGGATCACGTTACATCACTCGGTGGAGAATGTGCCTGACCACCAAGCAGTTTGTGCCTTCAAGGAAGGCGTCAGGTACAGAGAATTGAATTTGAAATTCGGTCGAACTGGAGATATGTCCCTGAATCGGATGATGGAGATTGCCACCAAGTACGCTAATGGTGAAGATGAGGATCGACTCAGGAGTGGCAAGCTCAAGTCAGTCGTCCAAGAAACTGGAGGAAATTCCAATCGGAAACAGAAGCGGAAAGCCGAGCCAGCGGCTCCCGGGGAAGCCTTAGGTTTAACCCAAGGAAAGTTTAAAGGGAAACCTAAAGGGCCTTGGAACCCCAAAAAGGTTAAAGACCAGGACGAAAATGATGTGTTGGACTTACCATGTATCGTCCACACAAAGAAAGATGAAGAGGGTAATTTCATTTACCCGAAACATACCACTCGACAGTGTCGACTCTTGATCCAGCAGTTCCAGGGCAAGCAGCCCAAGGGTAAGGAAAAGGAGTCGGACAAGGTCGAGGACAAAGAAGACAGTGACGACGGATACCCTCGGGTCAATTCCACTCTGATGAGTTTTGCCGATGTTGAAAGCAAAAGTCGACTGAAAGTTATTAACCGAGAGGTGAATATGGTCGCTCCGGCGACACCTAGTTATCTGAAATGGTCTTAGACTGCCATAACATTCGACCAGTCCGACCACCCAATGCACATCGCCACCCCTGGGAGGCAAGCTTTGGTGGTCGACCCAGTTGTTGAAGGCACTCGACTGACCAAAGTCCTGATGGATGGTGGCAGTGGTTTGAACATATTATACGCTGAGACGTTGAAAGGGATGGGCATTCCGATGTCCAGACTCAGTGCCAGCAACATGAGTTTCCATGGAGTCATTCCTGGGAAGAAGGCTGAATCACTCGGCCAGATTGCTCTTGATGTGGTTTTCAATGATTCCAAGAATTACCGCAAAGAAAAGTTGACATTTGAAGTTGTAGACTTCTAGAGTGCCTATCACGCTATTTTGGGCAGGCCGGCTTATGCACGCTTCATGGCCCGACCATGTTACGTATATCTCAAATTGAAGATGCCTGGCCCCAAAGGTGTGATCACCATTACGGGCAATCGGAAGAAAGCGGAAGAATGTTTTCAGAAAGGTTCGAAAATCACCGATGCACAGATGGCAGTGGTGGAGTTACAGGAATACCATAAGACTGCAGACCCGAGTGATTTGTTGTGAGCCAAGAAGCCCGCTACAGAATCAGCTTTTGAGTCGACTGGCGATACGAAGACAGCTCACATCCACCCGACCGATCCCAGCGCCGCTCCAACTCATATCTCGACAACACTCGACTCCAAATAGGAAGAAGCGCTCATCCAGTTCCTCCGTGAGAACTGGGACATTTTCGCATGGAAGCCTTCTGACATGCCGGGTGTTCCCAGGGGGCTGGCTGAGCACCGCCTAAGAGTCGACTCAAAGGTAAAACCTATCAAGGAACATCTCCGACGATCCGTCGTCCAGAAGAGAAAGGCTATTGGCGAGGAGGTGGCTCGGCTCTTAGCAGCGGAGTTCATCCGAGAAATCTACCACTCCAAGTGGCTCGCCAATGTTGTCATGGTCCCCAAGAAGGACAAGTCACTTCGCATGTGCATTGACTTTAAACATATCAATCGGGCCTGCCCGAAAGATCATTTTCCTCTCCCCCGCATCGATCAGATAGTCAACTCGACTGCGGAATGTGAGCGACTGTCTTTTTTAGACGCCTATTCCGGGTACCATCAGATCCGTCTGTATTGACCTGACGAGATCAAGACAGCTTTCATCACTCCATTCGGGTGCTTCTGTTATGTTACCATGCCGTTCGGCCTCAAGAATGCCGGAGCCACATTCATGAGGATGATTCAGAAGTGTTTACTCACCCAAATCAGTCGGAATGTGGAAGCATACATGGATGATATTGTGGTCAAGTCTCAGAAGGGTTCCGACCTGCTGACTGACCTTGCTGAAACCTTTGCCAACCTCAGGAGGTATGATATCAAGCTTAATCCATCAAAGTGTACATTCGGAGTTCCTGGCGGAAAATTACTCGGTTTTCTCGTTTCCAAACGGGGAATCGATGTCAATCCAGAAAAAGTTGGTACTATACTCCGAATGAAAAGTCCTGTGCGAGTGCACGATGTCCAGAAGCTTACTGGTTGCTTGGCCGCTTTAAGTCGATTCATATCTCGTCTCGGTGAAAAGGCATTGCCTCTTTACCGATTGATGAAGAAGTCCGACAAGTTCGAGTGGACTCCTGAAGCTGATGCAGCGTTTGCAGAGCTCAAAGCTCTGCTCTCCACCCAGCCGGTGCTTGCTGCCCCAATCAGTAAGGAGCCTTTGCTGCTTTACATTGCAGCCACAGGATAAGTCGTCAGTATGGTACTTACGGTCGAGCGGGAAGAAGAAGGGAAAACCTTCAAAGTTCAGCGCCCAGTGTATTATATTTCTGAAGTCTTGACCCCATCGAAGCAAAGATATCCTCATTATTAGAAGCTCGTATATGGGATTTATATGACCACAAAGAAAGTTTCCCACTACTTCTTTGATCATTCCATTACAGTCGTCAGCGATGCTCCGTTGTCAGGGATCTTGCATAATAGAGACGCAACTAGCCGAGTGGCAAAATGGGCGATTGAACTCCTTCCTCTAGATACCAAGTTTGAGGCAAAGAAAGCTATCAAGTCCCAGGCAATCGTGGATTTCGTCGTCGAGTGGATTGAACAGCAACTGCCGACTCAGGTTCACTCAGAGCATTGGACCATGTTCTTCGACGGTTCCAAGATGCTAAATGGTTCCAGCGCCGGAGTGGTGTTGGTGTCCCCCAGAGGAGATAAACTCAGATATGTTCTTCAAATCCACTTTGATTCCTCTAACAATGAGGCAGAATATGAAGCACTTTTATATGGGTTGTGCATGGCCATTTCACTCGGCGTCCGTCGCCTCATGGTCTATGGCGACTCAGATTTGGTGGTTAATCAAGTGATGAAGGAATGGGACGTCAGAAGTCCAGCCATGATTGGTTATTGCAATGCAGTGAGAAAGCTGGAGAAGAAATTCGAGGGGTTAGAGCTTCATCACATACCCCGACTGAAAAATCAAGCAGCTGATGATCTGGCAAAAATAGGTTCCAAAAGAGAAGCCATTCCCAGCAATGTGTTTTTGGAACACATCCACACACCATCAGTCCAGGAGGATCCCTTCACTGAAGAGGCCCCGCGGCCAAAAAGCACCACGGATCCGACTGAAGTTGAAGTTCCAGCTGTGGTCGATCTGATCATGGAAGTGTTGGTTATCACTCCCGTCTGGACAGAACTGTACATCGCGTACATCCTAAGGAAAGAACTCCCAGAAGATGAAGAAGAGGCTCGACAGATCGTCCGTCGATCCAAGGCCTTTACAGTCATAAAGGGACAGTTATATAGAGAAAGCGCGAATGGGGTCGGCCAGAAGTGTATTACACCAGAAGAAGGTCAGATGATCCTTAACGATATCCACTCGGGGACCTATGGTCATCATGCGTCCTCTCGGACCATTGTGGCTAAAGCGTACCGAGCGGGGTTCTACTGGCCAAGAGCCAATGAGATGGCAAAAGAGATAGTCGACAAATGTGAAGGATGCCAGTATTACTCCAATATGCCGCACAAGCCCGCGTCAGCCCTGAAAACCATTCCACTCATCTGGCCCTTTGCTGTTTGGGGGCTGGACATGGTTGGGCCACTGCGAACAGGCAGGAGCGGCTTCACTCATGTGCTAGTAGCAGTCGACAAGTTCACCAAATGGATTGAAGCCAAGCCTATCAAGAATCTCGATGCTTGCACCGCTATCAGTTTCATCAGAGAGTTGATATTCAGATATGGAGTTCCGCACAGCATCATCACGGACAATGGGTCAAACTTTGATTCCGACAAATTCAGGGCCTTTTGCGCCTCTCTGGGCACTCGGGTCGACTATGCTTCGGTCGCTCACCCCCAGTCGAATGGGCAAGCAGAAAGGGCAAACGGCCTAATTCTCAAAGGACTAAAACCCCGATTGATGCGCGATCTCAAGCACGCAGCAGGTGCATGGGTCGACGAGCTTCCATCAGTCCTTTGGGGATTGAGGACAACCCCGAATCGATCGACCGGAAGAACCCCATTCTTTCTGGTCTACGGAGCCGAGGCAGTCTTACCAAGTGACCTGCTTCACAACGCTCCCCGAGTCGAGCTCTACTCTGAAGATGAAGCAGAACAAGCCCGGCAGGACGCAGTCGACCTCCTAGAAGAAGAAAGAGAAATGGCCTTGATTCGATCGACCATCTATCAGCAAGACTTGCGTTGATTCCATGCCAGAAACGTGAAGAGCCAAGCCTTCCAAGAAGGAGACTTAGTCCTCCGAGTGGATCAACAGAAACCACACAAGCTCGCTCCTACTTGGGAAGGTCCCTTCATAGTCACTAGAGTCCTCCACAATGGAGCATACCACCTCTACAATGTCGATCGCCAGATTGATGAGCCACGAGCCTAGAATGCGGAGCTCCTCCGCCCCTTTTATACTTGAATTTTCACTCAGATGAGATGTAATAAGAAAAACTCCTGTAGTTTATTTATCAAAGACAAGAGCATTATAATTTTCCCAGTGATTATTATTGTTTTTGTTTGCGTGAGAAACCCCCCAGTGGGTGGCTTAGCTGCGAATCCGCTTCGCCTAGGTTTGTAAAAACAATTTCCTACCGAGTGGCGAGCCAGCCTCCCACTCGGGGGGCTTAGCTGCGAATCCGTTTCGCCTAAGTTTGAAAAAATCCTACCGAGTGGAGAGCAGTCCTCCTACTCGGGGGTTAGCTGCAGTCCAGTACTCGCCTAAGTTCTCTCACTTGAGAACCTAGCTGCAGTCAGGCACTCGCCTAAGTTTGAAAAATTCTACCGAGTGGAGAGCAATCCTCCCACTCGGGGGCTTAGCTGCAGTCCAGTACTCGCCTAAGTTCTCTCACTTGAGGACCTAGCTGCAGTCAGGCACTCGCCTAAGTTTGAAAAATCCTACAGAGTGGAGAGCAATCCTCCCACTCGGGGGCTTAGCTGCAGTCCAGTACTCGCCTAAGTTCTCTCACTTGAGGACCTAGCTGCAGTCAAGCACTCGCCTAAGTTTGAAAAATCCTACCGAGTGGAGAGCAATCCTCCCACTCGGGGGCTTAGCTGCAGTCCAGTACTCACCTAAATTCTCTCAACCTAGCTGCAGTCAGGCACTCGCCTAAGTTTGAAAAATCCTACGGAGTGGAGAGCAATCCTCCCACTCGGGGGCTTAGCTGCAGTCCAGTACTCGCCTAAGTTCTCTCACTTGAGGACCTAGCTGCAGTCAGGCACTCGCCTAAGTTTGAAAAATCCTACCGAGTGGAGAGCAATCCTCCCACTCGGGGGCTTAGCTGTAGTCCAGTACTCGCCTAAGTTCTCTCACTTGAGGACCTAGCTGCAGTCAGGCACTCGCCTAAGTTTGAAAAATCCTACCGAGTGGAGAGCAATCCTGCCACTCGGGGGCTTAGCTGCAGTCCAGTACTTGCCTAAGTTCTCTCACTTGAGGACCTAGCTGTAGTCAGGCACTCGCCTAAGTATGAAAAATCCTACCGAGTGGAAAGCAATCCTCCCACTCGGGGGCTTAGCCGCAGTCTAGTACTCGCCTAAGTTCTCCCACTTAGAGACTTAGCTGCAGTCCGACACTCGCCTAAGTTTGAAAAAATCCTACCGAGTGGAGAGCAATCCTCCCACTCGGGGGCTTAGCTGCAGTCCAAAAGTCGCCTAAGTACGAAACACATCTCAATCCTCAAGGACGACGAGGGGCAGGTCGACTGCCACCTTCTCCTGGGGAGCTTCGCCACAAATACAATGCGCGATTCATCCTGCTCTACAGTAACGGAGTGCGGGTCGACTGCTACCTTCTCCTGGAGAGCTTCGCCACAAATACAATGTGCGCTCCGTCCCGCTCTGCAGTAACAAGGTGTGGATCGACCGCCGCCTTCCCCTGGAGAGCTTCGCCACAAATACGATGCGCACTCTATCGCCGACCTGCAAGGGCGACAAGACATGGGTCGACTGCTTCCCTCTCCTTCGGAGCGGCGCTGCGAATACAAAAGTTGTCTCGAATGAAGAATGGGTTCACTCAGCAGGAGATTCATAAAGATATTCAACGGTAAACCAAGTTCAGGTAAATTCTAAAGGTTCCGGATCACAGATAGAAGTACTCGGGCATGCAACCCGAAAAAGTTGAACGGTTACAAAAACCACTCGGCATTCCGAGGCAAATTTATGGTGGGACATAAGAGTTTGTTCACTCCGCGGGAGGAGGGCTGGCAGGCTCGACGAACTCATCCAGGTCGACGCCGTCGGCTATCCGAGTGGCTGCAGCGATGAAAGTCTCCATAAAGGTTCGGAAGTCATGTTTCTGGGTGTTGGCGACCTTGATTGCTGCCAGTTTGTCTTGTCGCACCTCCTTGCAGTGGACACGAACCAAAGATCGAGCCACGTCAGTGCCACACCGAGCAGCAGACTTCTTCCACTCCTGCACTCGGTCTGGGATTTCATTTAGTCGAGTCATCAGGGACTCAAGATCACTTTGGAGCATAGCCTCTGGCCAAAGTGACGGGTCAATCCGCGACATGGCGACCTTCAGTCGAGCCAAGTAGTCCACGGCACTGTCGATGCGAGATTCCAGACGGAGCAGATTCATGGCAGTTTCATCTTTCACGGGAGAGTTGATTGGATCCAAACCTGGTTCGATCCGCCCAGTCTCCTCTTCAAAGTTCTGGCGAAACTCTGCATTCACGATCCAAGGATAAGTCAATTTTCGTACACTGAGTCGACAAAAAATCAGTCGGAACAGAATGTGCACCTTCAAGCTTGATGTACAACTTCTTGGCAAGACTCCTCAGATAGCTCTCCAGATCATCCCTCCTGCGAGCAATGCCTTCCATTTTCTCGCCCTGAACGAGACTCACCTTATTCCAGCGCGAGCACTCCTTGTTGGAGTCATTCAGAGCGGTCTTCAGCCTGGTATTCTCTTCTTCCAACTGGCCGACCGAAGCCAGCTTCTGTTCGGCCAGAGCGGTCCTGTCGTCAGCCTCCTTATGAGCAGCAGCCAAATCCTGATCCTTCTTCGCCAGAGCTTCTCTCAGTTTTTCTGCAAAGAAATGATGATTGATTCAGAAATAGCAGAAGGGTGCTCAAGCCTAAAACTGACCAGTCGACAGACTTGTCTTACCAGCGGCGCTGTCTCTGACCTTCTGCAGCTCTGTCCTGGCCAGCTCCAAGTCAAGGTTCAGTTGAATCTGCTACCTCTTCAAATCAACGAAGCGAGCTCCAAGATCACAAGATTTCTGAAATCAAAGGGGAGAAATTATTCCACAGCAAAAAACGACAAAGACATTAAGTACTAAGACTACGGTCGACTGCCCGCAGTCCACCATAGTCTCGGGGACTACACCCAGTGGGTGCACTTTGCGTGCCCCCACCGGTTCTGATCCCACTCGACCGACCCGCCGGAGTCGAGTTCAAAAAAAAAGGGGGAGAGAAAGTAGAGCTCAGACCACAGTCGACTGCCAGCAGTCGACCGCGGTCTCGGGGACTACACCCAGTGGGTGCACTTTGCGTGCCCCCACCAGTTTTGATCCCACTCGACCAGATCGAGCGGAAGAAACAAACTACCAGTTCGGTTTTTACTTGACAAAATACAAAGACTACAGTCGACTGCCAGCAGTCCACCGTAGTCTCGGGGACTACACCCAGTGGGTGCACTCAGCGTGCCCCCACTAGTCCAAAACTTCAATCGACGCACCCAGTGGGTGTACAGATGCAAATATTTTCGGAAATAATCTTCAGATAGCCGACTAACCTGAACGTTGCTCTAGAGAGCCGAGCTGGCATCATAGGCGGCTTGGCTGGCGTCCCGCACCGTCTTCATCTTCTCCATCATAATGCCCGCCTGGCGTATGGCTTCCCTAGCAGCATTCACCTCGTCCTCAGGGACATGATGGGTCGCAAAAACTGAAGGCGGGTCGATAGGGGCCTAAGCAGTCGACGAAGAAGGCAAGGCACTCGACAGGGGCACGGCGAAGGTAACAGAACCCCGATTGACGTCACCAGTGTCCTGAACGACTAGTTCCGCCCTCGGCGTCGACTGTAGCGCCTCGCTTGCAGGAGCTCGCCTATTCTTCCTTGTCAAAGGCCTCTCGGGCTCTTCATCATCATCAGGGAGGTCAATAATGTTGGGAGCTGTGCAAAGTTCAATTGCCAAAATCACGTCACCCAATGGTGCACATTGCAGTTGAATCGACCAAACAAAGATAGTATGGCAGAAATCATACCCGGATTAGAAGTGACCGCATCCTCCATCACCTCATCATCGTCCCTGTAAGCTGAGGTCCCGGAGGTGGCAGCGCTGACAGTTCCAAAGTTCGTCCAGTTAAAACAAGAAAAACAAACAGCGTGGAGCGTCGAGTGAATGCAAAGAGAGACACTCACGCGGAAGCGACGGGGATATCAATCTTGATCTTCGGCAACGCCTTCCGAGTCTTTGGCTCTGCAACTTTGGGGTGCTTTGGCGCCTTCTCAGTCGGGGTTGGTGAAGAGATTCGAGGACGCTTTGAAGACTGACCAGCCTGAGCAGTTGCCTTGTCACGGGCACTCGGCCGTTCTTGGTCAAGCTTGGATCGCCTCTCCCTGCGAGGAGGCGACTCGACTTCTTCTCCATCGCTTGAGTCGTCGCTTCCTCCATCCCCTTCACCGTCGGAAGTCCACTCGCCACTTTCGCCGCCACTCGCCTCGCCTTCCAGAGCTTGCTCTTGCTCCCCGTTGGGCATTGAATACATTTCAATAATGGCCTGAAAGAAAGCAAGGAGGACAAAGTCAGTCGACGCAATATAGGCAGTTGCGCGAGTGAATTCAGATTACAAGCAAAAACTCAGAATCAGACCTTCTCTGGTGCATGAGACTGGTCGAATGGAGGAACTCTCCTGGTTCCCCTGGGATTGTCCTTGTTCCCGGTAATGCCCGACATCCACTTCTCCAGTGTGTCATCATCGACCTCCTCCGGGTGGATTCGAGTGGAGTCTTCAAGACCCGAATACATCCACATCGGATGGTCTCGAGCTTGAAGAGGCTGGATGCGCCGCTGAAGGAAGACCTCCAAGAGATCCATACCAGTGACCCCGTCACGGATAAGCTGGACCACTCGATCGACCAGCACCCTCACCTGCGCCTTCTCCTCCGGGAGCACCTTCAAAGGGGAGGGTTTCCTCACTTGGTCCATGGTAAAGGGAGGGAGTCCAGTCGACTGCCCTGACGTCGACTGGTCCTTGCAATAAAACCAGGTCGACTGCCACCCGCGAACTGAGTCGGGAAGAATCATGGCCGGAAAGGAACTTTTTCCCCTCATCTGGATACCAAGACCCCCACACATCAGGATCACTTGGGTCCTCTCGTCACTCGGATTAGCCTTTTTCACTGTCTGGGAGCGACAAGTGGAAATATGCTTGAAAAGACCCCAGTGAGGCCGGCAACCCAGGAAATTCTCACACAAAGAAATGAAAGCGGCAAGATAAACGATCGTGTTGGGGGTAAAATGGTGGAGTTGTGCCCCAAAGAAGTTCAGAATGTTGGAAAAATGCCCTAGAGGCAATAATAAATAAGTTATTGTTATATTTCCTTGTTCATGATAATCGTTTATTATCCATGCTATAATTGTATTGATAGGAAACTCAGATACATGTGTGGATACATAGACAACACCATGTCCCTAGTAAGCCTCTAGTTGACTAGCTCATTGATCAATAGATGGTTACGGTTTCCTGACCATGGACATTGGATGTCGTTGATAACGGGATCACATCATTAGGAGAATGATGTGATGGACAAGACCTAATCCTAAGCATAGCACTAGATCGTGTAGTTCGTATGCTAAAGCTTTTCTAAATGTCAAGTATCATTTCCTTAGACCATGAGATTGTGCAACTCTCGGATACCGTAGGAGTACTTTGGGTGTGCCAAACGTCACAACGTAACTGGGTGGCTATAAAGGTACACTACGGGTATCTCTGAAAGTGTCTGTTGAGTTGGCACGAATCGAGACTGGGATTTGTCACTCCGTGTGACGGAGAGGTATCTCTGGGCCCACTCGGTAGGACATCATCATAATGCGATCAAGGAGTTGATCACGGGATGATGTGTTACGGAACGAGTAAAGAGACTTGCCGGTAACGAGATTGAACAAGGTATCAGGATACCGACGATCGAATCTCGGGCAAGTATCGTACCGATAGACAAAGGGAATTGTATACGGGATTGATTAAGTCCTTGACATCGTGGTTCATCCGATGAGATCATCATGGAACATGTGGGAGCCAACATGGGTATCCAGATCCCGCTGTTGGTTATTGACCGGAGAACGTCTCGGTCATGTCTGCATGGTTCCCGAACCCGTAGGGTCTACACACTTAAGGTTCGATGACGCTAGGGTTATAAAGGAAGTTTGTATGTGGTTACCGAATGTTGTTCGGAGTCTCGGATGAGATCCCGGACGTCACGAGGAGTTCCGGAATGGCCCGGAGGTAAAGATTTATATATGGAAAGTCCTGTTTTGGTCACCAGAAAAGTTTCGGGGTTTATCGGTAACGTACCGGGACCACCGGGAGGGTCCCGGGGGTTCACCAAGTGGGGCCACCAGCCCCGGAGGGCTTCATGGGCCAAGTGTGGAAGGGGACCAGCCCCAGGTGGGCTGGTGCGCCCTCCCACAAGGCCCAAGGCGCAAGGGAAGAGGAGAGGGGGCAAACCCTAGGGCAGATGGGCCCTAAGGCCCATCCTGGTGCGCCTCCCTCTCCCCCTCCCCCTTGGCCGCCTCCCTTAGATGGGATCTAGGCTGGCCGCCACCCCTAGGGGTGGAAACCCTAAAGGGGGCGCAGCCCCTCCCCTTTCCCTATATATACTTGGCCTAGGGGCTGCCCAAGACACGCGATTTGATCTCTCCCTGTTGGTGCAGCCCTACCTCTCTTTCTCCTCATATCTTGCAGTGCTTGGCGAAGCCCTGCTGGAGTACCACGCTCCTCCACCACCACCACGCCGTTGTGTTACTGCTGGATGGAGTCTTCCTCAACCTCTCCCTCTCTCCTTGCTGGATCAAGGCATGGGAGACGTCACCGGGTTGTACGTGTGTTGAACACGGAGGTGCCGTCCGTTCGGCACTAGGATCTTCGGTGATTTGGATCACGATGAGTACGACTCCATCAACCCCGTTCTCTTGAACGCTTCCGCTTAGCGATCTACAAGGGTATGTAGATGCACTCTCCTTCCCCTCGTTGCTGGTTTCTCCATAGATAGATCTTGGTGACACGTAGAATTTTTTTGAATTTCTGCTATGTTCTCCAACACAGAAATCCTCGAAAGAAAGGGTGAGGAGGCAAGGAAAACCCACGGTCGACGTGGGTGGCAAGAAGAACGCGCTCACCCTCCCGGGGTTGCGGCTCGGATTCCTTCCCCGAAAGCCGCGCCGAGTCGTAGGGGATCAACCCTCCCTCGGCCAGGTCATCGAGGTCTTCTTGGGAGATCTTCGAGTGGATCCAGTCGCCCTGGATCCAGCCCTTCGGCAGGCCGGTTCACGAGGAGGATCCGCCCCGACCGGTCGCCTTCCCCTTCGACCTCGCAGTCGCCTTGTTTGCCCGCTCCAGAGCCGCCGTCTTCTCCTTCCCCATCGTCGTCGGCGAGACGCGTACGGAACGGCGACGCGAGAGCGAGAGTGGGCGCAGCGGAGGAGCGCGAAGAGGAGAAGAGATAATGGGAACGCACTGTTCGGGAGACCCCGGTCCAACGCCTTATATGAGGCCGCTTCCGAGTGGCTGACTGGTAGGCCCGGGTGGGTCTGTCAAATCCCGTAACGATTGCGCGCGCGATACGTGGCGAAAAAGGTGGCGCGGAGATCGAGGCGGCTCCGCTCTATCCCGTCCGATTACTGCGGCCTCCCCCGTCCCGCGTGCTTCCCAAAATTCGGATCCCACGAAATCTGCGGGCAGCAAATAACTTGTCAGACCAAAGATCTCCTCCGCACCGTCACTCGGAGCCTTACAAGTAAAGAAACTCACTCGACGAAAACTAAGAATGGATCAAGGGGACTGAAAAGGAAGTTGTTGTCATCACTCAGGTCCGTTGATCCGAAACAAGATATGCTCATGGCATGGAAAACGAGTCGGAGAAGTCCTCAACTCCTTCCCCACTCAAACCTCGATCCATTCGGGGGCTAATGATGAAGCTATGTACCTAGGGTAGGGTCATGGACCTGTCCTAACTGCCCTACCCAAGGACATCTCTAGGAGAAATCACCTTTCAATCGACTTGGAGGTGTTCCACTCGACAGACTCGAAGACACTCGACCAAGAAGCAATCACTCGACCAAGATCCGACCACTCGACGGCCAGGAGACCTAAAGTCACTCCGCACGCTAACGGTCGGTCATTAAGTAGCTTTTATGGTCATCATGGCATTTTATTACTAGCGTTACCAGTAACGCCCTGCCTTAATGTACATTGAACCCTTCGTAACGTGGGCTGGCTGGGGTCCTGGCGCACTCTATATAAGCCACCCCCTCCTCCGAGACAAGGGTTCGCACCTCTGTAATTCATACTCGCATAATCCAGTTGACCGCCTCCGGGCTCCAAGACGTAGGGCTATTACTTCCTCCGAGAAGGGCCTGAACTCGTAAACCTTGCGTGCTTACAACTTCTCCATAGCTAAGATCTTGTCTCTCCATACTTACCCTCCTACACTACTGTCAGACTTAGAACCACGACACCACCACTTGTAGGTCGTCGTCACCGAGCACCACCGCAGGTCATCGTCACAAGCGCATCCATGTCGGATCATCGCCGCCAAATGCCTCCCGGCAACCAGATCAATGGATCCGGTGAGATCCGCCACGCCGGCCTGGAGCACCATCAACCTCAGCGCCGTTCTGGCACCACCGGAACTAGCAGCAGCCACATCACAACGATGTACCTTCACGTTCATTCCAAGTTTCTGCAACAAACGACAACGTGTTAGTGCGCGGTGTGGGCGTAGTGTTGTTGCAATTTTTTGGTAACAAAGATGTGTTTCTAATTTTTGCAACAAGAGATTTGTTACGGAAAATTAGAGGTGAACAGGTTTTGCAACGAAGGACTTGTTGCAAGAAATTAGAAAAAAAAAGGTTTGGCAGCGAAGGTCTGGAATTTTTACAACAAGAGTTTTGTTGCAGAAAATTAGAAAAGAATAGGTTTTGCAACAAAGGACTTGTTGCAGGAAATTACAAGAAAAAAGATTTCACAACAAAGGTCTTATTGCAGAAAATTAAAGAATGATTAGTTTTGCAATAAAGATATTGTTTCAGGAAATTAGAAAAGAGGGACCGGGGGCTCATATCACTTAATCAGACGGCTCGCGAGGCGGCGGATCTTTTGAAAAGATCCACCGGCCGACGCCTAGCACTGCCCTTTTATTTTTTTTATCTCTTGCTATTAAGTACTAGTCTAAATAAACCTACCTGAAAAATATATATTATCAACCTTTTGAATGGAATAGTATATAATGATTTCTTATGTTGTGTTGTAGCTTATCTTATTTGGAAAATGCCTTAGATCATTAAAAAAATCATGTTATTTAGCTCGAACGAGGTCGAGACCGACTCAAGATCATTATAAAAGTCATTTTGTACAACTCATTTTCTATATCTTGATCTTGAGCTTTGCAGTTTAATCTTGTTTACATTTTAGTACTCCCTCCATTCCACGATGTAGTGCTTACTCTATCCATGTGCTTCAACTTTGACCGTAAATTTAACTACCAAGATCAATTACGGCGGGAACAAAAATTATATCAGTGAATTCGTATTCGAAAAAAGTTTTCAATTATATAATTTTTTCTCCCGCCGCAGTTGGTCTCGTTGGTTAAATTTATGGTCAAAGTTGGACCTCAGAAAACGCAAACGCACTATATTTTGAAATGGAGGAAGTATAAGTTGAGTTATGTTCGTTCGACTCACTTGATCTTCGTATTGACTCGTTTGCAGCCATACGCGCAGGTTCCCCTGTGCTTTTAACTCCACGTAGAAATTCTACGCAAAAAAAGAAAACCCTCCACGTAGAGATGCATTGATGCGATGCGAAGTGATAGGTCACGGCCTCAGCTGGAAAAGCCTATTTTTTCGCTCAAGAAAAAAGCTGGAAAAGGCTTTGCAGCGGTCGCCGCGCCGGGTCGGACGCCGGTGGCAGAGACGCTGCAGTATCCAGCGTGTTTCAGAGTTAACGCAGGCAGGCGGTGGGGGCCAAGCATTAACGCCTCCTTCTGGGTCCTCGCCGTCGTCGGCCTGGTCCCCGGTGGAGAACTTCTATATGCATCACCCCATCCTCTCTTCCCACAACTCAACGACACATCTCCCGCTCGCAACCGCAACCACTTTCCAGAAGACACCGCGTAGTCAGAGCATCTTTAGCCGTTCAGCCTCCAAGATATCGAAAAAGAGCTGCCTGGATGAGCCGATGCTAGATTGGTTTACAGGTCGTTTCAGGTTTGGTGATATCCGTACAAAATATATAAAAACTCGGCATTTTTTGAACGAACTCGACGAAACTTCATTAAAATTTGTAGCGCAGCTCGAAATGCCCCACCACTCACGCCATCCGTCGGCGTTGTGGTGGCCCAGCGGGATGACACCGTTGATGGAGGCGATCTGCTCCTCGTGGCGGCGCTCGAAGTACATCGTCCAGAAAGCGTGGCTGTCGGCGGCATAGCGCGGCTCGTTCCGCTTTTCCTCCATAAGGGAGGAACGAATGCGGGCGATCTCGGCGCGCCGTGCCGCCCCTTCGGACACCGGTGGCACGGGACGCCGCCGGCGCTCAGCCTCCACGTCCCCGGCACACGCATGTCCGGGGCGGCGGCCGAAGCCGTTCGCCGCCGCCTGAGTATCTCTCGGCCATCTTTCTTGTCGATAGGAAGAGGGAAAAATGCTGCTTTCTGCGCCGGAGAAGGGGAAAATGAGAGTTGTGGCATCCACCGGCGGGGAGGTCGCCTTTTATAACCGTAGCTGGGCGGCGTCGGGCTGCATGCCGGGCGACGCGTCGCTGGACGCGTCGCGATCACTGCGCCGTCTGTGAGGCATCAATGGAGGCTGAGCGGCGCGGCAGCCTTCGTATTGATTCCCGCGGGAACCGAGATGATGAGGGCGACGAAGCGGCGTGTCACTGACTCGACGGGCCCATCCGCTTTCGCGCCAAAACGTCTCGCCCGGCGCCCCGAGCGTCCCCAGTGCGCCGGGTTCTGCCTGGGTCAGCCAGCGACTATTTCAGCCCAAGCCGACGAGGAGGTGCGACTGGGCCGATTTTTACGCGCCGGCGCGGGAAAAACGCGTGGGCCCTAGTGGAGATGCTCCGAGCAACACAGCTCCGATGGAGGCGCTCCTGTCAGAGAGGGCGGCGCCGAGAAGCAAGAAAAGTAGCCAGCCAGCCTCCGCCGATGGAGTCCGCCGCCATCCGCGGGGTGCAATGGGTGGTGGGGAAGGCGCTGAGCCTGCTGTCCGACGGCCTGGTGGAGGCGTGGGCGGCTGCCACGGAGCTCGAGCCCAACATCGAGGCCCTCAAGACGGAGCTCCTCTACGCGCAGGCCATGCTCCACAACGCCCGGGGGAGGGAGATCCGCAACCCCGCGCTCGAGGAGCTGCTGCACAAGCTGCGCCGCCTAGCGTACGGCGCCGACGACGTGCTGGACGAGGTCGACTACTTCCGCATCCAGGACGAGTTGGAGGGCACCTTCGAGGCCATCGACGACGACCGCGGGTGCGCCCGCAACCTCGTCCGCGAGGACCGCGACGCTCGACATGCCGTCAGGCAGCTCTGGTGCGCCTCCTGCTTGTCGACTGATCGCGGTTCCGACGGCCGCGCGGACGAGGAATCCTGCAAATGCGCGCGCCGGCTCGCTTCCCGTGTGCCCGCACCACCGCTCACGCCGGCGGTGCCGCCGCCAAGCAGCTCTGTTGTCCTTCTTGTCGAATGCTCGTGGGTCCGAGTCCGACGACGAGAACTCCTGCAAGCACTGCGCGCGCCGGCTCGCTCCCCGTGCCCGTGCCACTGCTCACGCCGCCAAGCAGCTCTGTTGCGCCTCCTGCTCGTCCAGTGCCAGTGGGTCAGACGAGGAATCTGACAAGGCGTCCTGTAAGTGCGTGCGCCGCCTAGCCTCCCGTGCTCGTACCACCACCCATGCCTTCGGTAAACGACTCCTCTGCTCTTCTTTTCTATCTGTTCGTGAAGATGATAGTGAGCATGCCCTAGTGAACCAAAGTTGAAATTTGATAGGGTAGACGTCTCTAGGAGAGTGAAATCTATCACAGACGAACTTAAGCCCCGGTGTGCTAAGGTGTCCACCATTCTTGACATGGAACTGTCGGGTTCTGGCCGTGGCATTGGTAGTGTTACCTCTACAAGTAGGCCCATAACTACCTCGCAAGCTTTAGAGCCTACATTATATGGGAGGGAATCCCAGAAGAACACTATTGTCGAGCACATTACAAAGGAGGAATACATTCATAGTGATCTCGCCGTCATTCCTATAGTTGGCCCCGGTGGCATAGGAAAGACAACTCTCACTCAGTACATATACAACAGCCAAGAAGTGCAAGATCATTTCAAAATAAGAGTTTGAGTGTGTGTATCTACCGACTTTAGTGTGTATAAGTTGACACAAGAGATTGTGCGCTCCATCCCTAAAGCTCAAGACGAACAAAATGACATAGCAGGTAATGAGGCACAAAACTTGGACCAACTTCAGAAATTAATTGAAAAAAGACTGAAAATAGAAGATTTTTTACTTGTTTTGGAGAGTTATTTACCCAAAACCACCACACTTGGGGCTAGGGTAACCGGTCAGTACCAGATTTGAGCCAGGTCACAAAAAACCATCGAAATTGTGTCTAATCTGTAACGGAGAGCACTGATTGTCTGATTTTCTCGAGGAAACAGCAAAACTGAATGGTTGGGCCCACCTGTCAGGCTGAGTTGGCATGCCTATGTGGACAAAAAATCTGACGTGGACGGGGGACCCACTTGTCAGTGTCACATATTTCCCCCCTTTTCTTTTTTATCCTCATCTCTGACTTTCTCTTCCACGACACCTCTTCCTTTGCTCCGGCGAGCACACCGCCGTCCTCCTCTCCCCCCCTCTCCTGGCCCTAGCGGCGGCGGCCACCTATCTCCCTCTCCCTCGCCGGCACTCCATGGAGAGGCAGACAAGCTGCGGTTGTTGCTGTCGATGCGCGCGGCGGAGGCGTTGGCTGTCGGGCGGGGAGATGGTGGAGGGATTCGGCGGCGCTGAGTTGCGCGGCGGCGGCCGGATGTGCCGCGGGGGATGGGGCTAGCCCCGCTGATCTGCGATGCGGCTGCCGGACGAGCTCGCTCTGGGCGCGGGCGACCTCGCGTCGTCGTTGCCATCGCCAGCGGATTCGCGGGCCTCCTCCTATCCCGGCGCAAGAGCGCTCCATGGCTGCTCCACGCCTGCCCCGCCGGTGCTCCATGGGGAGGTGGACGAGCTTCCGCCGCTCCCCATGACCCCCGACACCACACCTCCCGGAGCTCGGGCGCGTGGGCGCACGACGGTGGCCGGTCGCAGGATGGTGACTGCGGCGAGGTTGCTGCAGCAGAGAGGGAAGGACCACTTTGACGGGCACAGCTGACCTTGAACGGCGCGACGCGTGCGGCGGCGCCGCCGCGGCTGGCGACTCCGGTTGACCGGCACGGAGCTTCTCCATGGCGTTGCCGTCCAGAACCTGTTTGATGAAATGCCCGTACGAAAAAGGAGGTGTAAATAAGAAAGAAAAATGAAAAATGGAGGCGCTGAGTCAATGACATGTGGGTCCCATGTCCATCTTGACGTATTTGTCCACATAGGCATGCCATGTCAGCCCGGCAGGTGGGCCCAACCTGTCGGTTTCGCTGTTTTCGCGGCCAAATCAGCCCGTCAGTGCTCCGCGTTACATGTTAGGCTCAGAACTGGTGGTTTTTTGTGACCTGGCTCAAATCTGGTACTGACCGGTTACCCTAGCCCCAAATGTGATGGTTTTGGGTAAATAACTCTGTTTTGGATAATATATGGAAATGTGGCTGTGAAGATGAGTGGAAAAGATTTCTAGCCCCCTTTAGAAAGGAGCAAGGAAATGGTGACACAGTTCTAGTCACAACTCGATTCCTTGAAGTAGCTCAAATGGTAAAGAGAGGAAATAAATTGTTAGAACTAGAAGGTTTGGACCCAAAAGAATACCTAGAAGGTTCTCCTCACAGTTCTTGAAAGCAAAGAATGGGATTCACAGACCAATGATCATGATATTATGCCCGCATTGAAGCTTAGCTATGATTACCTCCCTTTTCACCTGCAATAATGTTTTTCCTCTTGTGCATTATTTCCAGAAGATTACAAGTTTGACTGTGAGGAGTTGATTCACTTCTGGATAGGACTTGACATTCTACGCCCAGATCATAAAATCAAAAGAATTGAAGATATAGGGCGTAACAACTTGAATGACTTAGTTAATTGTGTTTTTTTCAAAAAAGAAACAGGTGATTCAGATAAACACTATGTTATGCATGACCTACTGCATGATTTAGCGTTGAAGGTTTCCTCGCAAGAATGTCTACATATAGCTTCGTCTAGTCCAAGAACTGTAGAAATCCCACCGTCTGTTTATCACTTGTCCATTAGTATGAGTGATCCGGCCAATAGTGAGGATGGAGTTGTCGAAGAAAATTTTATTAAAGAATTGAATAAAATAAGGAACATACTGAAAACTGAGAACCTGCGCACTTTGATGTTATTTGGAGATTACAATGCAAGCTTTGTTCGCATATTCAGTGATTTATTCAAAGATGCAAAATCTTTGCGTGTTGTCCATTTGTCAACCATGTTTTGCCCTGTGGAGTTTCTATTGCACAACTTCTCGAAACTTGTCCATCTTCACTACCTACGGCTTATGTCAGAGTATGGTAGTGAAGAACATGTACCAAAGTGTATACCAAGATTTTATCAGTTAAGGGTGCTAGATATAAGTGACTGGAAGGGTGCTCATGGTTCACTTGGAGATACCTCTAACCTTGTAAAATTGCGCCATTTCCTTGTCCTGTCTTATAAATTCCATTCGAATATTAGTAATGTGGGAAAACTACATAACTTACAAGAGCTACAGAGATTTGAAGTTAGAAAAGAAAGTAATGGGTTTGAATTAATGGAGCTGGGGAAACTAGAAGAGATAGGAGGATCTCTTGACATTTGTAATCTTGAAAATGCACTAGTAAACGAAGCACATGAGGCAAAACTCTTGTGCAAAAACCGCTTGCAAAAATTAACACTAAGTTGGAACAAAGGCCAGTCTAATATGAGTCTTGAAGCAGAAGATCAATTACTTGAGAGCGTACAGCCACATAACAATCTTCATGAGCTATGCATTGATGGGCATGGAGGCTCTACTTGCCCTACATGACTGGGTATAAATATGTCGACCAAAGGTCTGGAGGCTCTCCGCCTTCACAATGTAGCTTGGAAACTCCTTCCACCACTTGGAGAGTTATATCTGATCGGCGTCTGGAGAAGAGCATCTCAGTTGCATCACACGCTCGTGCTTTCTTAACTTGAAAAGACTAGAATTCATTGGATTGCCAAGATTTAGTAGATGGGTATCAAATGAAGGTTGCCCTCGGTACCAAGGTTTTTGAGTCGCCGAGTCAAGCCAAGTCGCCGAGGCTGCGGCTAGTGACTTGCTGGCTTGAGTCAGCGACTTGGCTTGATTAGTCGCCCCAAGTCGCCATGGCACAACAGTACATAGAGCAGCAGAGCACATAAATATACAGCAGCAGAAGAGCACATATACAACAGAGAAAATATACTACATCTAAGCAGAGCACATATAGAGCCCACCCTGCGCTTTCTTTCCTTCGGTCCTCCTCCTTCCCCAGTTCCCACATGATCACATATACAGCAGCAGCAAGCCACGCGAGCCAGCGAGTCGTGCGACTAATCGCCCCAAGTCACCGGTGAGCTACGTGAGTCGCGCGACTTGCTCCCTGAGTCAAGTCGCCTGCGTGAGCCAGCCACGCCGCGATGACTTGGCGATTAGTCGGCGACTAATCGGCGATTAGTCGGCGACTCAAAAACAGAGCTCGGTACTTCTCACTTATGGAAGTACTCATTGTGAAGGATTGCCCTGAACTAACTGAGTTACCATTTTCATCTTATACTTGCTGCCCTTTGGAAAAAGAATTGAATATGACCTGGTTTCCTAGGCTAAGAGAGATTGAAATTGAGAATTGCCCAAATCTAGTGTCACTGCCTCCTTTTCCTTATAGTCACACTTTGTGCTCTGTTACATTGAGACGTGCAGGAAGAGGTCTGAAGGAGTTACGTTATTCAAGCAAGTCAGACCACTCTTTGAGCATAGTAGGAAATGGTGCTCTGCATAGCCTAGATGAGATGGTCCTGGCCTTCCATAATTTAACCCAGCTACAAGTATTGCGTATCCAAAATTGCCCACCTCTGGCTGAAAAACACCTTCAAATGCTAACCTCGTTGGAGACCCTTAAAATAAGTGATTCAAGCATTATGTTCCTGCCGTTAGCAAAAAGTGATATGAAATGGCAGCTTCCGGTTAACCATCTTGAGATATGGAGCTGGAGTGCTACCGGGAAGGAACTGGCACGTCTACTCACTCATCTCCCTGAGCTTTCTTACTTGACTATCTGGAGCTGTCACAAGAAAACAGAGTTGGGTGTGGAGGTCGAGCAGCAAGATACAGCATCATCGGTATCACTGCCAGCTTCTTCATCTGTCGAAGCTGTCGAACTGCAGGATACACATGGAACGGATCAACAGCAGGAACTAGTGCAGGAGGTGGAGGAAGAGATAGTATCAGAGGAGGTGGAAGAAGAAGATGCTGCTGCTGATGATAGGCGGCTGTTCTTACCGGCTCATCTCTGCGACTCTCTGTAGGAGTTAGTTATCATGTACTGTTCAGAGCTTATCCTGACTGCCCAGAATCGAGAGACAAGAGTAGCAGGTATGCAAGCCATGGGCTTCCTCACGACAATAAACATAGATGAATGCCCCAAGTTCCTCTCCGCGTACAAGACGTGCTCAAATCTCTCTTCATGTTGCCCTTACCCATCGTCCCTTCAATTCCTTATACTTGGAGGTGATAGATCCGTTCGGATCGGTTAGGCTAGATATTCTGGTAGTTCTTACCTTCTGCTTGTGGCTCGAGAAGCTCATGGTGCCGGTGATGGCAGAGAGTGGTGGTGGCGGTGCTTCCCATCAGCACTGCACTAACCCTAGATCGGTAGGGGATTATGTGGGGTGTACGGCGTTGCGACGAACCTCGTGATGCGAGCCGCCGGCCCCCACCTCTTTATATAGTGCAGGTGACAGGGGCCCGTCACCCATAGTGGGTTGAGCACCCCCGATCAGGGCGCGGATCTAAGGGCCCGGTGGGCCGTTGGGCCCACACGGTGGAGATCATTCTAACATTCTCCCCCTTGATCTCAACTTCTACTTTTGACCATATACTTTTACTTTACTCGTTTCATAACAGATCAATACATAGAACATGTTTCATCGTCACAGCTCAATTGCCGATAGAATCAGACAGCCACAACGTACCTCTCTGTTTTGAAACAAATTCTTTAACCTTGGGCCCTTTTATTGTCCGGAAATTTTAGACTATACCATAAAACCCATGTCGACTGTGTGTTCTCCGAACACACTGGGCGGTAAGCCTTTAATAAGCAGATCTGCAAACACTTGTCTGTTGCTTTTATGCTTCAAGCATTTCAACATAATTCCGGACTTTCTCCTTAACAACGTACAACTTTGTGTCAATGTGTTTGGCACCACACTTGACTCGTTGTCATAGGAGTGAATTACTTAACATGGTTATCGCTGTTGTCAACCATTATCAACTCCGGGTACAGGTCTCCTTAACCATTTTGCCTGTCCCTCAACCTCATATCAAGCTATAAAATATCTTTGCATCACATTGATGATAATTGTTCATTCTTTGGAGCTTTTCCACACCAAAACTCCAAGTGTGAAAGTTAGCGACAATTGTGGATTTCGCTATACATTTCACAAGTCATGTCTTTGTACTCACAATATTTCGAGAGCACTTATTTCTTTCAGCATGAGGCCGATATCTTTGACTCCATTACAGTGATCTATATATGGACTGGACATTGCCAAAACAACCCGGATATGTGAACTGTGTCAGGATAATATATTGAGCTTCCAACAACTGAAGCATATGGTACCATATCCGTTTTCAATCTTTTCTCATCAACTTTTGGAACACCATAGTTTCCAGTTCTATTACCCTTGACTATAAGAACAGGCGTAGGTTTTCTCGCATGCATACTTTAGAGACATTTCTTAGCATGTCTATGTGATATTCCTAATGCCCCTTTTATTCTTCTCTTGGTGAATCTCGATAATTATAACGAGAGACACTCTACCGAGAATATTCTTTTGAACTTTGAGGACAAGAACTTCTTTTCTCCTCCTGCAGTAGGTTGACATCACCACTAGCAAGTAGGATGTCATCCACACGCACAGGATCAGGAAATGAATTTCCCATTCTATAACTTTGCACAAATACAATTGTCCTCTCATTTTCTTTAACCCAAAACAACATTTGATTGCTTTAGTCCATAAAAGACTTCTTTAGGCATTATCCCTTGTGTTCTTTACTTTCATCTGATGTAACTCAGATCATAATATGTTTCATCTGATGTAACACAGATCATGATGTGCTACAAACACTCATTGTAATCTATTCAGTGCAAAACGCGCAAAAACCTTTCGATTTAAGTCGTGTTTTACACCTTTACATATTTCCTTTGGAGTCACATTGAAAATTACTCATCAGTCCCGAACATCGTCGGGATTCACCAATTTCATTTCATCTCACATAGTCTCTTATCATTTAGATAAGCAGACACTTCTCAAAGCTCGAATGAGCGCTTTAAATGAGGTGGGATCAACCTCCATTTGAATTTCACTAACATAGACTTTATAGTAATCAGAAGTATCTGTTTTTCTCATTCCTTGAGACCATCAGTTTCTCAGGTACTGGCACTTCTCTCGTATGGGGATATGTTGTATAGGTCATACAGCATGCTCCCCCAGATTACTCCATCTTCACTACAAAATGGCGTATCGTTAAACTTTATAATTTGGGTTTATTCTTTTAAAAACTTTCTTCTTTATGGCACTTTAAACATCGTCTTAGTATTCCTTACTCTACTTTCGGAACTGTAAAAGATCCAAAAATACAACTATTTCTTTTCTTTAGGGGTATTAATATGACCGTCATACTCCCCAGACGATAACATTCTTCATCACATTATCTAAAGTATAGGGGAGTTTCATCATTCTTAATTTGTCTCATATATCTTTCTCCCTCTCGAAATGTGGCAAGAACTTTTCTGCCACAATTTCGAAAACCATTGATAACTCTTGTGAATTGAGGAAACTTTGATTATCTACTTCATTCATTAGATTACTTCATACGAAATGAAGTTATCACTTCATACAAAATGAAGTTATCTTTTAACTAGTATGGGAGTACTTTTTCCTCATTTCATTGCAGAAACTCAACAGAGTTCTTTATCATTAGTACTTTTGCAAGTCACACTTACATATCATTCTTATCTTTAGGTTCATCTGTATCTTTTAATCTCTTTGGATTTATTGAGTGCTTAATGACCATTACATATAAGGTGTACGGTCGATACTAGGAAAGCATAATAGCTACTCCATACTTTTCTTCTAGAGTGAGACACATTAAGCACATGAGTCATCATATCTTTCTCCTGTCATACAGGATAAGTCCTTTGCCAGAATTTCTCCTGACATATAGGATTTTTGACATAATACTATGTCAACTTTACCCAGTTACGCAGGTATTTTCCCAGACTTTCCCCGCCATGCGGGTTTTATCATAATCCTCTTTCCCGCTATGCAGGTAATTCCCTGTAAGGAACATGAATGCCAGAATGGGCTCTTTTGACCGCATATGCAATCATCAAATTTAGAAATAAATCCGAACGCTCTTTGACACACATGCTTAATCCGACGTTGGTCAAAATTAAACACGCATGTTGCTTGTTTCATCTCAAATCATGTTGACTGAAAAATCTTCTTCATATAGTATACATGAAAGACATTCGTCAACCAAGACTCTCAATTATCTATCTGTTTTTTGCTCTTGGATTAATATCCAAGAATTCTTTTCTTTTGAAGCCATTCTTTAGAGAGAACATACTCCCTCACGTTATGACCTTTCGTGGTCATCTTTCGGGTCACAAGTACCCAGCCATTCGCTTTCACGAATGAAAGCATGAAAAACTTTTAGTCTGAGAAAACATAGCCAATAATCAACAATAATGAGCATAATAATAACCCTATGTTGGTCTGGTAAAAATATATGCACATTAAACTTTGAAAAACTTTCTTTTATATTCTAAAACACCGTTGGGCAGAATTAGAATAAAACATCATCCTTCTACATTAATTCCATATCACCGTTGGGCGGAAATGGAAATAATGCATATAACATGTAAATAATGTGTTGATAAAATTTCTATTAAGCGACTTTGCTAAGAAAATAATCATCATTATCAACTTTATTGCAGCGGAAAACTTTTAATATACATTTCTCAATCTTTATCAAATGCTCTGAAAATTGGTCACTTTGATATAAAAATTATCAGAGATTTGAACTTTTAACTATAAGACTCATTGAATTATAATATTGTCATCATCAACGTTGGTCAAAAAATAACAATACCATAATTACACTTTAATCAAGTATCTTTCTACTGTTATAGCAGAAGCTATCTGAATCTGATTTCACCCACAAGTGAAAAAACTTCTCTCATAAAACTGTTCATCCAATTAAATTTTCCCGTTGGTTCCAATTTAATTGGAGGATAATACTTTTTCTTTCTTTGTAAAAGAGTACTATTAATTATTTACGCAGCGGAAGAACATGAATAAAAAATTCATGAACTTTTTACCGTTTACAGAAACTTTTCTTTCACTAAATAAAAATTCATGAACTTTATTATTTTCTTTATAAAATTCATGAACATTTCTTTTTCTGAAAATTTTCCATTTTAATTTTCAGAAACTTTTTCTCTTTACTTTTCTATTTTCTAAACAAAAAAATTTCCTTGGAAAAATTTGCATAGAAAAACTAACTGAAATTTGCCGAAAACTTGGACAGAAAACAGAATAAACGAAAACAAACAACAAAAATAAAATAAAAAATGCAGCGCAGCCCAGCCTCGGGCCAGCGCGCGCGGCTGCGGCCTCGGCCCAGCGCCACTGCGGCTGGCCACGGCCCAGCTCGGCACTGCCAGCCTCTCAGCTCTTTCGGCCCAAAAAGCCCGGCATGAGCTAGGGTTTCAATCTCGGCCATTCAAGTTGATCCGACGGCTACACGCGCATTTCGCTGGAAGAAAACAGGGGTCGATCCCCCCGACCGAACCAGTTCCTTCCCTCGCGCGCCGCTCGCCTTCGTCTCTCCCTCGTCGAGGGTTTCGGGCCTCGCCAGCAGCCGGCGACGGCGACGCACCACCGCGCCGCGCGAGCTCCCTACCTCCCCCTTTCTTTCTTTTGGCAGAAAGATAAAGCTACGGCTGCGCCTCCTCTGCCCCCCCTCGCCTCCCCCTCTCGCTCGCCGCATCCAGTGCCATAGAGGCACGCGGCTGCGCCCCGGTCACCGGTGACGGCGGCGAGCCGCGCCAGCGCGAGCCCTTTCCTTTCCTTTTCCCCTTTTGTTTTCTTCTTTTCTTTCATCCTTAACACCCCGTGGCAGAGAGAGAGAGAGAGAGAGAGCCTGCTGCTCCCTCTCCTCCCATTCGAGTTCAACGACGGCAGAGCGACCGGCAGCGGCGTCGTGTCCTTCCCCCTCGTCGGCTGCGCGTCCACCTTGGTGTGAGCGCGCCGCCGTCGAGCGGATTGGTCGCAGTGCCCTTTGCCCCTTGCGGGGTTGTTCTTCGTCCGGATGGCTCGGCTTGCCGATGCCCGTTCGGATCGAGAGGAACTGGCGCGGCCGGAGTGGCGGCGCACTTTGCCGGCGGGGCCCGAGGCCCTCTGCCGGTGAACTTTCTGCTTTTTTTGTTTGATTCTGCCCTGCTAGGGTTCTTTGGGGGGGGGGGGGGGGGATGATTTTCTTTCACTGTATGCACTTTGTACGGAAATTCTTAGCCTAGATGGCCTGATACCATTGATAGATCCGTTCGGATCGGTTAGGCTAGATATTCCGGTAGTTCTTACCTTCTGCTTGTGGCTCGAGAAGCTCATGGTGCCGGTGATGGCAGAGAGTGGTGGTGGCGGTGCTTCCCATCAGCACTGCACTAACCCTAGATCGGTAGGTGATTAGGTGGGGTGTACGGCGTTGCGACGAACCTCGTGATGCGAGCCGCCGGCCTCCACCTCTTTATATAGTGCAGGTGACAGGGGCCCATCACCCATAGTGGGTTGAGCACCCCCGATCAGGGCGCGGATCTAAGAGCCCGGTGGGCCGTTGGGCCCACACGGTGGAGATCATCCTAACAGGAGGGTGCACGGAGGGCATGCACACGCTTGCAGGCCTCTCAAACCTCACCTCTCTCGAGACCTTACGCATTTGTGATTTTAATATGAAGCATGATCTTTTAAGGTGCGAGGGCCTGTTGCCTCTCCTTACCCAGGGCAAGCTCAAGTCATTACTCGTCCGCGACAGATCCAAATTCTTCGCCGGCCTGGTTCCCGCACAGGCACCGCATGGTGGTGAACAAGAGCAGCTGCTCCTTTCCCATTCCTCCAAACTGCAGGACCTCTCGACGGACGACATCGAAGGAGTCCTTGCTGCGCCCGTCTGCCGCCTCCTCTCTTCCTCCCTCACCAAACTACGTATTGAATCCAACGACGAGGTGAAGTGCTTCACAGAGGAGCAAGAGGAGGCCCTTTCCCTCCTCGTCTTCGTCCAGAAGCTTGAAATTTTGTGTTGCAGCAAGCTGCGCTGCCTCCCAGCGTGTCTAAACAAGCTCACCAACCTCAGGATATTAAGTTTCTGGAGAATAGACATCCGTTCGATGCGCAAGGATGTCCTACCCAGTGCTCTGCAGTTGTTATCTCTCAGCGAGTGCATCAAGCTGCGGTGTCTCCCAGCAGGGCTGCACAAGCTTACCAACCTCAAGAGACTAGATATCATTTCGTGTCCAGCCATCCGGTCGCTGCCCAGGAATGGCTTCCCCAGCTCGCTGCAGGAGTTACATGTCAGACATTGCGAAAACGCCGAGCTAGCACAACAATGCAGACGGTTATTGGGTACCATCCCAATAATCAGACTATAGACCAATCCAAGGTAACAAGCACTTCCTTATTTTTTTTACCGTGTCTTCAATTCCCACCACAATCCATGCTTCTCCTTAACACAAGTCACTTCCTTTGTTATATTATATTTTGAACAGTGTGTGCTTCGATCTACTGTGCAGGGCTTCTTGGGGGTTGTAAATTCTTCTAGCCTTGTAGGACTCTCTCCATCCATGCACTGTTTGCACGCAAGAGGGTCTCCTTTGTGGTGTCCTCTTCCTATACATAAATCTGGTAAGTACGTTCAAAATGGAGCTTTATCCCTCGCAAAGAAATATTTGAGGAAATCATTTACTGGCATTGCAGAGTGTCTTTGTTTTGGTCATGTATTCACCATTTATTTTTCCTTTTGTGCAGGTGTTTTTATGCTTGTTCTCTTAGCCCTCTAAATACTTCATGTTTACACTTCTGTCGTGACTTATGAAGACTTGGTGCTCTAGTTGGCAGGCTCTCATGCCAATTGCTGCTGATGTTACTGTGGGGTTCACACTCCTTATTAAGTTCCTGAATCGACCCTAATTTTGAGATACTAGGACACAACATGGTCTTTAGCTATCACATCTCATTTTTCATTTACATTTTCAAATCGTACTGATTGCGTCCAGGAAGATCTCTTGGCGCCTGGAACCCTCCGGCTGCTTCTCCACCAAATCCCTCTACGCGGCTATCGCCCCATCGACGGCCCCCGAGCCCTTCAGTTTGATCTGGAACATCCGCCTGCCCCTGAAGATCAGGATCTTCCTGTGGCAATGGATCCGCAGCCGCCTCCCGTCCGGCGTAGAGGTCCTTAAGCGTCATGGACCTGGAGATGGGATGTGCCCCATGTGCGGCACGGTAGAGGATGCCAACCACATCTTCTTCTCGTGCTACACGGCACAGTTCCTTTGGTCCTGTTTCCGCGAAACGGTTGGGGGCCAGTGGTGCAACACCAACTTCCCTGACCTGCTTGCGGAAATTCAGGCCTCCCCCCCTCCCTCGCTACAGGCATATTAGATGGCTTTGCGTTGGGGTCCTTGCCTGGACGCTATGGACCGTACGCAATAAGCTTGTCATACAGAAGGTGCCTCTTCGGCGTGCTACTGACTCCATCTTTAGAATGTGTGGTTATTTGCAGCTCTGGCGGCAGCTTAGCCGCCCCCAGGACCGGGACGTCATCAGCACCTGTAACGCCCCAGATATTGCTTTCCCAATTTGTACTCCAACTCTTGTCGTTTCCGGCGTTAAGTTATATTTATTTCTCGGGTTCGGGTCTTTGTCTCCGTGTGTTGTTTTCATTTTCATGCATCTCATATCATGTCATCACGTGCATTGCATTTGCATACATGTTCATCTCATGCATTCAAGCATTTTCCCCTTGTCCGTTTTGCATTCCGGCGCTTCGTTCTCCTCCGGTGGCCATTTCTAGCTTTCTTTCGTGTGTGGGGATTAAACATTTCCGGATTGGACCGAGACTTGTCATGCGGCCTTGGTTTACTACCGGTAGACCGCCTGTCAAGTTTCGTATCATTTGGACTTCGTTTGATACTCCAACGGTTAACCGAGGGACCGAAAAGGCATCGTGTGTGTTGCAGCCCAACACCCCTCCAATTTGGCCCAAAACCCACCAAACTCTGCTCCATGTCCTAGAGCGTTCGATCACGATCGCGTGGCCGAAAACCGCACCTCATTTGGACTCTCCTAGCTTCCTCTATGCCTATAAATAGCTCCCCCGTTTTTCGGATCTCTCCTCCCCCACGAAACCCTAATCCTCCCTCGCGTCGGCCGGACGTGTCCGACCCGGCCGGACTTTGTCCGCCGCCGTGCCCAGCCACTCGCGACGCGCCACGTGGCCCGGACCACTTCGCCGACGCCGTCGGCCAGCAGGCCCACGCGCCCCCCCCCGAGCCCATCCGGCCACCGCCGCCAGCCCACGCCGCGCGCCTGTCTTCCCCGACCGCGGCGGCCGCGCCACCGCAAGCCGCCATCGCCGGCCGCCGTCCACCTCGCCGGGGGCCGCCACGCCGGCAGGCCTCTCCTTCCCCTACTCCGGCCACCGCGCTCCATTTCCGGCGAGGATCCGGCCGATCTGCTACAGTGCCCCGAAACCCTAGATCCAGTTGACTTTTCCTTCTCCCCCTGATTTTTTATGCTATCTTTGACTGATGATATCTCCGCATCCGTAGCTCCGTTTTGGACATATAATATATCAAAATCTTCGTCTCGACATGTACATCATTTCATTCCATTGCATCATTTGCATTTGAGTTCATCTTGATGCCCAAAATGCTGCTAGAAGGAGGCTTCGTGAGTTAAATTGCAGATCCGTTAGTTCATCATAGACTTTTGTCATTTTTGCCATGATTATTGTGTGCATGATATGCCTGTGAGTCTTTGGGATGAATTGTTAAGCATTTTGTCTTCTTTCCATAGGTGCCACCCATGCATTTTTAGGATGTGTGTGGTGACTTGTGCAAGCTTGCAACGAGAGGCACCTGAGAATTCTGTTTTCAGAGACTTAGTGGATTTCACCAAGTCTGGGATATTTTAGTTCATGATGCCATATGTTCAGCTTGTTTCCTAGTGATCCGTGCCTCTTTTGAGAATGATCAGTAAGGGAGTTTTGATATTCATGTTATGCTCTATCCATCCATGTCTTTGTTTGCATATGTGGAGTGCTCTAGCTTGAGTCAATCGAGCTCTACTTTTGCTTTGTGGCAAATCTGGGCAGATCGTCAACTTGTTTGCGATTTTGCCGATGCTATTGTTAGTGATCCGTGCATGCTATGCCATTGTTCTTGCCATGTCTAGATAGCATTTTGTGTCTTCTTTATGGATGTATGCTTGCCTTGCTATAACTTGCACCATGGTGAGTGCATCGAGCTCGTTTACATGCCTTCGTGAGTTAAATTCCAGCGTGTCTCAGTTTTCACTAAGTCTGAAAACTGATTGTGCGTGAGCTATGTTCGTGTGCTCGTTAGAGTATTTTGTGAACCCTTTTGGCCCCAGGTCACTTTGGGTGTTTTGTTAAGCTTGTTGAGTAGCTCCATGCCATGTTCTTACTTGTCATAATCAGGCTATATTTCATGTTGTTTTGCTGCTCCTAAGAGAGCATCGTGATCTGAAATTTCAGGCTAGTGTTAATTTCACTAAGTCTGAAATCTGTTTTGCGTTTGCGTTTTTTCCATGCTTGTTTGAACCTCATAATGGATGAATTTGGCCGTGGCTCAGTGCTAGTGTTTTGATAAGCATCTTGTGGGCATCCCTGCCATGTATTTTGTTCTCATGTTTGGTGGCTGTAGCATGTTTATTTCGTTGCATTTAGGTGCCTACTTGCTGTAAATCGCAGACCGGTTCATTTTGTAAAACGCTTGCCATTTCCAAACCGTAACTCCGATTCCTATGATCTTTATATCGTTTTCAAGTGATTTCATCCCCTCTATCCAGTGGCACACTTGGTTTTCCAAGTTGAGGCCAGGTTCATGCATTTCCTGTCACGTCTTGCATTTTGCATCCCGCATCGCATCCCGCATAGCATACCATCTTTGCATCTTATTGTTTGTCCTTGCACGTGGTTGATTGTATCCTTGTTGCTTGTTTGTGTTGTTGGGTAGAGCCGGGAGACGAGTTCGCTAATGAGGAGCCCGTTGAGTTTGCTTTTGAGGATCCGGTCAACTCTGACAACTGTGCAGGCAAGATGATCATACCCTCGAAATCACTACTATCTGTGCTATGCTAGTTTGCTCGCTCTTTTGCTATGCCAATGCTACGATGCCTACCACTTGCTTGTCAGCCTCCCAATTGCCATGATTGAACCTTTAACCCACCATTGTCCTAGCAAACCGTTGATTGGCTATGTTACCGCTTTGCTCAGCCCCTCTTATAGCGTTGCTAGTTGCAGGTGAAGATTGGAGCCGTTCCTTGTTGGGACATTTATTTACTTGTTGGGATATCATTATATTGCCATGTTATCTTAATGCATCTATATACTTGGTAAAGGGTGGAAGGCTTGGCCTCTCGCCTAGTGTTTTGTTCCACTCTTGCCGCCCTAGTTTCCATCATATCGGTGTTATGTTCCCGGATTGTTGCGTCCCTTACGCGGTTGGGCTATAATAGGAACCCCTTGATAGTTCGCCTTGATTAAAGCTTTTCCAGCAATGCCCAACTTTGGTTTTACCATTTGCCACCTAGCCCCTTTTTCCCTTGGGTTTTCGGAGCCCGAGGGTCATCTTTATTTTAGCCCCCCACGGGCCAGTGCTCCTCTGAGTGTTGGTCCGAACCAGAGCCCCTTGCAGCGCCACCTCGGGGAAACTCGAGGGCTGGTTTTAGTTGTACGGACTGCTCATCTGAGTGTGCCCTGAGAACGAGATATGTGCAGCTCCTATCGGGATTTGTCGGCACATTCGGACGGTGTTGCTGGACTTGTTTTAACCTGTCGAATCATCTTGTTGTACCGAGATACCGAGTCTGATCGGTGTGTCTTGGGTGGAGGTCTATTCCTTCGTTGACCGTGAGAGCTTGTTATGGGCTAAGTTGGGACCCTCCTGCAGGGATTGATCTTTCGAAAGCCGTGCCCGCGGTTATGGGCAGATGGGAATTTGTTAATGTCCGGTTGTAGATAACTTGAACCTTAATTAATTAAAATGAATCAACTGAGTGTGTTACCGTGATGGCCTCTTCTCGGCGGAGTCCGGGAAGTGGACACGGTGTTGGAGTTATGTTTGCGCAGGTTGCTCTCTAGTTTCCCGCTCGTGCTTTGCCTCCTCTTCTCGCTCTCTTTTGCGCATAAGTTAGCCACCATATATGCTAGTCGCTTGCTGCAGCTCCACTTATACATTACCCCTTTCCTACCTATTAAGCTTAAATAGTCTTGATCGCGAGGGGGCGAGATTGCTAAGTCCCTGTGGCTCACAGATTACTATTACACCAGATGCAGGGACAGATGATACAACTCCAGATGGCGCGCTTGAGCTCAAGTGGGAGTACGACGAGGATTCTCAGCGTTACTATGTGTCTTTTTCTGATGATCAGTAGTGGAGCCCAGTTGGGGTGATCGGGACCTATGTCGCTTGTTGGGTTGTCTTTTATTTTGGCGCCGTAGTCGGGCCATGAGTGTTTGGATGATATATGTTATTTATGTACTTTGATGTGACATGGCGACTGTAAGCCAACTATGTACCCCCCCCCCCTTTATATTATTTATGTACATGGGATGTGTGATGATTTCCTAACTTGCGACATTGCTTTCAATGCGGTTATGCCTCTAAGTCGTGCCTCGACACGTGGGAGATATAGCCGCATCGAGGGCGTTACAGCACCCTCCTCGCCGATCTTCGATCGATGGCCTTCCGCTTGGCGCCTCCGCTCCCTCCGCCACCCCCGGAGCCCGACTAGATGCTGTGTCGCACCCGGCGCATGCGCTCTTTTGTGTTTTTTCAGGGCTTTTTGAGCTGTGCCCTCAGCATTAACCCTGTGACTACTTGTTTGTCTGGACCTTGTGTGTGTGTGTTTGAACCTTATTGGATGTTGGCTCGGGCATTTGCTTTATAATATAAAGCGAGGCGAAAGCCTTTTTCGGTAAATCGTACTGATTTTCCTAAAAAATGCCATGCAGACTGGGGTACACTTTTGTATTCCAACAGATGTGAATGCTAGTATTACCAACTTACCATTTGGTAAGTTACTGAACTCACCAAAACTTTCTGTAGTACTAGTTGACGTCACTGTTCAAGATCCATTTTGAGCTATAAGTTCCATTTTTCTTCCTTCCCGTTTTGATACATATTTAGCAATTACCTTTATTAACTTTGGCATCCCCTTTCCCAGGTCCAGGAAACATTGTCAGAAATGTGTGTTGTTCCCAGTCCAAGAGGGTCATCTCCATTATCACACCTAATAAGGTTATTTCACAAATTTGCATTTCTTGTTCCCTATCAGCAAGCTCTCGATCAGAATTCACTTCTGCCTAGTCTTCTGTTTAGATGCTACCCAATTGCACGTGTGCAAACTTACCAAACTGCAATGCCTCCCGGCAGGGCTGCACAGGTGTGGAGCCCATGTAGTCTGCTGCCCAAGGAGACATCCCCAGTTCACTGAAAGAGTTGTGGCAACATATGCGCCCTTGTTTTTTCTCATCTCCAATTCCCACCAATACCCTTGCCATTGATTTTTCTCAACCCCATGGGAAGTCTTATGTCTTTCTTCAAGCTTCATGTTGTTTTGCTCCTTTCTGTATGTAGTACTTGGTAAAGTCGAAGCATTAAGATTTTATCTGGTGTTTCCATGTTTATATATATATATATAGTTCATCTTCCCACTTTGCCGTGGTTGATCTAGTTACTTTTCTCCAGGTGTTCATCCTGATTTTTACGCTTTTTATCCAAGCCTGAAACCATCATGGGCAGGAGAGATGAATCTGTCAGGAACTTTGAGAAGGTAAATGAACTACTGTAGACCTGGAGCCTTGGAATTCCTGCCAAAGAATGTATGCTAAAATCATTTGCTGCTTTGTAAATTGATCCTAACATAATATATTCTCAGGTTTGGTTCGTGCTTATCTAGCACTTCTCAGGCTGTGTGCATCAATTGACGCAGAGGCCGAGGGTACAACCTCCTTTTCGGAAAAAATAAGTCTAACACTTCTGGATTATTCCCTACTGCACACGAAGCAATGGAGATGATGGACCAGTCTGCAATGGATCTCATATTGGTTGACATCTCGGTGATGTGTAAGGTAAGCTTTCTGCAAAGGAAGTCTCATTATTTATTTGGTATGCTTTCCACCAGTACTAACCCTTTGGAAGCTATAAATATATTTACCTTGTTTGCAGGCAAGGAAGCTGTATGAATCTGCCATTTGTCTTGAACCTGAAATTCTTAGAGCTACATTCCCATTGCGCGATTTGCATGTTGGTGAATGCCCGAACAAGGATGCAATTTTGCTACTTGAAAGATATCAGCACAATGGCCAAATGATTCTCCATGCGGTGTGCTTCTCCCTTTGGTGCTTTGTATAACCATAGTGAAGAATCAATAGAAAGGCTTCCATTTCCAAAAAAAGAAAAAACTTTCCCACTAAATCTCCCCAAAGGTAATTGCTCTTTTCTAGTATAACTTTTTTAGGAATATCTTGTTGATTTGAAACCAGAGGACTCTAGAATAAAGTGTAAAAATAAATTTAAGGCTAGTTCCTGGAGTCAGAGTCAGGTCTGGGCATCATGTACAAAATGCAGATTACTAGATTGTCAGAGGCCTTCATACTAAAACGTAAATTATGTTGTACCAACGCAGGTTACGAAATAACTGAAGACCAGAACGTGGACATGAAGTTACTGAAAGGATGCTGGGGCAAGGAAATGGTACAAAAATTTCTCGGTTTATGCAAATGCTAGTTTACCTTGGATCGTGCATATAATTTATTTGGTCACATTCTAGCCCTCACAGTTTCACATTGCTATTTTTTCCATTGTCTCCTAATCAAAACCCCAAGAGTTGAGTGAAATAAGTTGGTGTCCGTTAGATGTGTTTAGATTATTATTTTGTCCCACCAGAGCCATACATATCAAAAACTGAACCATGATTTGTGCAATCTAAATATTTGGTGAGCTTGGTTAACTCTGTATCCATCTAGCCAGAAGCTCTTGAAAGCCAGTCATTCTGTTTCTTTCATTCAATTGCGACCCTCTTTGACACTTTTTAGTGCAATCATGCATACTTCGTTGGTGTATTCCTTCACCTTCTATAAGCCACTTCATCGATTTGTGTATCATTTTCAACCTAGCGTGTAAGGTTTGCACACTTGTTCTTCTCCAATAAAATCCAATGGGAGGGTTCTTTTTTTGGCACTCACCATGCCTTGATTTACTTTCCACAGTCCATAGTAAAGAGAGCCATCCATGTTGTCGAAAGCTACTGAAAGCCAGCCATTTCCTTTATATACTTTAATTGCCTCCCTCTTTGAGACTTGACCTCATGATTCCTACACTGCGATATTGCATAGTCCATCAGTGTATCCATTCACCTTGTATAAGCTACTCCTTCCTGTTGGGTGTCATGTTTAACCTATCATGCAGAGTTTGCATACTGCTCTTCCACAAAGGAGTCAATTAGCGCATACTTCCACATCCTTTTGTGCAATCATCAGCTGCTGCACCCTGTCCATGTGGTATCCATATCCGATAACAGCGGCATCTCTATCTCTGCAGATCACCTTGTGCCACTTAGATCATACTTCTCCTTTTTGACATCTTTTCCCCATCATTCTTCCTGTGACTGGAATGACAAGGCTTCACTGTACTAGTTTCGGATACTTATTTAACTTTGCAATAACTGAAATTAAGATTTGCTTACAACATTTACCCCACCAAACCACACATAAGCCTCCACATATGCATATATATTGTAGTGGTAGGTAGATCTGGCCAACAGCCAGCGATGAGCTACTATACATGTCACAGAGAGATTCTAGATCATGACGAGTAACTCCACACTGAAAAGCTCACTCTTGGGACAACTTTGAGCATTTGTGCTTATTAATGGGGATCAAATTCAAGCAATGTGACTTGGTGTTTAAACAAATCAAACGGTGCATGGCTGTGAGGGCATTAGGATGTGACCATGTGAAATTTTTGCATTATCTATTGTAAGCTTGCAGGTTAACAAAGCTCGAGAACAACCAAAGACCCTTCTTCGTCTGCTCCGCTTCGTGCATTATCCTATGGAAAGTGTTCCAAGTTCCAATTCATGGTAGTGGAGGCCACACAACCAAGTTTCCAGAATCGTAGGAGAAAGAATGGTTGAATCATATTGATGAGAATTCCTCCTAAACTGATGAGAATTCCTCCTAAACCGCCAGTCAGCCGCAGGTTAAGATAGGGGTTTTATTTGATGAGCTTGTTCCCTACTGCAAGTCAGCAGCAGGCCCTGTAGTTTTAGTCGATAAATTTGAGTCGTACAATCTTTCGTCTCGCGTCGATTAGAGATCTGTCAAACTAATATTTGTAATCGAAGAGTGAATTTCACTATTTATCATATCTGTCTTCATATCCATAATGTGTTGCTAGTCTGCAAAGATGATTCAGTGTCATTTTTTCCCCTTGTGATGAGACAAAAATCTGCCCAAGCAACACCAGCTACGGCAGAGGGGGAACATCGACTCTCGTCAACAGTTTCGTTTCTAAGCATAGAAGATTTCACTTAGTGGTGGGCCCGTCAACAAACACTGCGGGCACCCTCTCCATCCCTAGCCCTGGCCTTGGGTTCAGAAAGTACAGGGTTGGGGCTTCAGGAAGTGTAACACTCTAGAGATCAAAGAGACCTCATGTGCACCTGCACCTGATGACCTTGTAGCACGTCGAACCTTATACACCTTACGGCTTGACATCTTATGAAAGGGAAGGAATGGGATATTAGAAAATGGCTGTGAGAAAATGCTTTTCTCCCAAGTGTATGAATTCTCCGGGAACCATGAAATGCCAGTGACCATAGAGAAATAATAACAGATGTACATGATTTGCTAGACGAATTGCTACGCTAAAGCAAGCACGGGTAACAGTTGACTAAAAGATACGTCAAACGTTGCTAATCATAAAACTATTGTTGCTCTGGCAACTGCCACCTCCCGACCTGAGCCTTGGACTTGAGCGTCGGTGAGGCTCCCTCTACGCCTCCCCCCGCGGTGTCCATGGCCGGTGTCGCAGGGTGTTCGGCGAAATGGCCAAAGGTTACTTTTATCTCTTTTTCCTTGTCCTTTTCTTTTTTCTACAATGATATGAAAATATAGTTGAGATTCATATTTCATGCAAAAGGGGGTGTGAACTAGCAAAAGAAATTAAGTTTAGATGATCCGCTAATTCACAGCCTCCTAATAAACAGAATTTTCTTGGGAGCCTCCCAATAAGTTGTTTTTGGGGGGTAAGTATTGGGAATGTGATAGAGATGCTCTGAAGTGGTTTGGTACCTTATGCAAAAGATGCGTTACAAAAAGAAGTTAATATAATGATGGAAATCAAAGGATTTGTTCATTACTTTTAGGCTACCAAGAAACATCACGGACAAATACAATATCAGGATTTCTGGCTGATCACAAACGTCAACTGACATAAGGGATTTTAATGTGGACATTATTGGGAAGCTACTGATGAATCGGGAAGTTGGAATTCCAGTGCTCTCTGAATGTTTAATAATAGGAGACACATGACAAAACAATATCCTTATTTATGGCACTTGCGTAAAACATCGAAGTGTAAATATCGGTGGAAATAGATATTTATTTACCACCAATACTGCAGCTGTTAGATGCACGGTCTCACAATAAAACCCTGTAATTATCCTAGTTCTTCTTTGGGTATTCTCTTGCACCAAATATGGTTGATCCAACCCTGACATTTGTGCTGCCCATTTCAATCTGCATAAACGCACACAAAATAAAAGTACATGTCATTAGACATTATATTCAGTTTGTATATCTCTGAGTTATCTTCTTGTAACATCTTCCTTACCGCCTGCTCAAAATCAGCAGACATGCCCATTGACAGCTCGCACTGCTCTTCTGGTATTCCAAGCTCATCGCATACCTCCTTCCGGCAACTAGTCAATGCCTAAGCATTCAGCAAGCAGCACAAATTAGCCCTATGAAGCATATCAGTCCAATTAAGTTTGTGCTTCAGAATATACCTTGAAATTCTCTGGAGTTGAGGAGTAATCAAGCATTCCAATTGTCATCAAACCAGAAAATACAAGATTTGGGCAGCTTGACTTGACATGTTTTGCTAATCCCACACACCCTGAGGGATCTACTCCAAATTTTGCTGCAAAATAGTAACAGGGTCTGAGGACCACATATCTTCAGCCTAGCAATCCTCGGACAGGTATAATGTGCCGTCATCTAGCAAAGCTCATTACTAACAAACACCTAACAGTAGCTACAAACAATGTGCTGCGTACCAGTGCTCAGAACTAAAGACACAGGTTCTCATATTGAGAAATTGCGTATCAAGCCAGCATGTTCACAACTGTATTAAAGAAGAGAACTAGAGTACCCACATTCTTCTCCACTTGTGTTAACTTGGACCAAGACCTTAAGAGGTTTTCTCCCCAAATCAGCTACCACCCGATCAAGACGATTTGCGATCTGAAAAAAGAAACAAATATTAGATTCAACCTCGTTGCAGATGCACAATCAAGAATCGTCTTGCAACAAGATGAATGGAGAGAGACAAGCTTTGCATTTTTATTGAGAAAAAAAAACCCAGAAAGATGCCAACACATTTCAAGGCCTAGTGGCGCAATAAAATATTATTATGGAAAATACGATAAGAATAAAGCTAAGCCTGGAAAACATACTTTTTCTTGACTAGGCAAAAATATACCCTTAAGAAGGCAACATAAACTAGAACAAAATTGCAGTCGAATAAACCACAAGACAACATAAACTGTTCATATACCTTCTCGTCGTCTACGCTCTCAACCATGTCAAGACTTGGTACACCAGCTGTAGGTTAAGAAGAATAAAATTAGCTCAATAGTGAGCAATAAAGTAGAGAAGATATCAGGTATGAACTTGTGTACAGAAGGGAACACATATATTAAGTAAAATAGGAATATCTCTAACTTTTTATAGATGAAACATGAGCTCTGTCATTCATTAAAGAAGAAACAGTTTACAAACAGAGATCGCACACCGCAATACGAAACGAAACCAGCCAATTATTCTAGAATAAAGTAACTAGTACTTAACCATCTCTTGAGCCAAGACACCAGACTCAAGCATTTGTCAACACCAAGCCACATTATTCTGTAAATACTCCTAATTTATTGCATATGTTACCTATCTAAAACCTTATTTAGGACAAATCATACAGGGCAAGATAAAAATAAGTGGTGTGAGTAATATATAACTATTTAAGAGCGGCAAACCTAAGCAACTGAAAATCGAAAGTTAAGAAGACTTGTATCTGCCAGAATATCCAAACAAGAATGAAGACACTAACCTAGCAGGGCTTTGGCTTTGTTGCTCTGCAGGTTCCCAATGAAGTGCCACTCAATATCCTCTGGAAGCTGCAACAAGAAGAACACTTGCTCAGACAACTCAATGACTGAAAAGAATTAGGTCACTGATTTTACGGACTATGAAACATAGTTCTCAAGCCCTGCACTACCATGCAAGTATAGCAATTTAACTGTTTGGAATATTTCCGAAATCATTAAGAGTGGAAAACTTTCAATTGCTGGGAAAATATGGCCAAATCTTCGAATATTGGTTGGTTATATGAAGTAATGTCTGATGTTAGGCATACACCTCTATACGGGATATGTTTGTACCCTCTGGTGCGAACCAAGCTTCCTGCATAACATTGCCAGAAGATAGCGGGTGCGAACCAAGCTTCCTGCGTGACATTTACAGAGGATAGCAAACAAAGCGAACATGGACATTCGGATGGTCTTTATATATTTGGGGCCTATTTGAATCACAGGAATTTTGTAGGATTTCAATCCTTATAAATTCTCCTCCAAAGGTGGTTATTTGTTTTTTAGGACCATAAACCTTAGAATTTCTCCCACGGATCACATAGTACAGGATTCCAATAGAATATCTACATTGAATTTAACCAGTTGGCAAAATTCCTATTGCTCATCAATTCATATGTTTTCTGGCATGGCCTAATTCATCTGTGGTGCACAGGGCGTACGAATAATGAGCACCTATTGAAACCCCAGCTCAAATGCTAACTGAACATTGGTGATAACTCTGGAATGAAATCACTAAGCGACTTGTTCTCCATTCACGTTCCAAATCAGCAGTTCATTCACGCGGCCAGAAAGGGGGATAAAAATTTCGAGCTTCTTGGCTGGGGGTACAACCTGGGGGGCCTTGTCGATGAGCTCCTGGACGTAGTTCTCGCCGAAGCAGCGGTGGCCGGCGTCGTACACGCCGCGGATGACGCCCACGGGCTTCGTCTTGCTCACGGCCACCACGCGCACCGACTCCGGCGCGCGCCCCGACCGCGCCGCCGCCTGCTGCGCGCGCGACAGCACCGACCGGAGCGCCGCGGCCGCGCCCTCCACCGCCGCTACGGACGCCATCGCCGGCGCCGCTGATCCGCCGCCCTCCTCCGTGGCCGCTGCCGCCGTCGCCGTGGTTGGTGGGAGCCGCCTCTATGTGTTACAGTCGTGTGTGGTTAACTTTTTGCCCCCTGATCTGTTTTCTGAGGAAATGCGAGCTCGAGGTTGGAATTCTGGACGGCTCCCAGAATTGTAAAGCGACTTCATCATTTGGTTGAAGCTGAGGGATCTTTTACAACAACAACGTTTGCGTATTTGTTTGTTCTCCGGTCCGAAACTTTTAATTGTGCTACTACTGGAATTTGATCAAAATTGGATAAGTTAGCAGTTTAGCTGTATTCTCAAGCACATCTCTACTATTAAAAGAGAATCGAACGTCGTGATGGTTTGACCACCTCCTCCCTTCCCCTCACCTCGTACTATACCCCTCACACGATTTAACCAGCCTCGAAAACAAAACATCACATGAGAAACCCACTAACCCCACAAATGCACGTCCCGAAAAGCAGGAGGAGAACACAAGCCGGACCTTGACGGTTCTTGCCAAGCATTACGCCCTTGGGCATCTCCACTTCCTCACCCCAGCCGCCGCCTCTTCTCATCTGGTGCTGCCGCAGCCATCGCTGGAACTCGCGGGTACATCCTCCTGTTGCGAGCGCTTTCCCCGCACCATCTCGCTCACCGCACGTCGGGGGGGGGGGGGGGGGATGTGCGTGCGTGAGCAACGCAGCGGCCGCAACCGCCTCCTCCTCCAACTCCATCTTCTGCCCTTTGCCCAAGAGCACCCCGTCCACCGCCGCCGCCTTCCTCCCCGCCTTCAAGCTCAGGTCGTACTCTTAATCTCTCATCTATATTGCGTGGTGGCTATCGGACCTAAGGGCAGCAGACGCATCGACCTAGGCACCTAGGTAAATTCTTCCATCATCTCTCATCTTCCGCTCTCTGTAGTATGCTGCAGTGGCGCGGGGCGGCGGCGGGTACAGACGTGTAGGGGCGACCGCTGGACGTCAGGACGATAGGCGCATGAGGCTACAGTTCTAAGTGCGCGCGTGGCACCGGCTCCAGGACGAGACTGGGGCGATGTCCTAACTTCTAAGGACCAGCTGGGGTGGAGAATGAGAAAGTCAGACGGTGGTGACCAGGGGATGTTGCGGCGCCACGACAATGGCCTAGAGGCGATCGAAGGTGCATTGTCATTGCGTTAATTCCTCTCTTTTAAGTCCCATGTTTATCTCTCTGTTAATTTTTCTCTTGGGTACCACCAGCCGCTAGAGGTTGATACTGCAGGAACATGGTTTGTTCATCCATCTTTTGGAGTGATTTGAACCTAGGAAACCTCACCTGCCACTTCACTTGGTGCGGGTAAATGGGTAATAAGTTACAGATTTCGTTTCCAATTTTGTTGGTGACTGATTATGATAAAACTAAAATAAATCATGATCTTCTCCGGATGGATGCCCAGAAAATGTTGAGAGTGATTGGGTCAAAGGTTACTCATCTCCGATTAATGTGAGCAGAAACATCGTCGAACCCTCCCTGATATTTTAAACTGGTTCAGAAACTAGAATTCTGTAATAGAATGTACTCATAGGACTTACTTTACTTGTGTGAATGAGCTAGATCACCAAGAGAGTACAAAAGACAACTTTCGAATTTATGGTTTCTTACTTTCTTGATTAATGTGTGTATGTGTAACACCCCAGGTGTGATTTACCCAATATGTAATCCAACTCTTGCCGTTTCCGGCCTTAAGTTATTTTATTTTCTCGGGTTCGGGTCCTTGTCTCCGTGTGTTGTTATCGTTGTCATGCATCTCATATCATGTCATCATGTGCATTGCATTTGCATACACGTTCATCTCATGCATCCGAGCATTTTCCCCATTGTCCGTTTTGCATTCCGGCGCTTCGTTCTCCTCCGGTGGTCATTTCTACTTTTCTTTCGTGTGTGGGGATTAAACATTTCTGGATTGGACCGAGACTTGCCAAGCGGCCTTGGTTTACTACCGGTAGACCGCCTGTCAAGTTTCGTACCATTTGGACTTCGTTTGATGCTCCAACGGTTAACCGAGGGACCGAAAAGGCCTCGTGTGTGTTGCAGCCCAACACCCCTCCAATTTGGCCCCAAACCCACCAAAACCCTCTCCATCATCTAGAGCGTTTGATCACGATCGCGTGGCCGAAAACCGCACCTCATTTGGACTCTCCTAGCTCCCTCTATGTCTATATAAAGACCCCTCTTTCCAAATCCCGGGTCTCCTCCCCCGAAACCCTAAAAATCTCAGATCCGCCACCGCCGGACACATCCGGACGGCGCCGGACACGTCCGATCCGCCCGCCGCTGCCACGTGGCGCCACGCCACTCGCCCGCCGGCCGCCCCACATCGCCGGCCCGGGAGGCCCAGGAGGGGCCCTCGAGGCCCGTTGCCTCGCCCACCGCCCGGCTCCCTCACCCGCGCCCGAGCGCCGCCCGCCGCCATCGCCGACCGCCGCCCAGCGCGCCGGAGCCCGCCGCCGCTCCGCCTCGTCGCCGCCACACCACCCGCGCCTCCGCCGTTCGCCGCTGCGGGAGCCGCGCCTCGGCGACCGGATCCGGCCGCCCCCGTCCTTCTCCTCAAGATCCCGGCGAGACCCACCCATCTCCGGCAAACCTCGGCAAGTCCGGCCACCTCGGCTTCTTCTCCGGCGAACAGCTTCGGTGACCTCGGGAAGCGTGCAGATCTGAGATCCGAAATCTCGGTTGACTTTCTCCCGAAACCCTAGTTCATATTGCCATATTCATCGTGCCATAACTTTGCATCCATAGCTCCGTTTCGGGCATATAGCATATCAAAATGTTCGTCTCAGAGAGTACATCATTTCATTCCATTGCATCATTTTCATTTGAGTTCATCTTGATGCCCGAAATGCTGTTAGAAGAGTGCTACTTGAGATAATTGTCAGATCTGCTACTCCATTTAGATATTTGTCATCTTTGCCATGATTATTGTGTGCATGATATGCCCATGAGCTCTACATGTGTTTTGTTAACGGTTTTGTCATCTTTCCAGAGGTGCAACCCATGTATTTTTGTGATGTGTGTGGTGACTAGCACAAGCTTGCAAAGTGAGGCACTTGGTAATGCTGATTTCAGGGACTTAGCATTTCCACTAAGTCCTTGAGCTGTTTATCTCATATGGCCATATGTTCATGTTGTTTCCTAGTGATCCGTGCCTCTTTTGAGGATGATCAGTAAGGATGTTTTGTTAACCTTGTAGTGCTCTATCCATCCATGTCTTTGTTTTCAATTATGGAGATCCCTGCGTTGAGTCAATCGAGCTCTACTTTTGCTACTTCGTGAATCTGGGCAGATTGTCTACTTGTTAGCGATTTTGCCGAGGATGTTGTAGTTGATCCGTGCATGCTATGCTATTGTTCTTGCCATGTCTAGCTTGCATTTTGTGTATTATTGGGGGGAGTATGCTTAGGTGGTCATGACTTGCTTTGTAGTGAGTGCATCGAGCTCGTAAACATGCCTACTTGATATCTGTTTTCAGCATGCTCCAGTTTTCACTAAGTCTGAGAACTGATTATGTTTTTGCCATGTTCACATGCTTGCAAATGTATTTTCTGATCCCTTTTGGCTCAAGGTCACTAAGGGACTTTTGTTAAGCTCTTTGAGTAGCTCCATGCCATGCTTTACTTTGCCATGTTCAGATCCTGTAGCATGTAGTTTTGTTGCTCCGAAGAGTGCTATCTGATCTGAAATTCCAGACAAGTGTTAATTTCACTAAGTCTGAGATCTGTTTACCATATGCATTTTTGCCATGCTTGTTTGAACCTGTTAGTGGATGAATTGGCCGTAGCTCAGTGCTAGACTTTTGTTAACCATCTTGAATGCATCCCTGCCATGTATTTTGTTGCCATGTTTGGGTGATGTAGCATGTTCATCTTGTTGCATTTAGATGGCTACTTGCTGTAAATCGTAGAACATGGTCATATTTGAAACGCTTGCCATTTCCAAACCGTAACTCCGATTCCGGTGATCTTTATATCGTTTTCAAGCGATTTCATCTCATATTTCCAGTGGCACACTTGGTTTTCCAAGTTGCAGGTGAAGATTGGAGACCGTTCCTTGTTGGAACATTATTTACTTGTTGGGATATCACTATATTGCCATGTTATCTTAATGCATCTATATACTTGGTAAAGGGTGGAAGGCTCGGCCTCTCGCCTAGTATTTTGTTCCACTCTTACCGCCCTAGTTTCCGTCATATCGGTGTTATATTCCCGGATTTTGCGTTCCTTACGCGGTTGGGTTATAATGGGAACCCCTTGATAGTTCGCCTTGATTAAAGCTTTTCCAGCAATGCCCAACCTTGGTTTTACCATTTGCCACCTAGCCTCTTTTTCCCTTGGGTTTCCGAAGCCCGAGGGTCATCTTATTTTAAGGCCTCCCGGGCCAGTGCTCCTCTGAGTGTTGGTCCAACCGAGCGATGTCCAGGGCTACCATGGGCAACTCTGGGCTGGCCTACCCGACGTCTTGCTCATCCGGTGTGCCCTGAGAACGAGATATGTGCAGCTCCTATCGGGATTTGTCGGCACATCTGGGTGGTGTTGCTGGATTTGTTTTAACCTGTCGAAGTGTCTTGAAGAACCGAGGTACCGAGTCTGATCGAAACGTCTCAGGAGGAGGTATATTCCTTCATTGACCGTGAGAGCTTGTCATGGGCTAAGTTGGGACTCCCCTGCAGGGATTTGAACTTTCGAAAGCCGTGCCCGCGGTTATGGGCAGATGGGAATTTGTTAATGTCCGGTTGTAGATAACTTGAACCTTAATTTAAAATGAATCAACCATGTGAGTTACCGTGATGGCCTCTTCTCGGCGGAGTCCAGGAAGTGGACACGGTGTTGGAGTAATGCTTGCGCAGGTTGTTCTCTAGATTACTCGCTCGCGCTTTGCCTCCTCTTCTCGCTCTCTTTTGCGAACAGGTTAGCCACCATACATGCTAGTCGCACATATTTACCTTGCCTTACCTATTAAGCTTAAATAGTATTGATCGCAAGGGTGGCAGATTGCTGAGTCCCTGTGGCTCACAGATTACTATTACACCATATGCAGGGCCTGATGATTCCGCTCCAGATGGCGCGCTTGAGCTCAAGTGGGAGTTCGGTGAGGACTCTCAACGATATTATGTTTCTTTTCCTGATGATCAGTAGTGGTGCCTAGTTGGGGTGATAGGGACCGTGTCGCATGTTGGGTTGTCTTTTATTTTGGCGCCGTAGTTGGGCCATGAGTGTTTGAATGTTGTAATGCTATTTATGTACCTTGATTGATGTGGCGAGTGTAAGCCAACTATGTTATCTTCCCTTTTATTATCTATATTACATGGGATGTTGTGAAGATTGCCTAACTTGCGACATATGCCTTCAATGCCATTATGCCTCTAAGTCGTGCCTCGACACGTGGGAGATATAGTCGCATCGAGGGTGTAACAAGTTGGTAATCAGAGCCTTCCCCGACCTTAGGGCCCCCCACTGATTGATCGTTTTTAGTAGCCGAGTTGTGTCTAGAAAAATGTTTTGAGTCAATTAGGAATTATATATCGGAGAGTTTAGGAATTCTTTTTACTTCCCAGTCTCCTCATCACTCTGGTAAGGCATCCTGACGTAGAGTTTTGACTCTTCTCTTCTCAAATTTCACTAATTTTTTTTAGGATCACGCGGGTATCTTGGAATCGTTCCGATGGTTTTGTGACGAGAACATTGTCTTGGTGCCTCCTGTCAGGGGTTTTGTGGAGGTGTTCCGGGGAGTTGAGCTTTGAGGTGTTGTCATCACAATTTTATCGTTGCAGTTCTGGAATACCTGAGTTTAGTATGCCGACATCGAAAATCTCTTTTATGCAGTTCGTTGGTGAGATAACCTCGACGCCACCCAGTACTGGGGCGGGAGTTCGGGAGTATCGCCATAACTTGTATAACGGATGCTTTTCGAAGGTTGAGTAGATGGTTTCTGAAGTTTTTCTTGGTTATGTGTTGAAGGATGGATACAACTGGATGTAGGATTTGCTAGATTTGGGTGAGATAGTATGCTTCCCCTGTATCCCCAACACCTGATTGCATAACCGGAAAGGTTCGGGAGTTTCATAGGTGGGAATTATTGTAGCTCTAGTTCTTCTTCCACGGATATTTGGTTCGAGATTGGGATTTCTTACCGAGTATTCGTTCTTGATCCATACCTTGTTGATTTATTTCTCTACCTAAATTCTATGTGGCTTCTCAATTTATGGATATGTGACCATTTCAAGAGGAATACATTCGTTCATTTTGTTCGGATGTGAAGACTATATGTTGCAATTTTTATTCCATTGGATTCAGCTTCAATATTTATCTGTCAATGTGCTAATGGATGTCACCCTCTTCAGGATGGCTCCCGCTAAGAGCACCAATCAGAATCAGAATCAAGATCCGCCACCACCTCCACCTCCTCCGGAGGCATGGCTGTTGGGGAACGTTGCAGAAAACAAAACTTTTCCTACTCGTTTCACCAAGATCCATCTAGGAGTTCATCTAGCAACGAGTCATGAGATGCATCTACATACCTTTGTAGATCGCGTGCGGAAGCGTTCAACGAACGGGGATGATGTAGTCGAACACGACGTGATCCAAATCACCGATGACCGAGTGCCGAACGGACGCCACCTCCGCGTTCAACACACGTACGGGACGGGAGACGTCTCCTCCTTCTTGATCCAGCAAGGGGGGAGGAGAGGTTGATGATGATCCAGCAGCACGACGGCGTGGTGGTGGATGCAGGGCGTCACAGTAGCACGGCTTCGCCTATACTACAAGAGAGAGAGATGTAACAGGGAGAGAGAGATGCACCAAAGGCCATAGCCTCAAGTCCCTCCTCTCCCCCACTATATATAGGGGTGCCACGGGGGGGGGGGGGGTGGCCCTAGGAGATGGATCTCCTAGGGGGGTGGCCAAGGGTGGGGGGCTTGCCCCCCAAGGCAAGGGGCGCCCCCCTTTTAGGGTTTCCCCTAAACCCTAGGCGCATGGGCCCTTAGGGGTGGCACCCCAGCCCACTAAGGGCTGGGTCCCTTCCCACTTCAGCCCATGGGGCCCTCCGGGATAGGTGGCCCCGCCCGGTGGACCCCCGGGACCCTTCCGGTGGTCCCGGTACAATACCGGTAACCCCGAAACTTGTCCCGATGGCCGAAACAGCACTTCCTATATATAATTCTTTACCTTCGGACCATTCCGGAACTCCTCGTGACGTCCGGGATCTCATCCGTGACCCCGAACAATATTCGGGTTACTGCATATACATATCTTCACAACCCTAGCGTCACCGAACCTTAAGTGTGTAGACCCTACGGGTTCGGGAGACATGTAGACATGACCGAGACGACTCTCCGGTCAATAACCAACAGCGGGATCTGGATACCCATGTTGGCTCCCACATGCTCCACGATGATCTCATCGGATGAACCACGATGTCGAGGATTCAATCAACCCCGTATGCAATTCCCTTTGTCAATCGATATATTACTTGCCCTAGATTCGATCGTCGGTATCCCAATACCTCGTTCAATCTCGTTACCGGCAAGTCACTTTACTCATACCGTAATGCATGATCCCGTGACCAGACACTTGGTCACTTTGAGCTCATTATGATGATGCATTACCGAGTGGGCCCAGTGATACCTCTCCGTCATACGGAGTGACAAATCCCAGTCTTGATCCGTGTCAACCCAACAGACACTTTCGGAGATACCCGTAGTCTACCTTTATAGTCACCCAGTTACGTTGTGACGTTTGGTACACCCAAAGCACTCCTACGGTATCCGGGAGTTACACGATCTCATGGTCTAAGGAAAAGATACTTGACATTGCAAAACTCTAGCAAACGAACTATACGATCTTTATGCTATGTTTAGGATTGGGTCTTGTCCATCACATCATTCTCCTAATGATGTGATCTCGTTATCAATGACATCTTATGTCCATAGCCAGGAAACCATGACTATCTGTTGATTAACGAGCTAGTCAACTAGAGGCTTACTAGGGACATGTTGGTGTCTGTTATTCACACATGTATTACGATTTCCGGATAACACAATTATAGCATGAATAAAGACAATTATCATGAACAAGGAAATATAATAATAATGCTTTTATTATTGCCTCTAGGGCATATTTCCAACAGTCTCCCACTTGCACTAGAGTCAATAATCTAGTTACATTGTGATGAATCGAACACCCATGGAATTCTGGTGTTGATCATGTTTTGCCCTAGGGAGAGGTTTAGTCAACGGATCTGCTACATTCAGGTCCGTATGTACTTTACAAATATCTATGTCTCCATCCTGAACATTTTCACGAATGGAGTTGAAGCAACGCTTGATGTGCCTTGTCTTCTTGTGAAACCTGGGCTCCTTGGCAAGTGCAATAGCTCCAGTGTTGTCACAGAAGAGTTTGATCGGCCCCGACGCATTGGGTATGACTCCGAGGTCGGTGATGAACTCCTTCACCCAAATTGCTTCATGTGCTGCCTCCAAGGCTGCCATGTACTCCGCTTCACACGTAGATCCCGCCACGACGCTCTGCTTGCAACTGCACCAGCTTACTGCCCCACAATTCAAAATATACACGTATTCGGTTTGTGATTTTGAGTCATCCAGATCTGTGTCGAAGCTAGCGTCGACGTAACCCTTTACGACGAGCTCTTCGTCACCTCCATAAACGAGAAACATCTCCTTAGTCCTTTTCAGGTACTTCAGGATATTCTTGACCGCTGTCCAGTGTTCCTTGCCGGGATTACTTTGGTATCTTCCTGCCAAACTTACGGCAAGGTTTACATCAGGTCTGGTACACAGCATGGCATACATAATAGAACCTATGGCTGAGGCATAGGGGATGACACTCATCTCTTCTATTTCTTCTGCCGTGGTCGGACTTTGAGCCGAGCTCAATTTCATACCTTGTAACACAGGCAAGAACCCCTTCTTAGATTGATCCATATTGAACTTCTTCAATATCTTATCAAGGTATGTGCTTTGTGAAAGACCTATGAGGCGTCTCGATCTATCCCTATAGATCTTGATGCCTAATATATAAGCAGCTTCTCCAAGGTCCTTCATTGAAAAACTCTTATTCAAGTAGGCCTTCATGCTGTCCAAGAGTTCTATATCATTTCCCATCAAAAGTATGTCATCTACATATAATATGAGAAATGCTACAGAGCTCCCACTCACTTTCTTGTAAACGCAGGCTTCTCCATAAGTCTGCGTAAACCCAAACGCTTTGATCATCTCATCAAATCGAATGTTCCAACTCCGAGATGCTTGCACCAGCCCATAAATCGAGCGTTGGAGCTTGCACACTTTGTCAGCATTCTTAGGATCGACAAAACCTTCCGGCTGCATCATATACAATTCTTCCTTAAGGAAACCATTAAGGAATGCCGTTTTGACGTCCATTTGCCATATTTCATAATCGTAAAATGCGGCAATTGCTAACATGATTCGGACGGACTTTAGCTTCGCTACCGGTGAGAAAGTCTCATCGTAGTCAACCCCTTGAACTTGTCGATAACCCTTAGCAACAAGCCGAGCTTTATAGATGGTCACATTACCATCCGCATCTGTCTTCTTCTTAAAGATCCATTTATTCTCTATGGCTCGCCGTTCAACGGGCAAGTCAGTCAAAGTCCATACTTTGTTTTCATACATGGATCCTATCTCGGATTTCATGGCTTCTAGCCATTTGTCGGAATCCGGGCCCGCCATCGCTTCTTCATAGTTCGAAGGTTCACCGTTGTCTAACAACATGATTTCCAAGACAGGGTTGCCGTACCACTCTGGTGCGGAACGTGTCCTTGTGGACCTTCGAAGTTCAGTAGCAACTTGATCAGAAGTTTCATGATCATCATCATTAACTTCCTCTCTAGTCGGTGCAGGCACCTCAGGAACATTTTCTTGAGTTGCGCCATTTTCCGGTTCAAGAGGTAACACTTCATCAAGTTCTACTTTCCTCCCACTTACTTCTTTCGAGAGAAACTCTTTCTCTAGAAAGGATCCATTCTTGGCAACAAAGATCTTGCCTTCGGATCTGAGGTAGAAGGTATACCCAATAGTTTCTTTTGGGTATCCTATGAAGACGCATTTTTCCGACTTGGGTTCGAGCTTTTCAGGTTGAAGTTTCTTGACATAAGCATCGCATCCCCAAACTTTCAGAAACGACAACTTAGGTTTCTTCCCAAACCATAATTCAAACGGTGTCGCAACGGATTTTGACGGAGCCCTATTTAAAGTGAATGCAGCAGTCTCTAAAGCATAGCCCCAAAAGGATAGCGGTAGATCGGTAAGAGACATCATAGACCGCACCATATCTAATAGAGTGAGATTACGACGTTCGGACACACCGTTATGCTGAGGTGTTCCAGGCGGCGTGAGTTGTGAAACTATTCCACATTTTCTTAAGTGTGTGCCAAATTCGTGACTCAAGTATTCTCCTCCATGATCTGATCGTAGAAACTTGATTTTCCTGTCACGTTGATTCTCAACCTCACTCTGAAATTCCTTGAACTTTTTAAAGGTTTCAGACTTGTGTTTCATTAAGTAAATATATCCATATCTACTCAAATCATCAGTGAGGATGAGAACATAACGATAGCCACCGCGAGCCTCAACACTCATTGGACCGCACACATCAGTATGTATGATTTCCAATAAGTTGGTTGCTCGCTCCATTGTTCCTGAGAACAGAGTCTTGGTCATTTTACCCATAAGGCATGGTTTGCACGTGTCAAATGATTCATAATCAAGAGACTCTAAAAGTCCATCTGCATGGAGCTTCTTCATGCGTTTGACACCTATGTGACCAAGGCGGCAGTGCCACAAGTATGTGGGACTATCATTATCAACCTTACATCTTTTGGTACTCACACTATGAACATGTGTAGCATTACATTCGAGATTCATAAAGAATAAACCATTCACCATAGGAGCATGACCATAAAACATATCTCTCATATAAATAGAACAACCATTATTCTCGGATTTAAATGAGTAGCCATCTCGAATTAAACGAGATCCCGATACAATGTTCATGCTCAAAGCTGGTACTAAATAACAATTATTGAGGTTTAAAACTAATCCCGTAGGTAAATGAAGAGGTAGCGTGCCGACGGCGATCACATCGACTTTGGAACCATTCCCGACGCGCATCGTCACCTCGTCCTTGGCCAGTCGCCGCCTATTCCGTAGTTCCTGCTGTGAGTTAAAAATGTGAGCAACTGCACCGGTATCAAATACCCAAGAGCTACTACGATTACTGGTAAGGTACACATCAATTACATGTATATCACATATACCTTTTGTTTTGCCGGCCTTCTTGTCTGCTAAGTATTTGGGGCAGTTCCGCTTCCAGTGACCGCTTCCCTTGCAATAAAAGCACTTAGTCTCGGGCTTGGGTCCATTCTTTGGCTTCTTCCCGGCAGCTTGCTTGCCGGGCGCGGCAACTTCCTTGCCGTCCTTCTTGAAGTTCTTTTTACCCTTGCCTTTCTTGAACTTAGTGGTTTTATTGACCATCAACACTTGATGTTCCTTTCTGACTTCTACCTCCGCTGATTTCAGCATTGAAAACAACTCAGGAATGGTCTTTTGCATCCCCTGCATGTTGAAGTTCATCACAAAGCTCTTGTAGCTTGGTGGAAGCGACTGGAGGATTCTGTCAATGACCGCATCATCCGGGAGATTAACTCCCAGCTGAGTCAAGCGGTTATGTAATCCAGACATAGTGAGTATGTGCTCACTGACAGAACTGTTTTCCTCCATCTTACAGCTGAAGAACTTGTCGGAGACCTCATATCTCTTGACCCGGGCATGAGCTTGGAAAACCATTTTCAGCTCTTCGAACATCTCATATGCTCCATGTCTCTCAAAACGCTTTTGGAGCCCCGGTTCTAAACTGTAAAGCATGCCGCACTGAACGAGGGAGTAGTCGTCAACACGGGTCTGCCAAGCGTTCATAACGTCTTTGTTCTGTGGGACGGGAGCTTCACCTAGCGGTGCTTGTAGGACGTAATCTTTCTTGGCAGCTATGAGGATGATCCTCAGGTTCCGGACCCAGTCCGTATAGTTGCTGCCATCGTCTTTCAGCTTGGTTTTCTCTAGGAACGCGTTGAAGTTGAGGACTACGTGGGCCATTTGATCTACAAGACATATTGTAAAATATTTTAGACTAATGTTCATGATAATAAAGTTCATATAATCAAATTATATAATGAACTCCCACTTAGATTAGACATCCCTCTAGTCATCTAAGTATTACATGATCCGAGTTAACTAGGCCGTGTCCGATCATCACGTGAGACGGACTAGTCAACGTCGGTGAACATCTTCATGTTGATCGCATCTTCTATACGACTCATGCTCGACCTTTTGGTCTTCTGTGTTCCGAGGCCATGTCTATGCACATGCTAGGCTCGTCAAGTTAACCCTAAGTGTTTTGCATGTGTAAAACTGTCTTACACCCGTTGTATGTGAATGTAAGAATCTATCACACCCGATCATCACGTGGTGCTTCAAAATGACGAACTTTAGCAACGGTGCACATTTAGGGGAGAACACTTCTTGAAATTGTTACGAGGGATCATCTTATTTACTACCGTCGTTCTAAGTAAACAAGATGCAAAACATGATAAACATCACATGCAATCAAATAATAAACGTGACATGATATGGCCAATATCACATAGCTCCTTTGATCTCCATCTTGGGGCTCCATGATCATCTTGTCACCGGCTTGACACCATGATCTCCATCATCATGATCTCCATCATCGTGTCTCCATGAAGTTGCTCGCCAACTATTACTTCTACTACTATGGCTAACGCGTTTAGCAATAAAGTAAAGTAATTTACATGGCGTTTCTCAATGACACGCAGGTCATATTAAAAAATAAAGACAACTCCTATGGCTCCTGCCGGTTGTCATACTCATCGACATGCAAGTCGTGATTCCTATTACAATAGCATGAACACCTCATACATCACATATAGATCATTCATCATTCATCACAACTTTGGCCATATCATATCACAAACCACTTGCTGCAAAAAACAAGTTAGACGTCCTCTAATTGTTGTTGCAAGTTTTACGTGGCTGAATTAGGGTTCTAGTAAGAACGCTTTCTTACCTACGTGAAAGCCACAACGTGATTTGTCAACTTCTATTTACCCTTCATAAGGACCCTGTTCATCGAATCCGCTCCAACTAAAGTAGGAGAGACAGACACCCGCCAGCCACCTTATGCAACTAGTGCATGTTAGTCGGTGGAACCGGTCTCACGTAAGCGTACGTGTAAGGTTGGTCCGGGCCGCTTCATCCCACAATACCGCTGAAGCAAGAAAAGACTAGTAGCGGCAAGAAAGTTGACAAATCCACGCCCACAACAAATTGTGTTCTACTCGCGCAAGAAGAACTACGCATAGACCTAGCTCATGATGCCACTGTTGGGGAACGTTGCAGAAAACAAAAATTTTCCTACTCGTTTCACCAAGATCCATCTAGGAGTTCATCTAGCAACGAGTCATGAGATGCATCTACATACCTTTGTAGATCGCGTGCGGAAGCGTTCAACGAACGGGGATGATGTAGTCGAACACGACGTGATCCAAATCACCGATGACCGAGTGCCGAACGGACGGCACCTCCGCGTTCAACACACGTACGGGACGGGAGACGTCTCCTCCTTCTTGATCCAGCAAGGGGGGAGGAGAGGTTGATGATGATCCAGCAGCACGACGGCGTGGTGGTGGATGCAGGGCGTCACAGTAGCAGGGCTTCGCCTATACTACAAGAGAGAGAGAGATGTAACAGGGAGAGAGAGATGCACCAAAAGCCGTAGCCTCAAGTCCCTCCTCTCCCCCACTATATATAGGGGTGCCAAGGGGGGGGGGCGCCGGCCCTAGGAGATGGATCTCCTAGGGGGGCGGCGGCCAAGGGTGGGGGGCTTGCCCCCCAAGGCAAGGGGCGCCCCCCTTTTAGGGTTTCCCCTAAACCCTAGGCGCATGGGCCCTTAGGGGTGGCACCCCAGCCCACTAAGGGCTGGGTCCCTTCCCACTTCAGCCCATGGGGCCCTCCGGGATAGGTGGCCCCGCCCGGTGGACCCCCGGGACCCTTCCGGTGGTCCCGGTACAATACCGGTAACCCCGAAACTTGTCCCGATGGCCGAAACAGCACTTCCTATATATAATTCTTTACCTCCGGACCATTCCGGAACTCCTCGTGACGTCCGGGATCTCATCCGTGACCCCGAACAATATTCAGGTTACTGCATATACATATCTTCACAACCCTAGCATCACCGAACCTTAAGTGTGTAGACCCTACGGGTTCGGGAGACATGTAGACATGACCGAGACGACTCTCCGGTCAATAACCAACAGCGGGATCTGGATACCCATGTTGGCTCCCACATGCTCCACGATGACCTCATCGGATGAACCACGATGTCGAGGATTCAATCAACCCCGTATGCAATTCCCTTTGTCAATCGATATATTACTTGCCCGCGATTTGATCGTCGGTATCCCAATACCTCGTTCAATCTCGTTACCGGCAAGTCACTTTACTCGTACCGTAATGCATGATCCCGTGACCAGACACTTGGTCACTTTGAGCTCATTATGATGATGCATTACCGAGTGGGCCCAGTGATACCTCTCCGTCATACGGAGTGACAAATCCCAGTCTTGATTCGTGTCAACCCAACAGACACTTTCGGAGATACCCGTAGTCTACCTTTATAGTCACCCAGTTACGTTGTGACGTTTGGTACACCCAAAGCACTCCTATGGTATCCGGGAGTTACACGATCTCATGGTCTAAGGAAAAGATACTTGACATTGCAAAACTCTAGCAAACGAACTATACGATCTTTATGCTATGTTTAGGATTGGGTATTGTCCATCACATCATTCTCCTAATGATGTGATCTCGTTATCAATGACATCTTATGTCCATAGCCAGGAAACCATGACTATCTGTTGATTAACGAGCTAGTCAACTAGAGGCTTACTAGGGACATGTTGGTGTCTGTTATTCACACATGTATTATGATTTCCGGATAACACAATTATAGCATGAATAAAGACAATTATCATGAACAAGGAAATATAATAATAATGCTTTTATTATTGCCTCTAGGGCATATTTCCAACAATGGCAAGCTGTGATGGCCGCAACCAATGCAAACACGCAGTTGATCATGCAAATTCTTCAAGAGCGCAATCAAGTGAATCAAGGCAACCAAGGGAACCAAGGCAACAATCAGAATCACTTTGCTACACTCAATCAGTTCCTTGCTAACGGGCCAAAGACTTTCAGCAATTGTGTTGAGGCAACTGATGCTGACGATTGGCTCATGGATCTGTGCAAGCATTTCGAGTGCAATAACGTCAGGCCTGAGGACTTTGTCAAGTTCGTTTCCTTCCAACTCAAAGACCAAGCTGCAGAGTGGTTCCAGCAGTACAAGGATTCCAGAGGTGGACGTGTGATTACCTGGGATGAATTCTGTCAAGATTTCAGAGCTCATCATATCCCTCAGAGCGTGGTTGAAAGCAAGCGTGAGGAATTCCGCAACCTGAAGGAAGGCTCTTTGTCTGTCTATGACTACAACAAGTTGTTCCAGAAGCTTGCCCGCTTTGCCAAGCAGGACGTTCCTGATGAGAAGAGCATGATATACCAGTTCAGGGATGGTCTCAGAGAAGAAATCCAGCTAGCTCTTGTCCTCTTTGAGCCCTTGAGGTATGATGAGTTCTACAACATGGCACTGAAGCAAGAGGCCGCTCAACTAAGATGTGATGCTTCCAAGAAGCGAGTCAGAGATGCTACTCCTTCTTCCTCTACTCAAGTGGCCAAGCAGCAGAAGTGTTGGCTTCCTCCTCCTCCGTTTCGTCAGCCGTATCAGAAGAGCAAAGGTGGTAGTGGATCTTCCCACCCACCCAACCCTGGCTTTCAGAACAAGACTTCGTCTCAAGCTCCAAGATCGAGTGCTCTGTACCACCGTCCGCTTTTAGAGGTCACATGCAACAAGTGCCAACAGAAGGGTCACTATGCCAACAAGTGTTTCAACCAGAGGCGTCTTCCTCCTCCTCCTCCTGTGAGATCGGCAAGTACAACTATGGTCAAGCATAACACCAAGTCCGCCAAGGTCAACTTGCTGAATGCAGCTCAGGCAGAGGACTCGCCAGATGTGATTATGGGTAACCTTCCTGTTAATGACATTCCCGCAAGAGTTCTTTTTGACATTGGTGCATCTTTATCATTTTTATCGAAGCCTTTTGCATCCATGCATGATGTGCATACTATTGATTTGCCTAAGCCGATAGCGGTCTCTTCTCCGGGTTTGTTCATGAACACCAAAATGATGGCTCCGGATGTTACTATCACGTTGGGCGATTACAAGTTTCTTTCTTCTCCAATGGTTCTTGGCAACTCGGATATTGATCTTATTCTCGGAATGGATTGGCTTTCTAAGCACAAGGCACATCTTGATTGTGCAGCCAGGCAGATTCAATTGACTCATTCGTCTGAGGATGTAATTGTCTTTGCCGCTCGTGATGATACTATCCGTCTGTTTTCTCTCAATGAGAAGGGTGAACTGGATGCTATCTCGCAAATTCCAGTCGTTTGCGAATATCAAGACGTCTTTCCAGAAGAGCTTCCAGGAATGCCTCCGCACCGGCCAGTTGAATTCGTCATTGATCTTGAGCCTGGCACGGAACCTGTGTGCAAGCGTCCTTACAAGCTCGGACCTGAAGAGTTGAAGGAGCTGAAGAAGCAACTCGATATTCAAGAGAGAATGGGTCTCATCCGGCCTAGTTCTTCTCCGTGGGGTTGTGGTGTTCTTTTTGTGAAGAAGAAGGATGGAACGGACTGACTTTGTGTTGATTACCATCCATTGAACAAGAAGACCATCAAGAACAAATACCCACTTCCCAACATCAACGAGCTGTTCAAACAACTCAAAGGTGCCAAAGTATTCTCCAAGCTTGATCTCCGTATGGGTTATCATCAGATTCGAATCCGTGAGCAAGATATTTCCAAGACGGCTTTCAGGACAAGCTATGGTTCATATGAATACACTGTCATGTCTTTTGGCCTCGTCAACGCTCCTCCGATGTTTTTTCGCATGATGAACTTCATCTTCAACGCCTACACCAATGAATTCGTTTTGGTCTATCTCGACGACATTCTGGTTTTCTCGAAGAACAAGGAAGATCATGCCAAGCACTTGCGTTTGGTACTCGATAAGCTGAGGGAACATCAGTTCTATGCCAAGTTCTCCAAGTGCGATTTTTGGCTCGATGAGGTTCTTTATCTTGGTCATATCATCTCTGCCAAGGGCATTGCGGTGAATCCTGAGAAGGTGTCTGCAATTGTGAATTAGGAACCTCCTCAGAATGTGAAGCAACTCTGTAGCTTCCTCGGTCTCACAAGCTACTGCCGAAGATTCGTTGAAAACTTTTCTAAGATCGCGAAGCCTCTCTCAAATCTTCTCCAGAAGCACGTCAAGTACGTTTGGTCTCCGGAGTGTGACATTGCTTTCAACACTTTGAAAGAGAAATTGATCACTGCTCCAGTTCTGACTCCGCCTGATGAATCCAAACCGTATGAGGTCTTTTGTGATGCCTCTCTCCAAGGTCTCGGTGCAGTGTTGATGCAAGAGAAGAAAGTTGTTGCTTATACCTCTCGCCAGTTGAAGCCCAATGAGAAGAACTACCCCACTCATGATCTCGAGTTGGCGGCAGTTGTGCATGCTCTTTTGACTTGGAGACATCTTTTATTGGAAAGAAAAGTGGACATTTTCACTGATCACAAGAGTCTCAAGTACATCTTCACTCAGCCTAATCTCAACCTCAGGCAGACTCGATGGGTCGAAATGATTCAAGAGTATAATCCGAGTATCGAGTATACTCCAGGCAAGGCCAATGTGATTGCTGACGCATTAAGCAGGAAGGCTTATTGCAACAGTCTGATTCTCAAGCCTTATCAACCCGAGCTTTGTGAAGCTTTCCGCAAACTTAATCTGCAAGTTGTTCCTGAAGGTTTCCTCGCCAACCTTCAAGTCTCTCCTACCTTAGAAGACCAGATTCGCCAAGCCCAGCTTCTTGATGCTATGGTGAAAAAGGTGAAGATTGGGATTGCCAAGAGTCAACCCAAGTACAAGTGCTACTGTCTTGATGACAAGGACACTCTCTTCTTCGAGGATCGTATTGTTGTGCCCAAAGGTGACCTTCGTAAAGTGATCATGAACGAGGCTCACAATTCTCTCCTCTCCATCCACCCTGGGAGCACGAAGATGTATCAGGACCTCAAGCAGGCTTATTGGTGGACTCGAATGAAGCGCGAGATTGCTCAATTCGTGAATGAATGTGATGTCTGCAGAAGAGTGAAGGTAGAACATCAAAGGCCAGCTGGTCTCCTCCAACCTCTTGCCATTCCAGAATGGAAGTTTGACCACATTGAGATGGACTTCGTGACTGGGTTTCCAAAGTCCAAACGTGGCAATGATGCTATATTCGTTGTCATCGATAAACTCACTAAAGTGGCTCACTTTCTGCCTATCAAAGAGTCAATCACTGCAGCTCAATTGGCGTAACTCTATACCTATCAGATTGTCTCTCTGCACGGTATTCCACAAGTGATCTCTTCAGACCGTGGTAGCATCTTTACCTCCAAGTTTTGGGATTCTTTTCAGAAGGCCATGGGCACCAACATCCGCTTCAGCACAGCTTTCCATCCTCAAACTAGCGGTCAAGTCGAGCATGTCAACCAGATTCTTGAAGATATGCTCAGAGCTTGTGTGATCTCCTTCGGCATGAAGTGGGAGGATTGTCTTCCTTATGCTGAATTCTCCTACAACAACAGTTTTCAAGCAAGTTCGGGCAAGGCCCCATTTGAAATTCTGTATGGCAGGAAGTGCCGTACCCCTCTCAACTGGTCCGAAACCGGTGAACGTCAGCTTTTGGGAAATGACTTAATCATAGAGGCAGAGGAAATGTGCAAAGTCATTCGAGAAAACCTCAAAGCAGCCCAATCCCGCCAGAAGAGCTACTATGATAGTAAGCATAGTGATTTGGCTTTCGAGATCGGAGATCATGTTTACCTCCGCGTCTCTCCTATGAAAGGTACTCGCCGCTTCAGTATCAAAGGGAAGCTTGCCCCCAGATACGTGGGACCTTTCAAGATTGTTAGCAAGAGAGGCGATCTCGCCTATCAACTCGAGCTTCCTTCAAACTTTGCAAATGTTCATGATGTGTTCCATGTCTCTCAGCTCCGAAAGTGCTTCAAGACTCCTGACCACACCGTCAACTTCGAGGACATTGAGCTCCAAGAAGATCTCTCTTATCGTGAGCACCCCGTTGCTATTCTTGAAGAGACTGAACGCAAGACTTGCAATAAGTCAATCAAATTCCTCAAAGTCAAGTGGTCACACCATTCCGACCGTGAAGCTACCTGGGAACGCGAGGATCACCTCCATTCTGAGTACCCGGCGTTCTTTCAGTCCTAGATCTCGGGACGAGATCCTTTCGTAGTGGTGGAGTGTTGTAACACCCCGGGTGTGATTTACCCAATATGTAATCCAACTCTTACCGTTTCCGGCCTTAAGTTATTTTATTTTCTCGGGTTCGGGTCCTTGTATCCGTGTGTTGTTATCGTTGTCATGCATCTCATATCATGTCATCATGTGCATTGCATTTGCATACGCGTTCATCTCATGCATCCGAGCATTTTCCCTGTTGTCCGTTTTGCATTCCGGCGCTTCGTTCTCCTCCGGTGGTCATTTCTACTTTTCTTTCGTGTGTGGGGATTAAACATTTCTGGATTGGACCGAGACTTGCCAAGCGGCCTTGGTTTACTACCGGTAGACCGCCTGTCAAGTTTCGTACCATTTGGACTTCGTTTGATGCTCCAACGGTTAACCGAGGGACCGAAAAGGCCTTCTGTGTGTTGCAGCCCAACACCCCTCCAATTTGGCCCAAAACCCACCAAATCCCTCTCCATCATCTAGAGCGTTCGATCATGATCGCGTGGCCAAAAACCGCACCTCATTTGGACTCTCCTAGCTCCCTCTATGTCTATATAAAGACCCCCCTTTCCAAATCCCGGGTCTCCTCCCCCGAAACCCTAAAAATCTCAGATCCGCCGCCGCCGGACACGTCCGGACGGCGCCGGACACGTCCGATCCGCCCGCCGCTGCCACATGGCGCCGCGCCACTCACCCGCCGGCCGCCCCACATCGCTGGCCCGGGAGGCCCAGGAGGGGCCCCCGAGGCCCGTTGCCTCGCCCGCCGCCCGGCTCCCTCACCCGCGCCCGACCGCCGCCCAGCGCGCCGGAGCCCGCCGCCGCTCCGCCTCGTCGCCGCCACACCGCCCGCGCCTCCGCCGTTCGCCGCCGCGGGAGCCACGCCCCGGCGACCGGATCCGGCCGCCCCCGTCCTTCTCCTAAAGATCCCGGCGAGACCCACCCATCTCCGGTGAACCTCGGCAAGTCCGGCCACCTCGGCTTCTTCTCCGGCGAACAGCTCCGGCGACCTCGGGAAGCGTGTAGATCTGAGATCCGAAATCTCGGTTGACATTCTCCCGAAACCCTAGTGCATATTGCCATGTTCATCGTGCTGTAACTTTGCATCCGTAGCTCCGTTTTGGGCATATAGCATATCAAAATGTTCGTCTCAGAGAGTACATCATTTCATTTCATTCCATTGCATCATTTTCATTTGAGTTCATCTTGATGCCCGAAATTCTGTTAGAAGAGTGCTACTTGAGATAATTGTCAGATCTGCTACTCCATTTAGATATTTGCCATTTTTGCCATGATTATTGTGTGCATGATATGCCCATGAGCTCTACATGTGTTTATCTCATATGGCCATATGTTCATGTTGTTTCCTAGTGATCCGTGCCTCTTTTGAGGATGATCAGTAAGGATGTTTTGTTAACCTTGTAGTGCTCTATCCATCCATGTCTTTGTTTTCAATTATGGAGATCCCTGCGTTGAGTCAATCGAGCTCTACTTTTGCTACTTCGTGAATCTGGGCAGATTGTCTACTTGTTAGCGATTTTGCCGAGGATGTTGTAGTTGATCCGTGCATGCTATGCTATTGTTCTTGCCATGTCTAGCTTGCATTTTGTGTATTATTGGGGGGAGTATGCTTAGGTGGTCATGACTTGCTTTGTAGTGAGTGCATCGAGCTCGTAAACATGCCTACTTGATATCTGTTTTCAGCATGCTCCAGTTTTCACTAAGTCTGAGAACTGATTATGTTTTTGCCTTGTTCACATGCTTGCAAATGTATTTTCTGATCCCTCTTGGCTCAAGGTCACTAATGGACTTTTGTTAAGCTCTTTGAGTAGCTCCATGCCATGCTTTACTTTGCCATGTTCAGATCCTGTAGCATGTAGTTTTGTTGCTCCGAAGAGTGCTATCTGATCTGAAATTCCAGACAAGTGTTAATTTCACTAAGTCTGAGATCTGTTTACCATATGCATTTTTGCCATGCTTGTTTGAACCTGTTAGTGGATGAATTGGCCGTAGCTCAGTGCTAGACTTTTGTTAACCATCTTGAATGCATCCCTGCCATGTATTTTGTTGCCATGTTTGGGTGATGTAGCATGTTCATCTTGTTGCATTTAGATGGCTACTTGCTGTAAATCGTAGAACATGGTCATATTTGAAACGCTTGCCATTTCCAAACCGTAACTCCGATTCCGGTGATCTTTATATCGTTTTCAAGCGATTTCATCTCATATTTCCAGTGGCACACTTGGTTTTCCAAGTTGAGGCCAGGTTCATATATTCCTTGTCAAATCTTACATATGCATCACATATCGCATCCCGCATAGCATACCATGTTTGCATCATATTGTTTGATCCTTGCACGTGGTTGATTGTGTCCTTGTTGCTTGTTTGTCTTATTTGGGTAGAGCCGGGAGATGAGTTCACTAACGAGGAGCCCGTTGAGTTTGCTTTCGAGGATCCAGTCAACTCTGACAACTTTGTAGGCAAGATGATCATACCCTCGAAATCACTACTATCTTTGCTTTGCTAGATGGTCGCTCTTTTGCTATGCCATGCTACGATGCCTACCACTTGCTTTCAAGCCTCCCAAATTGCCATGTCAAACCTCTAACCCACCGTGTCCTAGCAAACCGTTGTTTGGCTATGTTACCGCTTTGCTCAGCCCCTCTTATAGCGTTGCTAGTTGCAGGTGAAGATTGGAGACCGTTCCTTGTTGGAACATTATTTACTTGTTGGGATATCACTATATTGCCATGTTATCTTAATGCATCTATATACTTGGTAAAGGGTGGAAGGCTCGGCCTCTCGCCTAGTGTTTTGTTCCACTCTTGTCGCCCTAGTTTCCGTCATATCAGTGTTATATTCCCGGATTTTGCGTTCCTTACACGGTTGGGTTATAATGGGAACCCCTTGATAGTTCGCCTTGATTAAAGCTTTTCCAGTAATGCCCAACCTTGGTTTTACCATTTGCCACCTAGCCTCTTTTTCCCTTGGGTTTCCGGAGCCCGAGGGTCATCTTATTTTAAGGCCCCCCGGGCCAGTGCTCCTCTGAGTGTTGGTCTAACCGAGCGATGTCCAGGGCTACCAGGGGCAACTCTGGGCTGGCCTACCCGACGTCTTGCTCATCCGGTGTGCCCTGAGAACGAGATATGTGCAGCTCCTATCGGGATTTGTCGGCACATCTGGGTGGTGTTGCTGGATTTGTTTTAACCTGTCGAAGTGTCTTGAAGAACCGAGGTACCGAGTCTGATCGGAACGTCTCAGGAGGAGGTCTATTCCTTCGTTGACCGTGAGAGCTTGTCATGGGCTAAGTTGGGACTCCCTGCAGGGATTTGAACTTTCGAAAGCCGTGCCCGCGGTTATGGGCAGATGGGAATTTGTTAATGTCCGGTTGTAGATAACTTGAACCTTAATTTAATTAAAATGAATCAACCGTGTGAGTTACCGTGATGGCCTCTTCTCGGCGGAGTCCAGGAAGTGGACACGGTGTTGGAGTAATGCTTGCGCAGGTTGTTCTCTAGATTACTCGCTCGCGCTTTGCCTCCTCTTCTCACTCTCTTTTGCGAACAGGTTAGCCACCATACATGCTAGTCGCTTGCTGCAGCTCCACACATTTACCTTGCCTTACCTATTAAGCTTAAATAGTCTTGATCGCGAGGGTGCGAGATTGCTGAGTCCCTGTGGCTCACAGATTACTATTACACCATATGCAGGGCCTGATGATTCCGCTCCAGATGGCGCGCTTGAGCTCAAGTGGGAGTTCGACGAGGACTCTCAACGATATTATGTTTCTTTTCCTGATGATCAGTAGTCGTGCCCAGTTGGGGTGATCGGGACCGTGTCGCATGTTGGGTTGTCTTTTATTTTGGCGCCGTAGTCGGGCCATGAGTGTTTGAATGTTGTAATGCTATTTATGTACCTTGATTGACGTGGCGAGTGTAAGCCAACTATGTTATCTTCCCTTTTATTATCTATATTACATGGGATGTTGTGAAGATTGCCTAACTTGCGACATATGCCTTCAATGCGATTATGCCTCTAAGTCATGCCTCGACACGTGGGAGATATAGTCGCATCGAGGGTGTTACAGTATGAGATGCAAAGGTAAAGTGTTCTCATATGTTCATGTTCTCCTATCCCAATTTTGAGGCTGGATTTAAAAGAAATTCAGAAAATATGAACTCTCAAGGCTTGAATGACCCTTTTCACAAATGGATTGAGATGAACCTCCCCTTTTAATTATTATTGTTTTGTGCTGATTATGTTGTGTTAGCCCTTTTTGGACTTATCATCATTTCACCTATAGCAAATGAATCTTAGTGGGAAGAATCAACAAATAATTGTTGGTTGATTTTGTAATTTTAGATAGTTGTTGAGGCAGACATGCTGGTTCGAAGGTTTAAATAACATTTTTCCTAATTTTGGTATAGGTAGTATGACTATAACTGAACCATGTGTTCTTTTACATCATATAACTGAATGATGACTTTGTTGCCTATGTTAAACCTACATGGAAGGAAGTGTGTTTGTAGATAATCATTATTGTTGCTGAATCCATATCCTGGTTCAAATTCATATTTTGCCATTTTTAGTTCAGCATCCTATAGCATATACATACATTAAACATTTCAGATTATGTTGTCCCCAGTTGGATTTCAAAGGGGCAAGGAGGCATGGAGGCTTGAGAACTCTCCGAATGACATAACAGTTATGGAGCTCCGACATGTTAGTTTGTTCTGATGTAAGTAGAGGAATGACGCAAGACATAATATATAAGGGTCTCGGTGTAGTTTAACAACTAATATTTCACTACCTTGTTATGATCGTGGGTCTGCAGTTCATAGTATTTTCTTTACTGCACATCAGTGAAATCTGGAATTAAGGAATTATATATTCTTTTGTATGCACTATTAATCGGGCTAGGGTGTGATTAAGTAGTAAAGGCATAAGAAGGTATTTCTAGATGTATTCTGGATTCAAGGTTCATTAATATACTATGTTTCTGTGTTTAATTAGGGAGTCATCGTCTACTACACAAGGTATAAAGAAAAAGATATTGCCAAAAAATACAAAGAAAAGGCTTCAGTACTCATAGTTTAGCTTTTAATTCTCTTTATATCCATTGACAATTGACATGCGCAGCCTTAGGGATGCAAGATTATTTGTTCATCTTTTCTTGTAGCTTGTGATGAGACGCATGCTACTTAACTTGATACATACATGGATGTTCTTGCTTGAATTGAAGTGTAGAGGGAATTAATTGAGCAAGCACTAATGTTCAGGCAAACTTTGAAACTGGGTTTATGTCTGTAGTTATTTGTCATTTCATTCTGGCACTCCGACTTATTGCTGATCATTCTATTACACTACTCAATGTGACGCTCTACTCATAAGTGTCATATCATTATCTTATTGGCATTCGGCGCATGGCGCCACACAAGAATTAAAGAGAAACAAGATGACAAAAATCATGTCACAAATTTTCCTAACTTGAAAAGAGTAGAGCAACGTCAGAATAATGGCAAAGCCAAGGGACATGCTGCCACTGCTAGGAGGAAGGGCACAATGAAAGTTGGATAGATTGAAACCTGGAAGGAAACACCAGAAGTAATCGCCCTTTCCAGCATAGACCATTTGGTTAATAGATTAATTTTTCTCTTCATATTCGGTGGCAAGGCACGAATACATGGTGATGTGGCAAAATGACATGCTACTTTTTGAATCTTTCCATCAAAACTTCGTTACCTTTTTTTAGAACAGTGCCAAATGTCGAGTATGGATGCTAATATATCATATATTTTCTAAAGCATAGCGGATAGAACTGGTGCTGACGGGGCTTCGCCCACTACAAACTATACATTCAAAAGGTTATGCAGGTAACAAGGGTAACAACAAATGCATTAGAGTTGAAGAAGACACCATCTCACATCAGAGCTACAATACATGTAGCGAGGTGTTAGATTGTATAGTTCCCATATATGTGTACGTATGATGTAACATTGTACCCCTTCATTATATATATGTGATAGGCCATCCCTAGAGGGTTGTGCCGGTTCCCCCAAACCTATTGTCTTACATGGTATCACGCTAGGTTACGATCGCTTCCGCTAAAACCCTAATACCCGCACCACCCCCGCCGCTGCCTTCGCCGCCGCACTCCCGATCGCGCCGCCGCCATGTCGAGCGCCGCCACATCTGGTTCCACCACCGCGGGGTTCCTGCCGGCCTCCCTCGCGACGCTGCTGTCCCTCCCGCTAGACGTCGCCGCTGTGCTGGCCCCGCTCGGGACCCGGAGCGCAGGCTCCTTCTTCTCGACTTCGCCGGCGCCCTCGTCATTCGGGCGCGAACTCGCGGTTCACACCGCGGCTGCGTCGTCCGCCTCTCCTGCGGGTGCTATCCCGCCGCTACCGTCGGTGGTGCCTGAGTCCGCCCTGATGGCGGGCCTTGCAGCGTTGGCCCCGGCCGCGGCGCTGTCTGCCCCCGCGCTATCTTCGGCCGCAACTCTGATGCCCCCGACTGCCTCCATGGTGCTCGCGCCCCAGGCAGCCTCCTCGATGGGATCATCACCGCCGCCGCCGTTCCACTTTGGCCACCTCATCACCATCAAGCTGTCCGCCGACAACTACATCTTCTGGCGTGCCCAGGTTCTCCCGCTCTTGGGGAGCCACTATCCGCTCGGCTGCGTCGATGGCTCCCTTCCCTGCCCCCCTGCACTAGTGGACAGCGTGCATGGTCCGGTCTACAATCCGGCCCACCGCGTTTGGACGGGGCAGGACCAGGCGAACCTCTCCTCCATCCAGGGGTCGCTCTCTCCGGTTGTCGTCGGGCTTGTTGTCTTCGCAAAGACGTCTCATGAGTCCTGAACCATCCTTGAGCGCTCATTTGTGGCGCAGTCTCAGGCTCGTGTCTCTGCGCTCCGTCGTCAGCTTGGCGAGTGCGAGAAGCTTGACTCCACGGCCACGGAGTTCTACAACAAGGTCAAGGGCCTTGCTGACACGTTGGCCTCCATTGGACAGCCGCTCACCGACTCCGAGTTCAACTCCTTCATCGTCAACGGGCTCGACGAGGAGTATGATGCTTTGGTTGAGATCATCAATGAGCGGGGCAACTCGACTCCCATGATGGCACATGAGGTCTACTCCCGTCTTCTCATCACCGAGCAGCGCGTTGTGGCGCGCTGCTCCAAGGCCAGTCACGGTTCCCTCTCCGCGAACACCGCCACTAGGGGTGGCCGCGGCTCGTCCAAGGGGCCGCCCCCGGCTTCGTCATCATCGGCTCCTCCCGCGTCCGCAACCTTACCAGGGGCCGGTGGTCGACGCGTGTGTCAGTTATGTGGCATTGAGGGGCACTGGTCCTCCAAGTGTCATAAACGCTTTCAGCGGAGCTTCCTTGGTCTTGGCAATGACGGCAAGGATACACGCAACTTTTCCCGTCAGGTTGCTATGGCTGATCGTCCGGCGCCGCAGAAGCAACAAGGACACACTCAGTCCTACTCCATCGATCCCCACTGGTACATGGACTCTGGGGCGACGGAGCACCTGACGAGTGAGACGGGGAAGCTTCACACTCGTGAAGCCTATCACGGCTCCGACAAGATCCACACCGCCAATGGAGCAGGTATGCACATCTCTCATATTGGTCAAGCATCTCTTCTCACTAGACATGCCAATAGGAGTCTTCAGCTTCGCAATGTTCTTAGAGTTCCATCTGTGACACGTAATCTTCTTTCAGTTCCTAAACTCACACGTGATAATAATGTGCTTTGTGAATTTCATCCTTTTGATCTTTTTATTAAGGATCGGGCACGAGGGACATTCTTCTTAGTGGGCGGCTGTGCCAGGGCCTCTATCGTCTGGAGCATCCTGACATCGCCCGCGTTTTCAGTGGAGTTCGGGTCTCTTTGTCACAGTGGCATGCTCGTCTTGGTCACCCGGCCACACCTATTGTCTGTCATGTTTTGCATCGTCATGAGCTTCCTAGCTTGTCTAGTAATAAAGATGTAGTAGTGTGTGATGCTTGTCAGCAGGGGAAGAGTCATCAACTTCCTTTTTCAGAGTCCAGTCGTGAGGTGAAACATCCTTTAGAACTTGTGTTTTCAGATGTATGGGGTCCTGCTCAGACTTCTGTCAGTGGTCACAATTACTATATCAGTTTCGTTGATGCTTATAGTCTCTTTACCTGGCTTTATCTTATTAAACGTAAATCTGATGTGTTTGACATTTTTGTTCAGTTTCAAAAACATGTTGAACGCCTTCTCAAGCACAAAATTGTTCATGTCCAGTCGGACTGGGTGGCGAGTATCACAACCTCAACTCCTTCTTTCAGTCGCTTGGGATCGCTCATCGTTTAGCATGTCCACATACACATCAGCAAAATGGTTCAGTAGAACGTAAGCATCGTCACATTGTTGAAGCTGGTCTTACTCTTTTGGCACATGCATCTGTTCCGTTTCGGTTTTGGAGTGATGTTTTCACCACTGCATGTTTTCTTATAAACCGTACTCCCACTCGTGTGTTGAACATGAAAACTCCCATTGAGGTTCTCCTTAATGAACAACCTGATTATACCTTTTTCAAGGTTTTTGGGTGTGCTTGCTGGCCACATCTTCGTCCATATAACAAGCACAAGGTTGAGTTTCGTTCCAAGAAGTGTGTCTTCCTTGGCTATAGCTCTCTTCATAAAGGTTACAAATGTCTTCATGTTCCCACAAATCGTGTCTATATATCCCGGAACGTCGTGTTTGATGAGCATGTTTTTCCCTTTGCCAAACTTCCTGTGTCCACTGCTGAACCACCACCTATGCATTCATCCTCTGTTGCCTCTGACCAATTTGATGATGTTGCATATTCTCCTATATTGTTGCCTAATCATGGTGCAGGCACTGGACGAGGGGCTCGTTTGGAAATTTTGGAGGCGCCATCGCCTCCCTCGTCGGTCTCACCGACGGCTCACGACGATCAGGGTGTGCCCCTGCATGGCCTCGGTCCTCGTGCCCATGCACGTTCGCCCGATCACCCAGTGACGTCGTGCGTCTCGGCGCCCCAAGTCCCTGGGCCGGCGCCTCTGGTCTCTGGGCTGCCTGCTTCGGCGCCCTTGGCTCCTGGGCCATCTGCCTCGGCGCCCCTGCCGACTGTCTCGGCGCCCCTGGCCTCTGGGCCGGCCTCGCCACTTTGGCTTGTCCCATCAGCCTCATCGCCTCCTCGGCCTGCCACGCCGGGCTCGGCTAGGCCGAGCTCACCCGGCTCCGGCGCCCTCTCGCCTGCGTTGCCTGATGCATCTCCATCGCTGGCTGAGGCATCTCCGTCGTCGTTGTAACACCCTCGATGCGACTATATCTCCCACATGTCAAGGCACGACTTAGAGGCATAATCGCATTGAAGGCATATGTCGCAAGTGAGGTAATCTTCACACAACCCATGTAATACAATAAGGGGGGAAAAGATACATAGTTGGCTTACAATCGCCACTTCACACAAATACATGAATAAAGCATTACATCAACCATATACAATCAAGGTCCGACTACGGAACCAAAATAAAAGAAGAACCCCAACTGCGACAAAGGTCCCCGATCGACCCCAACTTGGCTCCACTACTGATCAACTAGAACGGAACAACACAACGGACAAGATCTTCATCGAGCTCCTCCTGAGCTTGGTTGCCTCATCTGCACGGTAACATCGGCACCTGCAAACTGGTTTTGGAAGTATCTATGAGCCACGGGGACTCAGCGATCTCGCACCCTCGCGATCAAGACTATTTAAGCTTATGGGTAAGGTAAAGGTATGAGGTGGAGCTGCAGCAAGCGACTGGCATATATGGTGGCTAACATACGCAAATGAGAGCGAGAAGAGAAGGCAAAGCACGGTCGATAAAAGTATGATCAAGAAGTGATCCTGGACTACCTACGTCAAGCATAACTCCAACAACCGTGTTCACTTCCCGGACTCCGCCGGAAAGAGACCATCACGGTTACACACGCTGTTGATTCATTTTAATTAAGGTCGACTTCAGGTTTTCTACAACCGGACGCTAACAAATTCCCATCTGCCCATAACCGCGGGCACGGCTTTCGAAAGTTCAAATCCCTGCAGGGGTGTCCCAACTTAGCCCATCACAAGCTCTCACGGTCAACGAAGGAATAGACCTCCACCCGAGACATTCCGATCAGGCTCGGTACCTCGGTACAACAAGACATTTCGACAGGGTAAAACTAAACCAGCAACACCGCCTGAATGTGCCAACAAATCCTGATAGGAGCTGCACATATCTCTTTCTCAGGGCACACTCAGATGAGCCAGACGTCGGGTAAGCCAGCCCAGAGTTGCCCCTGGTAGCCTCGGACATCACTCAGTTGGACCAACACTCAGAGGAGCACTGGCCCGGGGGGGGGGGGTAAAATAAGATGACCCTTGAGTCTGCAGAACCCAAGGGAAAGAAAAGGCTAGGTGGCGAATGGTAAAACCAAAGTTGGGCATTGCTGGAAGAGCTTTACTTAAGGCGAACTGTTAAGGGGTTCCCATTATAGCCCAACCGCATAAGGAATGCAAAATCCGGGAACATAACACCGATATGACTGAAACTAGGGCGGCAAGAGTGGAACAAAACACCAGGCATAAGGCCGAGCCTTCCACCCTTTACCAAGTATATAGATGCATTAATTAAATAAGATATATAGTGATATCCCAACAAGTAAACATGTTCCAACAAGGAACAACATCTCCATGTTCCAACAAGGAACAAACTTCAATCTTCACCTGCAACTAACAACGCTATAAGAGGGGCTGAGCAAAGCGGTAACATAGCCAATCAACGGTTTTCTAGGACAAGGTGGGTTAGAGGCTTGGTTCAATAATTTAGGAGGCATGATAAGCAAGTGGTAGGTATCGCAGCATAGGCATAGCAAAAGAGCGAGCATCTAGTAAGCAAAGATAGAAGTGATTTCGAGGGTATGATCATCTTGCCTGAAATCCCGCAAGGAAGAAGAACGAGTCCATGAAGAAGATAAATGGACGTAGTCGAACGGATCCTCACAAACGCGACGTAACCGGAACCAACCCGAAGAAGCAATACCGGAAAGAAGCAAACAATCATAGTAAACAACCACCACATACTCATAGCATGATGCTCAATCAAGTATGATGCATGTCCGGTTTAAATATGCATGGCATGGCAAAGGGCACAAACAAAACTACAAGTTAAGTGGAGCTCAATATGCAACGGGTTGCATATTGACGGAACACCACATCAATTATTTAGTTCTCTCTCGTTTATGTACTCAACAATATTAAATGTTGGTAGCATGGCAAGAGGGTGAAGCATGATGAAACTATCTAATCTAGGCAAGTTTAAATGAGGCCGGAAACAACGAACAACAATTCCGGAAAGTCTTCATGTGCATATATTAGGTTAGGTCCTGTTCTGCCCTAAACCATATTTTAGAGTTGTTAAACATGCAAAGTGATGCCACCATGATAAACTAGACAAAATTCTACCCCATTTACATATAAAGATTATTTAAATCGGAGCTACGGTTATTTAGTTATGAATTAAATAATTTTACCATGGCATAGGGGCAAATTAATGCAAACAACATTTTAGACATTTTAAACATAGATGAAAGTTGGATATTATTAAACTAGACAAAATTCTAAGCAACTTTCATATTAAGTTTGTTTTAATCCGATGCATGATTTGTGAGTTATTAAATGCATGAACTAGGGGGTCTTTTCTGCAAAACTAGCAATCTCAGGAAAAATAGGAAAATTCGTTCGCGAAATAAAAACAGTGACTCGGGCCGAATCAATCTGGCCCAACAGGGGGGAAAAACAGAGGCAGGGCGCTGGGGCGGCTCACCCATGGGCTTCGGCCCGGACGTGAAGAGGAGAAGGCAGGCCGGTGGAGGAGAGAGGCAGGCCGCGGATCTGGCCCGGCTGGAGCTGGGCCTTGGGGCGCTGGAGGGAGGAGACAGGCTGGGCCTTGGGACGCTCTGGCGCTGGCTCCAGGCGAACAGGGACGCGGTCAACGGCGATGCGGGACTTGGCGCTGGTCGTCTCGTTCCTGAAGCAGGGGAGCTGGCGCGGTCAACGAAGGCAGCAGCGACGCGGCAGGAGTCCTAGCGACGGCGGCGCGACGGGAACGGGAGGAGGAGCTCACCGGGGATGGCCGGATCTGGGCGCGGGGTCATGCTTGCTCGATCGACAGGGAAACAGCGGCATCAGCGGACCCGGCCGAGATGAGGCCTGCAGGCGGCGGGTCCTGGCGAGGGGCAAGGTCCACGCGAGCATGGTGGATCCGGCTAGTCCGAGGGTCAGGGAGACGATTCCCGGCGGCGAGGAACTCCGGCGGGACGGACTTGAGAAGTTCGGCGAGGGAATCAGCCATGGCGTGGAGCTCCTGGTTCCTGTGTTCCCCGCGAGAGAGAGAGGGAGCAAGGAGATGAGAGGGAGAGAGAGAAAGGGAAGGGAAAGGAGAAGAGACACGGGCGTAGGGCGAGGGGGCCGGCCTGATGCAGCGGGCGGTGGCTCGAGGGGACGAGGCCGAGCGCTCCTGCTCGGGGCCTCGAGCAGCTACACGATCCATTCGGGATCGAGGGGAGAAGTGGCTTGCGCTGGTTGGTGGGCTGGATCGGGAGGGGATCCCGAGGAAGAGGGGACTGGAGGAGTGGCGGCGGCGTGATGGGATCGATGGGACAAGTCTCCTAGGATCTAGGGTTAGGCAGTATATATATAGCAAAGATTTTTGGTCAGGGGCTAATCGGACCCTCCGATCATAATTCGACGATCGCGAATAAAATAGCTAGGGAGTCCAAATAAGAAAACGGTGACGTTTTGTAGATGTTTGGGGATGATCCGGATCCAACGGTGACGACTGCCCGGGTCGGGCCCGGGACAATTTTCGGACGCGCGCGCGAGGGGGTTTGATGCACTGAGCAGAGAGGGTTAGGTTGGACCTGACGGTAGGTATCCTGTGCAGACGGTCTCGAGCTGAGAGAAGAGAAGAGAGGGAGGCCCGGCGACTGTTTCCGGAGACCGAAAACGTCCGACGTTAGACCGGCTACTAATGCCGCTATATTTATCCGTTGGGGCATCAAACGGACTTCGAATGCGATGAAACTTGACAGGCGGTCTATCTACACTAAAATAAGACCACACGTCAACTCTCATCCCATTCCGAGAACATTTTCCGGCCACTTATAAAAAACTATTTCGGACATGCCGCGGGCGCGTGCGTGTGGTTGGGCTCAGGACGGACAACGGAGAGAACGAGGAGGCCCGGACGGATGCAAGTTTTGAAAACATGATAATGCAATGCACATGATGACATGATGAAATGCAACACGCAAGCAAAAGACATGGCAACAACCGCGAATAACTGAACGACACCTGGCACATCGGTCTCGGGACGTTACAGTCGTCCCCATCGCCATCGTCGCCATCGTCGCTCAGTCCAGCGACTGAGCCCTCTCCGGCTCCTGTGGCTCCCGCAGCTCCTCAATGACCACATACGCGGAGTCGCAGTGATATTTTTCAGCCCAAACAGCGCCACGATGGTACTGTTGCTTGGTTGGCTGCATGTCTGGCTGCTGCTCGTGCGGATCCGGCCTCTGAGCCTCGTACGTATCAAGCTGCTCTGAGTATACCTCATTGGAGAGAGGCCATGGAGCAGGAGTACCATGCCCTTCTTCGTAACAAGACATGGACTCTTGTTCCGCCACCACCCCGTGTTAATGTCATTGACTCTAAATGGGTTTTCAAAGTGAAGAAGCATTCTGATGGGTCTATTGAGCGCTACAAGGCGCGGCTGGTTGCCCAAGGTTTTCGGCAGCGTTATGGTCTTGACTATGAAGACACCTTCAGTCCAGTGGTTAAGCCTACTACTATCCGGCTTCTTCTCTCTCTTGCAGTTACTCGGGGTTGGTCTCTTCGTCAGCTTGATGTGCAGAATACTTTTCTCCATGGTGTACTGGAGGAGGAGGTCTATATGCGGCAGCCCCCTGGTTTCTCTGACCCTGTTCATCCTGATTATTTGTGTTGTCTCACCAAAGCACTCTATGGTCTGAAGCAGGCTCCCCGTGCTTGGCATGCTCGTCTTGCGACAGCTCTTCGTGCTCATGGTTTTGCATCATCGGCTGCTGACTCTTCATTATTTCTCCTACAAAGGCCCGAAGTTACTATGTATCTGCTGGTCTACGTGGATGATATTATACTTGTCAGTTCCTCTCCGTTGGCTGCTGCTACTCTTGTTTGGTCTCTTGGTGCTGACTTTGCGGTCAAAGACCTTGGGAAGCTTCACTACTTCCTTGGCCTGGAAGTTGCTTCCGGTTCTGATGGTCTTGTTATGATGTAGAAGAAGTACGCTTTGGATTTGTTGCAGCGGGCTAGGATGCTTAAGTGCAAACCGACTACTACACCTATGTCTACCACTGACAGGATCACTGCTGTAGATGGTGAGCTTCTGCCTTCTGCTGATGCGACACAGTATAGGAGTATTGTTGGTGGGCTTCAGTACTTGACGATCACACGTCCGGATATTTCCTTTGCCGTCAACAGAGTATGTCAGTATCTTTAGGCACCTCGTGACACTCATTGGTCTGCGGTTAAGTGCATTTTGCGCTATATCCGCTTCACATTGTCCGATGGTTTGCACATTCGACCAAACCCCTCTGGGGTCATCTCGGCTTATTCTGATGCGGACTGGGCTGGCAGTCCGGATGACAGGCGATCCACGGGGGGCTATGCTGTGTTCTTTGGTTCTACCTTGATCGCCTGGAGTGCTCGGAAACAAGCTACTGTTTCGTGTAGTAGTACTGAAGCTGAGTATAAGGCTGTGGCCAACGCAATTGCAGAAATTATGTGGATACAGTCTTTGCTTCAGGAATTGGGTATATCTCAATCACAGTCTCCTATTCTTTGGTGTGACAACATCGGTGCTACATACCTGTCTGCTAATCCGGTATTTCATGCCCGAACGAAACACATTGAAGTTGGCTATCATTTTATACGGGAACGTGTATCTCAGAAGCAACCACAAATCAAGTTTATCTCTTCCAAGGATCAACTTGCAGACATCTTCACCAAACCATTGCCTCTACCACAGTTTGAGACTTGTAGGCGCAATCTTACCCTTCTAGATTCTTTAGGAAGTGGCTAAGATTGAGGGAGGGTGTTAGATTGTATAGTTCCCATATATGTGTACGTATAATGTAACATTGTACCCCTTCATTATATATATGTGATAGGCCACCCCTAAAGGGTTTTGCCGATTCCCCCAAACCTATTGTCTTACACGAGGCAATCAGGAACTAGCCATGAGCAGGGAGGCGTGAAAAACATTGATGTTTATCAGGCTTTCCACAAACGCTTACATTCAATGCTTTATTTCCTCGTAGCAACGCACGAGCATTCAACTAGTGTTTTGTAAGTGCTCTAAGTACAAGTTTATAACAAAGGAAACTGAAGATTTTTCATTTCTTTTTCTTTTTCCTTTTGAAATCAATATCTAGCAATTTAATATACAAGTGTCTCGCATTTTTCCACCATTGCATGTATCACTGGATTGTCCGTAAGAAAAGGGTGTAACTCTAGGTGCTTAGCAGATGCTGGGCTAAGCTTAAAAGTCAATTTTAATTAGTTCATTTAAACTGTACCCATTTGTACTGCGAATGATACAGTTTGAGATGCGAGGACACAGAAAACTGATATGTCCATCAGTAGTTCATGTTTTTGACACGAATATTCATTGAACAAATTCTATAAACTAACACCCATAGTTCCAAAACTCAAAATTATTATTCATCATAAAAGACTCCCAGATTCGTAACAAATACTCCCAAACGTCTTACATTATGGGACGGAGGGAGTAGTATTCACGGGCATAAATCTTTGTTTGAATACTTCGATATCTAACAACCACATTATGGCCTACTAGTTCTTTTCAGCAGTAGATTATGAGAATGTGTACACGGAATCACTTGTGTGCAGAATCCCCGAGAAGCTACAGTCCGATTCTTTCGACAAACCTTCCATTCCATACAACGCGGAGATGCGCACTGTCCATGCATTCATGCTTACTCATATACAACATCCGAACATGAGCTCATGTTAACCCCAGGGTGAAAACAAGTTAGATATTCCCACACTAATCAGAAAAAAAAACAGGAAACTCACACATCAATTTAGCAGAAGAAAAGTACTACCTCCGTCTCAAATTATAAGACGATTTGTTAGGCTATTTTAGCCTACCAAAACATCTGATAATTTGGAGCAGAGTTAGTAATTATTTAAGAATCAAGGCACTGGAGATAATGGTGGACTAATTACTGCGCATAACATACTACATGACCATATGATTAGATATATCTATGGTCGCTTTGTTAAAAGGAATAAAAGATCATCATCTACCATATCAACAAAAGTATTCTCTCTATTCCAGAACATAAGGTTTTTTAAGTCAAACTTTTCTATATTTGACCAAGTTTTTCGAATAAAATGTCGATATCCCAAATTAACATCATTAGACCCATCATTAAATATTTTCTCATATTTTATTTATTTGGTATTGTAGGTTCTGTAAACTTGGTCAGACATAGACAGGTTTGACTTCTAAAAAACTTAACACACATTATCTTTTGGAACGGAGGAGTAATAAAAAAACAAAAATGCCCCAGAATAAAATCATATCAATGATGTAATTTCAAAATATCACGGTTATTGACCACACCCAGGCATGCATGATACTAGATGGCAAGCCAATATGGCCAGTTCTTGAGGAGGTCGTTTGCAACTCTAACTGGCAAAGTAATAGTATGATCGATCTCCAGGTCACAAATGGCAGATGGTACGGAGAGATGGACATGGTTTATTTTCTTTGGGACTAAAAGTGGACACAGATAAATCCGAATCCCATAGTCAATTTACCCCCAGGTGCTTACTTGGGATTAACATAAGACTCAACAGTAAGGACAGTCTGTGCAATGGTGCAGAAAAGCACAATAACACCAGCAAACGCTGCGACCACTAACCATGGATTGCTAAAATGGTTGTGCCTCAGCCACGCAACCCATCTATGCAGACGGTTTTGATAATATGCCTCCAGAGCTAAAGACAGGTGATTGAGGTAATAGTTCCCATAGAAATCAAAGACAACACCTTTGATCAGCTTGGTAAAGAGTTGTGATACTTCTTTGTCAGTGCGCATATAGTGGGCAATGACCCCTTTTCGAGCCAGAAGTGCTACATCATCGGGCATGCTCATCAGTTGGGCCACAAAAATAATGTAAGCAGTGATATCATTTCCAACTTGTGGACATGTTTGCTCCAGTGCTATGAAGTTCCTAAAAAGGACGCCAACCTTTTCATCCACGGGCAAGAAAGGGATTTCCAGGATACCATCTTTGAGCTTTATATCCAGTAGAGAATGAGGGTTGTGCTCATAATATGTTCTCCTCCTAAATTCGATCCCAGCTTCATGATACTGTGTTGCTCTGCGCCATCGATTTGGGAAATGGCCATCCCGTGATGAACCTAAATGGCTGAGATAATCCCATCCTAGCTGAAGGAAGTGATGCACGTAGTCTTGCGCTGTGTGGTCATGGTGATCTCCCTGGTTAGAGCTAGGTCTGAAGTACATATGACACAAGTGTAGCAAATGATCAAAATCTGTTGGGCGACTGGACTCTTGTATTGCTTTTGGATACCAGGGCACAAACTTTTCTACATATTGGACAACACTTTCTGTACATGTGGTTGGTGCCATCTTGTTCGAAGTTACCACCCCATAAATTTCCTGAACTACAAAAAATGGAATTTGGTTCTCCAACAGGAGTAGGTCATGTGATACAAAGAAATTATAGCACCGTCCAATCTGCTGTGTGTTGTCTTGATATTGACTCTGCTCTGTCTGACGGCCAATGCTTTCAGAGCATAACTCAATTTCACACATTGGACTTTCTTCTACAGAATGCCCAAAAGTTATGATGTCTTGCTCCACTACAGTGCTCTTCATTGCATTCTGCCTACTTGAGTTTATTTGTTGAGTATCATTAGAAGTTTCTTTTTGTTGCCCAGAAGTCAAATCTTCCTCAAGCATTTCAACATGTGATGAACTAGCCATGCCACCTTGGGGTCCAGTCATTATAAATTCATTATATCCCCCTAGAGACACAAGCACAAAACATGCATCAAGCAACAGAGTCTGCAAGAACTTTTTCTTATTCATTTTGATATCTCCAGAATAGCACATTCTTGCCCGTTTCTCTAGTTCATTTATGATGGTCAGGTAATCTTTCAGACCCTTCTCACAGTTTAACCTAAGATGTAGTCCAAACAGTTCCACTTTTCTCTCTCCATAGAAGAAAGTGCCGGAGATCCATTGTGGTAAGGCCCAATTGACAACATTATTGGTTCATAAGAATATTTATCGATCACACGGATGTGCTCATGCATTCTTGGAATCAAGCAGAATTCAGATCCAGTGCAATAATCAATATCCGATGAAATGCAGTTTCTCAGTTCAGCCTTCATAGAGTTACCAAGTTCCTCTATCTCGATATCGGACATAATATCTTCAACTCCGTCCATTTCTTGTTTTGAGTTGTACTAAACGTGATTGCATATGACACATGCAAAGACAAAGAACATCAATTATGACAAATGTGGAGGAAAAAAGAGAGAGTGGATAAGTAAAATCAATAGTGCAATTTCGCATTGTAAAGGTTTATATAATACTAATATAACGATTGAACTGGAAGTCTCCAGTGAGTGCTAAATTGTCTGACAAAAGAGTAGTTTGAAGGGAAAAGTCGGTGTAATAAGTATGGATTTGTTGACAGCTTCCTACAAGCCAGTATGTATAGGCTAACCATCTCATATTCCTGTGATGCATAACTGCTCATGTATCTATCATATAATCAGGTGAAATAAACATTGCTGGCATCAGATATGAACACAGTGTGAGCCTCGCTTATATCTTTGGAACCGTTTCGGGAATGGAGAATGTGGTTTTCGAATCCAAATGCATATCGCCAGGAATTTCTACAGGGCATAGCCATCATGGAAGTGCAGAGTATTTTAGATGAAAGGCATCAGCCCGACTTTATAAATAAAGCCACCTGGCAGTGTTCCACAGACACACAGACAAGTAGCCATGGCCTAAAGACAGACAAAAACCATCTCATGTTTCGACATTTTAGCATTAACGTGCTCGCATTAAACAAGATCAAGTGTTGTATGGTTGTAAGGTTTGAAACGAAGCATACATTACGAATTACTAAGGCACCAGAGAGCTGAAAAGTGAAAACCATCTCACGTTTCAACATTTTAGTGAAATAGCACAGGGGTGCCATTTTTTAGAAGAAGAAAAAAACAGAATAGGGTTCCAATAGATCCGGAATGTATGGTGACAATGAGATCACTGGAAAAGTTCGGATATTTCATTGCCACAAAAGAACGCTCTAGGAACTACTTCGATGTGGGCGAGAAGGCCGTACATACCTTGGTGAATCGGAACTCGGGAGGTGGGCGGTGCTAGTGGAGTGATCGGAGATGGTTGGTGGCGGATTATGTTTGGTTCGCGTCCTGCGCGTGACGCGCTTGGCCGGGAGCCTCCATGGATGATGTTCGGCTGGCGTCCTCGATCTCGGCCCAAGGCGATCAAATCGAGGGCCTCGGCGTGCCGCAGCTACAGCCTTGGGGATCCCACTTTTAAGAAGAAAAAGCAAGCAGAGACGCAGCGACAGCAACTCAGCAAGATAGGCGCCGCCGCCGCCTACGCAAGAGGGCGAGCTCTCGCCGCTCCCACCGGGAAGCTCGCATCGCAGCTCCTGTCTCCGTCTCTGCCGCTCCTACCACGGAGCTCAGTAGCTCATCGCCTCCGTCCCGAGCAGGCCTCTTCCGTCCGCCCTCGCGCCGCGGAGGTCGGCGCAACCGCCCTACACGTCGCTCACAATCTGCGCCGGCGATGAATCTGAGTATGAAAGAGATTTGGGGTGAAGCGATCTTTTTTCTTCTCTTCGTTGAGAAATAACGAGCGGGTCTGTCTGGACTGCCATTTGCGCGAGCGTTCGACAGACGGATTCAGGTGGCGCGTGATGTCTCTGGTCTCCAAGTAATTTGTCTGACATGTTTCAAGGTCTCAATAAAAGGCCTGAAAATAGATAGAAACTCTTGACTGAAAATAAATTCAAAAGAAATGTTGCCTCAATTCCTTTGGAAATAGTAAAAATCTTTGGTGCACTTTGTTGGTGTCCATGCATGATATCTTGCGGTGCTCCATGTCAAAATTGTCCCGTGTAAAAGCATCTCTAGCAAATGCGCTAAAAATTCATCCTGCAAAATCGTTTTAGAGGATATCATCACACGTTTTTAAAGTATGATACTCCTTCCATTTCAAACGTTTTTAAAGTATGTATCAGCAGTACGGATCCAGTATAAATTGTTGTAAATTAGCATAAAGCCCTCTACAAGCGAAATCTAAATTGCAATCGGGTCCTCGCTCAGAGCAGAGATCAAAAGACTATGCCACGCCGACCGAGTCTGCCCTCGAGACGATCTCGAGCTTGTCTGCCGCCGACCGCCTCAAGCTCCAGCTTGTCTACCATGCCGGCCGCATCTAAGGGCCTTCCGACACCGTGGCATCGTGGGAGGGGGGGGGGGGGGGTAGCCGGTCGCGGTTTTCTCCACCACGAGCACTAGAGCCTGCCCTAGTTGGCGATGGAGGAGAGGAAGAGTTATAGGAGCGCGGGCGTTGCCGGTAGGAGGTCAGGATAGTTCGCTTCCCTAGTCGTCGTCGGCAACCAGTCCGCTTCCCTAGTCGTCGACGTCAAGGATGGCCGGAATCGAGCTCCGACGGTAGCGGCGGTAGCGAGGATTGGAAGGTTTCCTCCCGTCAACCGTTTTTTGTTTTATAGGTGAGGACGATTTTTTAGTGTGAGTTGTATAACTTTTACACAACAAGGATGTTTTGCGGTATCTAGTATGGACGTTTTCTCGCTTCATACTGCAACATGGCGGTTATTTTACAGTTCGTGGTCTTTTGCGGGATCTAGCAGTTGGGATGGAAATAATCTATGCCGGTGGATTTTCTTTTTGAGGAATATTATCAAGTTTTATTGCTCAAAATGCACATGATGTGGGATACAAAATGGATCATGGGGTATGACCAACCAGATGTGCCGCTTGTCGGTGTCAAAACCGGCGGATCTCGGATAGGGGGTCTCGAGTCGATGGTAACAGGAGACGGGGGACACGATATTTAACCAGGTGAAAGGATCGAGATGGACCTAGAGGGGGGGGGGTGAATAGGTACAAATACAAATTTTAATTGTTACTTGGCAATTTTAGGAAATAGTACGGAATATGAAAGTGAGCCTAACAATTGCAAGTGTGATGCTAAGAGCTAAACAAGATAATCAAGTAATACAAGTAGATGAGTAAGCTAGCACAATATGATATAGGTAAGTGCAGACGAGACAAGTAACCACAAGTAGAGAGTTAAGGTTAGGGATAACCGCAACTCCGAGAGACGAGGATGTAAGCCGATGTTCACTTCCTTGGAGGGAAGCTACATCACCGTTTAGAGAGGTGGGTGTTACCACAAAGGCTCACCCTATTCTCTCTTTGAGACAACACCACGAAGGCGTTTCTCAACCACTAGTGGTAGACCTTGGGGTGGTCTCCAAACCCTTACAAACTTTTCCAGGGGTAATCACAAGGGTCGATTCCTCTTCGAAAGACTCCTACCGCCTAGGAGTCTCCAACCTCCAAAAATAACAAGAACGATGGGGAAAAGCTCAAGACTTGCTCAAGTCATAAATTCCTTTGGTGCAAAGAAGGGGAAGGAGTGGATCTATCACTTGATTGGACAACTTCTCTCAAATGCTCTCAAATCCCTTGGGGATCTAAGATTTGGTGTGGAGGAGTGAGTGTCGGGGAACGTAGCAGAAATTCAAAATTTTCCTACGTGTCACAAAGATCTATCTATGGAGAGACCAGCAATGAGGGGAAGAAGAGTGCATCTACATACCCTTGTAGATCGCTAAGTGGAAGCGTTCAAGTGAACGGGGTTGATGGAGTCATACTCGTCGTGATCCAAATCACCGATGATCCTAGTGCCGAACGGATGACACCTCCGCGTTCAACACACGTACAGCCCGGTGACGTCTCCCATGCCTTGATCCAGCAAGGAGTGAGGGAGAGGTTGAGGAAGACTCCATCCAGCAGCAGCACAACGACGTGGTGGTGATGGAGGAGCGTGGTGATCCAGCAGGGCTTCGCCAAGCACTGCAAGATATGAGGAGAAAGAGAGGTAGGGCTGCACCAACAGGGAGAGATCAAATCGCGTATTGGGCAGCCCCTAGGCCTCACTATTTATAGGAGGAGGGGAGGAGGGTGCACCTCCTCTAGGGTTCCCACCCCTAGGGGGGCGCCAGCCCTAGATGGGAAAAGGGGGGCGGCCAAGAGGGGAGAGGGGGGCGCCCCCCTAGGGTGGGCCTTAGGGCCCATCTAAGCCTAGGGTTTCCCCTTCTCCTCCTTTGCTGCGCCTTGGGCCTTGTGGGAGGCGCACCAGCCCACTCAAGGGCTGGTCCCTTACCACTCTTGGCCCATGCAAGCCTCCGGGGCTGGTGGCCCTACTTGGTGGACCCCCGGGACCCTCCCGGTGGTCCCGGTACGTTACCGATAAACCCCGAAACTTTTCCGGTGACCAAAACAGGACTTCCCATATATAAATCTTTACCTCCGGACCATTCCGGAACTCCTCGTGATGTCCGGGATTTCATCCGGGACTCCGAACAACATTCGGTAACCACATTCAAACTTCCTTTATAACCCTAGCGTCATCGAACCTTAAGTGTGTAGACCCTACGGGTTCGGGAACCATGCAGACATGACCGAGACGTTCTCCGGTCAATAACCAACAGCGGGATCTGGATACCCATGTTGGCTCCCACATGCTCCACGATGATCTCATCGGATGAACCACGATGTCAAGGAATTAATCAATCCCGTATACAATTCCCTTTGTCTATCAGTATGATACTTGCCCGAGATTCGATCGTCGGTATCCCGATACCTTGTTCAATCTCGTTACAGGCAAGTCTCTTTACTCGTTCTGTAACACATCATCCCGTGATCAACTCCTTGTTCATATTGTGCACATTATGATGATGTCCTACCGAGTGGGCCCAGAGATACCTCTCCGTCACACGGAGTGACAAATCCCAGTCTCGATTCGTGCCAACCCAACAGACACTTTCGGAGATACCCGTAGTGTACCTTTATAGTCACCCAGTTACGTTGTGACATTTGGCACACCCAAAGCACTCCTACGGTATCCGGGAGTTGCATAATCTCATGGTCTAAGGAAATGATACTTGACATTATAAAAGCTTTAGCGAACGAACTACACGATCTTTGTGCTAGGCTTAGGATTGGGTCTTGTCCATCACATCATTCTCCTAATGATGTGATCCCGTTATCAACGACATACAATGTCCATGGTCAGGAAACCGTAACCATCTATTGATCAACGAGCTAGTAAACTAGAGGCTTACTAGGGACATGGTGTTGTCTATGTATCCACACATGTATCTGAGTTTCCTATCAATACAATTCTAACATGGATAATAAACGATTATCATGAACAAGGAAATATAATAATAATCTATTTATTATTGCCTCTAGGGCATATTTCCAACAGTCTCCCACTTGCACTAGAGTCAATAATCCAGCTCACATCAATATGTGATTAACACTCAAGGTCACATCCCCATGTGACTAACACCCAAAGAGTTCCGGGTTTGATCATGTTATGCTTGTGAGAGATGTTATAGTCAACGGGTCTGAAACATTCAGATCCGTATGTACTTCGCAAATTTCTGTGTCATCTTGTAGATACAACTACTATGCTACATTTGGAGCCATTCCAAATAACTGTTCTACTATACGAACCCAGTTTACTACTCAGAATAATCTGGATTAATGTCAAAGTTTGCATCGGCGTAATCCTTTACGACGAACTCTTTTACCACCTCCATAATCGAGAAAATCCCTTAGTCCACTAGTTACTAAGGATAACTTTGACCGCTGTCCTGTGATCCATTCTTGGATCACTCTTGTACCCCTTGACTGACTCATGGCGAGGCACATTTCAGATGCGGTACACATCATAGCATACTGTAGAGCCTATGTCTTAAGCATAGGGGACGACCTTCGTCCTTTCTCTCTATTCTGCCGTGGTCGAGCTTTAAGTCTTAACTTCATACCTTACAACTCAGGCAAGAACTCCTCCTTTGACTGATCCATCTTGAACACCTTCAAGATCATGTCAAGGTATGTGCTCATTTGAAAGTACCATTAAGCGTTTTGATCTATCCTTATAGATCTTGATGCTCAATGTTCAAGTAGCTTAATCCAGGCTTTCCATTGAAAAACACTTTTCAAATAACTCTGCATGCTTTCTAGAAATTCTACATCATTTCTGATCAGCAATATGTCATCCACATATACTTATCAGAAATGTCATAGTGCTCCCACTCACTTTATTGTAAATACAAGTTTCTAACAAACTTTGTATAAACCCAAAATCTTTAAAGCATACATTCCAACTCCGAGATGCTTACTCTAGTCCTTAGAAGGATTGCTGGAGCTTTGCATACTTGTTAGCATCTTTCAGGATTGACAAAACCATCCGGTTGTATCACATACAAACTTTCCTCAAAAATCGTCGAGGAAACAATGGTTTTTGGCATCCTATCTGCAAGATTTCATAAATAATGCAGTGACTGCTAATATAATTCCAACAGACTCTTAGCATTGCTACGAGTGAGAAAATCTCATCATAGTCAACTCCTTGAACTTGTCGGAAAACATTTTAACGACAAGTCGAGCTTTCCTAATGGTGACATTTACCATCATTGTCCGTCTTCCTTTTAAAATCCATATGTACCTAACAGCCTTACGACCATCAAGTAGTGCTTCCAAAGTCTACACCAAGGTTGTCAGAATCGTGATTTTGAATCGGATCGGAGCTCTGATGGTAGGATTGCAAATCGTAGAATCTTCACTACCAGGATCGTATAAACGTAGATTCTATGAACTAAAATCGTAGAATCAGAGGGGTTAGTTTGGATCGTAAAGTCGTAGAATCGTATAATAGAATCGTGATTCTGACAACCTTGGTTTACACTTTGTTTTCATATATGGATCCTCTCTCGGATTACATGGCTTCGAGCCATTTATCGGAATCCGGGCCCACCAACGCTTCTCCATAGCTCGTAGGTTCATTGTTGTCTAGCAACATGACTTCCAAGACAGGATTACGTACCACTCTGAAGTAGCACGCATCCTTGTCATCCCACGAGGTTTGGACTTGATCTGAAGTTTCATGATCACTATCATAAGCTTCCACTTCAATTGGTGTAGGTGCCACAGGAACAACTCCCTGTGCCCTGTCACACACTAGTTGAAGAGACGGTTCAATAACCTCATCAAGTCTCCATCATTCTCCCACTCAATTCTTTCGAGAGAAACTTTTCCTCGAGAAAGGACCCGATTCTAGAAACAATCCCTTATTGCTTTCGGATCTGAGACAGGAGGTATATCCAACTATTTCGGGTGTCCTATGAAGATCCATTTATCCGCTTTGGGTTCAAGCTTATCAGCCTAAAACTTTTTCACATAAGCGTCGCAGCCCCAAACTTTTAAGAAATGACAGCTTAGGTTTCTCTAAACCATAGTTCATATGGTGTCATCTCATCGGAATTACGTGGTGCCCTATTTAAAGTGAATGTGGTTGTCTCTAATGCCTAACCCATAAACTATCGTGCTAATTCGATAAGAGACATCATGGTATGCATCATATCCAATAGGGTGCAGTTATGATGTTCGGACACACCATCACACTATGGTGTTCCAGGCTGTATTAGTTGTGAAACAATTTCCACAATGTCTTAATTCTATGCCAAACTCGTAATTCAGATATTCATCTCTATGATCATATCATATATATTTTATCCTCTTGTCACGACGATCTTTCAACTTCACCCTGAAATTACTTGAACCTTTCAATAATTCAGACTCGTGATTCATCAAGTAAATATACTCAACATCTACTCAAATCATCTGTGAAGTAAGACTATAACGATATCCACTACACGCCTCAGCACTCATTGGACTGCACACATCAAAATGTATTACTTCCAACAAGTTGCTTTCTAGTTCCATTTTACTGAAAACGAGGTTTCCAGTCATCTTGCCCATGTGGTATGATTTGCATGTCTCAAGTGATTCAAAATCAAGTGAGTCCAAACGGTCCATTTGCCTGGAGTTTCTTCATGCATATGCACCAATAGACATGGTTCGCATGTCTCAAACTTTTCAAAAACGAGTGAGCCCAAAGATCCATCAACATGGAGCTTCTTCATGCGTTTTATACCGATATGACTTAAGTGGCAGGGCCACAAGTAGGTGGTACTATCATTACTATCTTATATCTTTTGGCATGAACATGTGTATCACTACGATCGAGATTCAATGAACCATTCATTTTAGGTGCAATACCATTGAAGGTATTATTCAAATAAATAGAGTAACCGTTATTCTCCTTAAATGAATAACCGTATTGCGATAGACATAATCCAATCATGTCTATGCTTAAAACACCAATCTCAGTGGTAGAGGGAGCGTGCGATGCTTGATCATATCAACATTGGAAACACTTCCAACACATATCGTCAGCTCACCTTTAGCTAGTCTCCGTTTATTCCGTAGCTTTTATTTCGAGTTACTAACACTTAGAAACCGAACCGGTATCTAATACCCTGGTGCTACTAGGAGTACTAGTAAAGTAGACATCAACACAATGTATATCCAATATACTTCTATCGACCTTGCCAGCCTTCTAATCTACCAAGTATCTAGGGTAATTCTGCTCCAGTGGCTGTTCCCCTTATTACAGAAGCACTTAGTCTCGGGTTTGGGTTCAACCTTGGGTTTCTTCACTAGAGTAGCAGCTGAATTGCCGTTTCATGAAGTATCCCTTCTTGCCCTTGCCCATCTTGAAACTAGTGGTTTCACCAACCATCAACAATTGATGCTCCTTCTTGATTTCTACTTTTGTGGTGTCAAACATCGTGAATATCTCAAGGATCATCATATATGTCCCTGATATATTATAGTTCATCACGAAGCTCTAGCAGCTTGGTGGTAATGACTTCAGAGAAACATCACTTTCTCATCTGGAAGATTAACTCCCACTCAATTCAAATGATTGTTCTACTCAGACAATCTGAGCACAAGCTCAACAATTGAGCTTTTCTCCCTTAGTTTGCAGGCTAAGAAAATCGTCGGAGGTCTTATACCTCTTGACGTGGGCACGAGCCTGAAATTCCAATTCCAGCCCTCGAAACTTCTCATATGTTTCGCGACGTTTCAAAATGTCTTCGGTGCCTCAACTCTAAACCGTTTAATTGAACTATCACGTAGTTATCAAAATGTGTATGTTAGATGTTCGCAACATCCACAGACGACGTTCGAGGTTCAGCACACTGAGCGGTGCATTAAGGACACAAGCCTTCTATGAAGCAATGAGGGCAATCCTCAGTTTTCGGACCTAGTCCGCATAATTGCTACTATCAACTTTCAACTAAATTTTCTCTAGGAACATATCTAAACAGTAGAACTGAAGCGCGAGCTACGACATAATTTGCGAAGACCTTTTGACTATGTTCAGGATAATTAAGTTCATCTTATGAACTCCCACTCAGATAGACATCCCTCTAGTCATCTAAGTGATTACATGATCCGAGTCAACTAGGCCGTGTCCGATCATCACGTGAGACGGACTAGTCAACATCGGTGAACATCTTCATGTTGATCGTATCTACCATACGACTCATGCTCGACCTTTCGGTCTTCTGTGTTCCGAGGCCATGTCTGTACATGCTAGGCTCGTCAAGTCAACCTAAGTGTTTCGCATGTGTAAATCTGGCTTACACCCGTTGTATGCGAACGTAAGAATCTATCACACCCGATCATCATGTGGTGCTTTGAAGCGACGGACTTTCGCAACGGTGCATAGTTAGGGGGAACACTTTCTTGAAATTTTAATGAGGGATCATCTTATTTACTACCGTCGTTCTAAGCAAATAAGATGTATAAACATTATAAACATCACATGCAATCAAATAGTGACATGATATGGCCAATATCACTTTGCTCCTTTTAATCTCCATCTTCGGGGCTCCATGATCATCATCGTTACCCGCATGACACCATGATCTCCATCATCGTGTCTTCATGAAGTTGTCTCGCCAACTGTTACTTCTACTACTACAGCTAACGGTTAGCAATAAAGTAAAGTAATTACATGACATTTATGTTGACACGCAGGTCATAAATAAATTAAGACAACTCCTATGGCTCCTGCCGGTTGTCATACTCATCGACATGCAAGTCGTGATTCCTATTACAAGAACATGATCAATCTCATACATCACATATCATTCATCACATTCTTCTTGGCCATATCACATCACATAGCATACCCTGCAAAAACAAGTTAGACGTCCTCTAATTGTTGTTTGCATGTTTTACGTGGCTGCTATGGGTTTCTAGCAAGAACGTTTCTTAGCTACGCAAAACCACAACGTGATATGCCAATTGCTATTTACCCTTCATAAGGACCCTTTTCATTGAATCCGATCCGACTAAAGTGGGAGAGACAGACACCCGCCAGCCACCTTATGCAACTAGTGCATGTCAGTCGGTGGAACCGGTCTCACGTAAGCATACGTGTAAGGTTGGTCTGGGCCGCTTCATCCCACAATGCCGCCGAATCAAGATTGGACTAGTAACGGTAAGCATATTGAACAAAATCAATGCCCACAACTACTTTGTGTTCTACTCGTGCATAGAATCTATGCAATAGACCTAGCTCTGATACCACTGTCGGGGAACGTAGCAGAAATTCAAAATTTTCCTACGTGTCACAAAGATCTATCTATGGAGAGACCAGCAACGAGGGGAAGAAGAGTGCATCTACATACCCTTGTAGATCGCTAAGCGGAAGCGTTCAAGTGAACGGGGTTGATAGAGTCGTACTCGTCGTGATCCAAATCACCAATGATCCTAGTGCCGAACGGACGGCACCTCCGCGTTCAACACACATACAGCCCGATGACGTCTCCCATACCTTGATCCAGCAAGGAGTGAGGGAGAGGTTGAGGAAGACTCCATCCAGAAGCAGCACAACGGCGTGGTGGTGATGGAGGAGCGTGGTGATCCAGCAGGGCTTTGCCAAGCACTGCAAGATATGAGGAGAAAGAGAGGTAGGGCTGCACCAATAGGGAGAGATCAAATCGCGTATTGGGCAGCCCCTAGGCCTCACTATTTATAGGAGGAGGGGAGGAGGGTGCGCCCCCTCTAGGGTTCCCACCCCTAGGGGGGGCGGCAGCCCTAGATGGGAAAAGGGGGGCGGCCAAGAGGGGAGAGGGGGGCGCCCCCTAGGGTGGGCCTTAGGGCCCATCTAAGCCTAGGGTTTCCCCTTCTCCTCCTTTGCTGCGCCTTGGGCCTTGTGGGAGGCGCACCAGCCCACTCAAGGGCTGGTCCCTTACCACTCTTGGCCCATGCAAGCCTCCGGGGCTGGTGGCCCTACTTGGTGGACCCCCGGGACCCTCCCGGTGGTCCCGGTACGTTACCGATAAACTCCGAAACTTTTCCGGTGACCAAAACAGGACTTCCCATATATAAATCTTTACCTCCGGACCATTCCGGAACTCCTCGTGACGTCCGGGATATCATCCGGGACTCCGAACAACATTCGGTAACCACATACAAACTTCCTTTATAACCCTAGCGTCATCGAACCTTAAGTGTGTAGACCCTACGGGTTCGGGAACCATGCAGACATGACCGAGACGTTCTCCGGTCAATAACCAACAGCGGGATATGGATACCCATGTTGGCTCCCACATGCTCCACGATGATCTCATCAGATGAACCACGATGTCAAGGACTTAATCAATCCCGTATACAATTCCCTTTGTCTATCGGTATGATACTTGCCCGAGATTCCATCGTCGGTATCCCGATACCTTGTTCAATCTCGTTACAGGCAAGTCTCTTTACTCGTTCTGTAACACATCATCCCGTGATCAACTCCTTGATCACATTGTGCACATTATGATGATGTCCTACCGAGTGGGCCCAGAGATACCTCTCCGTCACACGGAGTGACAAATCCCAGTCTCGATTCGTGCCAACCCAACAGACACTTTCGGAGATACTCGTAGTGTACCTTTATAGTCACCCAGTTACGTTGTGACATTTGGCACACCCAAAGCACTCCTACGGTATCCGGGAGTTGCATAATCTCATGGTCTAAGGAACACTTTGTGTGCTACCAAACGTCACAACGTAACTAGGTGATTATAAAGGTGCTCTACAGGTGTCTCCAAAGGTACATGTTGGGTTAGCGTATTTCGAGATTAGGATTTGTCGCTCCGATTGTCGGAGAGGTATCTCTGGGCCCTCTCGGTAATACACATCACTTAAGCCTTGCAAGAAATGCAACTAATAAGTTAGTTGCAAGATGATGTATTATGGAACGAGTAAAGAGACTTGCCGGTAATGAGATTGAACTAGGTATTGAGATACTGACGATCGAATCTCGGGCAAGTAACATACTGATGACAAAGGGAACAACGTATGTTGTTATGCGGTCTGACCGATAAAGATCTTCGTAGAATATGTAGGAGCCAATATGAGCATCCAGGTTCCGCTATTGGTTATTGACCGATGATGTGTCTCGGTCATGTCTACATTGTTCTCGAACCCGTAGGGTCCGCACGCTTAACGTTACGATGACAGTTTCATTATGAGTTTATATATTTTGATGTACCAAAGGTTGTTCGGAGTCCCGGATGTGATCATGGACTTGATGAGGAGTCTCAAAATGGTCGAGACATAAAGATCGATATATTGGACGACTATATTTGGACACCAGAAAGGTTCCGGGTAAGATTGGGACAATACTGGATCACCAGGAGGTTATCGGAACCCCCTGGGAGGTATATGGGCCTTATTGGGCCTTAGTGGAAAGGAGGGGAAAGGAGCAAGGGAGGGGGCGCGCCCCCCCATGCCCAATCCGAATTGGGAGGGGGGCCAGCCCCCCTTTCCTTCCTCCCTCCTTCCTCTTCCTTCCCTCTCCTACTCCTAATAGGAAAAAGGGGAGTCCTACTCCCGGTGGGAGTTGGACTCCCCCCCTTGGGCGCGCCACCCTCCTTGGCTGGCCCCCTCCTCCACTCCTTTATATACGGGGGCAGGGGGCACCCCAGAGACACAACAATTGATCATTGATCTCTTAGCCGTGTGCGGTGCCCCCTCCACCATAATCCTCGATAATATTGTAGCGGTGCTTAGGCGAAGCCCTGCGACGGTAGAACATCAAGATCGTCACCACGCCGTCGTGCTGACGGAACTCATCCCCGACACTTTGCTGGATCGGAGTCCGGGGATTGTCATCAAGCTGAACGTGTGCAAAAACTCGAAGGTGCCGTAGTTTCGGTGCTTGATCGGTTGGGCCGTGAAGACGTACGACTACATCAACCGCGTTGTTATAACTCTTCCGCTTCCGGTCTACGAGGGTACGTAGACAACACTCTCCCCTCTCGTTGCTGTGCATCACCATGATCTTGCGTGTGCGTAGGAATTTTTTTGAAATTACTACGTTCCACAATAGTGGCATCCGATCCTAGGTTTTATGTGTTGATGTCATATGCACGAGTAGAACACAAGTGAGTTGTGGGCGATATAAGTCATACTGCTTACCAGCATGTCATACTTTGGTTCGGCGGTATTGTTGGATGAAGCGGCCCGGACCGATATTACGCGTACGCTTACGCGATACTGGTTCTACCGACGTGCTTTGCGCACAGGTGGCTGGCGGGTGTCAGTTTCTCCAACTTTAGTTGAACTGAGTGTGGCTACGCCCGGTCCTTGCGAAGGTTAAAACAGCACCAACTTGACAAACTATCATTGTGGTTTTGATGCGTAGGTAAGAACGGTTCTTGCTAAAAGCCCGTAGCAGCCACGTAAAACTTGCAACAACAAAGTAGAGGATGTGTAACTTGTTTTTGCAGGGCATGTTGTGATGTGATATGGTCAAGACATGATGCTAAATTTTATTGTATGAGATGATCATGTTTTGTAACCGAGTTTCGGCAACTGGCAGGAGCCATATGGTTGTCGCTTTATTGTATGCAATGCAATTGCGCTGTAATGCTTTACTTTATCACTAAGCGGTGGCGATAGTCGTGGAAGCATAAGATTGGCGAGACGACAAGGATGCTACGATGGTGATCAAGGTGTCGCGCCGGTGACGATGGTGATCATGACGGTGCTTCGGAAATGGAGATCACAAGCACAAGATGATGATGGCCATATCATATCACTTATATTGATTGCATGTGATGTTTATCTTTTATGCATCTTATCTTGCTTTGATTGATGGTAGCATTATAAGATGATCTCTCACTAAATTTCAAGATAAAAGTGTTCTCCCTAAGTATGCACCGTTGCCAAAGTTCGTCGTGCCCGGACACCACGTGATGATCGGGTGTGATAAGTTCTACGTCCATCTACAACGGGTGCAAGCCAGTTTTGCACACGCAGAATACTCAGGTTAAACTTTACGAGCCTAGCATATGCAGATATGGCCTCGGAACACTGGAGACCGAAAGGTTGAGCGTGAATCATATAGTAGATATGATCAACATAATGATGTTCACCATTGAAAACTACTCCATTTCACGTGATGATCGGTTATGGTTTAGTTGATTTGGATTGCGTGATCACTTAGAAGATTAGAGGGATGTCTTTCTAAGTGGGAGTTCTTAAGTAATATGATTAATTGAACTTAAATTTATCATGAACTTAGTCCTGGTAGTATTAGCATATCTATGTTGTAGATCAATAGCTCGCGTTTAGCTCCCCTGTTTTATTTTTGATATGTTCCTAGAGAAAACTAAGTTGAAAGATGTTAGTAGCAATGATGCGGATTGGATCCGTGATCTGAGGTTTATCCTCACTGCTGCACAGAAGAATTATGTCCTTAATGCACCGCTAGGTGACAGACCTATTGCAGGAGTAGATGCAGACGTTATGAACGTTTGGCTAGCTCAATATGATGACTACTTGATAGTTTAGTGCACCATGCTTAAACGGCTTAGAATCGGGACTTCAAAGACGTTTTGAACGTCATGGATCATATGGATGTTCTGGAGTTGAAGTTAATATTTCAAGCAAATGCCCGATTTGAGAGATATGAAGTCTCCAACAAGTTCTATAGCTAAAAGATGGAGGAGAATAGATCAAGCAGTGAGCATGTGTTCAGATTGTCTGGGTACTACAATCGCTTGAATCAAGTGGGAGTTAATCTTCCAGATAAAATAGTGATTGACAGAATTCTCTAGTCACCATCACCAAGTTAGTAGAACTTCATGATGAACTATGATATGCAAGGGATGATGAAAACGATTCCTGAGGTTTTCATGATGATGAAATCGATGAAGGTAGAAATCAAGAAAGAGCATCAAGTGTTGATGATTAACAAGACCACTAGTTTCAAGAAAAGGGCAAAGGGAAAAAGGGAACTTCAAGAAGAACGGCAAGCAAGTTGCTGCTCAAGTGAAGAAGCCCAAGTCTGGTCCTAAGCCTGAGACTAAGTGCTTCTACTGCAAAGGGACTGGTCACTGGAAGCGGAACTGCCCCAAGTATTTGGCGGATAAGAAGGATGGCAAAGTGAACAATGGTATATTTGATATACAGATTATTGATGTGTATTTTACTAGTGTTCATAGCAACCCCTCGGTATTTGATACCGGTTCAGTTGCTAAGAATAGTAACTCGAAACGGGATTTGCAGAATGAACAGAGACTAGTTAAGGGTGAAGTGACGATGTGTATTGGAAATGGTTCCAAGATTGATATGATCATCATCGCACACTCCCTATACTTTCGGGATTAGTGTTAAACCTACTATAAATGTTATTTAGTGTTTGCGTTGAGCATAAATATGATTGGATCATGTTTATTGCAATACGGTTATTCATGTAAGTTAGAGAATAATTGTTGTTCTGTTTACATGAATAAAACCTTCTATGGTCATACACCCAATGAAAATGGTTTGTTGGATCTCGATTGTAGTGATACACATTTTCATAATATTGAAGCCAAAAGATGCAAAGTTAATAATGATAGTGCAACTTATTTATGGCACTGCCGTTTAGGTCATATTGATGTAAAGCGCATGAAGAAAATCCATGCTGATGGGCTTTTGGAATCACTTGATTATGAATCAGTTGATGCTTGCGAACCATGCCTCATGGGCAAGATGACTAAGACTCTGTTCTCCGGAACAATGGAGTGAGCAAAAGATTTGTTGGAAATCATACATACTGATGTATGTGGTCCGATGAATATTGAGGCTCGCGGCAGGTATCATTATTTTCTGATCTTCACAGATGATTTGAGCAGATATGAGTATATCTACTTGATGAAACACAAGTCTGAAACATTTGAAAAGTTCAAAGAATTTCAGAGTGAAGTGGAGAATCATCGTAACAAAAATAAAAGTTTCTATGATATGATCGCAGAAGTAAAATATTTGAGTTACGAGTTTGGCCTTTAGTTAAAACAATGTGAAATAGTTTCACTACTCACGCCACCTGGAACACCACAGTGTAATGGTGTGTCCGAACGTCATAACCGTAATTTATTAGATATAGTACGATCTATGATGTCTCTTATCGATCTACCACTATCATTTTGGGGTTATGCATTAGAGACAGCTACATTCACGTAAATAGGGCACCATCTAAATCCGTTGAGACGACACCATATGAACTATGGTTTGGCAAGAAACCTAAGCCGTCGTTTCTTAAAGTTTGAGGTTGCAATGCTTATGTGAAAAAGTTTCAACCTGATAAGCTCAAACCCACATCGGAGAAGTGCGTCTTCATAGGATACCCAAAAGAAAATGTTGGGTACACCTTCTGTCACAGATCCGAAGGCAAGTTATTCGTTGTTGAGAATGGATCCTTTCTAGAGAAGGAGTTTCTCTCGAAAGAAGTGAGTGGGAGGAAAGTAGAACTTGATGAGGTAACTGTACCTGCTCCCTTATTGGAAAGTAGTTCATCATAGAAATCTGTTCCTGTGACTACTACACCAATTAGTGAGGAAGCTAATGATGATGATCATGTAACTTCAGATCAAGTTACTACCGAACCTCGTAGGTAAACCAGAGTGATATCTGCACCAGAGTGGTACGGTAATCCTGTTCTAGAGGTCATGTTACTTGACCATGACGAGCCTACAAACTATGAGGAAGTGATGATGAGCCCAGATTCCGCGAAATGACTTGAGGCCATGAAGTCTGAGATGAGATCCATGTATGAGAACAAAGTATGGACTTTGATTGACTTGCCCATTGATTGGCGAGCCATTGATATTAAATGGATCTTCAAGAGGAAGACAGAGGCTGATAGTAGTGTCACTATCTACAAAGCTAGAATTGTCACAAAAGGTTTTCGACAAGTTTAAGGTGTTGACCACGATGAGAATTTCTCACTCGTATCTATGCTTAAGTCTGTCCGAATCATGTTAGCAATTGCCACATTTTATGAAATCTGGCAAATGGATAAACAAAACTGCATTCCTTAATGGATTTATTAAAGAAGAGTTGTATATGATGCAACCAAAAGGTTTTGTCAATCCTAAAGGTGCTAACAAAATATGCAAGCTCTAGTGATCCATCTATGGACTGGTGCAAGCATCTCGGAGTTGGAATATATGCTTTGATAAGTTGATCAAAGCATATAGTTTTATACAGACTTGCGGTGAAGCCTGTATTTACAAGAAAGTGAGTGGGAGCACTACAACATTTGTGATAAATATATGTGAATGACATATTGTTGATCGGAGATAATGTAGAATTATTCTGCAAAGCATAAAGGAATGTTTGAAAGGATTTTTTCAAAGAAAGACCTCGGTGAAGCTGCTTACATATTGAGCATCAAGATCTACATAGATAGATCAAGACGCTTGATAAGTTTTTCAATGAGTACATACCTTGACAAGATTTTGAAGTAGTTCAAAATGGAACAGTCAAAGAAGGAGTTCTTGCATGTGTTACAAGGTGTGAAGTTGAGTAAGACTCAAAAACCCGACCACGGCAGAAGATAGAGAGAGAATGAAAGTCATTCCCTATGCCTCAGCCATAGGTTCTGTAAAGTATGCCATGCTGTGTATCGGACCTATTGTATACCCTGCCCTGAGTTTGGCACGGGAGTACAATAGTGATCTAGGAGTAGATCACTGCACATTGGTCAAAATTATCCTTAGTGGAATAAGGATATGTTTCTCGATTATGGAGGTGACAAAAGGTTCGTCGTAAAGGGTTACGTCGATGCAAGTTTTGACACTGATCCAGATGACTCAAAGTCTCAATCTGGATACATATTGAAAGTGGGAGCAATTAGCTAGAGTAGCTCCGTGCAGAGCATTGTTGACATAGAAATTTGCAAAATACATACAGATCTGAATGTAGCAGACTCGTTGACTAAACTTCCCTCACAAGCAAAACACGATCACACCTTAGTACTCTTTGGGTATTAATCACATAGCGATGTGAACTAGATTATTTGACTCTAGTAAACCCTTTGGGTGTTGGTCACATGACGATGTGAACTATGGGTGTTAATCACATGGTGATGTGAACTATTGATGTTAAATCACATGGCGATGTGAACTAGATTATTGACTCTAGTGCAAGTGGGAGACTGAAGGAAATATGCCCTAGAGGCAATAATAAAGTTATTATTTATTTCTTTATATCATGATAAATGTTTATTATTCATGCTAGAATTGTATTAACCGGAAACATAATACATGTGTGAATACATAGACAAACAGTATGTCACTAGTATGCCTCTACTTGACTAGCTCGTTGAATCAAAGATGGTTAAGTTTCCTAGCCATAGACATGAGTTGTCATTTGATTAACGGGATCACATCATTAGAGAATGATATGATTGACTTGACCCATTCCGTTAGCATAGCACTTGATCGTTTAGTTTGTTGCTATTGCTTTCTTCATGACTTATACATGTTCCTATGACTATGAAATTATGCAACTCCCGTTTACCGGAGGAACACTTTATGTGCTACCAAACGTCACAACGTAACTGGGTGATTATAAAGGTGCTCTACAGGTGTCTCTAAAGGTACATGTTGGGGTGGCGTATTTCGAGATTAGGATTTGTCGCTCCGATTGTCGGAGAGGTATCTCTGGGCCCTCTCGGTAATACACATCACTTAAGCCTTGCAAGCAATGCAACTAATAAGTTAGTTGCAAGATGATGTATTACGGAACGAGTAAAGAGACTTGCCGGTAACGAGATTGAACTAGGTATTGAGATACTGACGATCGAATCTCGGGCAAGTAACATACCGATGACAAAGGGAACAACGTATGTTGTTATGCGGTCTGACCGATAAAGATCTTCGTAGAATATGTAGGAGCCAATATGAGCATCCAGGTTCCGCTATTGGTTATTGACCAGAGACGTGTCTCGGTCATGTCTACATTGTTCTCGAACCCGTAGGGTCCGCACGCTTAACGTTACGATGATAGTTTCATTACGAGTTTATATATTTTGATGTACCGAAGGTTGTTCGGAGTCCCGGATGTGATCACGGACTTGACGAGGAGTCTCGAAATGGTCGAGACATAAAGATCGATATATTGGACGACTATATTTGGACACCGGAAAGGTTCCGGGTAAGATTGGGACAATACCGGATCACCAGGAGGTTATCGGAACCCCCTGGGAGGTATATGGGCCTTATTGGGCCGTAGTGGAAAGGAGGGGAAAGGAGCAAGGGAGGGGGCGCCCCCCCCAAGCCCAATCCGAATTGGGTGGGTGGCCGGCCCCCCCTTTCCTTCCTCCCTCCTTCCTCTTCCTTCCCTCTCCTACTCCTAATAGGAAAAAGGGGAGTCCTACTCCCGGTGGGAGTTGGACTCCCCCCTTGGGCGCGCCACCCTCCTTGGCCGGCCCCTCCTCCACTCCTTTATATACGGGGGCAGGGGGGCACCCCAGAGACACAACAATTGATCATTGATCTCTTAGCCGTGTGCGGTGCCCCCCTCCACCATAATCCTCGATAATATTGTAGCGGTGCTTAGGCGAAGCCCTGCGATGGTAGAACATCAAGATCGTCACCACGCCGTCGTGCTGACGGAACTCATCCCCGACACTTTGCTGGATCGGAGTCCAGGGATCGTCATCGAGCTGAACGTGTGCAAAAACTCGGAGGTGCCGTAGTTTCGGTGCTTGATCGGTCGGGCCGTGAAGACGTACGACTACATCAACCGCGTTGTTATAACGCTTCCGCTTCCGGTCTACGAGGGTACGTAGACAACACTCTCCCCTCTCGTTACTATGCATCACCATGATCGTGCGTGTGCGTAGGAACTTTTTTGAAATTACTACGTTCCACAACAAGATAATCAAGATAACATCAGATTTAGAATAGGCTTCACAAAGATTCATCTCTCATAGCATATAACATAAGTCGGTACAAACATATCATAAATTCAATAACAGGTTAATCACATAGCATGAGTTCGATAACAAGATAATAAGATAATATCATAGCATCATATCACATAAATAAGTGCCTACTCCCCCTTGGTAGCAAATACCCAAAAGGAGGTGTCATAACAACATCAAAGAGCATCATCGTCATCATCATCATGAGCACCACTACCACCAGCCTCGTCAAGGAAGTCAGCCCACTCAGGACCCGAAGGAAAGCCGAAGTCAGAAGGTGGATCATCAGGAAGACGTTCATCGTCACTCACATCGTAAACTCCGGAGTCTCTCAGACGAGCCTTCAAAGCATTCTTGGAGGTGACCAAGCGTGTGAAAACGTCGTGATTTTGAGAGAAATGAAATGTAAACATCTTCATCATGGCAGAGTGAGCTTTCCCAAGAAAGTGAGAGATGCGACCAAAAGGTGCGGAGTGGGAAGAAGTAGACCGAGTGGTGGAAGAAGGAACACTAGCCGGGGTATGACGAGCAGGAGCAGAAGAGTCCTTGGGAACCCAATCATCCGCCATGTGAGATGGAATGACCCACCGTTCGTGCAAGTGAGTGCGGGCAATGGGAAACGGAGCAACACTCTTGATAAATGCCTGAAGAAAGGGGGCATGAGGAAAGGCTCGCTTGTGTTGAAAACAGGCCAGACGGATCTCATGCCACAGAAAATGAGGGATATTTATCTTCCCTTTGGGAGACACATAGAGGCGATGCATGAGATCAATGCAGTAGCTTTTACATGACCCCTTGTCACCCATCTTGGGATATATGGTGGGAATAACACACTGAAAAATGATGTAGAAGGGTGAGCGCCAAATTGAAACTTGGTTCAGGCCCTTTTGTTTCTCCTGATTAGACATTTCACTTATGGGCTTGAGAAGATCCGCATAGACCTCTATGCCCTTGGGCCTATGGTTAGGGTCATCCTTATGGATTTTGAACCCTGTGTCAGGAAAACCAAGAGGAGCAACAAATTGAGCATAGGATGCCGTGAGCATGGTGTCGGAGGTCATCCAAGTGATAGTTTTATCAGGACCAAAGTAACAAGTGGCATAGAATTGATGAATTGCAGCATGGTTAAAATCATGCTAGAATTCAAATGGTGCAACAAGACTGGAGGACTCAATGAGCTCAATAGCTCCCGGATATTTCGCCGGATGAGTGCGGATATGCTCTAAGTTGATGCACATATGGATAGATAAACCTTTAGGAATGACTATAGTGGTGAAAATGTCGGCTTGGACATTTGTGCGAAAATGAGCATCCTGTGAATCGCTAAGAACAGTGAATTGATCTACATCACGATGAAGCTTAAGGTAAGAAGCGACGGGAACCTCATTGATTAATGATGCGGATATGAGGGAGTGGAGGTTCAAGAGAGATGCGACGGGCAGCACGTTGAGGTTGTACTGGAGGAGGAGGAGGCTTGAATGTGGGCCGACGAGTTCCAGGCTTGGGTGCAGTGGTGCGAACAGCAACATAAGCGGGTTCCTCAATTTCTTCCAATTCATCCTCGTAGTCGGATTCTTCCGCCGAAGAGGCGCTAGTGGAGCCGCGAGGGTGAGCGACACGCTTCCGAGGACGAGCGCGCTCCTGCGAATCATCGGACACGACGAGACGGATGAGAGCCCCCAGCGGTGACCTGCTTGCGAGCAGAGCGCTTTGTCCGTGGCATTGCTACCTAGGGAAGGAGGAGACTCCAAATCTTAACAATCACCATAGATCAAGAAGGTTAGAGCAATGGGGGGGGGGGAAAGGAAAATAGCAGTTGCTACCTTGGGAGGTCGAGGAGAAGATGCGACGGAGAAGAGGTTTCCCCCGACGCCGGCCGGGTCGAGAGAAGGGCGGCCGGAGGCCCGACGACAGCCGGAAGGGCCCATCGGGGTCCCGGCGGCGAGGGGCCCAGCCCGTGAACGCGGCAAGGAGAGAGTGCGGTGGCGGCGGCGAGAGGAGGAGTGGAGAGAAATTAGGTTTAGAGACGACCGGACCACACGCCCCAGTATATATAGGCGGGCGAGAAATGTACCGGACATCCGGTGTGAACCGGACGTCCGGGACCTGAGAGGGCAACCTGATACGAGAAGTAGCGGACGACCAGCAAAAACGGACGTCCGACACGTTTAGTCAGAGCAGTAATTAACGGAAGTCCAGTTACAGCGGATGACCGACAATAGGGCACCAGAGAAATTTGTACGGATGACCGGCACAGATCGGACGACCGGTGCAAGAGCACCAGAAAGGATTTGACAGACGTATGGTATTGACGGACGTCCGGTGGCATTTTTTTAATATCTTTTTGAGGAAGACTAGGGTGCCATAGTTGGTGCTAATGACAATGATGGAGAGATGATGAGTGAAATATGTAGTAGGATGCAAGGACACCCTAGGTGAAGCAATGAGTTTCCTAAACCAACAATAATAAACACACATACTGCTCACATGTTGTTCTAATGACAAGGCGGTGGCTGATGCCACCATGTATGAGTATACGTGACATGACACTGCAAATATTTGAACTTTGGGTCCATAATCACTACGCCATCATTGAAAGCACCATAGTTAGAGTAACATGGTAGCTTTGAGAGTGTTTGTTCTTTTTATGCATTTCATAGGGTGAGAGAACACATGAGTTGAGTGTCTCCCCCTAAATATATGCCTACATAGAGACAGGACATTATGACAATGCATGCATGAGTACTAGTTTTCACATAATGTTGTCAAGCTCCAAGATACCAAGTTCACGCCTAAGTTGACAAAATCTTGCCTCATCCAATGGCTTGGTGAAAATATCTGCAAGTTGCATATCTGTGCCAACATGAGCAATGTCAATATCACCCTTCTCCACATGATCTCTCAGGAAGTGGTACCTAATGTCAATGTGCTTGGTGCGGGTATGATCTTTGGGGTTCTCAGCAATATTAATGGCACTTTCATTATCACATAGAAGAGGCACATGTCTATAGGTGATACCGTAATCCTTCAAACTTTGCCTCATCCATAGTAACTGAGTTGCACAACTGGCGGTTGCAACATATTCAGCTTCGGCAGTGGGGAGGGCAACACAACTTTGCTTCTTCGAGGACCAACTTACCAAGGAGCGTCCAAGAAATTGACATGCACCGGAGGTGGATTTACGATCTACTTTGTCTCCAGCCCAATCCGCATCCGTGTACCCAATGAGATCAAACTTAGCATCCTTGGGGTACCATAGACCCAACTTTGGGGTGTGAACAAGGTATCTAAGAATATGCTTAACCGCCTTATGATGGCTTTCCCTAGGGGAAGCTTGAAATCTAGCACACATGCATACACTAAACATGATGTCTGGTCTAGATGCACAAAGATAAAGCAATGAACCAATCATAGAGCGGCATTTAGATGGGTCGAAGGGGATACCGTTTGAGTCTTCAGTGAGTACAGTTTTGGTTGGCATGGGGGTCTTACATGTGCTAGCATCAGACATGCCAAATTTTGCTAGGATATCCTTGAGGTATTTGGCTTGAGACAAGAAAATTCCTTCTTGAAATCGTTGAATTTGAAAACCGAGGAAGAACTTCAAATCCGCATTGAGTGACATTTCAAAATTCTTGGTCATTGATGCCGCAAACTTCTTGCATAAATGAATGTTAGGAGAACCAAAAATGATATCATCTACATAGATTTGGCATAAGATCAAATCACCTTTGTCCCTCTTAGTAAAAAGAGTGGGATCGATCACCCCTCTCACAAAACCATCATCGAGTAGAAACTTCTTAAGATGATCATACCAAGCACGTGGTGCTTGTTTGAGGCCATACAAAGCCTTATGAAGTTTATACACATAGTCTTTGTGACCGGGATCAACGAACCCAGGTGGTTGTGATACATATACTTCTTCTTGTAGAGGACCGTTAAGGAAATCACTCTTCACATCCATTTGATGTAATGTAAAGCCATTGAAAGCAGCATAAGCAAAGTAAGATGCGAATGGATTCAAGACGGGCAACGGGGGCAAAGGTCTCACCAAAGTCCAAACCTTCAACTTGTGAGTGCCCTTGTGCCACTAACCTTGCCTTGTTGCGGATGATTACGCCATTCTCATCTTGCTTGTTCTTGAAAATCCACTTTGTTCCAATGACGTTGTGTTCCATAGTTGGCCTCTTGACTAATGACCACACTTGATTGTGCTCAAAACTATTCAACTCTTCTTGCATAGCAATAAGCCAATCGTTGTCTATCAACGCATCTTGTACCTTGAGAGGCTCAACACTAGACACAAAAGAGAAGTGGGCACAAAAGTTTGTCAATTGTTTACGAGTGACTCTACCTTCCGATATGCCGGTGAGGATTTTATCAACATCAACATGACCGGCCACTCGAGGCATGATGGAGGTTAAGGTTTCGCGAGGTTCAACTTCATGTCCATCATCCACGTCCTCAACATATGGATCATTAATGTGTCATAGAAAATCTTCTTCTTCTTCTTCTTGCATTTGTTGAGGTTCATTGTCAATGATTGCACTTTCTTGTTCTTTCCCTTGAGGATGATCTTGTTCTTGATGATTATCATGAAGAGGAACTTGATCATCATCTTGTACTTGGACTAAGGGCATTGATTGAGTAATAGGTGCTTGTGGTGGTATGGGTGTGGAAGTAGTTTGATGGTGTGTGAGGCCTTCATCTTCTTCTTCATCATCATGAGGGTCTTGTTCCATTGGAAGAAGTGCACCAACACCCATCGTCAAGATATCTTGAGAAGAATCTTCTTCACCTACATCACTTAGATCAACTTGCTCCCCATGGGAGCCATTAAATTCATCAAACACCATGTCACAAGTTTCTACAACACATCCATTGGATTTGCTGTAGACTCTATAGGCGTGAGAGTTTGATCCATAACCAACAAATATGCCCTCAATGGTTTTAGATTGAAATTTTCCTAACCGCTCTCTTTTGTTGAGGATGAAGCATTTACACGCAAATAGACGAAAGTACTTGACATTTGGCTTGTTCCCGGTTAGGAGCTCATATGGAGTCTTTTCCAATATCGTGCAGAGGAAGAGCCGGTTTGAAGCAGGACATGCAGTGTTGATGGCCTCGGCCCAAAAACTATGTGGCGACTTCTATTCATCCAACATGGACCTTGCCATCTCCACAAGGGTGCGGTTCTTCCTTTCTGCAACACCATTTTGTTGGGGAGTGTATGGAGCTGAATATTGATGCTCAATCCCTTCATCACTAAGAAATCCTTCCAAGGTGTAATTCCTGAACTCGGAACCATTATCACTTCTTATTGCCATGATTTCTTTGTCAAACTTGCATTGTGCTTGCTTGGCAAAATCAATGAAGGTGATCTTCGTCTCGTCTTTGGACTTGAGGAAAAACACCCATGTGTATCTTGAGTAATCATCCACAATGACAAGTCCATAATTTTTCCCACCAAGACTATCCCATGAAGGAGGCCCAAACAGATCCACATGAAGGAGCTCCAAAGGCCTTGAAGTAGACACAATATTCTTGGGTGGGTGCTTTGATTGATGTTGCTTCCCGGCTATGCATGCACTACCCACACGATCTTTCTCAAAAGAAACATTTGTTATTCCAAGGATGTGATTTCCCTTTAAGAGATCTTGAAGATTTCTCATGCTGACATGGGCTAGTCGGCGATGCCATAGCCACCCCTTGTCAGCCTTGGCCATTAGACAAGTTGCATGGAATGTGCTCTCTTTCGAGAAATCAACCGTGTAAAGGTTGCCATCCAACTCTCCAACAAAGGCCACTTCGAGAGTATCTCTCTTAAAGACATTCACATCCGTTAGTCCAAATAGTGTATCATAACCAATAGAGGCCAATTGGCGAACAGAAAGCAAATGGTATTTAAGGGATTGGACAAGCATGACATTTGCAAGAGACATGTCATTTGTGATAGCCACCTTACCCAAACCGAGTACCCGTCCTTTTGATCCTCCACCAAACATAATGCTCATAAATGGTTGAATAGCTTCCATGAAATCGTAGAGCAACTTGCTATCTCCGGTCATATGATTGGTACATCCACTATCAATCACCCATTTTACTCCACCGGAGAAGGCAACCTACACACAGTTATTACTTGGTTAGAGGCACCCATTTTGCAATGGGACCTCTCAAGTTAGTCACAAGGGTCTTAGGGACCCAAATAGCATAAAACTGAAAGGCATTTCGAGGACCAACAAACGTTGCACAAACTTCTCCATCCTTAGTCTTACGAAGAACATAGGATGGAGGCATGAACTCTTTTGGCTTGTTGACAGTGGGCATGCCTTCACACAAACAACCTTACCTTTCTCCTTGTGCCCTTCTCGTAAAAAAGTTTCTTTTAGAGGGGTGGTGCACTTTTGAGAGGATGTCTTCTTCTTGCTTGTGCTTGGGTCAAATCTGAGTCCTTCTTTGGCAAACACTTCATTGTGTTGGCTCAACACCTCATTAAGGTTCTTTTGCTCTTGAGCACATGTCATGAGCCCTTTCTCGATTTGAGCTTTGAGAAAGCGATTCTCCTCAAGAATAGATGCTAGATCACTACTAGAGTTAGTAGTACAAGCATCAACATTGATAATAGGAGAAGAGTAAGCCTTGGCTAGAGTTTCAAGATAAGTAAGCTTGAGTGTCTCAAAACTCTTTGTAAGAAGGTGAGCTCTTCTTCCTTGGTCTTGAGGGACACGGATAGGAGCTCACAATCCTTAGAGAGAGAAGCATTAGACTTTACGAGCTTACTTTTATCATTCATCAACTCTTCGCAAGAGTCGATAGCCTTTTTCAAGGAGGCAAGATCTCTAGTATGAACATCAATGTTTGCACCAATTTTTAAGCATAGTTCATCATTGCGTGCTTCCTCATATTGGACTTTCCGCTCAAGGATTTCATATTTTTCCTTTTCCTCGGTGACGAGGGTTTCGAGTTCCTTAATGGAAATGGTGTGCTTACTCACCATCTCCATAAGCATACGAAACATAGTGAGCTTCTTTCCTTTAAGAGAGCACATGAACTTATTTAGTTTAGCAAGCATAGGATCATTTATATCATCATCGTCATACCTATCCTCCGCATCAAGATACTCATCACTAGGAGTAGGAGGAGTGAAAAGAGGAGGGTTTGATCGTGGGGTTACCTTGACCTTGTCAGGAGAGTGTTGGTCCTCTCCATCTTCTACCATGGCCTTCGCCATGAGACACTTGTGAGCGTTGCCCTTGTAATCCTTCATGTAGTTGTAGGTGACAACTTCACCACTCTTGTTGACTAGCCTCAATGTGTTTTGATAATCTTGAGCAACTCCGGCAACACCACTAACATCATCCAGATCGGATTCTTCTTGAGCAACCATTGCTTTCCCATCTCTCTTCTTGAGCTTGGAGTTCAAAGGATTTGGCAACTTCTTCTTGGGAAAGGTCTTGGGAAACCTTGGTTTATCTTTTCTCTTCTCATAAGGGCACTCTTGGAGAAGTGGTTGGTTTCTTCACAGTTGTAGCATTTTCTTACTTTCTTCTTTTGAAACCTTCCCTTGAATTTTCCCGCGCTAAACTTCTTGACAAAGAGAGCCATGCCTTCATATGAAGGGCCCTCATCGGATTCAACCTCATCACCATCATCATCATCATCATCATCATCATCTTCTTCTTCTTCACTTTGTTCATCTTCACATACATGCTTGGCCTTCAATGCAAGATTGATCTTCGATGATGGAGTACCATGCATGGCAAGATGTTTTGTAGCATTTGCCTTTGACTCTTCAAATAGTTGGAAAGTGGATATGATGTCATCTATAGTCATTTCCTTGAAGGCATGGTGTTGTCTTATGTCCCATACCATCTGATGGTGATATGGAGCAAGAGCATGGAGCAACTTGTCCACAAGGAATCGCTTAGTCATGTTAAATCCATCTTGTGTCTTATCACACTCACATGACTCAATATCAGCGGTGAGAGTCATGAGACGCTCAAGGAGTTGATTTGGAGTTTCACCTTTCTCCATACAAAAGTTTTGCAATTTCCCCTTGGCAATTTCATATTGAGCACTCCGGAGGGTGGAGGTACCGGTCTTGGATCTTATAATACTTTCCCATAATTCCTTGGCACTTGTGATGTGTATGAAAGGTCTCCTTTGCTTTTCAACCATACCTTTCATTATACACATGATTGCCGTGTCATTGAGATTCTTGTCATAAATTTCTCTTGGTGTAGGATTCTTTGGATCAAGCACATGGTAACCATACTCCAAGATCTCTAGCATCTCATCGTTTCCAAATCGAAGATGATCCCGCATAGCAACTCTCCACAAAGCAAAATCAGAAGTGGAGTCAAGTAAAGGAGGTTTGCCTTGAGAGTTATATTTTGGTTTCTCAACTTGGGGTCTTGCATAAAGCCAAGGAACACTAGAGTGTTCATTGCTGGGAGGTTGTTGACCAAGTGACGGAGTAGGCACAGTTGGTCTCGAAGCCGCACCACCCGAAAGTGGTGCAAGCACCGTGGACAATGCGGCTATCCTCATTTGGACCAAGGCCTCTACAGAAGCATCATGCTCCTCCTTTTGCTTAGCAAGGGCCCATTCTAGATCCTCAGAAGTAAAGGTCTTGACTTCAGAAGAAGCCTCGCCTTTATCCTTCGGATCTACAACAAGGGGAGTCCCATAGGGGTTCATCTCGCTCTAGGGTGGTTAAGCCACAAGAATAGAGCACGAGGCTCTGATACCAATTGAAAGGATCGAGATGGACCTAGAGGGGGGGGGTGAATAGGTACAAATACAAATTTTAATTGTTACTTGGCAATTTTAGGCAATAGTACGGAATATGAAAGTGAGCCTAACAATTGCAAGTGTGATGCTAAGAGCTAAACAAGATAATCAAGTAATACAAGTAGATGAGTAAGCTAGCACAATATGATATAGGTAAGTGCAGATGAGACAAGTAACCACAAGTAGAGAGTTAAGGTTAGGGATAACCGCAACTCCGAGAGACGAGGATGTAAGGCGATGTTCACTTCCTTAGAGGGAAGCTACGTCACCGTTTAGAGAGGTGGGTGTTACCACGAAGGCACACCAATGCCACGAAGGCTCACCCTATTCTCTCTTTGAGACAACACCACGAAGGCGTTTCTCAACCACTAGTGGTAGACCTTGGGGTGGTCTCCAAACCCTCCCAAACTTTTCTGGGGGTAATCACAAGGGTCGATTCCTCTCCGGAAGACTCCTACCGCCTAGGAGTCTCCAACCTCCAAGAGTAACAAGAACGATGGGGAAAAGCTCAAGACTTGCTCAAGTCACAAATTCCTTTGGTGCAAAGAAGGGGAAGGAGTGGATCTATCACTTGATCGGACAACTTCTCTCAAATGCTCTCAAATCCCTTGGGGATCTAAGATTTGGTCTGGAGGAATGAGAGAGAGAGAGAGTGTAATGTGTTCTAGGGTTTGTTCAAAGTGATTGGTCAACCCTATCCCGTGGGGAAAGAAAGCTATATATAGTGGTAGTGAAAAGCTAGCCGTTTGGCCACTTAAGGCACAGGAGCTGCCGGACGTCCGGTGGGTACCGGACGACCGGTTACATAGATAGGACCGGATGTCCGGCAGGGCGGCCGGTCGTCCGGTGGCTGGGACACCAACCGGGGACACATGTGAGGAGTGAGGCGCACAGGCAGTGGACATCCGGAAGGCGCCGGTCGTCCGGAGCCCGGACGTCCGGTGTTGTCGGAAATCCGGTAATTGTAGTTCTGTTGGAGTGCATCGGATATCCGGAGATGAGCGAACATCCGGTGACTGAACATCCGGTGTGACCGGTCTTCCGCTAATATCAGTTCTGTGAAGACTCATCGGACGACCGGAGAGAGTCAGATGTCTGGTTGGTTGAGAGAGGCCGGACGCCCGTAGACTTCGGACGTCCGGTGAAAGTTGGACCTTTTAGCTTAGAAACATACTACCATTTTTGCACAAGTTAGAGGAAGAATTTTTATGTGGTATGAGAGGGAATTTTGTGGTTTTGAGTAAGTTCTTTCGCGAAATCCGTCGATCCCCTCTTAATAGTGCGGGATCCCTACACTCAAGAGCAAACCGAAAACAAGGAGCCGAAGCTTTTTATCTTTGTCTTGTGTCTCTGATCTTGAGTGATATATGTTTTTATGTTCGTAGTCATGATCCACACACACATAGCCCTTGGGACATAATCCTGAGAAATACTTGATAAACATGATTAGTCCCAATATGCATGTTGTCATCAACATCAAAATATGATTAAGGGCATGATTGCACTTTCACGAGGTTCGGGCCCTCTTGATGGAGGTAATACCCTACTTTCTGCTTGATTGATCTTGATGAATATTAGAATTACAAGAGTTGATCTACCACGAGATCGTGATGGCTAAACCCTAGGTGTATAGCCCGTCTGATTGTGATTGTCTCTAAGGAAGGAATCTACATATCCGAACGCCAAGCTTGCCATCCACGCAAAGCAGAGTCCCATCCGGACACGGGAAGAAGTCGTCTGTCTTGTATCTTCATAGCCCATTAGTCCGGCCCATGTTACATAGTCCGGGCATCCAAGGACCCCTTAATCTAGGACTCCCTCAGTAGCCCACGAACCAGGCTTCAATGACGATGTATCCGGCGTGCTGATTGTCTTCGGTATTGCAAGGCGGGTTCCTTCTCCAATCACTTCAAAGTACCTGATCCGAAAATTTGTACTCGGTTCGTGTTTTAATGTCACACCCTTTGGCTTCTGCACCTCCATTCCTTCTACTTTCGCGTGTCAAGCGAATACGAGAGGTCAGGGTATTTTTTGCACATAACACCCCGGCCACGTAAGAAATGCATATATTTAAAGAGATTGGATCTCAGATCCCATTCCACACCAAGCGGAAAATCCTTAAGAGTTCGCTAGGAGAAACCATTCCAACATGGCTAGCGTTCCCAGTTATTCCTCCCGCCCCCACGGCTCCGAAAGAGGCGATTGGGAGAGATGTTCCGTACCCCACGATCAGCTGATTAAGCTTCAAACGTAGGGATTTCTTCCTCCCACGGATCTGGTCCCTGTTCAGGAAGGATTGACCTTCTTTGATAGCGAAGCCCAGGCGGAAAATTTCCCCAATCCAACCAGGGGAACGAGTGTTGTAAGTGCATCTAGTGCCACCCCTAGTTGGTTTTGGAGTATTGACGACAAACCTAGTTGAGGGACTAATGTGTTTTTTGAGAATTGCAGGATAACACAGGTAGTAGTCCCTCATTGATTCGGTTTACCTACCAGAGATGACCCCTAAAAATGTATGAAGACATTGAAGACAAATGTGGTATGTGAAGATATTCACAGTGAAGACTATGACAAGAGAAGACATCGCGTGAAGACTATGGAGTGATGAAGCTATGTACCTAGGGTAGGGGCATGGACCTGTCCAAACTGACCTACCCAAGGACATCTCTAGAAGAAATCATCTTTCAATCGACTTGGAGGTGTTCCACTCGACAGAATCAAAGATACTCGACCAAGAAGCAACCACTCGACCAAGACCAAGCCACACAACAGTCGGGAGACCTAAAGGCACTCCGCATGCTAACGGTCGGTTATTAAGTAGCTTTTATGGTCATCATAGCACTTTATTACTAGCGTTACCAGTAACGCCCTGCCTTAATGTACATTGAACCCTTTGTAATGTGGGCTGGCTGGGGTCCTGGCGCACTCTATATAAGCCACCCCCTCCTCCGATACAAGGGTTCGCACCCCTATAATTCATACACGCATAATCCAGTCGACCGCCTCCGGGCTCCGAGACATAGGGCTACTACTTCCTCTGAGAAGGGCCTGAACTCATAAACCTTGTGTGCTTACAACTTCTCCATAGCTAAGATCTTGCCTCTCCATACTTACCCCCCCTACACTACTGTCAGACTAAGAACCATGACAGTTGGCGCCCACCTTGGGGCAGGTGTTTTAGCGTTTTTGTTGGAGGAGTTGCGATCCTTTCTGACCCGAATCATCATGGTTTTCGGCGGAGTTTTGGTGGACGGCCGCGAGATCCGTCTCGGCGCGCTCACGTTCATCGCCGACGACTCCGCTTGGCTTCAGGAGGCTTCGCTCGACGTGGACGCACTCCCTGTCTGCGGGGCAACGCACTTTAGCGCGTGCGTCCGCGGCGTTCTCCTACAGCAACCGTCGACCCCCTACCGGTCGGCTCCTGTGTTGTCCTCCCTCCCTGTTTCCCGCCGGCGCAAGCGCTCCGGTCGGTCGAGACTTCAGCGGTGGGTGAGACACGCGGTGGCACGCTAGTCGGCCACCCCTCAAGTCGCGGCGATCGAGCCCGACGAATCCCTCTACGGCCTGTTCGACCTGTCGACTGGCTCCACAGAGACCGCATCCGAGTGCGACAGCAGCGATCCGGCGGCGGAGGTTCTGATGGTCGATGGACCGCCCAGTCCTCCCGGTTTTCCCTGCACTGACGGAGGCGTGGGTGGAGGCGACCCGTCGCGTCCCCATGAGGAGTATCTTCCCGAGCCTCTCACGTCGCTGTAGAGGGAAGAACTTCGCCGCCGGAACATGGATGCACTGCACACTCCTATCTTTGGAGAAACCCCCGAGGCTCATGCTTTGGAAGACGCGCGCCTGGCAAACTTGGCTGAGCGCACTCGACTGGAGAACCTCCAGCGAGCACTCGATGAGCGTGCGCAACAACGGGTTCCCGAATCCAGTCGACGTCAGCTCTTCTCGCCCCCACAGGTATATCGAACTTCGATTCAGAATTTAGCAGCTGCGGCCCGTATAGCAGAGTCGATTCAGCCTTCCCAGTCGGAGGCTGGCAGAGGCTTGCTGCAGATCAGAGCATTACTTCGGGCAGCAGGAGACCAGAATTCCGCTGTTTCTCAGTCGCGGAACAGGATTCATAGCAGATCCGTGGTTGTAGACACAGTCCAGTCAGCCCATAGCCCGAGATCGCCACCGAGGCGTGAGGGACGTGGAGACCGACGTAATTAGTATGGGAACCATGAGCAGTATGATCACCGATTGGATCGTGATGATCGACGTCGAGTGCCCACCCCTCCCCCGAGGAGCGGGTCATATGCGCCTCGACGGCAAGATGACAGGCGCCCTCATAGTGTTGGGCCAAGGATTCCAGTCGACCCCAGGGAACCAGGCTTTGATGCGAGATCCATTCTCGTTCAAGGTTTGGTCGACAGGAACAGAGCTCACCGAGAAGGTCACGACAGAGATGCACCTACCAGCGGCAGAATACACGTTTCAGGACCAGAGTGCTTTAGCAGAGCCATCAGGGCCCTGTGATTCCTCCCAACTTCAGGTTGGCGACTGGAGTCAGTAAGTTCACTGGTGAGTCCAAACCCGATACTTGGCTTGAAGACTACCGAGTGGCCGTCCAGATTGGCGGCGGCAATGATGAAGTGTCCATGAAGCATCCGCCTCTCATGTTGGAGGGCTCGGCCAGAGCGTGGCTGAATCAGTTAGCACCCAGCAGCATTTACACTTGGGAAGACCTCGCCCGAGTGTTTGTCACCACATTTGAAGGAACATGCAAACGACCGGTAGGGCTGACAGAACTACGGTCTTGCGTGCAGAAACCGAATGAAACATTGAGGGACTACATCCAGAGGTGGATCACGTTGCATCACACAGTTGAGAATGTGCCCGACCACCAAGCAGTTTGTGCCTTCGAAGAAGGCGTTAAGTACAGAGAACTGAATCTGAAGTTCGGTCGAACCGGAGATATGTCTCTGAATCGGATGATGGAGATTGCCACCAAGTACGCTAATGGTGAAGATGAGGATCGACTCAGGAGTGGCAAGCTCAAGCCAGTCGCTTAAGAAGCCGGGGGAAATTCCAATCGGAAACAGAAGCGGAAAGCCGAGCCAGCTGCTCCCGAGGAAGCCTTGGCTGTGACTCAAGGAAAATTTAAGGGGAAACCCAAAGGAGCTTGGAACCCCAAGAAAGTTAAAGACCAGGACGGAAATGATGTGTTGGATTTGTCGTGTCACATCCACACAAAGAAAGATGAAGAGGGTAATTTCATTTACCCGAAACATACCACTCGACAGTGTTGACTCTTGATCCAGCAGTTCCAAGGCAAGCAGCCCAAGGATAAGGAAAAGGAGTCGGACAAAGTTGAGGATAAGGAGGATAGTGATGATGGATACCCCCAGGTCAATTCCACCCTGATGATTTTTGCTGATGTTGAAAGCAAAAGTCGACTGAAAGTTATCAACCGAGAGGTGAATATGGTTGCTTCGGCGACACCCAATTATCTGAAGTAGTCTCAGACTGCCATAACATTCGACCGGTCCGATCACCCAACGCACATTGCCACCCCTGGGAGGCAAGCTTTGGTGGTCGACCCAGTTGTTGAAGGCACTCGACTGACCAAAGTTTTGATGGATGGGGGCAGTGGTTTGAACATATTATATGCTGAGACGTTGAAAGGGATGGGCATTCCGATGTCCAGACTCAATGCCAGCAACATGAGTTTCCATGGAGTCATTCCTGGGAAGAAGGCTGAATCACTCGGCCAGATTGCTCTTGATGTGGTTTTCGGTGATTCCAAGAATTAGCACAAAGAAAAGTTGACATTTGAAGTTGTAGACTTCCAGAGTGCCTATCACGCTATTTTGGGCAGGCCGGCTTATGCACACTTCATGGCCCGACCATGTTATGTGTATCTCAAATTGAAGATGCCTGGCCCCAAAGGTGTGATCACTATTACGGGCAATCGGAAGAAAGCGGAAGAATGTTTTCAAAAAGGTTCGAAGATCAACGATGCTCAGATGGGAGTGGTGGAGTTACAAGAATACTAGAAGACTGCAGACCCGAGTGATTTGTTGCGAGCCAAGAAGCCCGCTACAGAATCAGCTTTTCAGTCGACTGGCGATATGAAGACAGCTCACATCCACCCGACCGACCCCAGCGCCGCTCCAACTCATATCTCGACAACACTCGACTCCAAATAGGAAGAAGTGCTCATCCAGTTCCTCCGTGAGAACTGGGACATTTTCTCATGGAAGCCTTCTGACATGCCGGGTGTTCCTAGGGAGCTGGCTGAGCACCGCCTAAGAGTTGACTCGAAAGTAAAACCTGTCAAGGAACATCTCCAACGGTCCGCCGTGCAGAAGAGAAAGGCCATTGGCGAGGAGGTGGCTCGGCTCTTAGCAGCAGAGTTCATCCGAGAAATCTACCACTCCGAGTGGCTCGCCAACGTTGTTATGGTCCCCAAGAAGGACAAGCCACTTCGCATGTACATTGACTTTAAACATATCAATTGGGCCTGCCCGAAAGATCATTTTCCTCTCCCCCGCATCGATCAGATAGTCGACTCGACTGCGGGATGTGAGCAACTGTCTTTTTTAGACGCCTATTCCGGGTACCATCAGATCCGTCTGTATGGACCTGACGAGATCAAGACAGCTTTCATCACTCCATTCGGGTGCTTCTGTTATGTTACCATGCCGTTCGACCTCAAGAATGCCGGAGCCACATTCATGAGGATGATTCAGAAGTGTTTACTCACTCAAATCAGTTGGAATGTGGAAGCATACATGGATGATATTGTGGTCAAGTCACGGAAGGGTTCCGACCTGCTGACTGACCTTGCTAAAACCTTTGCCAACCTCAGGAGGTATGATATCAAGCTTAATCCATCAAAGTGTACATTCGGAGTTCCTGGCGGAAAATTACTCGGTTTTCTCGTTTCCGAACGGGGAATCGACGCCAATCCAGAAAAAGTTGGTACTATACTCCGAATGAAAATTCCTGTGCGAGTGCACGACGTCTAGAAGCTTACTGGTTGCTTGGCCGCTTTAAGTCGATTCATATCTCGTCTCGGTGAAAAGGCATTGCCTCTTTACCGATTGATGAAGAAGTCTGACAAGTTCGAGTGGACTCCTGAAGCTGATGCAGTGTTTGCAGAGCTCAAAGCTCTACTCTCCACCCAGCCGGTGCTTGCTTCCCCAATCAGCAAGGAGCCTTTGCTGCTTTACATTGCAGCCATAGGACAAGTCGTCAGTACGGTACTTACGGTTGAGCGGGAAGAAGGAAAAACCTTGAAAGTTCAGCGCCCAGTATATTATATTTCGGAAGTCTTGACCCCATCGAAGCAAAGATATCCTCATTATCAGAAGCTTGTATATAGGATTTATATGACCACAAAGAAAGTTGCTCACTACTTCTCTGCTCATTCCATTACAGTCGTCAGCGACGCTCCATTGTCAGAGATCCTGCATAACAGGGATGCAACTGGTCGAGTGGCAAAATGGGTGATTGAACTCCTTCCTCTAGATATCAAGTTTGAGGCAAAGAAAGCTATCAAGTCCTAGGCAATCACAGATTTCGCCGCTGAGTGGATTGAACAACAACTGCTGACTCAGGTTCACTCGGAGCATTGGACCATGTTCTTCGACGGCTCCAAGAATCTGAATGGTTCCGGTGCCGGAGTGGTGTTGGTCTCCCCCAGAGGAGATAAACTCAGATATGTTCTTCAAATCCACTTTGATTCCTCCAATAAAGAGGCAGAATACGAAGCACTGTTATATGGGTTGCGCATGATCATTTCACTCGGCATCCGTCGCCTCATGGTCTATGGCGACTCAGATTTGGTGGTTAATCAGGTGATGAAGGAATGGGACGTCAGAAGTCCAGCCATGACTTGTTATTGCAATGGAGTGAGAAAGCTGGAAAAGAAATTCGAGGGGTTAGAGCTTCATCACATACCCCGACTGAAAAATCAAGCAGCCGATGATCTGGCAAAAATAGGTTCCAAAAGAGAAGCCATTCCCAGCAACGTGTTTTTGGAACACATCCACACACCATCAGTTCAGGAGGATCCCTTCACTAAAGAGGCCCCGCAGCCAAAAAGTGCCACAGATCCGACTGAAGTTGAAATTCCAGCTGTGGTCGACCCGATCATGGAAGTCTTGGTCATCACTCCCGCTTGGACAGTACCGTACATCGCGTACATCCTAAGGAAAGAACTCCCAGAGGACGAAGAAGAGGCTCGACAGATCGTTCGTCGATCCAAGGCCTTTACAGTCATAAAGGGACAGTTATATAGAGAAAGTGCGACTAGGGCCAGCCAGAAGTGTATTACACCAGAAGAAGGTCAGATGATCCTTGATGATATCCACTCGGGGGCCTGTGGTCATCATGCGTCCTCTCGGACCATTGTGGCTAAAGCATACCGAGCGGGATTCTACTGGCCAAGAGCCAATGAAATGGCAAAAGAGATAGTCGACAAATGTAAAGGATGTCAGTATTACTCCAATATGTCGCACAAGCCCGCATCAGCCCTGAAAACCATTCCACTCATCTGGCCTTTCGCTGTTTGGGGGCTGGACATGGTTGGACCACTGAGAACGGGTAGGAGCGGCTTCACTCATGTACTGGTAGCAGTCGACAAGTTCACCAAATGGATTGAAGCCAAGCCTATCAAGAATCTTGATGCTTGCACTGCTATCAGTTTCATCAGAGAGTTGATATTTAGATATGGAGTTCCGCACAGCATCATCACTGACAATGGGTCAAACTTCGATTCCGACAAATTCAGGGCCTTTTGCGCCTCTCAGGGCACTCGGGTCGACTATGCTTCGGTCGCTCACCCCCAGTCGAATGGGCAAGCAGAAAGGGCAAACGGCCTAATTCTCAAAGGACTGAAACCCCGATTGATGCGCGATCTCAAGCACGCAGTAGGTGCGTGGGTCGACGAGCTTCCATCAGTCCTTTGGGGATTGAGGACAACCCCGAACCGATCGACCGGAAGAACCCCATTCTTTCTGGTCTACGGAGCCGAGGCAGTCTTGCCGAGTGACCTGCTTCACAACGCTCCCCGAGTCGAGCTCTACTCTGAAGATGAAGCAGAACATGCCCGGCAGGACGCAGTCAACCTCCTGGAAGAAGAAAGAGAAATGGCCATGATCCGATCGACCATCTATCAGCAAGACTTGCGTTGATTCCATGCCAGAAACGTGAAGAGTCGAGCCTTCCAAGAAGGAGACTTAGTCCTCCGAGTGTATTAGCAGAAACCACACAAACTCACTCCTACTTGGGAAGGCCCCTTCATAGTCACCAGAGTCCTCCACAATGGAGCATACCACCTCTACAATGTCGATCGCCAGATTGATGAGCCGCGAGCCTGGAATGCAGAGCTCCTCCGCCCCTTTTATACTTGAATTCTCACTCGGATGAGATGTAATAACAAAAAAACTCCTGTAGTTTATTTATCAAAGACAAGAGCGTTATAATTTTCCCAGTGATTATTATTGTTTTTGTTTACGTGAGAAATCCCCCAGTGGGTGGCTTAGCTGCGAATCCGCTTTGCCTAAGTTTGTAAAAACAATTTCCTACCGAGTGGCGAGCCAGCCTCCCACTCAGGGGCTTAGGTGCGAATCCGCTTCGCCTAAGTATTTAAAAAATCCTACCGAGCGGCGAGACAGCCTCCCACTCGGGGGCTTAGCTGCGAATCTGCTTCGCCTAAGTTTAAAAAAAATCCTACCGTATGGAGAGCAATCCTCCCACTCGGGGGCTTAGCTGCAGTCCAGTACTCGCCTAAGTTCTCTCACTTGGAGACTTAGCTGCAGTCCGGCACTCGCCTAAGTTTGAAAAAATCATACCGAGTGGAGAGCAATCCTCCCACTCGCGGGCTTAGCTGCAGTCTAGTACTCGCCTAAGTTCTCTCACTTGGAGACTTAGCCGCAGTCTGGCACTCGCCTAAGTTTGAAAAAATCCTACCGAGTGGAGAGCAGTCCTCCCACTCGGGGGCTTAGCTGCAGTCCAGTACTCGCCTAAGTTCTCTCACTTAGAGACTTAGCTGCAGTCCGGTACTCGCCTAAGTTTGAAAAAAATCCTACCAAGTGGAGAGCAGTCCTCCCACTCGGGGGCTTAGCTACAGTCCAATACTCGCCTAAGTTCTCTCACTTGAGGACTTAGCTGCAGTCAGGCACTTGCCTAAGTTTGAAAAAATCCTACCGAGTGGAGAGCAGTCCTCCCACTCGGGGCTTAGCTGCAGTCCAGTACTCGCCTAAGTTCTCTCACTTGGAGACTTAGCTACAGTCCGACACTCGCCTAAGTTTGAAAAAATCCTACCGAGTGGAGAGCAATCCTCCCACTCGAGGGCTTAGCTGCAGTCCAGTACTCGCCTAAGTTCTCTCACTTGAGGACTTAGCTGCAGTCAGGCACTCGCCTAAGTTTGAAAAAATCCTACCGAGTGGAGAGCAGTCCTCCCACTCGGGGGCTTAGCTGCAGTCCAGTACTCGCCTAAGTTCTCTCACTTGAGGACTTAGCTGCAGTCAGGCACTCGCCTAAGTCTGAAAAAATCCTACCGAGTGGAGAGCAGTCCTCCCACTCGGGGGCTTAGCTGCAGTCCAATACTCGCCTAAGTTCTCTCTCTTGAGGACTTAGTTGCAGTCAGGCACTCGCCTAAGTTTGAAAAGATCCTACCGAGTGGAGAGTAGCCCTCCCACTCGGGGATTTAGCTGCAGTCCAACACTCGCCTAAGTTTGAAACACATCCTGCTTTGCAACGACGAGGTGCAGGTCGACTGCTACCGTCTCCTTCGGAGCTGCGCCGCAAATACAAAAGTTGTCTCGAATAAAGAACGTTTTTCACTCGACGGGGAACGCATAAAGATATTCGATGATAAACCAAGTTCGGATAAATCCTAAAGGTTTCCGGACCAAAGATCAAAGTACTCGGGCATTCAGCCCGAAAGAGTTTAACGGTTACAAAAACCACTCGGCATTCCGAGGCAAATTTAAGGTGAGGCATAAAAGTTTGTTCACTTCGCAGGAGGAGGGCTGGCAGGCTCGACGAACTCATCCAGGTCGACGCCGTCGGCTATCCCAGTGGCTGCAGCGATGAAAGTCTCCATAAAAGTTCGGAAGTCATGTTTCTAGGTGTTGGCGACCTTGATTGCTGCCAGTTTGTCTTGTCGCACCTCCTTGCAGTGGACACGAACCAAAGACAGAGCCACGTCAGCGCCACACCGAGCAGCAGACTTCTTCCACTCCTGCACTCAATCAGGGATTTCGTTAAGTCGAGTCATCAGGGACTCGAGATCATTCTGGGGCGTGGTCTCTGGCCAAAGTGCCGGGTCGATCTGCGACATGGCGACCTTCAATCGAGCCAAGTAGTCCACGACACCGTCGATGCGGGATTCCAGTCGGAGCAGATTCATGGCAGTTTCATCTTTTACGGGAGAATTGATTGGGTCTAAACCTGGCTCAATCCGCCCAGTCTCCTCCTCGAAGTTCTGGCAAAATTATGCATTCACGAGGATAAGTCAATTTTCGTACACTGAGTCGACATAAAAAAACATCAGTCGGAACTAAATGTGCACCTTCAAGCTTGATGAACAACTTCTTGGCAAGGCTCCTCAGATAGGTCTCCAGATCATCCCTCCTGCGAGCGATGCCTTCCATCTTCTCGTACAGGTTGAGATTGTCCTTCTTCAAGCGCGTGCACTCCTTGTTGGCTTCGTTCAAAGCATATTTCATCTTGGTGTTCTCTTCTTCCAACTGGCCGGCCGAAGCCAGTTTCTGTTCAGCCAGAGCGGTCCTGTCGTCAGCCTCCTTATGAGCAGCAGCCAAATCCTGATCCTTCTTCGCCAGAGCTTCTCTCAGTTTTTCTGCAAAGAAATGATGATTGATTCAGAAATAGCAGAAGGGTACTCAAGCCTAAAACTGACCAGTCGACAAACTCGTCTTACCTGCGGCGCCGTCTCTGACCTTTTGCAGCTCTGTCCTAGCCAGCTCCAAGTCAAGGTTTAGTTGAATCTGCTGCCTCTCCAAATCAGCGAAGCGAGCTCCAAGATCACAAGATTTCTGAAATCAAATGGGAGAAGTTATTTCACAGCAAAAAATGACAAAGACATTAAGTACTAAGACTACGGTCGATTGCCCGCAGTCCACCATAGTCTCGGGGACTACAGCCGGTGGGTGCACTTTGCGTGCCCCCACCGGTTCTGATCCCACTCGACCGGCCCGCCGGAGTCGAGTCCAAAAAAGGGGGAGAGAAAGTAGAACTCAGACCATAGTCGACTGCCAGCAGTCGACCGCGATCTCAGGGACTACACCCAGTGGGTGCACTTTGCGTGCCCCCATCGGTTTTGATCCCACTCGACCAGATCGAGTGGAAGAAACAAACTACCAGTTCGGTTTTCACTCGACAAAATATAAAGACTATAGTCGACTGCCAGCAGTCCATCGTAGTCTCGGGGACTACACCCAGTGGGTGCACTCAGCGTGCCCCCACTAGTCCAAAAATTCAATCGACGCACCTAGTGGGTGTACAGATGCAAAGATTTTCGGAAAGAATCTTCAGATAGCATATCCTAACAGAACAAGCGGCGACCAACTAACCTGAACGTTGCTCTGGAGAGCCGAGCTGGCATCATAGGCGGCTTGGCTGGCGTCCCGCACCGTCTTCATCTTCTCCATCATAATGCCCGTCTGGCGTATGGCTTCCCTAGCAACATTCACCTCATCCTCTAGGACATGATGGGTCGAAAAAACTGAAGGTGGGTCGACAGGGGCCTAAGTAGTTGACGAAGAAGGCAAGGCACTCGACAGTGGCACGACGAAGGTAACAGAACCCCGATTGACGTCGCCAGTGTCCTAAATGACTGGTTCCGCCCTTGGCGTCGACTGTAGCGCCTCGCTTGCAGGAGCTCGCCTATTCTTCCTCATCAAAGACCTCTCGGGCTCTTCATCATCATCAGGGAGGTCAATAATGTTGGGAGCTGTGCAAAGTTCAATTGCCAAAATCACGTCACCCAATGATGCACATTGCAGTTGAATCGACCGAACAAAGACAGTATGGCAGAAATCATACCCGGATTAGAAGTGACCGCATCCTCCATCACCTCATCATTGTCCCTGTAAGCTGAAGTCCCGGAAGTGGCAGCGCTGACAGTTCCAAAGTTCGTCCAGTTAAAACAAGAAAAACAAACAGAGCGGAGCGTCGAGTGAATACAAAGAGAGACACTCACGCGGAAGCGACGGGGATATCAATCTTGATCTTCGGCAACGCCTTCCGAGTCTTCGGCTCTGCAACTTTGGGGTGCTTTGGCGCCTTCTCAGTCGGGGTTGGTGAAGAGATCCGAGGACACTTCGAAGACTGACCAGCCTGAGCAGTTGCCTTGTCGCGGGCACTCGGCCGTTCTTGGTCAAGCTTGGATCGCCTCTCCTTGCGAGGGGGTGACTTGACTTCTTCCCCATCGCTTGAGTCGTCGCTTCCTCCATCCCCTTCACCGTCGGAAGTCCACTCGCCACTGTCGCTGCCACTCGCCTCACCTTGTAGAGCTTGCTCTTGCTCCGCATTGGGCATTGAATACATTTCAATAATGGCCTGAAAGAAAGCAGGGAGAACAAAGTCAGTCGACGCAGTATAGGCAGCTGCGCGAGTGAATTCAGATTACAAGCAAAAACTCAGAATCAGACCTTCTCCGGTGCATGAGACTGGTCGAATGGGGGAACTCTCCTGGCTCCCCTAGGGTTATCCTTGTTTCCGGTAATGCCCGACAACCACTTCTCCAGTGTGTCGTCATCGACCTCCTCCGGGTGAATCCGAGTGGAGTCTTCAAGACCCGAATACATCCACATCGGATGGTCTCGGGCTTGAAGAGGCTAGATGCGCCGCTGGAGGAAGACCTCTAAGAGATCCATACCGGTGACCCCGTCACGGATAAGCTGGACCACTCGCTCGACCAGCACCCTCACCTGCGCTTTCTCCTCCGGGAGCACCTTCAAAGGGGATGGTTTCCTCACTCGGTCCATGGTAAAGGGAGGGAGGCCAGTCGACTGCCCTGGCGTCGACTGGTCTTTACAGTAAAACCAGGTCGACTGCCATCCGCGAACTGAGTCGGGAAGAATCATGGCCAGAAAGGAGCTTTTCCCTCTCATCTGGATACCAAGACCCCCACACATCTGGATCACTTGGGTCCTCTCGTCACCCGGATTAGCCTTTTTCACTGTCTGGGAGCGACAAGTGAAAATATGCTTGAAAAGACCCCAGTGAGGCCGGCAACCCAGGAAATTCTCACACAAAGAAATGAAAGTGGCGAGATAAACGATTGTGTTGGGGGTAAAATGGTGGAGTTGTGCCCCAAAGAAGTTCAGAAACCCTCGAAAGAAAGGGTGAGGAGGCAAGGAAAACCCACGGTCGACGTGGGTGGCAAGAAGAACACGCTCACCCTCCCGAGGTTGCGGCTCAGATTCCTTCCCTGGAAGCCGCGTCGAGTCATAGGGGATCAGCCCCCCTTCGGCCATGTCGTTGAGGTATTCTTGGGTGATCCTCGAGTGGATCCAGTAGCCCTGGATCCAGCCCTTCGATAGGCCGGTCCGCGAGGAAGATCCGCCCTGGCTGGTCGCCTTCCCCTTCGACCTCGCTGTCTCCTTCTTTGCCCGCTCCAGAGCCGCCGTCTTCTCCTTCCCCATTGTCACCGGCGAGACGCGTACGGAGCGGTGGCGCTGGGGCGAGAGCGAGCGCAGCGGAGGGGCGTGAAGAGGAGAAGAGGTAATGGGAACGCACTGTTCGGGAGACTCCGGTCCAACGCCTTATATGAGACCGCTTCTGAGTGGCTGACGGGTAGGCCCAGGCGGCTCTATCAAATCCCGTAACAATCGCGCGCGCGATACATGGCGAAAAAGGTGGCGCGGGGATCGGGGAAGCTCCGCTCTATCCCATCCGATTACTGCGGCCTCCCTCGTCCCGCGTGCTTCCCTTAATTCGGATCCCACGAAATCCGTGGGCAGCAGAACAACTTGTCAAACCAAAGATTTCCTCCGCACCGTCACTCGGAGCCTTTCGAGTAAAGAAACTCACTCGACAAAGAATTAAGAATGGATCAAGGCGACTGAAAAGGAAGTTGCTATCATCACTCAGGTCCGTTGATCCGAAACAAGATATGCTCATGGCATGAAAAATGAGTCGGAGAAGTTCTCAACTCCTTCCCCACTCAAACCTCGATCCATTCTGGGGCTAATGATGAAGCTATGTACGTAGGGTAGGGGCATGGACCTGTCCAAACTGACCTACCCAAGGACATCTCCATTCAATCGACTTGGAGGTGTTCCACTCGACAAACTCAAAGATACTCGACCAATAAGCAACCACTTGACCAAGACCAAGCCACACGACAGTCGGGAGACCTAAAGGCACTCCGCATGCTAACGGTCGGTTATTAAGTAGCTTTTATGGTCATCATAGCACTTTATTACTAGCGTTACCAGTAACGCCCTGCCTTAATGTACATTGAACCCTTTGTAATGTGGGCTGGCTGGGGTCCTAGCGCACTCTATATAAGCCACCCCCTCCTCCGATACAAGGGTTCGCACCCCTGTAATTCATACACGCATAATCCAGTCGACCGCCTCCGGGCTCCGAGACGTAGGGCTATTACTTCCTCCGAGAAGGGCCTGAACTCGTAAACCTTGCATGCTTACAACTTCTCCATAGCTAAGATCTTGCCTCTCCATACTTACCCCCCTACACTACTGTCAGACTAAGAACCACGACATGGAGCGCGAAGACTTAGTTGTTTCATTGTTTCCTTTTCTTCTTTGTTGAGTCATAGGAACCACCGTACTATTAAGTGGGGTCCCAGTGAACAAAGTCAGAGTGACTGAAGTGATGCTTAACCAAAATCCTATGTCTTCGAGCGAAGACAATGAGAGAAAATCTTATCCAGAGCTGGATGAGTCAGCTTTACTTGTAGCCCAAGTAAAGTTGCCGCGTGTGTTTGAAATCTGACCGTTGGAACACGTGTCAGTTCCTTAGTGACCCAGGGTCATTTTGGACAAATCAGGTCGGGTTGCCTAGTGGCTATAAATAGCCCACCCCTACACCATAAATTGGTGGCTGCTCAGAGTTAGTGCACGGTTTTTGTCGTTTGAGAGCAACCCACCTCCGAAGCTTTTGAGAGAGAAATCCTTGCGAGGACAAAGCCCTAAACTCATAGAGCCAAAGAGTGTTAGGCATCACTGAAGTCTTCCTGTCTGTGTGATAGGAAGACTTGTTACACTCGAGGACTGTGAATCCTCCAACCGGTTAGGCGTCGCGTTCTGAGCATCCAAGAGTCATTGTGGATCACTGGTGAACGAAGTCTGTGAAGGTTTGGAAGTCTACCTTGAAGACTTACCTGAGTGATTGGGCGAGTACTGTGTGTCCTTAGCTCAAGGGGAATAAGGTGAAGACACGGTCTTCTGAGTTAAATCTCAGCCTCCCTAACCAGACGTACAGTTGTCACAGCAACTGGAACTGGTCCAATAAATCATTGTCTTCAACAAGCAGCTGGTTCTATCCATCCCTTCTCTTTATTTATAGTTGGTACTTGTGAAGTCATTGTCTGTTTGCATTATCTGTTTATCTTCACTGTGTGACTGTTTTTTCTGATTGGCTTCATACTATCTTCCATCCTGATCCATACTTCCTAGTTGCTATTAGTCTTCGTGCTTTTATTTCATTGTATACTTGACTATGGCTTGCCTAGTGTAGTCTACCTTCTGCTTCATGTTTATAGGTTCATTTCTATCATTTGTCTTCGAAACATCCATGTTTTGAAGACTTCCATAAAAATCGCCTATTCACCCCCTCTAGTCGATAACTAACACTTTTAATTGGTATCAGAGCAAGGTACTCCCTTGTTCTGTGTGATTCGGTCTAACCACCTGGAGTTTTAGCTATGTCGACTGCAGGGATAATCAAAGTCTCCGTGGCGTGCCCCGTCTTCGATGGAACTGAATATCCCTACTGGAAGAATAAGATGCGTATGCATCTTGAAGCCATTGATGTCGACCTCTGGTATGTCGTCAAGAATGGCGTTCCCAAGACTAGTGAAGGTGTCACCCCTGCTGATGTTAAGAAGTTCGTTCAACTGGATTCTACTGCCAAGAACATCATCTGTGGTCATCTGAGCAAAGGACAGTATGGCCATGTGAGTGCTCTGGAAACATCGAAGCTAGTCTCAACCCAGAGAGATCAAAGGATCATTGTCCTTCGCAACCTCTTCAACCGCTTCAAGAGAAATGACAATGATAATGTTCAGCTCACGTTTGATCGCCTCACTGACATCACAAATGAGCTTCAAGCTCTTGGCGCTACTGAGATCACCAAGCATGAAATCGTCAAGACGCTCCTGAGATCACTTGACAGCTCGTTTGACACCCTAGCCCTAATGATTCAAGAACGCCCTGACTTCAAGACACTCGATCCGTCTGACATACTTGAAAGGCTCAACACACATGAGTTTCAGCTTTCTGAGAAAAGAGATATCTATGGTCCTAACTATGGCCGAACTCGCGCCTTGAAGGCAAAAGTTGTTTCCTCATCTGAAGAAGAATCTGACTGCAGTTCTGATGATCCTGAAGATATTGGAAAGGAGCTTGCTATGATAGCGAAGAAGTTCCAGAAGTTCACTAGGAAGAAAGGCTTCAGAAAGTCTTCATGATCCAGCTCAAGGAATGATGAAGCTTCTACTCATGACTACAAGAAGAGAACATGCCACAAGTGCAAGAAACCTGGTCACTACATCTCTGAGTGTCCGTAGTGGGACAATGAGAACAACAACAAGAAGAAGAGCAAGGAATATGATTCTGACGACAAGAAGAAGAAGAAGAAATACTCAAAGTCTTCTTCCAAGTCTTCCTCAAAGTCTTCATCACACAAGAAGAGCTCATCTGGCAAGGCTCGTGAGTTTGTTGGCAAGGAAATGGATTCAGAGGAGGAGTCTGCTTCTGAGGAGGCGGAGGTGGAGTCTGAGGAGGAGTCCGACTCTGGCGTCGCAAGTCTGGCTACAGCCTACGTTGCCAATTCCATCTTCAACACTGAAGACAATGGTTCCATCACCCACGCTGATGACAAGGACGACTCCGCTCCCACCTATTGCTTCATGGCACATGGTGCCAAGGTAAACTCACGCAATGCTCACTATCAAACATCCAGTGAAGATGACTCTGATTGTGATTCAAAACCCAGCTACAAAACACTTTCTAAAATTGCAACTGAACAACAGAACGCTATGGAACATATTCAAAAACTGTTAGACAGAAGCGATGACCTGTTGGATGCGGAAATGACTCGATCTCAGTCCTTAATTGAAGACATAAAAAATCTTCATGTTAAGTATGAAGAACTAGAAAGTCGTCATGAAACGCTCTCAACAACTCATGAAAAGCTTTCCTATGATTATATTCAAAGGAAGCAAGAACTTGAGAAAGTGAGAGCAATTCATGAAGATCTTCAAAAGGAAAACGAGTCACTTCGCGCTCAACAGATCAGGAAGGATTTGAACCACCATGTCTAAAATGCCTTGAGCATGATAACGCTACTTTTGTTGCTGAATGTTGTACTGCTGCTACTGTTGCAATATCTTCAACTGTTGATGTGGTAACTAACCCCTCTGCTGAGGATGCCACTGCAATTGCTGATCAAAATGCTAGGTTGAAGACATTGCTTGAAACAGTGAAAGCACAAGTGCTCCCTAGGTGGTTTTGGTAATTAATGTCAACATATCTCTTGTTGGACTAACATTTTTATCTAGTATGTTTCAGATAAGTTCAACAATGAAGTGGCATGGACTAGAGGATGTGAAACCCCTTCAAGATGCTAAGGACAAAGGATTGGCTCAAGCTCAAAGCTTAAGACTCTACATTTTCCATTTTAGTGATCCAAGATCACATTGAGTCTATAGGAAAAGCCAATACTATCAAGGAGGGATGAGGTGTTGCTTAATGAGGTTCTTGCTCAAAATGCTTAGTGATATGCTCCAAAACCCTCAACTACTTTCTCACATCCACATATGACCTAAACCAAAAGTAAAACTTGGCCCCACCGATTCTTTCTATCCGGCGCCACCGAGTTCCAAATGTCTTAGCCACTGCCACAAACCCTAGGCAAATCTGTCTCACCGATAGGGATCTCGGTCTCACCGAGATGGGATTGCAAACTCTCTGTTGCCTATTGCAATACTTTCGGTCTCACTAAAACTTGCGATCGGTCCCACCGAAACTACAATGTAAACTCTCTGGTTCCCTTTTGTAACATTTCGGTCACACCGAAATGAGCGATCGGTCCCATCGAGTTTACCTAACCAACTCTCTGGTTAGCTTATTACCAAAATCGGTCTCACCGAGTTTGTGTAATCGGTCTCACCAAGATTACGTTATGCCCTAACCCTAATCATATCGGTCCTACCGGGTTGCATGTCGGTCCCACCGAAAACCCTAACGGTCACTAGCTTTGCTAAATCGGTCAAACCGAGTTTAACCATCCAGTCCCACCGAGTTTGGAAAGTTATGTGTAACGGTTAGATTTTGTGTGGAGGCTATAAATACCCCTCCACCTCCTCTTCGTTCATGGAGAGAGCCATCAGAACAAACCTACACTTCCAACCTGTATTTTCTGAGAGAGAACCACCTATGCTTGTGTTCAGACCAAGATATTCCATTCCTACCATATGAATCTTGATCTCTAGCCTTCCCCAAGTTGCTTTCCACTCAAATCTTCTTTCTAACAAGTGCAAATCCTGTGAGAGAGATTTGAGTGTTGGGGAGACTACCATTTGAAGCACAAGAGCAAGGAGTTCATCATCAACACACCATTTGTTACTTCTTGGAGAGTGGTGTGTCCTAGATTGGCTAGGTGTCACTTGGGAGCCTCCGACAAGATTGTGGAGTTGAACCAAGGAGTTTGTAAGGGCAAGGAGATCGCCTACTTCGTGAAGATATACCGCTAGTGAGGCAAGTCCTTCGTGGGCGATGGCCATGGTGGGATAAACATGGTTGCTTCTTCGTGGACCCTTCATGGGTGGAGCCCTCCGTGGACTCGCGCAACCGTTACCCTTCGTGGGTTGAGGTCTCCATCAACATGGATGTACGATAGCACCACCTATCGGAACCACGTCTCAAAAATCTCCGTGTCTCCAATTGCGTTTGAATCTTCCAAATCCTTCCCTTTACATTCTTGCAAGTTGCATGCTTCACTTTCTGCTGCTCATATACTCTTTGCATGCTTGCTTGATATGTCTTGTGTTTGTTAAACTTGTGCTTAAACTCCACTTCAACTTAAGAAAATTAAAAACTGCAACTTTTGGTACTTAGTGTCAAATCACCCCCCTCTAGACACCTCTTCTCGGTCCTTTCAATTGGTATCAGAACTTTGGTTTCCATTGCTTTGGTTTAAACACCATTGGAGGAAGATTGATGAGTCTACTTTGGGAAGTCTTAGATGTAGAGTGCCTATTCTTGATGGAGAATATTTTCATGAGTGGAAAAATGAAATGCTTGAGATTTTCAATGAATATCATTTGAACAAGTACATTGCTATCCTTTGTGCACCTCATGTTGATCCTTTGCATCCTACCCTTGACGAGTCTATTGACATGATCCGCAACCTTAGAACTATTAATCTTATCACTAGAGGCTTGCCTAGAAACTTGATTGGATGTTTGCCTACTCTTAAGTGTGCCTACACCATATGGAAATTTCTTGAGGAAGTCTTTCCAAATTATTCCTTGAAAGATCTAGATGAAATTCTCCATAAATCCATTGCCTTGATTAAGATGAATTCCAATGATCCCAATTTCGGTGACTGCTTATTTGAGCTCACTAATCTTACGAGTGCCAAAGGAGATGTTGGAATCATTAGCAATATCATTTCAGAGCTATTAGAATTCATAGATAACTATAGAAATGATCATTTATCTAATGAATTACCCTCTCTAGGAATTGATCAGTCACAAGATGATGTTGAACATGGATACTCTGATGAGGATGATGATGACAGTGACTATGATCTTAATGATGCAATGAGACACTTTGGTCTTATGGAAAATCTTCGCGGCTACATGGCTGGAGGAAAGGAATGGGTTCTTGATAGTGGATGTACTAATCATATGACCGGAGATAAAGATATGTTCCGTGAGCTTGCTGAAAACGACGACCCTCGAAAATATGTCACCTTTGGTGATAACTCAAAGGGTAAGGTGGTTGGCCTCGGTAAGGTGGCCATCTCACATGATAGCTCCATACAAAATGTCATGCTCGTTGAATCTCTTGGCTACAATTTACTTTCAGTATCTAGACTTGCTGATTTCGGTTTCAATGTTTTATTCACTGAAGTAGATTGCCAAGTGTTTCATAGAGACAATCGTAAAATGGTCTTTACCGGAATACGTAGAGGTGATCTTTACATTATTGATTTCACTAAAAAGGCTCAACCTAGAACTTGCTTAATTGATAAATCTTCTAAAGGTTGGTTATGGCATAGACTATTAGGTCATGTTGGTATGCGAAACCTTGACAAGCTTATTAAAGGTGATCATATCCTTGGAGTAAAAGATGTTATATTTGACAAGGATAGACTTTGTAGTGCTTGTCAGGCAGGGAAACAAGTTGGAGGAAGTCATCGTGCAAAGAACATCATGACCACGAGAAGACCACTCGAGCTACTTCACATGGATCTCTTCGGTCCAAGTGCCTACAAGAGTCTCGGTGGTAACTCATTTGGACTAGTCATAGTTGATGATTTTTCAAGATTTACGTGGGTGTTCTTTCTTGATGACAAATCACAGGTCCAAAAGATCTTCAAAAACTTCGCTAGGAAGGCCCAAAATCAATTTGACGTGAAGATCAAGAAGGTTCGAAGCGACAACGGAACATAGTTCAAGAATGCAAATGTGGATACCTTTCTTGACGAAGAAGGGATTTCACATGAGTTCTCGGCTATGTACACACCTCAACAAAATGGAGTCGTTGAGAGGAAGAACTGGACTCTTATTGATATGGCAAGAACGATGCTTGATGAGTACAAGACGCCAAAACACTTTTGGGCGGAAGCGGTTGAGACAACTTGTCATGCAACAAATCACTTGTATCTTCACAAGCTACTTAGCAAGACGGCATACGATCTCCTCACCGGTAACAAACCACAAGTTGGATACTTTCGAGTATTCGGCTCAAAGTGCTACATTCTTGATAAACATCGTCGTTCTAAATTTGCTCCTAAGTCTCATGAAGGTTTCCTACTTTATTATGGCTCAAACTCTCACACATACTGTGTCTACAATAATTTCACCCAAAAGGTTGAAGAGACGGTGGATGCATGTGAAGTTTGATGAATCTAACGGCTCGCAAGTAGAGCAATTGACAATTGATGTAGGAGACAAAGACCCTTCGGAAGCAATCCAAGACTTGTCTATTGGGAAGATTCGTCCAACGGAGGTGAAGGAGAGTACCTCGTCCATCCAAGTGGAAGCTTCTACCTCATGACAAGGTGAACCAAGAGTTGATACGGAAGCATCCACAAGTGGGACACACCAAGATGAAGAAAATGAGGAAGTGCACCAAGATGAACGCCAACAACCTCCTTCTCCACCATGAAAAGAGAACGACAACGTCAACAACGAAGAAGGCCAAGAAGAAGAACAAGATGAAGAAGATGTTCAACCAAGATCCAAGCAAAAGCTTTCACGAGTTCGAGCAAGAATCGCCAAAGACCATCCCGTCAAGAAAATCAACAATGATATCCAAACAATCACTCGCTCTAAAACTCGTTTAGCTAACTTTTGTGAACATTACTCATTCATCTCTCGCATTGAACCTATGAAGGTTGAAGAAGCATTGGAAGATCCGGATTGGATAAACGATATGCATGAAGAGCTACACAACTTTGAGAGAAATCAAGTGTGGACATTGGTTGAAAAGCCCGACAACAACCACAACATCATTGGTACCAAATGGGTGTTTCACAACAAGCAAGATGAAGATGGTCAAGTTGTCCACAACAAAGCACGCCTAGTCACCCAAGGCTACACTCAAGTCGAAGGTATGGACTATGGTGAGACATATGCCCCCGTTGCTAGACTTGAGTCCATTCGCATCTTACTTGCCTATGCTAATCATCATGATATCACCTTATACCAAATGGACATTAAAAGTTCTTTTCTGAATGGTGAAATTGAGGAGGAAGTTTATGTTAAGCAACCTCCTGGATTTGTCAATCCTAAGAAACCTAATCATGTTTACAAACTTCACAAAGCTCTTTATGGTCTTAAACAAGCTCCTAGAGCATGGTATAAATGCTTGACCAAGTTCCTTATTGAAAAAGGCTTTGAAATTGGAAAAATAGATTCTACTCTTTTTACTAAAAGGGTTAATGGAGAACTATTTGTATGCCAAATTTATGTCGATGATATTATATTTGGATCAACTAACCCTCATTTTAGTGAAAAGTTTGGAAAGCTAATGTCGGAGAAGTTTGAGATGTCGATGATGAGTGAACTCAAATTCTTTCTCGGTTTGCAAATCAAGCAAACTAAGGAAGGCACCTTTGTATCTTAAACAAAGTACACCAAGGACTTATTCAAGAAGTTCAATATGCAAGAATGCAAATGTATGACTACACCCATGCCTACTAGTGGACATCTTGATTTAACCAAAGACGGTGAACCGGTTGATCAAAAGGTTTATCGCTCTATGATTGGTTCATTGTTATATCTATGTGCTTCATGTCCTGATATTATGCTAAGTGTGTGCATGTGTGCACGATATCAAGCTGCTCCTAAAGAAGGTCGTCTTAAGGCCGTGGAAAGGATAGTGAGATACTTAATCCATACACCAAATTTTGGCATTTGGTATCCAAAGAGGGCTTCCTTTGATCTTGTTGGCTACTCCGATTCGGACTATGCCGGTGACAAGGTTGATAGAAAGTCAACTTCGGGTACTTGTCAATTTCTTGGTAGATCTCTTGTCTCTTGGTCCTCCAAGAAACAAAACTCGGTATCCTTATCCACCGCCGAAGCAGAATACATTGCCACTGGATCATGTTGTGCTCAATTACTTTGGATGACCCAAACTCTTAAAGATTATGGGATCAATGTGAGACATGTTCCATTGCTTTGTGACAATGAAAGTGCTATTAAGATTTCTCACAATCTCGTGCAACATTCTCGAACTAAGCATATTGAAGTTCGCCATCATTTCATTCGAGATCATGTTGCCAAAGGGGATATTAATCTTAAGCATGTTCGCACCGATAAGCAATTGGCGGATATATTTACCAAACCACTTGATGAGAAAGCATTTTGCAGGTTAAGAGGTGAATTGAACATCATTGATGCTTCAAACTTGGAGTAGGAACTCCATTTAATACATGCAAGGCATGAGCCTACGACTAATCCTTGATATTTCTCTTATGGTGACTATCTTATGTCTTGGATATATTTGCACCTTGCATGCTATCTAACCCGTGTAGGTACTTGGATGAATCGAAATCTATGAGATTGCAACTCACTCACATCCTGAGCAATTTCTATATCACCAAGTCACTACACAATGGTGGATGAAGACAAGGAAGCACACAACCATTCAAACATATCCTTTGACGAATTCTATCATGATTGTCATTTTGGATACACAAGTGCTCTTCCTTGCAAGAACTAACCCATGTAGGTAGATGAACTCAAACTCCAAGTGGTGCTCCCAACTCTTGATGAGCTACATCAACCTTGAACAACCCACACAAGTTCAACTACATGATCATGATCAACACCACCACCCAAGGTATGTTATTCCATCTTAGAGAAGCTTTACTCCAAGTCATGGGATAAAGCAACTCAACAAGATGTGAATACATCAAGATGCTTTGATGAAAAATGTTAACCCCATTTTGAGCTTAAACGATGAGTATGACCAAAGATCAAGTGATCTCACTTGACTCCTAAGTCAATATACTCTAACATAGGTCCGCCCAATTCTAGATGAAGTTCTCTTGTGTTCTTTTCTGTGCTCTTGCATTTGTATCATGCATATTTGTTTCCCGCTTCAACTTCATCTAGATTCTTTTTAGTTTCTTCTCTTTTATTTTCGGTTCTGCATCTTTTGCATTAAATTCCTTGCAAATCCTTGTGAGATCTTACTTGTCTAGTGAGCTAAGGTGACAAGTGTTTTCTCTGCGATGAACTCGGTCACACCGGGCTGTTTACTTCGGTCCAACCGAACCCTTTCGGTGCCACCGAAGCACCAAACTCGGTGCTACCGATTTCACTACAGGAAAAACATATTGCCACTTGTTAATGAATTCTTTTTAATCCAGCTTCACTCAATGAATCTTGTCCTCAACCAGCATCCTACTCAACTTGCTGCTTTGTTCTGTGACTCAAGGACCAAACCGATCATGACAAAAAATCCAGAAGAACCCTTCTTGGAAATTGATGTCAAAGGGGGAGAGAGAGATCATCACATCAAAGCCTAATTAGATCTATAGGGGGAGAGAATACCATAGGGAAGAAAGAAACCCCATATGCTTGGTGTTCAAGAGGAGAGAAATCACATGTCTTCAAGAAGGGAAAGACATGTTGCATTAGCTCTGTTTATTTCCTTTGAGCTCTGATTTTCTGTTCCCTATCTTCTCCCAATACCCCATGTTAGATTCAGGGGGAGCAAGACATCTAAGGGAAGGAAATCCTTGAATTTATTGCACATCTTTACCGTTGGGGACATGTCTATATCCAATGTGGTGCTTAGTACTTACTCTACATGTCATCCCAGTCTTGGTATTCTTGTGGTCTCTCTTGTTTTCTCTGACAAATAGGTGTATCTGTGTTATCTAACCTTGTTTATGCAGGTTCATCCCATCCTAAGCCAACTCAAGACCACAAGGTAAGTATATGCATCACAGTCACGTGAATGAGAAATTCTTGCTGATGTACATACTGTTTGCAAGAAGGACTCATGAGCATGAAGGTACATTTCTCACATTTTCATCATTTGCTCTGATGCATATAGCCAAGACACATGTAACACATTTCTTACTCTGTCATGTTTATGCATTCACATGCTCCTATATTCCATATTCACATGATTGCATACATATAGGGGGAGCCTATTCAAGTTACATGTCTTTCCAAAGCTTTACTTACTACTCTTAATATTTTGATCTAAAGCTTTGATGTATGTTCTCATCAATTACCAAAAGGAGGGAGATTAAAATCACAAGTGCTCCCTAGGTGGTTTTGGTAATTAATGTCAACATATCTCTTGTTGGACAAACATTTTTATCTAGTATGTTTCAGATAAGTTCAACAGTGAAGTGGCATGGACTAGAGGATGTGAAACCCCTTCAAGATGCTAAGGACAAAGGATTGGCTCAAGCTCAAAGCTTAAGACTCTACATTTTCCATTTTCGTGATCCAAGATCACATTTAGTCTATAGGAAAAGCCAATACTATCAAGGAGGGATGAGGTGTTGCTTAATGAGGTTCTTGCTCAAAATGCTTAGTGAAATGCTGCAAAACCCTCAACTACTTTCTCACATCCACATATGACCTAAACCGAAAGTCAAACTCGGCCCCACCGATTCTTTCTATCTGGCGCCACCGAGTTTGAAATGTCTTAGCCACTACCACAAACCCTAGGCAAATCTGTCTCACTGATAGGGATCCCGGTCTCACCGAGATGGGATTGCAAACTCTCAGTTGCCTATTGCAATACTTCTGGTCTCACCGAAACTTGCGATCTGTCCCACCGAAACTGCAATGTAAACTCTCTGGTTTCCTTTTGTAACATTTCGGTCTCACCGAAATGAGCGATCGGTCCCGCCGAGTTTACCTGACCAACTCTCTGGTTAGCTTATTACCAAAATCGGTTTCACCGAGTTTGTGTAATCGGTGTAACGCCCCAAGACCGATGTGCCACGTGTCTTCGAGTTATTCACCGTCGTTGCCATGTCATTTGCTTGCGTGTTGCATTTCATCATGTCATCATGTGCATTGCATCTTCATGTTTTCAAAACTTGCATTCGTCCCGGCCTCCTCGTTCTCTCCGTTGTCCGTTCTGAGCCCAGATACACTTGCACGCGCCCGCGGCATGTCCGAAATAGTATTTTATAAGTGGCCGGAAAATGTTCTCGGATTGAGTTGAAATTTGGTGTGCGGTCTTATTATAGTGTAGACAGACTGCCTGTCAAGTTTCATCGCAATCGGAGTTCATTTGACGCCCCAACGGATAAGTATAGCGGCAATAGTAGCCGGTCAAAACGTCGGACGTTTTTGGTCTCCGGAAACAATCGCCGGGCCTCCCTCTCTTCTCTCCTCTCAGCTCGAGACCGTCTACACAGCCCACCTAGTTCCATCCTCCTTCCCCTCTTCACTTCTGGAGTTGTCCGATGCGATCGCACGGTCCGAGACCCTCTCTGCTCAGTGCATCGATACCCCTCACGTGCGCGTCCGAAACTGTCCCGGACCCGACTCAGGCTGTCGCTACCGCTGTGTCCGGAACATCTCCAAACGTCTACAAAACGTCACCGTTTTCTTATTTGGACTTCCTAGATATTTTATTCGCAACCGTCCGATTATGATCGGAGGGTCCTTTTAGCCCCTTACCAAAAATCCTTGCTATATAAACGGGTCCAACCCTAACTTCTAGGGAGTCTGTCCCATCCATCCAATCCTCACGCCGCCGCCACTCCTCCAGTCCCCTCTTCCTCGGGATCCCCTCCCGATCCAGCCCACCAACCAGCGCAAGCCATTTCTCCTCTCGATCCCGAGTGGATCGTGTAGCTGCTCGAGGCCCCGAACACAAGAGCGCTCGACCTCATCCCCTTGCGCCACCGCCGCCGGAAACCAGCGCCATAGGCCGTGCCCTGCTCCCTTCCTCCCCGTGCCGCTCTCTCGAGATCTCTCACCTCTCTCCCTCTCATCTCCTTGCTCCCTCTCTCTCTCGCAGGGAACACAGGACCAGGAGCTCCGCCATGGCTGCCCCGAAGCTCCAAGACGCTGCTGTCCCGCCCCGGGTCCTGCAACCTCGCCCGCACCTCAGATCCGTCCCTTGTTTCGCCTCCCGCGCTGAGCTCCTCAAGTCCCGTGTACGTCGTGGCCATCGAGCACTTCGGCGTCGTCCTCGCCTCCCTGCAGGAACTGAACACCGCCGCCGCTTGCGGACGTTGTCGCCGGTGCCGTCCAACACCGGGAATGGGCACCCCATGCCTGGATCTGGTCTCCACCGCTGCGTGTCCGCCTCCCCAGCCGTCCCGCGCCCTGGACCTCGCCGGAGCTGCGCTAGGCCGGCGCCGTCGTCCTGATCCAAGGCAAAGCGCGGCCCGATCGAGCCTCTGCTGCGTTGACCCGCTTGACCTCCCCTTGGGCCAGATCCGCGCCAAGGCCCAGAGCGCCGCCCGCCTCCAGTCCCAGCCTCGTTCGGCCTTCCGCGCCAGATCGCAGGCCCAGCGCGCCAGCGCCCTCTGCGGGCCTCCTTCCTCTCCAGCCCAGCTGCAAGGCCCAACCGAAGCAAGATCCGGTCTCCCTCCTCCACCTGGGCCTGGCCCAAAGTGAGCACCCCTCCAGCCCCCTGTACACTGTCGGGCCAGGAAGATTCGGCCCATGTCACTTTTTTTCCCGCGGAGTGATTTACCTATTTATCCAGGAATTTACAGGATTGCAGAAAACCCCCTATACTTCATGCATTTAATAACTAATTAACCGTGCATCGGATTAAGATACTTTATATATGAAAGTTGCTCGGAATTTTGTGTAGATTAATAATATCCAACTTTCACCTATGTTTAAAATGTTTAAAATGTTGTTTGCATTGATTTGCCCCTATGCCATGCTAAAATGATTTAATTCATATCTAAATAACCGTAACTCCGAATTAAATAAACTTTATATGTAAATGGGGTAGAATTTTACCTAGTTTATCATGGTGGCATCTCTTTGCATGTTAAACAACTCTAAAATTATGTTTAGGGCAGAACAGTACCAAATCTAAAATATGCTATGGGGATTTACCGGAATTGTTGTTCGTTGCTTCCGGCCTCATTTAAACTTGCCTAGATAGGTAGTTTTGTTGTGCTTCACCTTTTGCCATGTTAATCAACATTTAATATTGTTGGGTACATAAACGGGAGAGAACTAAATAATTGATGTGGTGTTTTGTCAATATGCATCCCGATGCATATTGAGCTCCACTTAATTGGTAGGATTGCTTGTGCTTTTTGCCATGCCATGCCTCCTTAAACCGGACATGCATCATACTCGATTGTGCATCATGCCATGTTCATGTCATGGTTGTTTACTATGTTGTTTGCTCTTTTTCGGTGATTTGCTTCTTCGGGTTGGTTCCGGTAACGTTGAGTTTGTGAGGACCCGTTCATCTACGTCCGTTGTCTTCTTCATGGACTCGTTCTTCTTCCTTGCGGGATTTCAGGCAAGATGATCATACCCTCGAAATCACTACTATCTTTGCTATGCTAGTTTGCTTGCTCTTTTGCTATGCCATTGCTACGATGCCTACCACTTGCTTGTCAGCCTCCCAAATTGCCATGTTCAGCCTCTAACCCACCAATGTCCTAGCAAACCGTTGATTGGCTATGTTACCGCTTTGCTCAGCCCCTCTTATAGCGTTGTTAGTTGCAGGTGAAGATTGAAGTTTGTTCCTTGTTGGAACATGGAGATGTTGTTCCTTGTTGGAACAGTTATTTACTTGTTGGGATATCACAATATATCTTATTAAATTAATGCATCTATATACTTGGTAAAGGGTGGAAGGCTCGGCCTTATGCCTGGTGTTTTGTTCCACTCTTGCCGCCCTAGTTTCCGTCATATCGGTGTTATGTTCCCAGATTTTGCGTCCCTTACGCGGTTGGGCTATTATGGGAACCCCTTGACAGTTTGCCTTAAGTAAAGCTTCTCCAGCAATGCCCAACATTGGTTTTACCATTTTCCACCTAGCCTTTTTTTCCCTTGGGTTCTGCAGACTCAAGGGTCATCATTATTTTAATCCCTCGGGCCAGTGCTCCTTTGAGTGTTGGTCCAACCCAGAGCACCGTGCAGGGCCATCCCTTGGCAACTTGGGTTACGTCGGCTCCTGTACGCTTAGCTTATCCGGTGTGCCCTGAGAAAGAGATATGTGCAGCTCCTATCGGGATTTGTCGGCACATTCGGACGGTGTTGCTGGTTTAGTTTTACCCTGTCGAAATGTCTTGTTGTACTGGGATACCGAGTCTGATCGGAACGTCTCGGGTGGAGGTCTATTCCTTCGTTGATCGTGAGAGCTTGTCATGGGCTAAGTTGGGACACCCCTGCAGGGATTTAAACTTTCAAAAGCCGTGCCCGCGGTTATGGGCAGATGGGAATTTGTTAACGTCCGGTTGTAGAAAACCTGAAGTCGACCTTAATTAAAATGAATCAACTGCGTGTGTAACCGTGATGGTCTCTTTCCGGCGGAGTCCGGGAAGTGAACACGATTGTTGGAGTTATGCTTGATGTAGGTAGTCCAGGATCACTTCTTGATCATACTTTTATCGACCGTGCTTTGCCTTCTCTTCTCGCTCTCATTTGCGTATGTTAGCCACCATATATGCTAGTCGCTTGCTGCAGCTCCACCTCATACCTTTACCTTACCCATAAGCTTAAATAGTCTTGATCGCGAGGGTGCGAGATTGCTGAGTCCCCGTGGCTCACAGATTACTTCCAAAACCAGCTTGCAGGTGCCGTTGAGTCCGTGCAGATGACGCAACCCAGCTCAGGAGGAGCTCGTTGAAGACCTTGTTCATTTATGTTGTTTCGTTCTAGTCGATCAGTAGTGGAGCCCAATTGGGGTCGATCGGGGACCTTTGTCGCATTTGGGATTCTTCTTTTATTTTGGTTCCGTAGTCGGACCTTGAGTGTATTTGTATGATGTAATGCTTTATTCATGTATTGTGTGAAGTGGCGATTGTAAGCCAACTATGTATCTTTCCTTATTATATTACAGGGGTTGTGTGAAGATTACCTCACTTGCGACATATGCCTTCAATGCGATTATGCCTCTAAGTCGTGCCTCGACACGTGGGAGATATAGTCGCATCGAGGGTGTTAAAAGTTGGTATCAGAGCCTTCCCCGACCATAGGAGCCCCCATTGCTTGATCGTTTTTAGCAGCCGAGTTGTGTCTAGAAAAATGTTTTGAGTCCTTAGGAATTATATATCGGAGAGCTTAGGAATTCTTTTTACTTCCCAGTCTCCTCATCGCTCTGGTAAGGCGTCCTGACGTAGAGTTCTGACTCTTCTCTTCTCAAATTTCACTAAATTTTTTTTAGGATCACGCGAGTATCTTGGTTTTGTTCCGATGGCTTATGATGAGAATACTGTCTTGGTGCCTCCTGTCAGGGGTTTAGTGGAAGTGTCCCGGGGAGTTGAGCTCTGAGGTGTTGTCATCATAATTTTATCGTTGCAATTCTGGTATACTTGAGATATGTCCGCGACATCGAAAATCTCCTTTATGCAGTTCATTGGTGAGATAACCTCGATGCCACCCAGTACTGGGGCGGGAGTTCGGGAGTATCGCCATAACTTGTATAACGGATGCTTTTCGAAGGTTGAGGTAGATGGTTTCCGAATGTTTCTTGGTTATGTGTTGAAGGATGGATACAACTGGATGTAGGATTTGCTAGTTTGGGTGAGATATTATGCTTCCCCTGTATCCCCAACACCTGATTGCATAACCGGAAAGTTTCGGGAGTTTCATAGGTGGGAATTCAAGTAGCTCTTAGGATATCTTTCCGACAGATGTATGATATGAAATTGGGGTTCGACGTCTAGTGGTTTGCCTATTCACGGTCGATTTTACAGTGGTCTCGTTGTGTCTTAAAGAGTCCTTGGCTATGCTGACTCGGGGACGCTTCATATGTCATGTGCACTGCCTTGTACATGATGGTGCTGTACGATCGAGCCCGTGTAGGTCCCACCACGAAAACTTCGGACGAAATCTCTATCATATGTTTGTTCTGGCTTATTTTGCAAGCCAATCCTTGGTTTTATTTTGAGTTGTGGTATTCGAGTTGCTTCGAAGTCAAATGTTGATCCCATACCTTTCCTAAATGGTGTTCTCATACCTCGATGTGAACACTAATCCTTCTCGATCATCGAGATTGTCATGCCAATTTCTTTTAAACCGGCGTGTTTCTCTTCAAGTGGATCCGATCATTTCAACTCCCGCAAGATCAAATATCAGTTTCTTCTCAACGGTGTTTGTTTCATCCATCTCCAAGTTGCCTTTGTTTTTTCCCGCCCACCCACCCCTTTTTCTTCAAGGATTCGGATGTCTTAATCCAGTATCATTTTATTCATGTGAAGTCTCCCCATTCTTTTCTATCAATATTCTTATCCGGTGATTCTCATGAATATTCTAACGGAGCTTCAAGTTCGTCATTCGTCATCCTTTTCTTCTCCGGTGGAACCAATTCAAGCTTTCGGTGTTTGATCATATTCTTTTCCTCATTTCAATGCCTTTCCATACCGGTGCACCTCTTAATAATTAATTTCTCGCTATTCATTTATTCCGGAGTGCTCAAGATATCTCAGAAGATTCGTGTTTCCGCTCTTAATCCGTTCAAGCTATTTCGAGGATGTTATATCATTCAAGCCTTTTTATTCGACCGGTGCAATCTCTCTTTTCAAGTAATCGTTCAACAGTGTTTCTTTTGAGTGGGCCCTAACCCACAGGTCTTTCCCAGGATCTTACCTGACTCTTCCATTCTTTCCGGAGTACTCCCAAATTCTTTTCAAAGTTTGACGTAAGAATGGATTGTCATCAGTCATATGTATTTCTTCAAGATCTTTCAAATTCTTTTCATCATTGGATCAACCTCTTCGTTTTGATTCTTCCGGAGTGTCTAAATAATTCATGGTGGTGTTTCTCGTTGTCATTGTCATATTTTGAAGACCGAAGAAGAGTTTCTCCCATTTTTGATCCATTCTCTTCAAGATTCGTGATTCTAGCTTGTTGCCATCCTCTCATAATGATTTTTCGATTGTGAGAATTCCTTTCAACCATCCGGAGCAATTCAAGAGTCTTCTCAGTTTGTCATCCGGAGTCCGTCAATTCAGGTTTATTCATTCTCAGCTGTCAGTTATCAGTCTCCTATTTTACCGCTGCTTCGTTCAAGTAATCTTTAATCAGCTCGTTAGCTCCTCGTTCTCATGTATCTAAATCCTCTCAAGCATCTTTGTTCATTTTATAATCCTTCCCGGAGTTCCTTTATCTTTTCTTCGTTCATTTTAATTCTTATGGTGGTTCATTCAAGATTTTTCTTCCTTTCTTATCATATCAATTTTATTCGTTGTTTCAACCCTTCCGGTGGTTCATTCAATACCTTACCAAGTCTGAGGTTATATCTCTCTTAATCTTCTCTACAAGAATAAGTAATATGCCAAATCCGTTGATTGTCATCAATTTAAATTGGTGAAGGATAAGCATAATGTAATTCTTACTCTTGTTTCATCCAAGTGATTAATTCTTTTTCCGAAGTGGTTCATCATATCACATTCTTGGTTCGAGATGCTTTATCTTTTCTTTTCCGGAGTTCCAAGTTCTCTCAATTATATCATCACGGAGATCCATCTAAATCATTGCGAGGCTTAAATCTTATTCTTTACATCATTCAATTATTTTGGATCTTTCTTTTGTTTACCGGAGTTTCTTCATGCAGGCTATACATGGTGGTCCATCGACGATTTTATCCCTTCTCCAAGAGTTCGCGGAGATTCTTTTCTAAGGAGCTCAAGTATTCTTCATCTTGCAATCCGGAGTGCAAATTCTTTCTACCATATTACCGGAGGTGGTATTATGCCATTCTTGATAATTTGAGTTCATGTTTCATGATTCACATGTTGTTAAGTATGATGTATTTTAAATCCATCGATCTCTTCATTGGAGTTATCTTGGGTTATATTTCACCTAAAGCCTTCCCTAAGGATTGTTGTTATATGGTGCTTATAAATGACCCAAGTTCTTCTTTTATCCTCCTGGTGATATAGCCTTCTCGTCTCCTTGTTCCTATCAATCCAATATATCGATTCCGTTAGTGGCACATTTTCAACTCTTGGTTTTGAGATGTTTTCCATAAGCCCACTTCAAGCCTATCTTTTCGTTCTGGTTTTTCCAACAACTCCGTTCTAGCTTCTGTTGTAACCGTGCTCTCACAAGATATTGTTTTCCTTCGTTCACTCCATTCCATTCTTACTTGTGTTCCGGAGGCATTGTGATGTTCATCTTTTCAACCCATCATCTTGTTTTGTCAAAGATCATGATCTTCCATGCCCATCCTTTTAGTCTGAGTGTTGTGTCCTCTTTTCAAGTAACCTCTTTTCTTGTCAAGTTCAATTTCTTCCATTTACAGGCGGAGTGCTGTCCAGACTATATCACTCTTATTCCTTCCCTTTCTCAACCGGAGTATTGTGCCCCTTTGTTCAAGTTCTTTTCGCCTTATCAAGTCTTGCATCCCTTTCTCAACCGGAGTGTCGTGTTTTCATTTGAGCTCTCTCATCTTATCAAATTTTGACTCCCTTCTCAACCGGAGTGCGGTCTGAGATCTTTCTTACCCCTTGTTCCATTCATTCAATAGTTACGGAGGCAGTGTAGTGTGATTTCATCAAGTATCTTCTCATCTTATCAAGTTATTATTCAATTCCTTTTCTTTTCAACCGGAGTGCTGCCCGAATTTTGGTTTATCCTTGATCCCCTTCCTTAACCGGAGTGTTTTCAATATATATCTTCCCTTCAACCTCAAGGTTTTTTGCAATGTTCTTTCTTCCTCTTTTCTAAATGGCTGTTTTCGACCTTGTTCACCTTCGTTGAATTCTGTCTCGAATGTATTCAACCTCTCAAGGTTGTGGTTTCACTCGTTTGTCAAAGGAGCAACTTAGTTTTACCTCTCCTCTCTTCTCTCTCGTTGTTTCCCCGGTGCCATTCTAGATCTCGGGACGAGGTCCTCTCGTAGTGGTGGAGTGTTGTAAAACCCCGAGACCGATGTGCCACGTGTCTTAGAGTTATTCGCCGTCGTTGCCATGTCATTTGCTTGCGTGTTGCATTTCATCATGTCATCATGTGCATTGCATCTTCATGTTTTCAAAACTTGCATTCGTCCCGGCCTCCTCGTTCTCTCCGTTGTCCGTTCTGAGCCCAGATACACTTGCACGCGCCCGCGGCATGTCCGAAATAGTATTTTGTAAGTGGCCGGAAAATGTTCTTGGATTGAGTTGAAATTTGGTGTGCGGTCTTATTATAGTGTAGACAGACTGCCTGCCAAGTTTCATCGCAATCGGAGTTCGTTTGACGCCCCAACGGATAAGTATAGCGGCAATAGTAGCCGGTCAAAACGTCGGACGTTTTCGGTCTCCGGAAACAATCGCCGGGCCTCCCTCTCTTCTCTCCTCTCAGCTCGAGACCGTCTACACAGCCCACCTAGTTCCATCCTCCTTCCCCTCTTCACTTCTGGAGTTGTCCGATGCGATCGCACGGTCCGAGACCCTCTCTGCGTAGTGCATCGATACCCCTCACGTGCGCGTCCGAAACTGTCCCAGACCCGACTCAGGCTGTCGCTACCGCTGTGTCCGGAACATCTCCAAACGTCTACAAAACGTCACCGTTTTCTTATTTGGACTTCCTAGATATTTTATTCACAACCGTCCGATTACGATCGGAGGGTCCTTTTAGCCCCTTACCAAAAATCCTTGCTATATAAACGGGTCCAACCCTAACTTCTAGGGAGTCTGTCCCATCCATCCAATCCTCACGCCGCCGCCACTCCTCCAATCCCCTCTTCCTCGGGATCCCCTCCCGATCCAGCCCACCAACCAGGGCAAGCCATTTCTCCCCTCGATCCCGAGTGGATCGTGTAGCTGCTCGAGGCCCCGAACACAGGAGCGCTCGGCCTCATCCCCTTGCGCCACCTCCGCCGGAAACCAGCGCCACAGGCCGTGCCCTGCTCCCTTCCTCCCCGTGCCGCTCTCTCGAGATCTCTCACCTCTCTCCCTCTCATCTCCTTGCTCCCTCTCTCTCTCTCTCGCAGGGAACACAGGACCAGGAGCTCCGCCATGGCTGCCCCGAAGCTCCAAGACGCTGCTGTCCCGCCCCGGGTCCTGCAACCTCGCCCGCACCTCGGATCCGTCCCTTGTTTCGCCTCCCGCGCTGAGCTCCTCAAGTCCCGCGTCCGTCGTGGCCATTGAGCACTTCGGCGTCGTCCTCGCCTCCCTGCAGGAACTGAACACCGCCGCCGCTTGCGGACGTTGTCGCCGGTGCCGTCCAACACCGGGAATGGGCACCCTATGCCTGGATCTGGTCTCCACCACTGCGTGTCTGCCTCCCCAGCCATCCCGCGCCCTGGACCTCGCCGGAGCTGCGCTAGGCCGGCGTCGTTGTCCTGATCCAAGGCAAAGCGCGGCCCGATCAAGCCTCTGCTGCGTTGACCCGCTTGACCTCCCATTGGGCCAGATCCGCGCCAAGGCCCAGAGCGCCGCCCGCCTCCAGTCCCAGCCTCGTTCGGCCTTCCGCACCAGATCACAGGCCCAGTGCGCCAGCGCCCTCTACGGGCCTCCTTCCTCTCCAGCCCAGCTGCAAGGCCCAGCCGAAGCAAGATCCGGCCTCCCTCCTCCACCTGGGCCTGGCCCAAAGTGAGCACCCCTCCAGCCCCCTGTACACTGTCGGGCCAGGAAGATTCGGCCCATGTCACATTTTTTTCCCGCGGAGTGATTTACCTATTTATCCAGGAATTTACAGGATTGCAGAAAACCCCCTATACTTCATGCATTTAATAACTAATTAACCGTGCATCGGATTAAGAAACTTTATATATGAAACTTGCTCGGAATTTTGTGTAGATTAATAATATCCAACTTTCACCTATGTTTAAAAAGTTTAAAATGTTGTTTGCATTGATTTGCCCCTATGCCATGCTAAAATGATTTAATTCATATCTAAATAACCGTAACTCCGAATTAAATAAACTTTATATGTGTATGGGGTAGAATTTTACCTAGTTTATCATGGTGGCATCTCTTTGCATGTTAAACAACTCTAAAATTATGTTTAGGGAAGAACAGTACCAAATCTAAAATATGCTATGGGGATTTACCGGAATTGTTGTTCGTTGCTTCCGGCCTCATTTAAACTTGCCTAGATAGGTAGTTTTGTTGTGCTTCACCTTTTGCCATGTTAATCAACATTTAATATTGTTGGGTACATAAACGGGAGAGAACTAAATAATTGATGTGGTGTTTTGTCAATATGCATCCCGATGCATATTGAGCTGCACTTAATTTGTAGGATTGCTTGTGCTTTTTGCCATGCCATGCCTCCTTAAACCGGACATGCATCATACTCGATTGTGCATCATGCCATGTTCATGTCGTGGTTGTTTACTATGTTGTTTGCTCTTTTTCGGTGATTTGCTTCTTCGGGTTGGTTCCGGTAATGTTGAGTTTGTGAGGACCCGTTCATCTACGTCCGTTGTCTTCTTCATGGACTCGTTCTTCTTCCTTGCGGGATTTCAGGCAAGATGATCATACCCTCGAAATCACTACTATCTTTGCTATGCTAGTTTGCTCGCTCTTTTGCTATGCCATTGCTACGATGCCTACCACTTGCTTGTCAGCCTCCCAAATTGCCATGTTCAGCCTCTAACCCACCAATGTCCTAGCAAACCATTGATTGGCTATGTTACCGCTTTGCTCAGCCCCTCTTATAGCGTTGTTAGTTGCAGGTGAAGATTGAAGTTTGTTCCTTGTTGGAACATGGAGATGTTGTTCCTTGTTGGAACAGTTATTTACTTGTTGGGATATCACAATATATCTTATTAAATTAATGCATCTATATACTTGGTAAAGGGTGGAAGGCTCGGCCTTATGCCTGGTGTTTTGTTCCACTCTTGCCGCCCTAGTTTCCGTCATATCGGTGTTATGTTCCCGGATTTTGCGTCCCTTACGCGGTTGGGATATTATGGGAACCCCTTGACAGTTCGCCTTAAGTAAAGCTTCTCCAGCAATGCCCAACATTGGTTTTACCATTTGCCACCTAGCCTTTTTTCCCTTGGGTTCTGCAGACTCAAGGGTCATCATTATTTTAACCCCTCGAGCCAGTGCTCCTCTGAGTGTTGGTCCAACCCAGAGCACCGTGCAGGGCCATCCCTTGGCAACTTGGGTTACGTCGGCTCCTGTACGCTTAGCTTATCCGGTGTGCCCTGAGAAAGAGATATGTGCAGCTCCTATCGAGATTTGTCGGCACATTCGGGCGGTGTTGCTGGTTTAGTTTTACCCTGTCGAAATGTCTTGTTGTACTGGGATACCGAGTCTGATCGGAACGTCTCGGGTGGAGGTCTATTCCTTCGTTGACCGTGAGAGCTTGTCATGGGCTAAGTTGGGACACCCCTGCAGGGATTTAAACTTTCAAAAGCCGTGCCCGCGGTTATGGGCAGATGGGAATTTGTTAACATCCGGTTGTAGAAAACCTGAAGTCGACCTTAATTAAAATGAATCAACCGTGTGTGTAACCGTGATGGTCTCTTTCCGGCGGAGTCCGGGAAGTGAACACGGTTGTTGGAGTTATGCTTGACGTAGGTAGTCCAGGATCACTTCTTGATCATACTTTTATCGACCGTGCTTTGCCTTCTCTTCTCGCTCTCATTTGCGTATGTTAGCCACCATATATGCTAGTCGCTTGCTGCAGCTCCACCTCATACCTTTACCTTACCCATAAGCTTAAATAGTCTTGATCGCGAGGGTGCGAGATTGCTGAGTCCCCGTGCCTCACAGATTACTTCCAAAACCAGCTTGCAGGTGCCGTTGAGTCCGTGCAGATGACGCAACCCAGCTCAGGAGGAGCTCGTTGAAGACCTTGTTCATTTATGTTGTTTCGTTCTAGTCGATCAGTAGTGGAGCCCAGTTGGGGTCGATCGGGGACCTTTGTCGCATTTGGGGTTCTTCTTTTATTTTGGTTCTGTAGTCGGACCTTGAGTGTATTTGTATGATGTAATGCTTTATTCATGTATTGTGTGAAGTGGCGATTGTAAGCCAACTATGTATCTTTCCTTATTATATTACATGGGTTGTGTGTAGATTACCTCACTTGCGACATATGCCTTCAATGCGATTATGCCTCTAAGTCGTGCCTCGACACGTGGGAGATATAGTCGCATCAAGGGTGTTACAATCGGTCTCATCGAGATTACGTTATGCCCTAACCCTAATCATATCGGTCCTACCGAGTTGCATGTCGGTCCCACCGAAAACCCTAACGGTCACTAGCTTTGCTAAATCGGTCAGACCGAGTTTAACCATTCGGTCCCACCAAGTTTGGAAAGTTATGTGTAACGGTTAGATTTTGTGTGGAGGCTATAAATACCCCTCCACCTCCTCTTCATTCATGGAGAGAGCCATCAGAACAAACCTACACTTCCAACCTGTATTTTCTGAGAGAGAACCACCTACGCTTGTGTTGAGACCAAGATATTCCATTCCTACCATATGAATCTGGATCTCTAGCCTTCCCAAGTTCCTTTCCACTCAAATCTTCTTTCCAACAAATCCAAATTCTGTGAGAGAGAGTTGAGTGTTGGGGAGACTACCATTTGAAGCACAAGAGCAAGGAGTTCATCATCAACACACCATTTGTTACTTCTTGGAGAGTGGTGTCTCCTAGATTGGCTAGGTGTCACTTGGGAGCCTCCAACAAGATTTTGGAGTTGAACCAAGGAGTTTGTAAGGGCAAGGAGATCGCCTATTTCGTGAAGATCTACCGCCAGTGAGGCAAGTCCTTCGTGGGCGATGGCCATGGTGGGATAGACAAGGTTTCTTCTTCGTGGACCCTTCGTGGGTGGAGCCCTCCGTGGACTCATGCAACCGTTACCCTTCGTGGGTTGAAGTCTCCATCAACGTGGATGTACGATAGCACCACCTATTGGAACCACGTCTCAAAAATCTCCGTGTCTTCAATTGCGTTTGAATGTTCCAAACCCTTCTCTTTACATTCTTGCAAGTTGCATGCTTCACTTTCTGCTGCTCATATACTCTTTGCATGCTTGCTTGATATGTCTTGTTTGTTAAACTTGTGCCTAAACTCCACTTCAACTTAAGAAAATTAAAAACTGCAACTTTTGGTACTTAGTGTCAAATCACCCCCTCTAGACACCTCTTCTCGGTCCTTTCAAACAGGGATGTACAAAAGTCTCAAAGGGCATCAGACACTATGTGATGTCCTCAAAAGGCAGATTCTGAACCGAAACCCTAGGAAAGAGGGTGTTGGGTTCGAAAGGAAAATGAATGTTGATGGCTCTTACTGAAAGCCTGAGCAGTACCCCAAAACCACATGGGTTGCTGCAAAGGAACCTTCAGTGGATCCATCCACCCTATCTGGCTTCACTTGTGCTAACTTTATTGTCATTGATGAATCCTTTGATGCAAACTATAAACTATTTAAGAATCAGAATGGTGAAGTGTTTGCCAGGTATATTGGTACTAACTGCAGGAATGGGCCACCTATGAAGAAAGTCTGGGTGCCCAAAAGGTGTCTGGAGAATCTTCCTGTGAATGTCGTCATGACACCACAAGGGAAGAAGACAAACCCCGGACCACAGGCTTCATATGGTCCAAAGGCTTCATACAGACAGAGGACTCACGTGAGTCGCACTAACACAAATGTTTTGCAGGGAAACCATACTCAGGCCTATGAATATGAGCGTGTTTCATCAAACCTCCATGTTCATAAGACCAAGAACTACTCTGCTTATTCTTATGAGTATTATTCACCTCCTGCAAAACTATTTGCCAGGGCTTCAAAGCCAAAGTTCTCAGATGCTGCACTTAGACTCATTGCTTCGAAGCCACCCCTGAAGATGTGGGTGGCTAAGAAAGCTTAACTCTCTTTTGCAGGGAAAGGTCTCTAGCCAAAAATCAAATGCATCTAAAGCTATTGCTGGGGACCTAAAACATCTTGTGGGGCACAAGATAAAATGCCCAAATGATCTTATTATGTATATCATTCCTAAATCGCTTAACATGCATCCTATCAGTTCTAACCTCGATCTAAGCTTTCATAATCCACTTGCTCGTCAAATGCTTATGCTTCACAATACTCTTTGTGAATCCTATCCCCCCTAACTGTTCTATAGGGTATGATACCAGCTGCTTCAGAATGGATTATCGATAGTGGATGCACTAATCATATGACTGGTGATCAAAGTCTTCTCATGGACTCAACCTTACGTCCATCTAAGAAGAGTCACATCACATTTGCTGACACTGGTAAAAGCAAGGTATTGGGTCTAGGTAGAGTTGCAATCTCAAAGGATCAGCGCATGGATAAAGTGATGCTTGTTGAATCCCTTGGTTTCAACTTAATGTCTGTCTCAATGCTTTGTGACTTGAACATGATTGTGATATTTGGAAAATATCATTGCCTTGTTCGGATGGAATCTGACAAGTCTCTAGTCTTTGAAGGGTATCGCAAAGATGATTTGTATATGGTAGATTTCTCAGCAGGACCACAGCTTGCCGTATGTCTTCTTGCAAAAGCTTCAGAGTGCTGGCTCTGGCATCGGAGGCTAGGGCATGCTGGCATGAGGAATTTGCATACTCTCGCAAAGAAGAAGCACGTCGTAGGCATTGAGGGTGTCAAGTTCAAGAAGGATCACTTATGCGGTGCCTGCGAAGCTGGAAAGATGACGAGGGACAAGCATCCCTCAAAGAAAATCATGACAACGACTCAACCCTTCGAACTGCTACACATGGACCTCTTCGGACCTACTCACTACTCTACTCTAACTACTACTGCTTGTCTCTATGGCTTCGTTATTGTTGATGATTATTCAAGATATACATGGGTACACATAATCCTCTACAAGACTGAAGTGCATGATGTCTTTAGACGCTTCGCCAATCAAGCCATGAACAACTATGGCGTCAAGATCAAGCACATCGGAAGTGACAATGGCACTGAATTAAAGAACACCGGCCTCGACACTTATTTTGATACATTGGGCATCACTCATGAGTTCTCAGCTCCGTACACGCCGCAGCAGAATGGCATCATGGAACGCAAGAACAGAACACTCATTGAGATGGCTCGGACGATACTCGATGAATACAAGACACCAAGAAAGTTCTGGCCTAAAGCTATTGATACTGCATGCCATGTCATCAACCGTGTTTATCTTCACAATCTTCTGAAGAAAACATCCTATGAACTCCTCACTGGTAAGAAGCCAAATGTCAGTTACTTCAGAGTATTTGGTGCTAGGTGCTGGATCAAGGATCCACATCACACTTCAAAATTTGCACCGAAAGCACATGAAGGTTTTATGCTTGGTTACGGAAAGGATTCGCACTCCTACAGAGTCTTCAACCTATTTCACTATAAAGTGGTTGAAAATGTGGATGTGCGGTTCGATGAGACTAACGGCTTGCAAAGAGAGGACCTGCCAAATGTGCTAGATGAAATTCCACCTAGTGAATCCATCAAGCTTATGGGAACTGGAGAAATTATACTGTTTGAAGTAAAACCTGAAGAGGAACTTATCATTTCTGCGCCTAATCAACCTGAAGACAATGCTTAGCCTGAAGACAATCCTCCAAACGATGACAATGATCAGCAAGAGCAAAATCTTCATCTAGTTCATCCTCGTGTTGCAAATGAAGTACATATTGAGAAGATAAATTGATAGCATCAATGCACCTGGCCCACTACTCGTTCAAGGCAACACAGCTAGCAATTTTCTGTGGGCACTTTGCATTTGTCTCAATATCTGAACCCAAGAAAGTGGATGAAGCCTTCATGGAACCTGAATGGATTCAAGCTATGCAAGAAGAGCTTCAACAGTTCAAGCTGAATAATGTATGGGAACTGGTCAAGCGTCCTGATCCTCATAAACACAATATCATAGGCACTAAATGGATATATTGCAACAAGCAAGATGAGCATGGTCAAGTTGTCAGAAACAAGGCTCGTCCTGTTGCTCAAGGATACACTCAAGTTGAAGGAATTGACTTCGATGAAACATTTGCTCCTATGGCTAGGCTTGAAGCTATTCGCATACTGCTAGCCTATGCAAATCATCATAACATCCTTCTATATCAAATGGATGTGAAGAGTGCCTTTCTCAATGGCAAGATTGAAGAAGAAGTGTATGTTGCACAACCGCCTGGTTTTGAAGATCCAAAACACCCTGATATGGTATACAAACTCAATAAGGCACTATATGGCCTCAAACAAGCCCCTCGTGCTTGGTATGACACACTCAAAGACTTCCTGAAGAGCAAAGGCTTCAAACCTGGTTCCCTGGATCCCACACTCTTCACGAAGACATATGATGGTGAACTGTTTGTGTGCCAAATATATGTGGATGACAAACCTGGTTCCCTGGATCCCACACTCTTCACGAAGACATATGATGGTGAACTGTTTGTGTGCCAAATATATGTGGATGGCATTATCTTTGGCTGTACTAATCAAAAATACAGTGATGAGTTTGGACACATGATGCAAGAGCAATATCAGATGTCCATGATGGGTGAGCTGAAGTTCTTCCTTGGTCTTCAAATACGGCAGCAACGCAATGGCATCTTCATATCTCAAGAGAAATACCTCAAAGATTGCCTTTGGAATGCAAGACTGCAAAGGTTACACGACGCCAATGCCAACGAAGAGTCATGTGGGTCCTGATGCCAATGGTAAAGAGTTCGATCAAAAGGTATACCGCTCCATGATTGGTTCTTTGCTTTATTTATGTGCATCTAGGCCAGATATTATGCTAGTGTTTGCATGTGTGCTCGATTCCAATCGGCACCAAAGGAATCACATCACTTAGCTGTGAAGCGAATTCTTTGATATTTGGCTTACACCCCAACATTAGGATTATGGTATCCAAAGGGCTCAGAGTTTGATCTAGTTGGGTTCTCGGATGCTGATTATGCTGGTGACAAGGTAGATCGGAAGTCTACATCAGGCACATGTCACTTTCTGGGACGATCACTTGTTTGTTGGTCTTCAAAGAAGCAGAACTGTGTATCATTCTCCACTGCTGAATCTGAATATATCGCTGCTGGATCTTGCTGTGCTCAGCTTGTATGGATGAAGCAAACACTCAAGGACTATGGCATCCATCTGAAACAAGTACCACTCTACTGCGACAACGAAAGCGCCATCAAGATTGCCAACAACCCAGTTCAGCACTTGTTGGGGATATCACTACTGGCTGTAAACTGGCCTATCTGGGCCGGGTTAACTTCGTCAGTAGTTAAGTATGTTAAAGCCCAAGAAGGCAGATGAGGGCTCAAGGCCCATAGTCGGTTCAAGGCCTGTAGCCGTAAACCGGCATTGGCATTTAACTTGTATTGTAAGTTAGGAATAAGTAGAGACCAAACTGGACACATCTATGAGCCGGTATTGGGACTCTGTGAACCGACGGGCGTCACCCATGTATATAAGGGGACGACCCGGCGGCGGTTCAGGGACGACAGACAACAACTCGAGACATAGGCGAAGCTTGTTTGCTCCCTGGTCATCGAAACCCCATCAATTCCATCACAACTAGACATAGGCTTTTACCTTCATCGAAGGGGCCGAACTAGTATAAACTCTCTTGCGTCCCTGTGTCCGCTTTAACCCCTTCAAGCTAACCCATCGCGATGGCTCCACGACTAAGTCCTTTCTCTAGGACATCTGCCGTGAAAAAACCATGACAGTTGGCGCCCACCGTGGGGCTATCGCACGATGGTTTCAGGTTCTTGGAGGGCTGCTTTGAAGGACTCGAGGGCTACGCTGTAGGCCGGATGACTAAGAGTCGTCGCGGCAAGCTCTACATCGATGATGCAGGCTGGGGCCCCGAGGCCGGCTCAGTCGAGTATGGGTACCGGGTTCCCTTTGGTGGCATTCACGTTTTCATCGGCAAGATCGGTGAACCGGGCCCTGAGCCGGACATCTGCACCGACCTCGTCGAGACGGCTCAGTGTGCGCGATCCGCCCTGGTTAAACCGGCCATGAAGCATGCCTTCGTGGGAGTCATCCATGGAGGAAGTTATGAGGATGGATCGGAATCTCGCGGCGAGATCGTCGTTTGTTCTGACGATGAGTCATCAACTGGAGAAACCGAATCTCTATATCAGCTACAAGATGGCCGGATTGGGGGCTGTTCTAATGGCGACAGTATTCCGGACCCCTCTGATCTGCCCAACCGAGTTGGAATATTCATGGCCGGCACACAGGCAGTGCTTCATTCTTTGACCGCTGCACCGATGACCTCCGGTTCAGTAGCAGCAACGGCTGCCGGGGCAAGAGGCTCTGTACGCCCGCCGGCTCAAGTTCTATCAGATCTATTTGATGCATTGGCTGTGCTCATGGCAGAAGCTAACCCGGCGAATCAGGATGCCCATAGTGCGGAGATAGCAAAGGTGAAGGAACAGATCACCCAGGCCAAGGCGGACCTGGCAGCTGAGGATGCCAGGATGACCGCAGAGCGGGCTGCTCTAGACACACAAGCCTACAGGCTCATGTTGGACCAGAACGCATCGCATGAAGTCATGAAGAGGAAGTACCGATCTCGTTTGCCTTCGGTTTTCGAGGCTAGAGACCTTTTCAACACCCCAGGAGCAGGGACATGTAATTCGCTGGAGGTAAACCGGGTGGAAGCTCCCGCGACCGGTGCGCCAGTTCAGCCCCGTCGGATGGATCTGCCTCGCCAAAACACGGTTATACCTCAGGCTGTTTCGACACCTCCGGGTCACTACTCCAACCCGATGGAAAATCTCGTTGCCGCTGCTGCACGGCTGGAGGCCATTCCAATTGAAGGTGACTCGCCGCATGCAGTAGAGACGCGACGGGTCAAGGAGCTTCTGAGGACAGCTTTGGTCCAACAGGAAGCATACTCGTACAGCTGCGACCGGATTCACTCGACCCCTCGTCCAAGCCGGAGCTATAGCAGGCATATGGATGAACCGGTAGTGTCAAGTAATGAACGACGTGGAGCACCCCGCGGCAACAACCCGGCGGGTGGTGCTGATAACGCTCTGGAAGTGGTGGACCGGGCCCGAGCGCACAGGGAGGCCGAGTTAGCCGCACAGTATCAGGCTCGGCAGCTTACGCCGGTTCGTCCAACTATCTCGATCGAACCTGGCGTTACTTCTAGTTCTTTGGGGGTGCCTTGCCTTGTCCCCGCTTTACGCAATGTGCGCCTGCCCAAGGATTTCAAGGGCCCGCGCAAGGTACCAAATTACACGGCAGATCAACCCCCAGAGACATGGGTGGAGAGCTATGAGATGGCCATGGAGATGCTTGATGTGGATGATGCGGCATGTGTGAAGTACTTCACCATGATGCTTGAAGGAACAGCCCGCACTTGGTTAAAAAGCTTACCGGCCAATTCTATCAGTTCATGGGCCCAATTACGAACCCGGTTTATCAATAATTTCAAGGATACATGTAAGCAGCCCATGTCGATAGTGGACTTAGCTGCCTGTGTCCAGGAGGCAGGAGAATCGATGACTCATTGGGTGCGCCGGGTCTCACAAGTGTTGCATTCATCAGACCGCATCAACACTGACACCGCAGTCTTAACCCTAGAAGGCAATTGCCGGTTTGGCCCCCTAAAGCTGAAGTTGGGATGGATGAAGTGCCATTGCACTGACATGGGGACCCTCATCGCTGCTTTGGTAAAGTATGCTGATTCTGATAGTACCAAGGATCCCGAATCTGATGATGACAAGGCAGGGAAGGGAAAGAGGAACATCAACTCCAAAGGTCAGCCACATCACTGGGCAGGCAATGGTGGTGGAGGCAAGCGTAAAGCGGATGGTAGCATGGACTTTGTGGCTAATACCAACGCGCAGGACAATGGCCAGCGACGCGAGGGTAAACCGAAAAATCGCAGTGGGGCACCCAACCCTAACCCGGACCGCCTAAATTATCTACTAAGCCAGCCCTGTCCAAGACATGGGACGAAGGAGGTGCCAGCAAACCACCTTTGGAAGGATTGCTTCATTATGCAGGAGTTCAAGAATTCTAATGCTTTCCGATATGATCACGGCTCCGGCGGTGGCTCAGGACCGGGCCGAGTTACGGTGGAGGAAATTCCGGTTCAGGATTTAACGGTAATCCGGGCGGACATAACAGTCAGAATAATCAGAACAACCAGGGTGGTTACAACCAGCAGCAACAACAGTCAGGTTACCAGAGCAACCCAAAGCAATTGAATAGTGGGAAGTACCATGTCTTTACCACTAGCTTGGACAAGCGAGACCGGAAGGTTAAGAGGCGGGCAGTCAACTCTGTTGAACCGACCGTGCCCCGTTATCTATGCTGGTCTGAACAGCCAATCATATGGAGCAGAGAGGATCACCCTCCCTAGGTTGATAATCTGGGTCAGTTGGCTCTAGTGGTGGCGCCTCAGGTGGGAGGTTACAAGTTCACCAAAGTGCTCATGGATGGAGGGAGCAGCATTAATATCTTGTACTATGAGACCTTCCGTCGTATGGGACTAACAGATAAAAAATCTCAAACCGTCTAATACGGTGTTCCACGGTGTGGTACCTAGCAAGTCAGCATATCCTATTGGTAAGATAGCTCTAGAAGTGGCCTTTGGAGATGATCATGATTCCAGGTCGGAAACATTGACGTTTGAAGTGGTGAAAATCCAAAGTCCATATCACGCCTTGTTTGGGCGACCGGCCTACGCCAAGTTTATGGCACGACCATGTTATGTGTATTTGCAGCTCAAGATGCTGGGTCACAAGGGGACAATAATGGTTCACGGAAACCGTAAAATCGCTTTGGAGTGCGAGGAAGGAGATGCGGCCTATGCAGAGTCGGTTTGTGCCACCAAGGAGCTGAAGTATTATAAGGACAATGTTGATCCGGCGGACATGGCTCCATTAAAGAAGCCAACTATGGAGCATGATCCGGCCCTGAAATTCAAATCGGCAGCTGAAACTAAGCTTGTTGACTTCGTGCCTGGCGATTCGTCCAAGCAGTTCAGCATCAGTGCCAACTTGGATCCGAAATAGGAAAACGCGCTCATCGAGTTCATCCGTGAGAATCGGGACATTTTTGCATGGAAGCCCTCTGACATGCCAGGTGTACCGAGGCAACTCGCTGAGCACACCCTTAATGTGGATCCTAAATACAAACCGGTGAAACAGTTCCTCCGCCGGTTTAACGAAGAAAGATGCAAGGCGATTGGAGAAGTGGTAGCCCGGCTCTTAGCAGCTGGCTTTATTGTTGAAGTTTTTCACCCTAAGTGGCTTGCCAATCCGGTGCTAGTCCTTAAGAAAAACGGCACCTGGCGCATGTGTGTGGATTACACAGACCTTAATAAGACTTGTCCGGCAGATCCTTTTGCCCTCCCCCGTATTGATCAAATTATTGATGCTACGGCGGGTTGCGAGCGTTTAAGTTTTTTGGATGCATATCGTGGCTATCATCAGATCAAAATGGCAGTTAAGGACCAGGAGAAGACGGCATTCATAACTCCCTTTGGAGCCTTCTGCTATGTGTCTATGCCCTTTGGGCTCAAGAGTGCCCAGGCAACTTATCAACGGTGTGTACAAAATTGTCTTCACAAGCAGATTAGCCGTAATGTACATGCTTACATGGATGATATTGTGGTTAAGTCCAAGGAGAAGGAGACTCTGGTTGACGATTTGAAGGAAACCTTTGATAACCTGAGGACGTACATGATGATGCTTAATCCGGCCAAGTGTGTCTTTGGTGTACCGGCAGGCAAGTTATTGGGTTTTCTGGTGTCCAACAGGGGAATTGAGGCCAATCCGGAGAAGATCACAACCATCACCTCCCTGGCTAAACCGAAGTGTATCATTGATGTTCAACGCCTGGCAGGCCGGATTGCCGCGTTGAGCCAGTTTATCAGCCGCCTTGGTGAGAAGGCAATCCCTTTTGTATCAGATGTTGAAGAAGACGGATCAGTTCGTCTGGAGTTCCGCTGCTGATGAAGCATTTGAGGACTTAAAGCGGCAATTGGCCAATCCGCCTGTGCTCAGTGCTCCCATTGACAAGGAGCCATTACTACTGTATGTAGCTGCTAATGCTCGTGCGGTCAGCGTGGCTATTGTGGTGGAGCGAAAGGAGGCAGGTAAAGAGCATCTGGTTCAATGTCCGGTCTATTATATCAGTGAGGTACTCATTGAGTCCAAGCAAAGGTATCCGCATTGGCAGAAGCTGGTATATGGAGTTTTTATGGCAAGCCGGAAGCTCAAGCAATACTTCCAAGGGCATCCCATTACGGTGGTCAGTTCGGCTCCCTTGGGGATATCATCCAGAACCAGGAAGCGCCTAGCCGGATTGCCAAGTGGGCCATAGAGCTTGGGCCGCATGGTTTGAAGTATGTGCCTCGGACGGCGGTTAAGTCTCAAGCACTTGTTGATTTCATCAATGATTGGACGGAACTACAAGCACCTGAAGAAAAGCCGGATCACACATATTGGACCATCCATTTTGACGGATCCAGGCAATTGGAAGGCTCGGGGGCTGGAGTCGTATTAACTTCCCCATGAGGTGATAAGTTTTGTTACGTTCTCCGCTTAATGTTCCCTTGTACTAACAATGCAGCTGAGTATGAAGCCTTGCTCCATGGTCTCCGGATGGCTAAGGAGATGAATCTAAGTCGAGTTAAGTGCTTCGGTGACTCGGACCTCGTGGCTCAGCAAGTATCTGGCACTTGGGACTCCAAGGACCCACTCATGGCAGCATATCGTCGTGAGGTGGATATTGTTGCAGGTCACTTTAAAGGCTATCAGGTGGACCACGTGGACCGGCGGAAGAATGAAGCAGCGGACGCTTTAAGCCGGCTGGGCTCTCAGCGCAAACCGGTCCCGCCTAATGTTTTTTTGGATGTGCTGCACAACCCGTCGGTTAAGATCCCTGGTGAAGCAGATTTGGCTATTCCTGATCCGGAGGCTCAATTGGTGGCAGCTCTTCATGTTATTCCGGATTGGACGCTCCCTTACCTGGCGTACAAGAACCGGGGTGAGTTACCAGAGGATGAGACTCTGGCCCGACAGATAATCCGGCGATCCAAGTCCATGACTATTATCAACAGCGAGTTACATCATTGCAGTGTGTCAGGGGTGTTTCAACGCTGTGTGTCTCCTGAAGAAGGCCGTGAAATTTTGCGTGAGATCCATGAAGGAGATTGTGGTCACCACACCGGTTCAAAATCTTTGGTGGCTAAAGCATTTCGCCAAGGCTTCTATTGGTTAACTCCTCATGCTGATGCGGAGGATCTGGTCAAACGATGTGACGGTTGCCAAAAGTTTTCAAGACGTGCTCATGTGCCGGCTCAAGAATTGAGAATGATTCCAATTACTTGGCCGTTTGTGACTTGGGGGCTGGATATGGTTGGGCCTTTCAAAAGGTCCAAAGATAAGAAGACCCACCTCCTCGTGGCGGTTGACAAGTTTACAAAGTGGGTGGAGGCAGAACCTGTTAGCAAGTGTGATGCAGGCACAGCGGTTCAGTTCATCAAAAAAGTGATTTTACGGTTTGGCTTTCCACACAGTATCATCACAGATAATGGTACCAATTTGTCCAAAGGTGCCATGAAGGAGTTCTGCGAACGGGAGCACATCCGGCTCGACGTTTCATCGGTGGCACACCCACAGTCCAATGGTCAAGCAGAAAGTGCTAATCAAGAGATCTTGAGAGGCATCAAGCCCTGGCTTATGGTTCCTTTGCAGAGAACACCGGGTTGTTGGGTAGAAGAGTTACCATCTGTGCTATGGAGCATCAATACTACACCCAACAGATCAACAGGATACACACTGTTCTTCATGGTCTATGGAGCGGAGGCGGTTCTCCCTAGTGATATCTGTCATGACTCACCTCGTGTGGCGGCTTATGTTGAAGCGGACAATGATACAGCACGGCAAGACGCTTTGGACCTGTTGGATGAAGAACGTGACATAGCAGCCGCCCGCTCGGCGATTTACCAACAGGATCTTCGTCATTATCATAGTCGCTGAGTCAGAACCAGAACCTTTCAAGAAGGAGATTTGGTGCTTCGGCTCATCCAAGATCACACTGATATGCATAAGCTATCCCCACCTTGGGAGGGACCTTTCGTGGTCAGCAAGAATCTGCACAACGGGTCATACTATCTGATCGATATTCGAGAGCATAAAGACTCACGTACATCAGAGGAGGAGACCAACAGGTCGTGGAACATAGCTCATCTTCGGCCTTACTATACCTGAGCCATTGGCTCTACTTATGTACATATTACGACGATGTATATATTATGATTAAATATAATAAACCGGAACCTCAGCTAAGGTGGGGTATCTGTTCTTTTACATCAAATGTGGTTACACGGAGTTGTTCTAAAGCGGCCTCCGGTTTACCCCTTGAGTTAGCTTTTCAAAAGCATCATGTTATATCACTTGGGGGCTTGGTCGTGTCCGAACCAATGCAATACCTCTTGATAGGTGAGAGCCACCAGATCACTTGGGGACTTGGTCACGTCTGAACCAATCATGCCTCTTGATCGGCCTAAGGCCACAGAATCACTTGGGGGCTTGGTCGAACCCGAACCATTGCCATGCCACTTGATCGGCATAAATGCCACGGTTTCATTTGGGGACCTGGCTGACTTGAACCATAGCTACACCTATCGGGAGCTTGGTCGTGTTCGACCATGGTAACGCCATCTGATCAGCTCAAATAAGCCTCTTTTTGCAAACGGTTTTGTCATTGCCTTTGCTTCACACTTTTATTTGAAAGATATTTCTTTCTTTTTATTGCGTTTTTTAAACCGACAAAGTTTTAAACCGGTTCAAACTATCAATTGACGAAACACGGTCCATTTTAATCCGGAGGCTATTTGCTCGATTTGATTTTTTGTTAACATCCTATTACGGAGTAACACGGTGTTTATTATAACCCGGCACGGTTTACATGGTAAACCGGCATCATATATGTACAGGAGCTGCTATCTCCTCCAACAGTGTGGGTTTATAAAACTCCGCTTCAAGATTGGCCAAGCCAACTTCATGCCCAACGATGGCAGGTATTATGTATCTCAAAGATTTGATCATATGCTTAAATTTCAGATATTTTGATTTTACATATGCAGACATCATACTCCGCCTGACGGTACAACTGCGATGGCACTTTAAGATTTCTTATGTTGCAGAAAATACTTTGGACAGTTCATCACCCAAAGGAAACACAAGTTGCAGTGGTTACACACGAAGGCATATTAAGATTAAGAGTATCGGCTAGCCTATTACAAGGCAACACGGTGCCCAAAATAAGATCATTGTTTTTTCAAAGGGGAAGCAGTTTAAACCGACTTCCGGTTTAAGCTTGGTCACCAGCCTGGCCTGATGGTTGTGGGTCATCCCGCGCCGCTTCAGCTTCAGTTTCTCTACCCAGTGGCTGAATCAATAGTTGTCCAGTCGATTCCCATTAATGCTCGAAAGACAGCTTCATCATGAATTAGCAACGACGGTTCAATATCGGGAGCATAAGTATGCTTACGGATTGGAGGGATAAGATTTTCCGCTTCATGAATTGGTGCAGCTACTCGCTTGTTTTGATTGTCATAATGGGCTTGATAGTGAGACAAGTCTGCTTCTTCAGCCAATTGACAAGCTAGCGGACGCACCTCCCAGTTTATTGCTCGCAGATCCGCTTCACCAAACTCTGACCCGTCTTCCTTCAAGCTGGGATAGCCCTGAGCCGCTTCAATAGGTTCAAAATCCGGCACCCAAGCTTTTTCCCGGATTAAGGCATTGATCGCACCGGTTCAAGCAGCAGATTTCTTCAGCTCTTCAACCCGGGCAGGAAGCACTGACAGTTTCTGCAGAGTGTCCTGAATCAAAGTGGGTGCCGGCTTGTTGTGGGATGCAGTACAGATGATCCTTTGTGCACCAGTGTACAGTTGTTCGATCAACGTATAGGCGGCTTTCAATTTCTTCCGCACATCTGACCCCAAATGACCAATGCGTGTCCCTGAAATATCACAAAGGGTTAACAAACCGGCAGCTCTATAAGTCGGCTGAAGCACCAGAAATCAAACCAGCTTACCAAAGATAGCAGTGGTCATGGCATGCACATGCCGCTTTATGCTGGCCAGTTCGTCCACCACTGGTTTAAGTGCAGCCTCAGCATCTTCTGCTCGTTTGGTTAAAGCGGATTTTTCAGTGGCCCAATCCGCCCGCTCTTTCTTGAAGCCCTCCTTAAGCTGTTCCATGGCGCTTAAAGCGCTGGTTAATTCCTCTTTTGCTTTCGAGGTTTCAGCTTGTTGGGACTTCAGTTTTTCTTGGAGATCGGCGATTTGGGTCTCTTTAGTCTTCAGTTCAGCCTGCATACAAACAGTTATATGATTCAGCAAGCAGTGCAAGAATTGAAGCACCAACCACATAACAAGTTATGCACTTGGCGCTTGGGAGCTAATGCCTATTTGATCTTCATATTTCACTTGATTATAAAGTCCCAAGCTCAATACAAGTATTCAACTTGGCACTTGGGGGCTAATGGCTATTTGTTCAAATTAGTTCTGATGCGGCGATATTAATTACTTAAGTCCCGGTTTAACTACACTAAGTTGAACCGGCCCTTGGGGGCTACATCAGCGAAATTCGAGGCTTTAAGATTTATATTAGTAAGTCCCGGTTTGAAAGAAGATTACAAACCGGTCCTTGGGGGCTAGGCCAGTCAGCAAGCATTGAAGCATACAAGCAGGAAAGAGCATATGGACGTTACCTTATATTTATCTTTCATCATATTAACCAGACCGGCTTCATAGTCACGACTGTTATACAGCCGGTTCAGATAGCCGGATTGGATGTCTTGGGCGTTCAGAGCAGCGTAAGTCGCCAGATAAACATTCGACTTGCCCTTGCCAAAAGCAGCAAATTCTTCCTTGGCAGTATGTTTAGACAAAGCGACAGGATTGCTTGGCTCTGTATGGCCAATGCCAGTAATAACAACTTCATCATCCTTGGCGTTGCCGGTTTGCATTGGGGCTGTCGACTTGGATGGACTGGTGGATTTCTCAATCCGGATGGGGCTTCTGGGCTGGTCAACAGGACTGGAGGTATCAACATGTCTCTCTTCAGTAATAAGATCATCATCTTGTGGTGGTGGATCGTTTGGCACATCCTCACGGATGGCCGCTTCAGGGTTGAGTACTCTGTCTGGTTCAGGAATAGCATCTTCTTCAACCGCTTTATCTAGGCGAGCCTTCTTGCTTGGCTTAGGCTTGGCCCTGAAAGGAGTAACAAAGGTCAGTACAGTATATGCTACAAAGTAATACACCAGAAGCATTATGATAAGTATGGCTTACCCAAGCACCGTTTTGAGCGGCGGCAGCTGGGTAGCTGATGACTCGCCAGATGATGAATGGGAAGTGACCTGATAATCGGAGTCAGACGGATTAAGAGGTTGATGAAAACAACCCATTTTAGGACAAGCACTGATAGGCAAATTAGAGACCTCTGAATGGCGTTTCCGAACCAGACTATTCGGTAAACCGGCGGAGGTAACTACCTGGCCACTATGCCGGGTTGTACGGCGAGCTTCGTGCTGTTGGGTCTTCATAAGAAATTTGGGATCCAAGTAAGCAAGAGGATGAGAAAATTTAACCTTCCGGTTTGCCTGATGGATTTTTAGTGAAGGCAAAGGATCTGAATCAGAGGAAAGAATAATTACCTCTGCAACATCAGCATGACTGGCTTCGGCATCATCCTGACAAATATCATCATCAATAAGGCGCATGAAAAATAAGCCAAGTGAATCAAGCTCTACCTCAAGGTCCGGGTTACCCACATCGTCATCAGCGGTCGGATCAGAGGATGCAGTGGTTCTTTTCCTGTGGGTAGTCTTCTTCACAGCTTTAGTCTTTTGCCGGGTTGGTCGTTCCGGTTTATCTGCTTTTTCTGGCTTCTCCTGTAGAAGTTTCTTGCTCCAAAACGGATCATTACCCTGTTTAAACAGACGTTGGTGTTAAACAATGACCAGATATACCAATAGCAGGTTCAATAAAAAGAAAGATCAAACTCTTACAGCTGGCGGTTTGTTGGTGGCACAGAAGGGAAGCAGGCCGGTTTGAGCACAGAGATATTCCGGTTCATTCAGCATTTTATTCACAGCCTCTGTGATTTCTTCATCGGTAAGCTGGATGTTAGCATGCCGCAGTGGGTCATCAACACTGCCAGTATACTCGCACATCAAACCGGAGCACTGACTAAGGGGCAGTATGCTCCATGACATCCAACAGCGAGCAAGATCAACTCCTCTTAAACCATTGGCCATGAAGGCTCTGAGCTTGGACAGTTGAGGAGCGTATTTGCTTCTCTCCTTGGCAGTCAACCTTTGCGGAAAGGGGTGTGTATTGCTAAGCTGCTCCGGACGAAAGCCAGGCAAAGGATTTTCACCAGCAGGGGAGGTGTCTTTGCAATAGAACCATGTTTGATTCCACTCTTTGGGGTGGCTGTGCAGTTTGGCGTGAGGGTATGTGACCTCTTTTATTTTCTGAATCACCACACCACCCAATTCTGTGTTGGAACCGTCAGTAAACTCAGTTCGGCGGTTTAGATGGAAGTAGTCTCTGAACAGTTCAACAGTGGGCTCCTCTTGAAAGAACGCCTCACAAAGTACTTGGAAATGACACATGTTTGTGACAGAGTTGGGGCCAATGTCTTGTGGGTGGAGTTGAAAATTGGCTAAAACGTCCCGGTAAAATTTAGAACCGGGCGGCTTAAAGCCCCGGGCTAAGTGATCTACAAAAATGACGACCTCTCCTTCTTGAGGTGTGGGAGGACATTCTTCGCCAGGGACCCTCCAATGGATGGTATTTTTGCTGCCTAAAGCACCGATCAGGACTAAGTTGTTCAGTTCAGTCTCTGTAACGCGAGAAGGAACACAGTTGCACTCATATACTTGCTTGGCCATGATGAAATCTACAAGGTAGATGATCCCGGTTCAAAAATGCATTGATTAAGGTACATTGGTATGTGCAATGTTAAACCGGAGACAGATCTATCTAAACCGGAGTTTTATGAGGCAACAACATCTGGCGGTTCAACAAGGGGACTAATGGTATATACCGGTTTGGCAATTTTTTCTACAAAGTTAAACCGCCTGGTCTAAACATTGAAGCAAATGAGTAAGTTTACAGAAACAGATTTCATAAGACTTCTCTACAGCGACGGATCTAAAGCAAGTTCAGAAAATAAGGAAAATATTCAAGGTTCAAAAAAGAACAGTACTGAATCAATGGGCAGAGATACATATAGATCTATGGTCTTGAGGCATGAAACTGAAGGCGGATGCTAAAAACTACCGCTACACAGAGTAAGGATTCACAGATGCATCTAGGAGTTATCATATGAACACGAAACAGGCGATGAACACTAGAAGAACATGAAACCCTAGAGCAGATCTGTGTTGAAAAGAACAGAAGACTTACTAGAGATAAGAAAGACGCGGAAGGTTGCCGCGGTGCTCTGGTGCGCCCAGGTTGATGCAGCGGCCAAGGTTGATGCAGAGGTTGACGGTGGCGGCGGAGCTCCGAAGCTGGGCGACGCGAGGAAGACGAAGCACAAGGGCACGAAGGGGAAAAAGAAATGACCCTTCGGTCCTATTTATAAGGCAAGGGACAGGAGTCAGGCGCGAAAATCAAGGGATCGTGGGTTTGGAAACGAAGATGTCGCCTTAATTGTCACAGACCTATTAAGGTCCTTTATAACAGGTGACGTCACGCCGGTTTACAACGACCAGAGAAGATGACATCACGGCGGTTCAACAAACTACAAGAAGATATTGAAGATGAAGATTTTTGCTAAAGGATTGACATGAACATGTTCAAATCAATCTGGGGCCTAATGTTGGGGATATCACTACTGGGTGTAAACCGACCTATTTGGGCCGGGTTAACTTCGTCAGTAGTTAAGTATGTTAAAGCCAAGAAGGCAGATGAGGGCTCAAGGCCCATAGTCGGTTCAAGGCCTGTAGCCATAAACCGGCGTTGGTATTTAACTTGTATTGTAAGTTAGGAATAAGTAGAGACCAAACCGGACACATCTATGAGCTGGTATTGGGACTCTGTGAACCGACGGGCGTCACCCGTGTATATAAGGGGACGACCCGGCGGCGGTTCAGGGACGACAGACAACAACTCGAGACATAGGAAAAGCTTGTTTGCTCCCTGGTCATCGAAACCCCATCAATTCCATCACAACTAGACGTAGGCTTTTACCTTCATCGAAGGGGCCGAACTAGTATAAACTCTCTTGCATCCCTGTGTCCGCTTTAACCCCTTCAAGCTAACCCATCACGATGGCTCCACGACTAAGTCCTTTCTCTAGGACATCTGCCGTGACAAAACCACGACAGCACTCGAAGACAAAGCACATTGAAATTCGTCATCACTTTCTCAGAGATCATGTCATGAAGGAAGATATTGATATCATACACGTCAACACTGAAGAGCAACTGGCAGATATCTTCACAAAGCCCTTTGATGAGAAAAGGTTTTGCAAGTTGCGATGTGAGCTAAATATCTTGGAATCCTCAAATGTCCTATGATCAGGCACACATCCTAATACTTATGCATGTTGATGACTTAGATGTGCAACACACGAAGTAACATATATCTTCAATTAATGAAGACTTACACTCTAAGTGTGAATACATTAACGCGGAATTTGACTTCGGAGCGCCACGATAATTTTGCGCCGTGTCTGGGTCTAATACTTCCTATACGGTGGGTAACGCCACCACCAAACTTTTGCTTGAAGTATTTTCTGTTGGTGTTACATTTGCAAAATCTTCACGTTTGGTTTGTCTTCAATATTAACATGACTTCATGTTTATCTTCACTATATTGATTTGGTCTTATTCGGATATATTCATATATTAGCGTTCTGTCCTCTACAACATTCACTTATAGCTATGTCTTCTTGTTTGAATCTTTTGAACTAAGTGAATGTGATCGGACCCTAACCTCTCTATGCTCCCGTCTCAAATCTATCTGTCCAAACCATATGCATTCTATTGAAACCATCGAATGTCTTCTCTGCGTCCATGTTAGCAGAAGACACTGAGAAAAACATTAAATCTGATTTAAATGCTCTATCCTTTTTGCCTGAAACCCGGAGAAGCGGGAACGACCACCCGACAATCCAGGCATGCGTGGGAACATGGAACAACTTCCAATGTGTTGCATGTTTGCCACGTGCCCTTTAGATGTGAATCGCTAGGGGCACCTACGTAATAACGCTATGCCGTCCCTGTCCTTATAAATACATGCCTCAGCCAGTCATTATCTCCTCTTCCACTTCTCCTCGCACAAACCCTAGCGCCACCGCTAGCCCTTGACGACGCCGGTGACAAAGCGCTTAGCTGTCGTGACCTCACCGACACCGTCCTCACGCCGACTGCGGACATCGTCTTCTCTGTCGTCGCCGTAGGTGTCCTCCGTCACCAAGTTAGGGCACGAAAGATCGAGCTGCTTGGCCTCATATTCTACTCCGTCTAGCAGTTCCTCAAGTGGTAAATAAAAGCTCTTTTTACAGTCCTTTTGATCCGATAGATTCATCCTTTTCAACCTCACATGGTTTCTGTCCCAACAAATTGAATCTCTCCTTTTCTGCATCTCATAACATGCCTAGTATGTTCACTTATGCTTCAGAAAGTAGTTAGATTCCTCACTTGTACTTATTCGTGGATTCGTGCAAATCTGGAACCAACTCTCTACATATGAGTGAATGTCTTCGCGCTATGAGGTCAATGTCTTCTAAACTGATTTATCTTCAAAATCTTCTGAGAATGCATATGACCTCTTCCCCTTCCCTCGCATCTCTAATGCTGTCATAGGTACATTTCCGTGGGAGAATCCTTGGTTCTCATAGTCTGCATTCATGTGCAGAGTTCTTACAGCATCACATCAATTCTCCCGAAGCTAATTCCTGTCTGACTAGCAGAAGGAAGCTTTTGCAAGTTCTGAAGCCATTCAGTCTGAACTTCACGACGACAGAAAAATCAGTCAGGAAGGGCGGCAGACAACGCCGTGAAAACACTGCTAAGGACCTGCCACCCGATCTCTACGACCTATACAAGTCAGATCCAGAAGAGACCTATGGAGAACGCAAGAACCGAATCCAATGGATTCGAAGACATTGGGTAGAGGAATGGTTCAAGTACAAATTTGTCACTGACGAATATACTGAAAAGAATGCCATCAAGGGCCCCTGGGGAGATATTATATACAAAGGTCTTCAGCCCAAGTCGAAGTCCGAAGCTATTGCTCAAGGCTTCTACCCTTGCATGATCTGTGGACCTCAGCCTACTAATGCTGACCCGTCCTCTCTCTTATGTTGTCGTGAAGACAATCTCTTTAAGCGCAACTTCCAGTGTGCCAAAACTTCTGCCAAAGAGAACAAGAAGTCGCTTGGGTTAGACTTCAACCCCGGTCCCTCTGCTCCTTGTGCCGACGGCACACGCGATGCTGAACCCAATATTGTTGGGACCTTTTACAACCTTGAAGGTCTCATCACTCACATTCAGGTTCAAGGGGCAGCCGTGGATCACTCTGTAGATGACGCTGATTCTGACGAAGCGCCTGCACCACCGAAGCCTGTGAAGCAAAAGAAACCAAAGGCTTCAAAGCCCTCCTCTGCACCAAAAGTTTTGCGGGCGAAGCCTCTGCCCACTGCACCTCCTGAAGCCAGTGTGCAGTCTGAGGATCTCTCTCGCATCTCCAAGTCTGACAAGATGAAGAAGCCCATGCAACCAACTGGTCAAGCCTTGACCCCTGCTGCCGTTCTGAGGAATGAGAACGAAGCCATTGATCTGTCTAGCGACGATGATCTTGGCGGTGATGCTCTTGAGCTGCTTATAAAGAGCAAGCAAGAGGCGGAAATATTTAATGATCTTCCCCTCTTTGATGTGGAGATCCTGTACAAGTTCATTGATGAGTGGTTCGACAGCCCAGACCTCAGTTTTGACGATCTTCAACTCCCAATTGGCCTAAGCGTCTCCTTCCATGGAGCCATTGCTCCTGAGCTGGCTCTTGCACAGAGAATTGTTGAGCTGAAGCACAAGATTGACTATGAAAAGGCTCAGTTCAAGAAGCACATGGCCAAGCTCAACGTGGCAGACGTCCAAAACTTCAAGGTCATGCTGCATGAGCTCAAGGAGGCGTTCCACAAGAAACATGAAGAAGCTAAAGGTTCTTGAGAGCGCACGAAACACCTGGCGACCAAATGTGTTCAAGGCTACAATGAAGCTGAAAAGCGCAAGGCTCTGGGGCGACCTAGCACCGACCCCAGAATGGTTGCCAAGAAGAAGAAGAAGCCTGCTGTGGCCCAAGCTGAAGCATCGAGGCAAGACGAACCTCGCATTGTCTTCCTTGCCAGTATGACAGGCTCAAAGCCTAAGGTCCCCACAGTGGCTTCGGAGCTCAAGAAAACAAGGGCAGCTGAAGCCGAAGCCCACAAGCGTAAGACCAAGCACACCACTGACGACGCTCCACCGACGAAAAAGAGAAAGACAAAGAAGAAAGATCGGGCTGCTCCCATAGAGCCCCTTGTTGTCGAGCCGATCTCAGTGGCTCATCCTGCGTCTGAACATAGTGAGCGCCAATATATAGTTCATGAGCCTGCTTCCATAGAGGCTCCTGAAGCTGAAGACATTCTAGCTGTTGACCCCACCGCAGCTGAAGACAATGGTCATCAAGACAATGTTGAAGATGATGAAGTCCTTCCTCAGATCGAACACAATGTTGTATCATCGCCCGTTCTCACGAACAACGAACTCATCAACATTGGTCGTCCATTGACGCTAATTGCTCAGGATGACTCATGGGCTGATCACCCACAAGACTCCCCCGTCAAGAAGAATCACCAAGTACTCCCCCACCTCAAGTCACCACTCCGGTGCTTGAAGACAATGACTTTGTGGCCCAACCAACTCCATCTTCACAAGCGTCGCCAGTGTTCCGCAAGCTTCGGAAAGGACCAAGGCCACATGTCACTTTGTCAAGTGTTCCAGAAGGAGAAGAGCGCCAATCCGTTTAACGCGAAGTCTTTCCTGAAGCCTCTCCTACTGCGAACATCCCCGAGTCTGAAGCCAAAGCGGCTGAAGATATTCCGGCTACATCAGCCAATGAACAAGAAGAGCCAAGAAATGAAGAAGAACATGTTGCTACACCCCCAACCTACCTTGAAGTTGTTCTCGAGGAGAACGTGTCCGACCCTCCAGCTACTCGAGTGGAGGTTGATAACATTGAGGCAACCACCAACACCCATACTGAAGCCAATAACGTTCTCATGGCTGAAGCTAATGTGGCGCCTGAAGTTAATGTGGTGCCAGAAGTGATTGCACCTGAAGCCAATGCTGCTCCTGACGCAAATCTGCAGCTAGAAGTCAATACCACTGCCACTGCTCCTGTACCGCCTCCACGGCCACACACCATCCAGCAAGCATATGATCATGGTCAGCTGGTCACTATCAAATGGACCATTCTGGTTCCTCCACCTGCTGCTGGTCCACAATTTGACTATCATATCGAGCACAAGCCGAAGCCAAGGTTGCCCAGGTTTCCAGGTACAGCAACCTCACCAGGATCGTTCAATGCGAATGGCTTCATCGCGCACAACACTTTCTTTGATAGTGCCAAGAACCCCTATTCCAAGCCAAGAATTTCATCTGATCGGTTCTGGAGCTATCAGCAGCGCAGCTACTATTCTTGTGTTCTCTATGCTCAAGGGCGCATCTTTCCTCATATGCATCTAGATAGCGAAGCCATGGCTGGCCTGACTTCCCTAGAAGAATCCCTTGACTTCTTCAAAGATGCTGATCTTCTCCCATTTGTGACAGCAAAAGAACATTGGAATGAAGAGCTTCTGCTTCAATTCTATGCTACCCTCCACATTCGTGGCTACAATAGGGATCCAAAGACATAGATCCTTGAGTGGATGACGGGTGATGTACATCATGAAGCTAAAGCCCAAGACATCATCGACCTTACAGCCCTGCCCACTCCTGGCGAACATTATGAACCAGGTTGTCAACTACACCAGAATGCTTTGGAAAGCATATTCCAGAAGCCAGAGCCTAATTTGAGCAAAATGCTGAGTATGATGAAGCCTCTGCCACGCGACGCTGAATACGCAACATAATTCTTTGTTGAAGACCTCGAGTATCTGCCCCGCACCATTTATCATATCATCAGGCGTACTCTATGGCCTGTCAAAGGACATTCTTCTGCAGCGAAGCTTGAAGGAGCAATGAAGACTTTGGTTTTCTATATCTTCAATGACATCTTCTTCAATGCTCAAGACTTTTTCATCAGGCAATTGGCTGCATCTGGCTCCGACATCTTTGGTCTGAAGTTATATGCTCCATGGGTAATGCGCCTAATCAAGCTTCACTCTGCAATCAACTATCATCCTTTTGCACGCAATCATCTCATATTCTTGCCAGAGGTTGATCTGTCTGTTGAAGCCATCTACCCAGAGCCTGCCGAAGAGCCTGTTACTCTTCACAATGCTGACCACCAAAGCTTCTCACAACCCATTGAAGGAGTTCAGTCCGTTTCTCGTGTTTATCCCTTGGCTGGCAATACACGTGCCCCTCGCACCCAAACTGAAGCCACTGAAAGCACCATTGCTTAAAGGCCTCGGAAGTGATCTCGTGTTCTCAATGACCGAGAGCTTCTTGTCGCTCTACATCAGAAACAGTACAAGCATCATGACTAGCTTAAGCGTCAGATGCAAAGCCTCTTGGTGGACGTCAATCTCATTCGCAATCTTGCCACCAAAAATGCCTTTGTTACACATGAAACCTGTCGGAGGTCATGGAAGAGTTTGACATTGCTTAGTGCTGAAGCAGATCTTCAAGACGATGGCTTCATTGAAAAATTCAAGTTTGACTCCACTCCTCCAAGGAATGTTGTCTTGCGTCGAACTCCGTCTCTTGAAGACTCTGACTATTCTTCCTCAGCTGCAATACCAGAGTCATAGATGATCAAGATGATGCTACTTCACCACCTCCAACTTCAGCGCGTGTCGACACTGCACCAAGTTCTTCTACACCGCCAAACACCAACGTCGACACTGCACCAAGTTCTTCTGCACTGCCAAACACCAACGCCGACCCTGCATCTTCTCCTATTCCTTCTGGGAACGAGTAGAGGCTCTATGTCTTCAAACTTTTTTGGTCCTTACCGACAAAAGGGGGAGAAGCATATGAGTTGATAGTCTTCAAGCGGGTCCAAATGGGCGGTTGCTTTATATTTTTGCCTAGTGTTTACAACTCTCGCTTTTGATACATTTGTTTCTTTGAGTTGTAACACTTAAACTTGATGGCCGTCTGCTATTTGTTTGCTATTCTGTGATGCGATGATAAATTCCGCATGTGCGATGATAAATCCCGCACGAAGTCATTTTGCAGACATCCATTTTTCATTATGCATGTCATTATCTTCGTTATATCCTTTCTTGCATGATGAATTGTCTTCATAAGTAGAAGAGGAGCTCCGCAAGTACAACCTGCCATGTGCATTTGCATTCAAAAGCAAAATACTTATATGCACATCTTTAGGGGGAGCCTTTCTGCTACTTACAAAGACAATACCTAAATCCTTTACAATTTCACATACTTTTATCCCTGTTGAACACTTCAACCAGTTTGTCATCAATCACCAAAAGGGGGAGATTTTAAGTGCATCTAGTGCCACCCCTAGTTGGTTTTGGAGTATTGACGACAAACCTGGTTGAGGGACTAATGTGTTTGTGAGAATTGTAGGATAACACAAGTAGTAGTCCCTCATTGATTCGGTTTACCTACCGGAGATGACCCCTAAAAATGTATGAAGACATTGAAGACAAAGGTGGTATGTGAAGATATTCACATTGAAAACTATGACAAGATAAGACATCGCGTGAAGACTATGGAGCGCGAAGACTTAGTTGTTTCTTTGTTTCCTTTTCTTCTTTGTTGAGTCATAGGAACCATCGTACTGTTAAGTGGGGTCCCAGTGAACAAAGTCAGAGTGACTGAAATGATGCTTAACCAAAATCGTATGTCATCGACCGAAGACAATGAGAGCAAATCTTATCCAGAGCTGGATGAGTCAGCTTTACTTGTAGCCCAAGTAAAGTTGCCGCGTGTGTTTGAAATCTGACCGTTGGAACACGTGTCAGTTCCTTAGTGACCCAGGGTCATTTCGAACAAATCAAGTTGGGTTGCCTAGTGGCTATAAATAGTCCACGCCCCTACACCATAAATTGGTGGCTGCTCAGAGTTAGTGCACGACTTTTGTCGTTTGAGAGCAACCCACCTCCGAAGCTTTTGAGAGAGAAATCCTTGCGAGGACAAAGCCCTAAACACCCAGAAACAAAGAGTGTTAGGCATCACTGAAGTCTTCCTGTCTGTGTGATCTAAAGACTTGTTACACTTGAGGACTGTGAATCCTCCAGCCGGTTAGGCGTCACGTTCTGAGCATCCAAGAGTCATTGTGGATCGCTGGTGAACAAAGTCTGTGAAGGTTTGGAAGTCTACCTTGAAGACTTACCTGAGTGATTGGGCGAGGACTGTGTTTCCTTAGCTCAAGGGGAATAAAGTGAAGACATGGTCTTCTGAGTTAAATCTCAGCCTCCCTAACCAGACGTACAGTTGTGACAACAACTGGAATTAGTCCAACAAATCATTGTCTTCAACAAGCAACCGGTTCTATCCATCCTTTCTCTTTATTTACAGTTGGTACTTGTGAAGTCATTGTCTGTTTGCATTATCTGTTTATCTTCACTGAGTGATTGTTTGTTCTGATTGGCTTCATACTATCTTCCATCCTGATCCATATTGCCTAGTTGCTATTAGTCCTCGTGCTTTAATTTCATTGTATACTTGACTATGGTTTGCCTAGTGTAGTCTACCTTCCGCTGCATGTTTATAGGTTCATTTCTATCATTTGTCTTTGAAACATCCATGTTTTGAAGACTTCCATAAAAATCGCTTATTCACCCCCTCTAGTCAATAACTAGCACTTTCAAGTGTGCCTCGTTTCCTACTTGTTAAGAGGCGTCGGGTTTCCAATCCACCCTTTCCTCCGAGGACTCCTGGAGTATTACGGCCTCCAGCTGCACAACTTCAGTCCTGCCTCCATCCTGCATATCGCGGGTTTTGTTGCTCTCTGCGAGCTATTCCTGGGCTGTGAGGCCCATTTTTAGTTATGGAGGAAACTATTCTGCCTTGTCCCTCACACCCAAAATGGATCCATATTCGAGGTGGGCGATGCCGAACTATGGCGCATAGCTGGGACCAGATACCTGTCCGGCACGCCGAAGAAGGCGTCCGAGGAGTGGCCCTCAGAGTGGTTCTATATTGAGGACGTCGCTCTCCCCGACTGATACGTCTCCAACGTATCTATAATGTTTGATTGTTTCATGCTATTATATTATCTGTTTTGGATGTTAATGGGCTTATTTATACACTTTTATATTATTTTTGGGACTAACCTACTAACCCAAGGCCCTGCGCAAATTGATATTTTTTTTGCCTATTTTAGTGTTTTGCAGAAAAGGAATATCAAGCGGAATCCAAACGGAATAAACCTTTGGGAGAGTTATTTCTGGAACAAACATGATCCATAGGACATGGAGTGGACGTCAAGAAATCAATGCGTCGGCCACGAGGCAGGGAGGCGCGCCTGCCCCCCTGGGCACGCCCCCTACCCACGTGGGCCCCTCGTAGCTCCACCGACCAACTTCTTCCTCCTATATATATCCATATACCTTGAAAACGTCCAGGAGCACCACGAAACCCTATTTCCACCGCCGCAACTGTCGGATTTCGGGTTCCGGCAGACCCTTAAGGTTCGAACACTGGGGTGCGCGCGGAAATCTCACCTCCAACCTCTCCGTCTCAATGGGATCTAAACTACTAAAAGAACTGCATGAAAGACACAAGATTTATACTGGTTCGGGCCACCGATATGGTGTAATACCCTACTCCAGTGTGTGGTGGATGGACTGCCTCATGGGGCTGGTGAGGACGAACAATACAAGGAAGAACAGCCTCGCGAGGGTCTGTTCTTGGCTGTGGTGATGAACTGCTACGAAGAGTTCAGTCACCCTCTCTTTCTCTCTCTCGTCTTCGTCCCGGACCGAACGACTAGGAATCGAACCCCTTGCTATGTGGGCGGCTAGTCCTATTTATAGAGGCCTTGGTCCTCTCCCCAAATATTGAGCGGGAAGGGATCCAACAATGGCGGGCTAATTTGAAGGGGGACAACGAGTACATCTATCCTGACAAAAGCAGTCTTCGCCTGCCAAAGGCTCTGGAGATGACGCCGCGTTGGGCTCCATGGTGACCTCCGTCTCGTAGTCCCCCTGGTCCTGGTCTCGTTGCACCAAAGTGGCAACCTTTTGCCTGATGCCTCGGTACTCCGCTGATACGCTTGCCCCCCTTGCACCAAAGAGGAAAGAGGGGCGCTGCGCGCGCTGGCTCCCGCCTGGTGCCCCGTGTCGTCATGGCTTGCGTCATAGGCACCTCGTGAGGTACCCCGCCTTGAACTCTCCGCCTCCTCGCGAGCCAGCCTGACGAGGCTGTGCCTAAGGATACGCCGTGTCGCCCGCCTCGCGAGGCTTGGCCCCTCACGAGGGTCTTGAGCCTCGTGTTGATGAAGATGGGCCGCGTTGGGGCCCCACTTGAGCCACGCCGCAGGCCGCAGGCAGGCAAGTTTGGGGACCCCCATTCCCAGAACGCCGACAGTAGCCCCCGGGCCCAAGGCGCGCATGGACTTGGCCGTGCCGAGAGGCGAAAGGGCAAGGGCGAAGCACCGCGGACCCTAACAGCCTGCGGCCTTGGACGCCGCGTGGCGGTTGATTGGACGTGGCGCCTCCGCTTCCCCACGACGCCTTGGTGATCATGCGAGTTGGACAAGTCCCTGCATGCAGAACATGTTATGATTACCTATGATCGTGGAGACCGGCAGTTGGCCTTCGCCGACTATAAGTACGGCACCGCCCGTGCCCGTCAAGTCCATCTCCTCTTGCTCTCTCCTTCGCCTTAGTTCTTGCTCCGTCTTGGTGTGATGGCTCCGATTCGCCGATTCTCTGCAGCGGAGAAGGGAAAGGCTCCTCGAGAAGGGCCAGACCCTCTCCCGCCGAAGAAGAGACTCACCCATTGCAGCCGGGACGACGAGGACGACCCGGTGGTGGCGGGGCCCTGGAGCGAGAGGGCTCCGCCGGGGTTCCCGCTGCCCTTGTACGCCCATGTCGAGGCCCCCGGAGGTGCCGATGCCGATCCCCGCGGTCAGCGCCGTCGTCGGCGCCGTCGGGTTGTGAAGGCGTGGGTGGTTCCCCCTGGAGTCCATGCTGAGGGCTCCTCCCCCGAGTTCGTGCTCCACGTCGTCACTCCTCTTCAGTCCTGGATCCGCCTTCCTCCTTTCTTCGCCTCCGTGGTTCTTCCAGGGGGGGCCTATGGAGCTCCAGCTGCAGGACGCCGACTGCGGCGCCGCCGCGACCGAGGCCGAGGTCGTCGTTGCTGCCCCGGGCGCGGTCTACATGTCCCGCGGCTGGAGGGAGATCGCCCGGGTCTGCAGGGAAATAGGCATCTTCACGGTCCACCTGGAGTACGACGGCGCGACGGTGATGTTGCTCATTGTCTTCGACGTGATCGGGCGCCGGCTGGAGTGCTGCTGCGGGAGGGGCGATCAGGACCTCGCCCTGGTGAGGGCTAGGCCCGTCGACCGCCCCCTCGGCAGTGCCGCCCGAGGGTCCAGCGGCTCCAGCGGAGGCTACATGACTCCGGAGACGAGCGACGACAACTACGAGCCCCCGAGTCGCCGTCGCTCCAGGAGCAGGGCGGACGTGTCAGGCCGTCGCCAACCTTGATCTGGATGGAGTTGGCGCCGGTGCCTGACGGCCCACTGTTGATGATGGCATCTTCTGCAGGAGCCCGTATAGTTAGCACTCCTTAGAATCCGTTCCCTGTGAGGAATCAAAATGCGCCCCGTGGGGACTTGTAAGGTGTCTGTAGTTCCGTTTGCTAATATATGACCTTTGCTATGGATTCGTGTGAGTTGCTAACTCCGTCATAGCTTAGTTCTCCCTTTTGAACCTCGCGAGGGCTTGGCGCTCTACGCCGACAGGTCCTAGTCCCAAGGCGGCGTCAGCCGTCGCTGGTATGCCAGGTCGCGATGCCGTGGTCAAGGCCAGGAGGTGAGCGACCCGAGGTCCGGAAAGAGCCCCTGAGTCGCGATGCTCAGGAGGTCCCCTTTGGCGCCCAAGCAGCCATCACTTAGTGAGAAAGGGATGCGACGTCGCTAGCACGGAGTCGCTTTAGGTGTGGGGGTAGTGCTGCAGCAGCCAGTGCCGTGGGTGGTGACTTATGTTGAGGATCAGGGGCCGCTCCAGGTGCGCCGCTGGGTCCGTGTGGGGATAGGAGCGGAAACGCTCGGCAAGGTCCTCGCGAGACCCCTTCTTCCCCGCCTCTGCTCCCCTTTCTGCTCTATGTCCTCGGGTCCCGGCCCTCGAGCTTGTCTCAGCCGTCGTTGGTATGCCAGGTCGCGATGCCGTGGACAAGGCCAGAGAGTGAGGGCTGGAGAGCCAGTAAGAGCCCTGAGTCGCGTTGCTCAGGCACCCCCCTTTAACGTGCAAGCGGTTCGCGCGGGCGAGGGCGAAGGAAACCTCGTGAGGGCCTCGGCTTGTGCGGTTCCCTCCAGGGATCCTGCAGGGTCATCACAGAAAGAAGATGGTGTTGCCACGGCGGCCATTAGTTGATCGTTAGTCACTCAGGAGCTTGCTGGTTGAGGTAGGCGAGGCGTATCTGGGCACCCGTGAGCCAGCGCGGGACTCCCGAGGCCCTACCTCTGGGCGGGTTGTGCCCGGCACTGGGCCATATCTTGAGACGTGTCCCTGCAAAATTCGGTTAGATGCCGGTACTCTACGTCCTCGGGTCCCGGCCCTCGAGCTTGTCTCAGCCGTTGCTGGTATGCTAGGTCGCGATGCCATGGACAAGGCCAGAGGGTGAGGGCTGGAGAGCTAGTAAGAGCCCTGAGTCGCGATGCTCAGGCACCCCCCCTTTAAGGTGCAAGTAGCCGACATGGGAAGAGAAGATGCTGCGGACAGGCAATGCATAGTTGGAAATAAACACTAGGGGGATACACGCCACTGGGTCTGGCCCGAACGGCTTGGGGATGACGCAGCCCGAGGGGCGCCCCCAACAAGGCAAACTAACAACGGAAAGGTAAATGCAGATACATGCCGCGGGGACGGACCCACGTGGCCTGGGAGTGATGCAACCCTGGGAGGGTGCTCCCAGCTGAGAACGGAACTTGAAAGATGTCACCTGAGGATGTCGTCGGCATAGTGGCGTCGGTGTAGCAGACTTGACGGGTTGCAGAAGCCGATCCTCACGAGCCCCCAGGCCCCGGGGCCTCGGGAGGCTCCGGAGGCGCTGGTGACTCCTCCCGAGCTGTTTCCACCTCCGCCAGAGCCGCGGAACGCCTGTCTTCCTGAGCCTCCACGATGCCCCTCATGAGGCGCTGGTACGCCGCAGCCATGCTCGGCAGGCCGTAAGGCATGCAAACATAGCTCTGGGGTGGACCTCCGCAGCGCCCCACTTACGAGGGCCAGAGGCGCTCTGTTGTGGCGATTTGATTGAGCCCAGGTACATCGACGCAGACGCGCAGCCCACCATCCTCGCCTGGATGTGGGGCCACGGCTGGCAAGCGGCGGCAACCTCTTATGATCCTCGTCTCCTGTAGCTCTCGAATGGCCTCGTCAACGAACTCTTGCTGGTCTGATCGTCCTCGCCTGGCTCCCTCTCGAGGGAAACATGCTGCGAAGCATGCCTCCACATGGTGCCCAAGCGCCTCCCTCGTGACCATGGCTAGGTCGGTGGCCCTCCAGGTGAGAGCCCCCGAGCCCTACCTGAGGAGGGCGCCGGGCGCGCTTTCCTATGCGATGGATGGAGGGCCCTCGTGAGGAGGCACGGGCCCTGAGGGGCCTGCCTCCTGAGGGACTGAGCCTATCGACATCTTATTCTTCTTGGGGATGGTCTCAGGAAGCCTCCTGCTTCCGCGATCTGGGTCTTCTAGCGCCACGGCCTGAAAGGATCGCTCCAGGGAACACACCGCATCTCTCTCTTCACAGGGCACCGTGATGACGCCGCCGCTTCCTGGCATCTTAAGGACGTTGCAGCCGTGGTGGGTCACGGCCATGAACTTGGCTAGCGTTGGGTACCCGAGGATGGCGTTGTACGGCAGGAGGATGTGGGCGACGTCGAAGTCGATGAGCTCAGTGCGGTAGTTGCTGTGGGCTCCGAAGCTGACAGGGAGGCGGACCTGCCCGATCGGGATTGTGGAACCGTATGTGATCCCAGAGAAAGGCCTGGTTGGCTGAAGCTGGTCGTAGGGCACTTGGAGGTTGTTGAATGTTTCCACGGACAGGACGCTGAGCCCTGCCCCACCATCGATGAGGGTCTTGGTGACCTGCACGTTGCTGATGACCGGGGAGCAAAGCATCGGGAGGACTCCTGCAGTGGCCGCGCACTTGAGCTGGTCTGCCGAACTGAACATGATGGGGCACGCCGACCACCTGAGGGGGCGCGTTGCTTCGAGCTTGGGGAGTGCTGCATTCACTTCGCAGGCAAACTGCTTGAAGATACGTTGGGAGAATGGGGCTTGGGCTCCGCCCAGGATGCAGGCGATCGCTCGCGGCTCCTGGAAGCCCCCAGCCCCCTCGTCTTGATGGCGGTCTTCGTTCCTTCTTGGTGGAGGCGGCAGCGGAGGTTGGCCTGCGTTGCCATGAGGGCGGTCCTCACGAGGCTGGTCTGTCCAGTCCCCCTCACGAGGTAGGTCCGGCCAGCGGTCCTCGCGAGGCTGGTCGCGCCACCCCTGGCATGGGCCGCGGTCTTCCCAGTGCCCTGGGTTTCTTCCTCCTCCCCTGCCGTAGCCCCGGTCAGCACGGTCAGGGCGACGGCCGATCCTTCCTTCTCGCACAGCGCGGAGCTCTTGGCATTCATTGGTGTTGTGGGTGTGGAGGTCATGGTACACACAGTACCGGCTGCCTCTGGAGGGTTCGGGCAGATCCTTGCCCCGCTTGGTGTCCGGTTCGGCTGTGAGCATGGCAGCCCCCTTGTGCTTCACGTCCTTGGCCTTGGGCTTCTTCTCTTCTGGGTCCGCGGCAGGCAACTCGAGGAGGGAGAGACGTCCCTCCTTAGCCCTGGTGCACTTGTTCGCCAAGTTGAACAGTTCCAGGGAGGTGCAGAGGTCTTCGTGCATCACCAGCTCCTCCTTCATCTTGACATCACGCACGCCATCAGAGAAGGCGGAGATGATGGCCTCCTTTGACACCCTGGGGATCTTGAGGCGCGCGCTGTTGAAGCACTGGATGTACTTTTGCAGAGTCTCTCCGGGTTGTTGCTTGATGCGGCGCATGTCGCTCACGGCAGGCGGCCGGTCGCGAGTACCTTGGAAGTTGGCGATGAAGCGGGCGCGCATCTGATCCCAGGAGGAGATCGTGCCTGGAGCCAGATTCAGGAGCCAGGTTCGCGCCCCTTCCTTCAGCGCCATGGGGAACCAGTTCGCCATGACCTTTTCATCCCTGCCGGCAGCCTCGATGCCCAGCTCATAGAGCTGGAGGAATTCTGCGGGGTCAGTTGTGCCGTCGTAGCGAGGAGGCAGGTCGGGCTTGAACTTGCCGGGCCACGCGACGCTGCGTAGCTCAGTGGTGTAGGCGTGGCAGCCCGCGGTGGGAACGAAAGGCCTCGGTTGGTGGAGAGCTTGGTCTTGAGGGTCCCCACGCGCTGCATCTAGGAGCAGGGCGGGGTCTTGACGTGCCGGAGCTGGAGCAAGGTCGCGGCGTGCCGGAGCAGGGAGCGCCCAGGCAGCCCCCTGCGGGCAAGGGATTTCTTGGCAGCTCTGCTCTTGTTGCGATGGCGCCTGGCAGAGCGGGTTCCGCCTAGGGGCCAGTCGCCTCGGAGCCACGGCATCTTCTTGGAGAGGAGGTGGCTGGTGCGCCTCCGGAGCTTCGTTGCCTGCGCGGGGCGGAGTGCGGCGCAGAGGGACGGACGGCGCGGAAGAGCCCCCTGCGGCACGGACAAGCTCGGCGACGCGGTCGAGCCATTCTTCATAGACGTCGTCGACGGGACGGTAGCGCAGGAGCTCGTTTGCCGCGAGGAGCGCAGCTCGAGCTCCAAGGGTGCACAGAGCGTGCGGGACGAAGAGCGAGCTGGTGCGAGTGACGGAGTGGCGGTGCGCCCGTCCTGCCGCACGGACGTGTGCTAAGACGATGCCTGCTGCTCGCCCCCCGCCGGGCCGGTGGCGGCGTTGATGGCGGGCGACGGGGAACGACGAGGACGCCCACCGACGGGGGCCGTCTGGGCGACGCGAGAAGCGATGGCGGCCCGGCGCTCAGTGCGGGCCCGACGAACGTCAGACATGGACGCGACGATCGTAGGAGAGCGGAGCGGCGGAAGACGAATCCGGGCGCACCTCTACCTGGCGCGCCAAATGTCGGATTTCGGGTTCCGGCAGATCCTTAAGGTTCGAACATTGGGGTGCGCGCGGAAATCTCACCTCCAACCTCTCCGTCTCAATGGGATCTAAACTACTAAAAGAACTGCACGAAAGACACAAGATTTATACTGGTTCGGGCCACCGATATGGTGTAATACCCTACTCCAGTGTGTGGTGGATGGATTGCCTTCTGGGGCTGGTGAGGACGAACAATACAAGGAAGAACAGCCTCGCGAGGGTCTGTTCTTGGCTGTGGTGATGAACTGCTACGAAGATTTCAGTCACCCTCTCTCTCTCTCTGCTTTCTCTCTCTCTCTCGTCTTCGTCCCGGACCGAACGACCAGGAATTGAACCCCTTGCTATGTGGGCGGCTAGTCCTATTTATAGAGGCCTTGGTCCTCTCCCCAAATATTGAGCAGGAAGGGATCCAACAATGGCGGGCTAATTTGAAGGGGGACAGCGAGTACATCTATCCTGACAAAAGCAGTCTTCGCCTGCCAAAGGCTCTGGAGATGACGCCGCGTTGGGCTCCATGGTGCCCTCCGTCTCGTAGTCCTCCTGGTCCTGGTCTTGTTGCACCGAAGTGGCAACCTTTTGCCTGATGCCTCGGTACTCCGCTGATACGCTTGCCCCCCTTGCACCAAAGAGGAAAGAGGGACACTGCGCGCGCTGGCACCCGCCTGGTGCCCCGTGTCGTCATGGCTTGCGTCATAGGCACCTCGTGAGGTACCCCGCCTTGAACTCTCCGCCTCCTCGTGAGCCAGCCTGACGAGGCTTTGCCTGAGGATACGCCGTGTCGCCCACCTCGCGAGGCTTGGCCCCTCGTGAGGGTCTTGAGCCTCGTGTTGATGAAGATGGGCCGCGCTGGGCCCCCACTTGAGCCACGCCACAGGCCGCAGGCAGGCAAGTCTGGGGACCCCCGTTCCCACAACGCCGACAACAACCTTCTATACCCAAGAGATCCCATCTTGGGGCCTCTTTCATAGCTCCGCGAGAGGGGGAATCAATCACGGAGGGCTTCTACATCAACACCATAGCCTCTCCGATGATGTGTCAGTAGTTACCTCAGACCTTCGGGTCCATAGTTATTAGCTAGATGGCTTCTTCTCTCTCTTTGGATCTCAATACAAAGTTCTCCTCGATCTTCTTGGAGATCTATTCGATGTAACTCTTTTTGCGGTGTGTTTGTCGAGATTCGATGAATTGTGGGTTTATGATCAAGTTTATCTATGAACAATATTTGATTCTTCTCTAAAATCTTTTATGTATGATTCATTATCTTTGCAAGTCTCTTCGAATTATCAGTTTGGTTTGGCCTACTAGATTAATCTTTCTTGCAATGGGAGAAGTGCTTAGCTTTGGGTTCAATCTTGCGGTGTCCTTTCCCAGTGACAGCAGGGGTAGTAAGGCACGTATTGTATTGCTGCCATCGAGGATAAAAAGATGAGGTTTATATAATATTGCTTGAGTTTATCCCTCTACATCATGTCGTCTTGCCTAATGCGTTACTCTGTTCTTATGAACTTAATACTCTAGATGCATGCTGGATAGCAGTCGATGTGTGGAGTAATAGTAGTAGATGCAGAATCATTTCAGCATACTTGTCGTGGACGTGATGCCTATTGAAAGAAATATGCCCTAGAGGCAATAACAAAGTTATTATTTATTTCCTTATATCATGATAAATGTTTATTATTCATGCCAAAATCGTATTAACTGGAAACATAATACTTGTGTGAATACATAGACAAACAGAGTGTCACTACTATGCCTCTACTTGACTAGCTCGTTGATCAAAGATGGTTAAGTTTCCTAACCATAGACATGAGTTGTCATTTGATTAATGGAATCACATCATTAGGAGAATGATGGGATTGACTTGACCCATTCCGTTAGCTTAGCACTTGATTGTTTAGTTTGTTGCTATTGCTTTCTTCATGACTTATACATGTTCCTATGACTATGAGATTATGCAACTCCCGTTTACCGAAGGAACACTTTGTGTGCCACCAAACGTCACGACGTAACTGGGTGATTATAAAGGTGCTCTACAGGTGTCTCCGAAGGTACTTGTTGGGTTGGCGTATTTCGAGATTTTGATTTGTCACTCCGATTGTCGGAGAGGTATCTCTGGGCCCACTCAGTACTGCACATCACTATAAGCCTTGCAAGCATTGCAACTAATGAGTTATTTGCGGGATGATGTATTACAGAACGAGTAAAGAGACTTGCCGGTAACAAGATTGAACTACGTATTGAGATACCGATGATCGAATCTCGGGCAAGTAACATAACGATGACAAAGGGAACAACATATGTTGTTATGCGGTCTGACCGATAAAGATCTTCGTAGAATATGTAGGAGCCAATATGGGCATCCAGGTCCCGTAATTGGTTATTGACCAGAGAGGTGTCTCGGTCATGTCTACATAGTTCTCGAACTCGTAGGGTCCGCACGCTTAACGTTCGTTGACGATATAGTACTATGAGTTATGTATGTTGGTGACCGAATGTTTTTAGGAGTTCCGGATAAGATCACGGACATGACAAGGAACTCCGGATTGGTCCGAAGATAAAGATTGATATATGGGATATTAGTGTTTGGACTCCGGAAGGGTTCCAAAATTCACCAGAAGGTGTTCCAGATGTTTCCCGAAATGTTTGGGTACGAGAACACTTTATTTGGGCCAAAGGGGAAAGCTCACAAGGTTTTTGGAAAGCGCAAAAGGAAGTTTTGCGGAGTCCAGGGGCCAGACGCTAGGGTCCCTGGTGTCTGGGTCCAGACGCCGGGAACCCTGGCGTCTGGCCCTGGAGTCCGAGAAGGACTCTTGCCTTTCAGGTGAAACCGACTTTGTGGAGGCTTTTACTCCAAGTTTCGACCCCAAGGCCCAACATATGAATAGAGGGGTAGGCCTAGCACCCAACACACATCAAGAAACACCAAGCCGTGTGCCGGCAACCCTGTCCCCTCTAGTTTATCCTCCATCATAGTTTTCATAGTGCTTAGGCGAAGCCCTGCAGAGATTGTTCTTCACCAACACCGTCACCATGCCGTCGTGCTGCCGGAACTCATCTACTACTTCGCCCCTCTTGCTGGATCGAGAAGGGGAGGACGCCACTGAGCCGAACGTGTGTAGAACTCGAAGGTGTCGTGCTTTCTGTACTTGGATCGGTCGGATCGTGAAGACGTATGACTGCATCAACCGCGTTGATATAACACTTCCGTGAATGGTCTACGAGGGTATGTAGACAACACTCTCCCCTCTTGTTGCTATGCTTCACCATGATCCTGCGTGTGCGTAGGGTTTTTTTTTGAAATTACTACGTTCCCCAACAGTGGCATCCGAGCCAGGTTTTATGCGTAGATGTCATATGTACAAGTAGAACACAAGTGAGTTGTGGGTGATATAAGTCATACTGCTTACCAGCATGTCATACTTTGGTTTGGCGGTATTGTTGGATGAAGCGGCCCGGACCGACATTACGCGTACGCTTACGCGAGACTGGTTCTATCGACGTGCTTTGCACACAGGTGGCTAGCGGGTGTCAGTTTCTCCAACTTTAGTTGAACCGAGTGTGGCTACGCCCGGTCCTTTCGAAGGTTAAAACAGCACCAACTTGACGAACTATCTTTGTGGTTTCGATGCGTAGGTAAGAACGGTTCTTGCTAAGCCCGGTAGCAGCCACGTAAAACTTGCAACAACAAAGTAGAGGACGTCTAACTTGTTTTTGCATGGCATGTTGTGATGTGATATGGTCAAGACATGATGCTAAATTTTATTGTATGAGATGATCATGTTTTGTGACCGAGTTATCGGCAACTGGCAGGAGCCATATGGTTGTCGCTTTATTGTATGCAATGGAATCCCCCTGTAATGCTTTACTTTATCAATAAGCGGTAGCGATAGTCGTAGAAGCATAAGATTGGCGAGACAACAACGATGCTACGATGGAGATCAAGATGTCGCGCCGGTGACGATGGTGATCATGACGGTGCTTCGGAGATGGAGATCACAAGCACGAGATGATGATGACCATATCATATCACTTATATTGATTGCATGTGATGTTTATCTTTTATGCATCTTATCTTGCTTTGATTGCTGGTAGCATTATAAGATGATCTCTCACTAAATTTCAAGATAAAAGTGTTCTCCCTAAGTATGCACTGTTGCCAAAGTTCGTCGTGCCCAGACACCACGTGATGATCGGGTGTGATAAGCTCTACGTCCATCTACAATGGGTGCTGTCGGATTTCGGGTTCCGGCAGACCCTTAAGGTTCGAACACTGGGGTGCGCGCAGAAATCTCACCTTCAACCTCTCCGTCTCAATGGGATCTGAACTACTAAAAGAACTGCACGAAAGACACAAGATTTATACTGGTTCGGGCCACCGATGTGGTGTAATACCCTACTCTAGTGTGTGGTGGATGGATTGCCTCCTGGGGCTGGTGAGGATGAACAATACAAGGAAGAACAGCCTCGCGAGGGTCTGTTCTTGGCTGAGGTGATGAACTGTTGTGAAGAGTTCAGTCACCCTCTTTCTCTCTCTCTCTCTACTTATGACCCAAACGAACCAACCGACCCCCTGCTATGTGGGTGGCTAGTCCTATTTGTAGAGGCCCTGGTCCTCTCCCCAAATATTGAGCGGGAAGGGATCCAACAATGGCGGGCTAATTTGAAGGGGGACAGCGAGTACATCTATCCTGACAAAAGCAGTCTTCGCCTACCAAAGGCTCTGGTGATGACGCCGCGCTGGGCTCCATGGTGACCTCCGTCTCATGGTCCTCCTGGCCTTGGTCTCGTTGCACCGAAGTGGCAACCTTTGCCTGATGCCTCGGTACTCCGCTGATACGCTTGCTCCCTTTGCACCAAAGAGGAAAGAGGGACGCTGCGCGCGCTGGCACCCGCCTGGTGCCCCGTGTCGTCATGGCTTGCGTCATGGGCACCTCGCGAGGTACCCCGCCTTGAATTCTCCGCCTCCTCGCGAGCCAACCTGACGAGGCTGTGCCTGAGGATGCGCCGTGTCGTCCGCCTCGCGAGGCTTGGCCCCTCGCGAGGGTCTTGAGCCTCGTGTTGGTGAAGATGGCGCGCTGGGTGCCCACTCGAGCCACGCCGCAAGCCGCAGGCAGGCAAGTCTGGGGACCCCCGTTCCCAAAATGCCGACAGTAGCCCCCGGGCCCAAGGTGCGCATGGACTTGGCCGTGCCGAGAGGCGAAAGGGCAAGGGCGAAGCGCCATGGGCCCTAACAGCCTGCGGCCTTGGACGCCACGTGGCGGTTGATTGGACGTGGCGGCACCGTTCCCCCATGCTTCCTTATTGTGCACCCTGCTAGGCGGCCTGGTAGTTGTACACAGCCGTCCCCCTTCCTGTTCCTCGGGTGTCCTCCATTCTCCCATCTTTCGAGCGCCTCCCCCTGCCTTCAATCCAATCTCGAATCCCCCCTCCTTCCCATCACCATGGCTCCGACGGGGAAGGAGAGAGCAGAGAAATCCATGCCTTCGTCTTGTGCGCCGCCAACGGTGGCCCCTCTCGTCGGCCGATCGACTGTGCTCAACCAAGAGTGCCTGGGCAGGGACAGCTTGGTCCTGGCCACCGTCTTCAACGAGTGCGGAAGGACGACCGCCTGGCGCGCATCCCACTTCTCCATTGACAAGACAACCACTGAGGTCCCATGTTTTACCGATGCCTTGTGGGCGGATCTGGTTCCCCCTTTCTCCGATTTCTTCAATGACGTGCTTTCGCATTATCAGGTCCACTCAATGCATCTCAGTCCTGAGTCCATCACCCTCCTTTCGGTCTTTGCCTTCGTTTGCGAAGCCATGGTGGGCATCCCTCCTTCAGTCGCCCTGCTGCGCCACTTCTTCTCGCTGCGTCTTGTCGATCCTTCCCAGCGCTGGGCATGCGCGAGCTTTGCTGCCGAGCCTGTGTCCGAGGCATCTGGAATTGACTTCCGACTCCCCCAGCCTGCGGCCGGGTTCCGCGAGCGATGGTTGTATGTGGACACGGGGGTGCCCAGCCCCCTGCTATCGAAGCCGACCTCGCCTGTCGTCCCTAATTCGGGTTGGGGCCAGGAGACGCTGAAGAGCCCTCGGCTTGTCTTTGTCTGGCCCCGCTTCACACTCCTGAGGAAGCTCGGCGTGACAGCGCCCAGGGTGGTGAAGGAGTTTCTGTTGTGCCGTGTCGCTCCCCTGCAGCGGCACTCTCGCCGAATGTGGGCCTTCCGGGGGCGCGAGGACGACATGAGGCTCTAGGAAGAAGACCTGGCCCCCGCGGCGCTGAAGTCAGCGCTCCTGACTTTGGCCGGGGACCCCAATCCTGGCAACATCCGGCAAGGCGGGGCCTTGCTATATCTCTGTCAGAGCAAGGCTGACTTTGTGAAGCAGATGCCTGACTTCGACGAGTGAGGGCCGCGCCCCGCCGGTCTCCAAGGGCCTCGCGAGAACCCTGTAGTGGTGACTCCCCTGCCAATCGGCCAAGGCGACTCCTCCTCAAGCGGTGGAGAAGGGAGGAAGGAGGCGCCTGAGGCCGTGGAGGCTCCGGAGGAGGGGGCAGCGCCTGAAGCCGCTCGTGAGGAGACAGCTCCGGAGGAGGGTGCGGCGCCTGAGGCCGCTCATGAGGAGGCAGCTCCTGAGGCCCGTACTGCTGCGGCTGAAGGTGGTAGGCAGCCGCTCCCAGCGCTCGGGGCCGGGGCCTTGGAGGCCCTGGTCCCGACTTCCGACGAGGTGATTGGTGGCACGTGCCAGGCGGGCGCTCCCGACGCGGGCCGTCTTGGTGCCCCGTCCTCGCGGCAGGTTGATCCTTGTGCTCTTCTCTTGGACCGCTTCTGTGTGGACTTCGAGGCCCTCCGGAGGAAGAGGGATGCTCTGGGTGTTGACTCCCCTTGTCGCGCGCTGAAGCGCAGGAAGTACTTCGCCACTGACGAGTAAGTCTTTTTCCTCTCTGACTCCCATTCCTCTTGTTGCTTTCGCTGATTCTTACTCCGCAGGCCCCTTCCAACTGAGATCGCGGGAGTCGCCGAGGCACCGCCTTCCTCGGCTTCGCCTCCTTCGCCATCCTCAAGTGCTCCGAGCAGCTCTGCCCTCGTGGTGAGGGCGTCTGATGGGGCAAATCGTCCCGAGGTGCGCCGCGGCCCTTCATTCCCCGCGCTTTTCCTTCGCGGGCCTTCTCAGGGGATAGCCAGCCTGTCGGGTACCTCCCGTCTGGTCTTAGGCTGTGACTGGTTGAGGTGCCACCTACGCCCCTCATCTGGAGGCGGGCTGGCCCTTGGTCGGGCTTCTGATATGGCGCGTCCAGTCGTTGGGAGGTCGCCAGCCCCCAACGCCCTTTTCGGAGGGGGAATGATGACCCGCAGCCCCCGGCGCCTGCTTGGGGCGGATGATGCCGCAGAAGATGTGCTCGAGCGCGCTCGGGAGCGCCGCTCGCGCCGCCAAGGGTTCCTTCGACGAGCAGCCGACGCGGTGGACCTGCTTGGGGACGAGCTTGCCACTGAAGATGCTCGCCTGGAGGCCGAGAAGAAACCCAAGTCTGGACCTAAGCCTGAGACGGCGGCGCGCAGGGAGGCGCGAGCTGGAAGCCGCGGTCGCTCATGCGTGCCGCCAGCGCGACCTTGATGATGAAGAAGCGAAGGCGTCGCTGGAGGCCTCCCGAGTGGCCCGCTCCCAGGCCATCGAGGAGGCCCGGAGGGCTGACGGGTGGCGAGAGGCGGTGGAGGAACAAGCTCGCGAGCTCCTGGCCCGGTGCCACTCGTTGGAGGAGCAAGCGGAGCTGCGCAAGGCAGCCCTCGCGTCGATGGAGGTGGCCTCCGATGACCCAGCTGAGCTTCAGAAGCGCGAGGAAGCGTTGGCGCTGGAGGCCGCCGAATGCTCCCGTGAGTACGAGAGGTTGGAGACGAGGGAGCACCTAGTGACGCAGGCGGAGGACGATGTCGCTGCGCGGGAAGCGCGTGTCCTGGAGGAGGTTTGCCGTCGGGTGGCGATGGCGCGCCAAGGCCTCGGGCGTGAGTTCGAGGGGAAGCAGAGGATGATCCGGGTCGAGGCCGAAGGTAGAACCGCGGCCCTGAGGGCCCAACGGGACGAGGCGATGTGGCTGGCCGACGTCTCCCGGGCCGCCGTTGAGGCAGCGCAGAAAGAGCTGGCCGCCTCTCAAGCCGAGGTGCTCCGCCTTCGCCAACGGGTGGAAGAGGCCGAGGTCGTCGAGCGCCAGGACGCCGACGAAACACGCCAGCGGCAGCTCCTGGAGCACGCGCATGGCCCAATGTCCACCATGCTCAGGGAGAGGGCCAATTCGGCCTTGGGCAAGATCTGCGAGGCGTCCGTTGGTGAGCCACACACGATCAACTATGCCGGTAACCTGCAGTTCTTCACCGCTGTGGTGGCGGAGCTGGAGGCGCGGTCGGTTAGGGCCGACAGGTTGGTGGAGGAGAGGAGCCATGCCTTGCTCAAGCGCGCCTTCTCCCATGTCTTCAGCCATCATCAGAACATGAATCCCCGCTTTGACTTCGACGCCGTCATCGCCCCAGTCCCCCAGGCCGTCCGGGACAACCTGTCACACCGGGTGGAGGATAACGTGGACGCCCTCGTCAGGGCCTTCGCTTCGGACGACAGCGACGTGGTCGTGGGTGCTGACAAGGACGGCGCGGCGAGCGGCCCTGAGGCCGCCGGCAGCGACGCGGGCATCGATGGCGAGCTCGGCGACTCCGGCGAGGGCTCAGGAGGTGCTTCCGGGGACGCATTGGGGGATTGGTCCGACTGAGAGCGTATCGCTCCTGTCTTTTTCACTCTGCATGAATAGAACTTAGGCTTTCGACCTGGTGGTGTGTGAGAGCATTTTGGGAGGGGAAGCCCCTCATGTAAAAACCTATGTCTATCATATCAGTAGTTACCAAATTGCGCTTGCGCCCGATGGTGGGCTGGTTAACCTTTGTCCCACACTGGTTCAGCGGCGGCCTGCAGGAGGACGCGACGCCTTGGGCGCCTTCTAGCTGGGTCCTCAGGATGTGAGGTTGTCGCTGATGAGAAACTCCTCATGCGTCGGCCTTCTCCATGGGCCCTGGGCCTCCTTCTGGACGCGATGACTCCGCAAGCGCTCGCCTCGCTTCGCAGGCTCCGGGCCTTTCCCTTGAGCGCGAGAGCTTCACAGGCACTCGCCTTGCTTCACAGGCTCCGGGCCTTTTCCTCGAGAGCGAGAGCTTCACAGGCACTCGCCTTGCTTCACAGGCTCTGGGCCTTTTCCTCGAGAGCGAGAGCTTCACAGGCACTCGCCTTGCTTCACAGGCTCCGGGCCTTTTCCTCAAGCGCGAGAGCTTCACAGGCACTCGCCTTGCTTCATAGGCTCTGGGCCTTTTCCTCGAGAGCGAGAGCTTCACAGGCACTCGCCTTGCTTCACAGGCTCTGGGCCTTTTAAAACAGGACAACCTCCGCAGGCCCCCGAAAAGCCTCCCGAGGGGGAGTAATAGCGGCAGTCTGGGTTGCGCACGAGCCAGGCCTGACCCGACTCGCGAGGAGCTCGCGAGGGGAGGCAGCTGTGACGGAGCGGTAATCAGAACGCGAGAAACGGCTCGAGCGAGAATAAGCACCCCTTCCCCGAACACACGCAAATCTCAAATTCGAATCCAACTTAAATCTAGCGGGGGAAAGCATCAGCCAAAGGGCAAGGCAACAAAAGGCAGACAAAAAGCCGCGTCCGGCACCTAATCTAGTCTTCGACGTCTTCTCACCAGCGCGGAGCTAAGTGCTATCCACTGGGCGTGGGAGGGAGCCCCAGGGCCTGAGGCCGGCACCCCTGAGACTCCGGGGCGTGTACAGCCCCACTCATTATTACGTGAGAGTGTCACGAGGCAGCGAGCTTCACAGGCACTGGGCCTTCTTCACAGGTACTGGCCTTGCTTCATATCGCCAGACGAGGGCCCCGCCTTGCGCCACACTCTAGTGCCATCAGCAACGACCGGAACCCAGGACGCCGCCCGATGGGGTAGAGCGGTCGCCAGCGGTTCCCCCGACGACCACGGGTCCTCTGCCAGGGGCAGGCCCTGAGGCACCTCCCCAGCAGAGGGCCTACTTCCTGAGAATGCCTTGCTCCGAACGCCGCGGTGGTGATGTCAGATCCCGGCCCCTCCCCTGCAGCCCCCTGCACCCTCCTCCCGAGGGGTCAGGGGCTGTAGGAGCAGGGCGGCTGCTCGCTGCGGCGACCTGCACCTCCTGCGATCCACGGTTAGCGTATACCTGCCCCTGAAGAGTTAGCGGCACCCGGTGATCGCTACCTCCTGCATGGCCAGCGGGCTCGTCCTGGGGCGCCGGGAAGGGCTTAGTCTCCATCACCCCGTCCCCCCAGCTGGGGCCGAGGAGTGAGCCCTGCCCGTCCTCGTGAGGGCGTCCTTGGTCCATCATGCAGGGCACGTACTCTTCCGTCGCTGTCATCCCGTACGCCATGCCGTGGCGCCCCGCATGCCATGCGGCCCCACCTGTCATGCCTGCCACTGGGTGGTGATGTGGCCGCCCTCTGGGGCCGCAGGTCGCGTCGAGTCCTTCTCCTTCGCGGGCCAGGGGCGGGGGCAGCGCCGCCACCGGTCCGGTGCTGACAGCTTCGCTGGCGTCGGAGTAGCCTTGAAGCCCGCGGGCGCGCGCGGAGCCCCCGTGCGGGTCGCTCTGGGCTTGAGATGGGAGCTGGGTGGAGAAGGGGTGAGCCCCCGAGGCGGCGAAGCCCAGGAGCTCCGCCACTCGCTCTAGTAGCACGTCGTGGCCGCCCTCCAGCAGCCTGCATCGCAGCAGCTCTCGGGCTACCGTGAGCGCGGCCCTCGAATTCGCCTGCTCCCGGCGGGTGTATGGTGTCGTTGTCGCAGCGTGATTGGAGGCCCTTGCCGCCGACCGAGCCTGCCGCGGCGTGAGAGTTGCCGAAGTCTCTCCGCGTCGCCCGCGACCTGCAGCGCCCTACGGACTGCGAGCTGCCTGGGGCGCGGGGTCGCTCGAGGCGAGCGGTTCCACGCGTTTGGGCCACGCTGCCCATGGGTCGGGGTTGACCTCCTGGTTGCCTGGCATGGTGATGGAGACGCGACGGGGCACGGAGCGGCGGGAGACGAATTCCGGCGCACCCCTACCTGGCGCACCAAATGTCTAATTTCAGGTTCCGGTAGACCCTTAAGGTTCGAACACTGGGGTGCGCGCGGAAATCTTGCCTTCAACCTCTCCGTCTCAATGGGATCTGAACTACTAAAAGAACTGCACGAAAGACACAAGATTTATACTGGTTCGGGCCACCGATGTGGTGTAATACCCTACTCCAGTGTGTGGTGGATGGATTGCCTCATGGGGCTGGTGAGGACGAACAATACAAGGAAGAACAGCCTCACGAGGGTCTGTTCTTGGCTGTGGTGATGAACCGCTACGAAGAGTTCAGTCACCCTCTCTCTCTCTCTCTGCTTTCTCTCTCTCTCTCGTCTTCGTCCCGGACCGAACGACCAGGAATCGAACCCCTTGCTATGTGGGCGGCTAGTCCTATTTATAGAGGCCTTGGTCCTCTCCCCAAATATGAAGAAGCGATGGTGAGCCCAGATTCCGCAAAATGGCTGGAAGCCATGAAATCTGAGATGGGATCCATGTATGAGAACAAAGTGTGGACTTTGGTTGACTTGCCCGATGATCGGCAAGCCATTGAGAATAAATGGATCTTTAAGAAGCAGAATGGAGCTGACAGTACTGTTACTGTGTATAAAGCTCGACTTGTCGTGAAAGGTTTTCGACAAGTTCAAGGGATTGACTATAAGGAGACCTTCTCACCCGTAGCGATGCTTAAGTCTGTCCGAATCATGTTAGCAATTGCCGCATTTTATGATTATGAAATTTGGCAAATGGATGTAAAAACTGCATTCCTGAATGGATTTCTGGAAGAAGAGTTGTATATGATGCCACCATAAGGTTTTGTCGATCCAAAGGGAGCTAACAAAGTATGCAAGCTCCAGCGATCCATTTATGGACTGGTGCAAGCCTCTCGGAGTTGGAATAAACGCTTTGATAGTGTGATCAAAGCATTTGGTTTTATACAGACTTTTGGAGAAGCCTGTATTTACTAGAAAGTGAGTGGGAGCTCTGTAGCATTTCTGATATTATATGTGGATGACATATTGTTGATTGGAAATGATATAGAATTTTTGGATAGCATAAAGGGATACTTGAATAAGAGTTTCTCAATGAAAGACCTCGATGAAGCTGCTTATATATTGGGCATCAAGATCTATAGAGATAGATCAAGACACTTAATTGGACTTTCACATAGCACATACCTTGACAAAGTTTTAAAGAAGTTCAAAATGGATCATGCAAAGAAAGGGTTCTTGCCTGTGTTACGAGGTGCGAAGTTGAGTAAGACTCAATGCCCGACCACTGCAGAAGATAGAGAGAAGATGAAAGATGTTCCCTATGCTTCAGCCATAGGCTCTATCATGTATGCAATGCTGTGTACCAGACCTGATGTGTGCCTTGCTATAAGTTTAGCAGGGAGGTGCCAAAGTAATCCAGGAGTGGATCACTGGACTGCGGTCAAGAACATCCTAAAATACCTGAAAAGGACTAAGGATATGTTTCTCGTTTATGGAGGTGACAAAGAGCTCATCGTAAATGGTTACATTGATGCAAGCTTTGACACTGATCTAGATGATTCTAAATCACAAACCGGATACGTGTTTATATTGAACGGTGGAGCTGTCAGTTGGTGCAGTTCTAAACAAAGCGTCGTGGCGGGATCTACGTGTGAAGTGGAATACATAGCTGCTTCAGAAGCAGCAAATGAAGGAGTCTGGATGAAGGAGTTCATATCCGATCTAGGTGTGATACCTAGTGCATCGGGTCCAATGAAAATCTTTTGTGACAATACCGGTGAAATTGCCTTGGCGAAGGAGTCCAGATTTCACAAGAGAACCAAGCACATCAAGAGATGCTTCAATTCCATCTGGGATCTAGTCCAGGTGGGAGACATAGAAATTTGCAAGATACATACAGATCTGAATGTTGCAGACCCGTTGACGAAGCCTCTTCCACGAGCAAAACATGATCAACAACAAGGCTTCATGGGTGTTAGAATCATTATTGTGTAATCTAGATTATTGACTCTAGTGCAAGTGGGAGACTGAAGGAAATATGCCCTAGAGGCAATAATAAAGTTATTATTTATTTCCTTATATCATGATAAATGTTTATTATTCATGCTAGAACTGTATTAACCGGAAACATAATACTTGTGTGAATACATAGAGAAACAGAGTGTCACTAGTATGCCTCTACTTGACTAGCTCATTGATCAAAGATGGTTAAGTTTGCTAACCATAGACATGAGTTTTCATTTGATTAACGGGATCACATCATTAGGAGAATGATGTGATTGACTTGACCCATTCCGTTAGCTTAGCACTTGATCGTTTAGTTTGTTGCTATTGCTTTCTTCATGACTTATACATGTTCCTATGGCTATGAGAGTATGCAACTCCCGTTTACCGGTGGAACACTTTGTGTGCCACCAAATTTCACAACATAACTGGGTGATTATAAAGGTGCTCTATAGATGTCTCCGAAGGTACTTGTTGGGTTGGCGTACTTCGAGATTAGGATTTGTCACTCCGATTGTCGGAGAGGTATCTCTCGGCCCACTCAGTAATGCACATCACTATAAGCCTTGCAAGCATTGCAACTAATGAGTTAGTTGCGGGATGATGTATTACAGAACGAGTAAAGAGACTTGCCGATAACGAGATTGAACTAGGTATTGAGATACCGATGATCGAATCTCGGGCAAGTAACATACTGATGACAAAGGGAACAACATATGTTGTTATGCGGTCTGACCGATAAAGATCTTCGTAGAATATGTAGGAGCCAATATGGGCATACAGGTCCCGCTATTGGTTATTGACCAGAGAGGTGTCTTGGTCATGTCTACATAGTTCTCGAACCCGTAGGGTCCACACGCTTAACATTCATTGACGATATAGTACTATGAGTTATGTATGTTGGTGACCGAATGTTGTTCGGAGTTTCGGATAAGATCACGGACATGAAGAGGAACTCCGGAATGGTCCGGAGATAAAGATTGATATATGGGATAATAGTGTTTGGACTCCGGAAGGGTTTCGGAATTCATCGGAAGGGGTTCCGGATGTTTCCCGAAATGTTTGGGTACGAGAACACTTTATTTGGGCCAAAGGGGAAAGCCCACAAGGTTTTTGGAAAGCGCAAAAGGAAGTTTTGCGGAGTCCAGGGGCCAGACGCCAGGGTCCCTGGTGTCTGGGTCCAGACACCGGGAACCCTGGCGTCTGGCCCTGGAGTACGAGAAGGACTCTTGCCTTTCAGGTGAAACCGACTTTGTGGAGGCTTTTACTGCAAGTTTCTACCCAAGGCTCAACATATAAATAGAGGGGTAGGGCTAGCACCCAAGACACATCAAGAAACACCAAGCCGTGTGCCGACAACCCTGTCCCCTCTAGTTTATCCTCCATCATAGTTTTCGTAGTGCTTAGGCGAAGCCCTGCAGAGATTGTTCTTCACCAACACCGTGACCACGCCGTCGTGCTGCCGGAACTCATCTACTACTTCGCCCCTCTTGCTGGATCGAGAAGGCGAGGATGCCACCGAGCCGAACGTGTGCAGAACTCGGAGGTGCCGTGCTTTCGGTACTTGGATCAGTCGGATCATGAATATGTACGACTACATCAACCGCGTTGATATAATGCTTCCGCGAACAGTCTATGAGGGTATGTAGACAACACTCTCCCCTCTCGTTGCTATGCATCACCATGATCCTGCGTGTGCGTAGGATTTTTTTTGAAATTAATACTTACGAGGGACTCGCGCGTAGCCTCCTACTGGATTGATACCTTGGTTCTCAAAAACTGAGGGAAATACTTACACTACTTTGCTGTATCACTCTTTAGTCTTCATGGGAAAACCAACGCAATGCTTAAGAGGTATCAAGAAGGATTTCTGGCGCCGTTGTCGGGGAGATCTACCACAAGTCAAGACATACCATGTACCCATTGTACACTCTCATCCCTCGCATTACGTTATTTGCCATTTGTCTCTCATTTTCCTCTCCTCCACTTTTGTCGGATTTCGGGTTCCGGCAGGCCCTTAAGGTTCGAACACTGGGGTGCGCATGGAGATTACGCCTTCTACCTCCCCGCCTCACAAAGATCTAAACTACTAAAAGAACTGCACAAGGGACACAAGATTTATACTGGTTCGGGCCACCGTTGTGGTGTAATACCCTACTCCAGTGTTTGGTTGGTGGATTGCCTCCTGGGGCTGATGATGATGAACAATACAAGGAAGAACAGCCTCGCAAGGGTCTGTTCTCGGCTGGGGTGATGAACTGCTAGGAGGAGTTCAGCCACCCTTCTCTTTTCTCTCTCTCTCTCTCTGCTTCCTACCGATCAAACGAACAGAACCCAACCCCTTGCTATGTGGGCGGCCGGTCCTATTTATAGAGGCCCTGGTCCTCTTCCCAAATATTGAGTGGGAAGGGAGCCAACAATGGCGGGCTAATTTGAAGGGGGACAACAAGTATCAACTATCCTGACAAAAGCAGTCTTCGCCTGCGCAAAGCTCTGGTGATGACGCCGTCCTGGGCTCCACGGTGACCTCCGTCTCGTAGTCCTCCTTGTCTTGGTCTCGTTGCACCGAAATGGCAACCTTTGCCTGATGCCTCTGTACTCCGCGGCTGCGCTTGGCCCCTTTGCACCAAAGAGGAAAGAAGGACACTGCATGCGCTGGCACCCGCCTGGCGCCCTGAGTCCTCATGGCTTGTGTCACGGGCACCTCGCGAGGTACCCCGCCTTGATCTCTCCGCCTCCTCGCGAGCCAGCCTGACGAGGCCCTGCCTGAGGAAGCTCCGTGTCGTCCGCCTCGCGAGGCTTGGCCCCTCGCGAGGGTCTTGAGTCTTTTGTTGATGAAGATGGGCCGCGCTTGGCCTGCTTTGAGCCACGCTGCAGGCCGCAGGCAGGCAAGTCTGGGGACCCCTGTTCCCAGAACGCCGACAGTAGCCCCCGGGCCCAAGGCGCACCCGGACTTGGCCGTGCCGAGAGGCGAAAGGTGAGGGCGAAGCGCCGCGGGCCCTAACTGCCCACGGCCTTGGGCGCCGCATGGCGGTTGATGGGACGTGGGCGTCTCCACTTCCCCACGATGCCTCGGTGATCGTGCGAGTTGGACAAGTCCCTGCATGCAGATTGTGTCATGATTACCTGTGATCATGGAGGCCGGCGGTTGGCCTTCGCCGGCTATAAGTACGGGGCTGCGCATGCCCTTCCAGTCCATTCCTCCTTGCTTCTCCTTCTTCTTCATGGCCCCGTCGAAGAGATTCTCGGCCGCCGAGAAGGGGAAGGCTTGCCGGGTTGAGCCCGCCTCTCCCCCACCCAAGCGCGGCAGAGGGCGCCCTCGCAAGCATCCTGTGGCCACCACGGCGGCTCCCCGCGGCGGTGGAGGTGATCTTCAGCACGGCAACGGGCGGGTTGCTGCAGCCGGGGGGTGCGCTTCGGCTGCGCGTCCCCCCCAGGCAACGCGTTCGTGCTGCTGAAGTGCTGCTGGAGTTCGTCGTGTGGTCGGCGGAGCCGGCTAGCACCCGGCTTCCTCTTCCTCGCTTCCTCCTAGGCAAGCTCCCGGCCGGCGCCCCGGGCGGCCTCTGGCTCCAGGCCGACGGCTGCTGCAGCCGGGCCTCATGGGTCTCCCTGGAGGTCTCCGCGGCCGGGAGCCTGTCCCTGGCCCGCGGTTGGCAGATGTTTGCTCGTGCGCGTGGCCTGGGCAGCCGGTGCACCCTACACTTCAAGTTCGACGGCGACGCCACCCTCTACGTGAGGGTGTTTGGGGAAGATGGTCTCCGCGCGGGGTGCTGCCCCGAGGGTGACGACCACGGCTGGGAACCCAGCTCTAGTGACGATGGTGGGAGCAGCGCTCGCGCGGCTGGCGGCGCTCGGAGTTCCTCAAGCTTGTCTGGTTCTTCTTCAGGCGGCGACTCCTCCAGCGGCAGCCGTGATCAGCCTCCACGCCGCCGCGCCCTGGTGAGGCACGAGAGGGAGTCCGCCTGAGCTCCGGAGGTAGCTCGGGCCTTCCCTGCGGGCCGGTGTGAGGCGAGCCGCGCTGGATTTGTTCTTCCTTTTTCCCTTTTTCCTGCGCAACAAAGACAATAGTGCAGAGCCCCGCGGGGGCGTGTTTGGGTTATTGCTGTTAATCATCATTTCGCTTTTGTTACCGTTCCTTCCGGCTATGTGCCCGAGCGTGGATAGTTCCCAACCCCGGCCGTGGGGGGGGGGGGGCGACCGACCCAGGCCCTTTGTTCGTGTCGCGATGCCCGTGGGGCACGGACTAGAGGGGTGCTCCTGTGAGGGGCCCAGGTCGCGAACTCTTTGAATGACTAGGATAGGAACGCTCGCGAGGGCGCTCAGCCGCCCCCCTCGCGAGGCCTTGCGCAAGAGAAAACGAGACAGGAGAGCAAAAATCCGCAGAACCGCAAGCCAAAGACGGCAACAACTTCAATAAAACTTCAAATGAGAAGGAACAAGCCAACTGCGGAAAGCAAATGAAAAGCCGCGTCCGGCACCTAATCTAGTCTTCGACGTCTTCTCACCAGCGCGGAGCTAAGTGCTGTCACTGGGCGTGGGAGGGAGCCCCAGGGCCTGAGGCCGGCGCTCCCGAGACTCCGGGGCGTGTACAACCCCAACTCATTATTACGTGAGAGTGTCACGGGCGGCGAGCTTCATAGGCATTGGCCTTCTTCATAGGCTCCGGGTGTCGGAGTAAATAGCCATGGGTAGCCAGGCCGGCTTCCCCTGGCCCTTCTGAAAAAATTACGAGCCCGTCCGGCTCTCAAGAACCCAAGACGTGGGGCCGCCTTCCCCTTGCTGGCCGTCACCCCAGGCCAGTTGTCGGAAGGTGGCCCGACTTTAGCCCTCGCGAAGGAGGCCTCGGGAGGGCCGGCTTCGAGAAGCCGGCCGCGAGAAGGCCGACTCCAAGAAGCCGGCTCCCCCAAAGTGGTCGAGACCGTACCCTCAAGGTTTGCCTCCACCTAATGGCGGTGTGACGGGGCGTGGCTACAGTGAAGCCTACCACCCCCAAATCCCGGAGCACGACCGGCACAGTGCACCGTACGGGTAACCATGACCCGTCTGGCGCAACACTGTTGCCATGTTGACCCTGATGTCATCCACGATGGACTGCTAGTACGGCCCATGGGCGGTGGGCCCCTTCGGGCAGAGAGACACCCGAAGGTGGCCATGCCTCCCCTAGTCGGCCCAAGACAGAGTCGGCTCCCCGCAGCCGGCTTGCCGCCTTCCTCGAATGTCACACCCTAGCTAGGTTATGCATTAGAGTGTGCATCATGTTTACTTTCATCAGAAATGGAAATGGGGAAAGCAGAACCCCCAGCACCCCCCCCCTGAAATCAACTAGGGTTTACTAAAAATAAATTCAATGAACCTGAAATGCCCTTCAGATATGTTCACCCTCTTTGCCTTGGGTTAGAACCCTTGGGAAAAATGGTGCATATATTTTTAGGTCAACAAAAGGGGCATTGATTTAATTCATAAATATTTGAATTTGGGCATTTAAATACTATTAAATAATTCAAATGCTCAAATAATGTTGGAAATATTTTTGGGCCACTGAAATATTTCAGAAAGTGTCCATAAATATTTTCAGGATTTATAAAATGATTTAGTATTTAAACTAAATCAAAACAGAATAACAGAAATAGGAAAAAAAAGAATAAATTTGAGAAGAGAGAGAGAGTAGGCCAGTGGGCCACTTACCTGGCGCCACCAACCGGCCCAGCACGGCCCAGCCCTCCAGAGCCGGGCGCCAGTCGTCTCCTTCCTTTGCCAGGAGGACGACGGCGTGGCGCACGCACAGGAGGCGAAGCCACCTCCTGCTTCCACCTCCTGCTTCCCCGGCCCCCCTAGCGACGCCACGACGATGTCCCGTGTCCCCTCGCTCCTCTCCCTCACTCGCTCCACTCTCTCTCGTTCCCCTGACTCTCTTCCCCGAGCTCATCCGAGAGTCGCCGTCGCCGTCGCTTGTCGTTACCGTGGCCACCAGCACCCCCCACGCCGGCCAGCGCCCCCATGAGCCTCGCCTCGACGCCGTAGAGCCGCACGCCAAGGCACGTGACCCCGGGAGGCCAGCAACATCGCCATCGCCATCGCCGTCGTCTTCCACCTCGGGCTCCGGCCACCTTCATCATCGATTCGCCGCATGCAGGACGCCCCCGAGCCCGCTAACCATCCCTACGGCACCGCTGTGAGCTCCGCAACCGTTTCCCCCTCTTCTCCTCTCCGATTGATTGCCGTAGCCGTCACCCCCTTGATGACCGAAGTGCGCCGCCGCCTGAGCTCGCTGTCGACGATGCTCCGGTGACCAAATGGTCACCCTGGAGCATCGAACCTACTCCCCGCGATGCGTAGCGCCCTCCTAGCCCCTTGCCCCGCTCTTCTACGCACTGAAACACGATCCCGCGAACACCCGAACTCCGGCGACCGCCAAAGTCGTCGCCGGCGATGTCTCCGGCCACCCCGAGCTCAACCACCACCACCAAGAGCTGCGGCTCGTTCCCAGGAGCTCGTAGATGCTCTCCACGCCCCAAATGGTGCCCCGTGGGCGATTTCCGTAGCACGCCACCGCGTCTGGCCTCGCCGGCGGCTAAACGCCGGCAGGCTTTGACCCACTGACCGGGGAGGTTTGACCTGCTGACGTGGGTTGACTCCCCCCCTCTCTCACTAACATGCGGGCCCCGCCCGGCTAATTACCCTGTTAGTGCTAACTAAATAGATTAGTTAATTAGTATAGTCACTGACTAGTGGGCCCCGCCTGTTAATTAGGCTAACTAAGCGCGGTTAGTGCACAGAGACACTGACCAGGGGGCCCCACCAGTCAGGTTTGACCTGGCTGGCGCCTTTGACTTGCTGATGTCATGCTGACGCAAGGCTGACGCAGTAAACCATTTTCTAGTTTAAAAATAATTTAGGAAATTCCAGAAAATACCCAAAACTTTGAAAAATCATAGAAATTCAACCATAACTCCAAATGAGATAAATTATATATGTAAAATTATCAGAAAAATTCAAGGAATCCATCTGTACCATTTTCATGCATGTTTGAACAATGTTTGTCCCCTGTTTTGGACAAAACAAATAAAGGGCATTTAAATAATCATATATGGGGTTGGAATTTGAATCTTGTACTCAAACCAACTCCATTTAAATCATAGCTAGTTGCATTAGCTCAAGACACATCCATATTGCCATGTCATAGCATGCATCATATTGTTGCATATCGTCATGTGTTGATTGTGCTCGGTTGTGTTCTTCATGGTAGGTTCTGCCTCCGAGGATATTCACGAGTATCCAACTGAAGGGCAGTATCCCGTTACCACTCCATCAGGCAAGCAACCATTGATCATTCCGATACAACCCATGTTCTCGCTCCTGCTCTTGTTTACTGCATTAAGACAACACGATTCAAACTGCTGTGTGCTACGGTAGTTGAACCCTTATCCTCTGCATGACCCGTCATTGCCACAGTAACTAGATGAAACCCACTAGCATGTGTAGGAGTTGATTGAGCCATGTTTTGTGATTCCTACCTTGCTATGCCTGCTATGCTTAGAGTTGTGTCAGGTCTGGTTCATCTGGGTGATGGGCTAGAGTGAAATGCTTGTGGCAGTAATATATGGGATGTGTTGAACATGTTTTGGTAAAGGTATCGATGAGAGGCCATGTAGGAGTACATGGTGGGTTGTTTCATTGAAGCCGTCCCTAAGAACTGAGTTCTGTATGCGTGAATTAAGATTCAGCTACTACCACACATTGGGCCCTGAAATATGACCCCGCTCGGCTTACCGACCCCTCTCGCCTCAGTCCAGGAGTTGCAACTAGTTTCTGGTGTTTGTAGGATATGTGTTGGCGGTCGTGCGTAGCGCTGACCCTAGGGGTGGGCTATGTTGCGGTAGATACACCGTGGCACGGTGTACCGAGTCACCCGTTTGGTGTCTCGGGAACCCTGTTCACATCGTTCGGGGCCGTTGAGGACACCCCGGCCGGATTTCCTTGCAGATGGAACCTGAATAGGCGATGACCCTGGACTAGAGACTTGTGAGGTTAGTCAGGTCGTGGTCTACACCCACGTCGGTTTTCGCTTGAAGTCTGCCGAGCACATTTCGTGTGCAGACGCTAAGTGGTGGAAACATGTGTGACGAAGTACACCCCTGCAGGGTATGAAACTATTCGAATAGCCGCGTCCGCGGTAAAGGACTACTTGATTGCATATACAGTTCATAGACAAGTTAATGGATACTACTAAAAGACTCAAGATAAGTGTGAGTACCGAGGATGGCCCCCTCACAGGATACGAGGGAGGATCCACGGTGGAGTATTGTGATGGTGAGTAGTGGACTCGTGTGCGAAAACTATTTTGCTAAAAGATTCCGTAGGATAGCTTAGCCAAGAGTCAAAGCTGGCTTGCTGCATAAACCCCACCACCTTCTTGAGAATGAGCATGTACAGTAGGTTCTGATGTAAGACTTGCTGAGTACCTTTGTACTCATGTTTTGCTTATTTATTGTTTTCAGACGACAACACTGCCCCCTCCGATGGGTTTTACGTAGACCTTGACGTCGACGAGTGACTAGCCACCCAGGTGGTGATCCAGGCCATGGAGGGCCCTATGTAGATAGACAGGCTTCGAGAAGCCTTCTTTCTTTCTAGAGTCTGTACTCAGACTAGTTGCTTCCGCATGTGCTTGTATGACTGTATGACTTGAGTGCCGGGTCATGTGACCCCTACCTGTATGGATATGTTATGTATGGCTCCCTGGAGCCTTTAAATAAAGTACTTGAGTTGTAGAGTTTTGTTGTGATGCCATGTTGTATGTACTCATATCGAGCATATTGTATGTATGATTGAAATGCTTGGTATGAGTGGGATCCGACAATCTAGTTGTTTGTCCTTCGCAGCCTTTCTTATGGGGAAATGTAGTCTAGTGCTCCTCGAGCCATAGTAGTCCGCTACAGCCCGGTTCACCGGAGTCCTGCTAGCCCAGCACTACTGTTCAGGACACTTGACTGGCCGGCATGTGCTTCACTTCGTCCCTATGTCTGTCCCTTCGGGGAAATGTCACGCGGTGATCTCCGGAGTCCTGTCTAGCCTGCTACAGCCCGGGATCCCCGGAGTCCTGTTAGCCCAGTGCTACAGCCCGGAATCATTCGTTGATGACCGACATGTTCGTTGTGAATCATGTATGCCTGTCTCCATAGGTCTGTGCCGCTTTGGGTTCACGACTAGCCATGTCGGCCCGGGTTCTCGGTCATATGGATGCTAGCGACATTGTCATATACGCGAGCCAAAGGGCGCAAACGGTCCCGGGCCATGGTAAGGCGACACCCGTGGGATACCGTGCGTGAGGCCGCAAAGTGATATGAGGTGTTACCGGCTAGATCGATGTGGCTTGGAATCGGGGTCCTGACAGCATTGGTATCAGAGCCGGACTGCCTGTAGGTTCGTTCAGCCAAACTGGTCGATGTCGAGTCTAGAAATGCTTTAGTTATATGTAAGGGAATTGATTGTGGGAGGGAACGTAAGGTTCTTTTTATTCCTTTACCCTATGCTTCTGATCTGAGTCATTCTCTTCTCATTCAACGTGGGTTAAGGACTAGGCTCTCTTCTTCTATCAGGTTCACGTGTTACTAATCCGTAGTAGTTCATAGGATTATTGCTACGAGTTTCAGTCCAGTTTCTACTATTTTAGTACGTGGCTATTTGAATCAGAACCTTGATATGATGCTGTTGAGCGGTATTGTGAACTGTTGTGGATGTCTCAAATCTTTTTCTGAGCATTTACAGCCGTTATGCTGCCCAATTTTCCCTAGGAATTCTGATGTCTTTGTCTTGTGGCTGTGCTTTCAGATGGCCAACCAGTCTCAAAATCAAGTGGTTCGCCTGACCAGGTGCCTCGACGTGCCCGGTCATACTGCTACGTTGGTCCGGGTCATGATCGAGACAGGATACCGTTGGTATCCCGAATACACTGTTGAAGAGCAGTTCCGCGACTTTAATCAAAGCTAGTATTTATGCACCGTCAGGATATTTCCTTCCTATAATGGATCTACCGAGCCCCTTCACTGTTCCTATGGACTCGGAGTTACCATTGAGATGGCTGTGCAGGATGCTGCCTATTCCATGATGACCATCTTGCGAGTCTGGACTGGCCTGCTTCGGAACACTGACTTCCGTTACATGCCAGCTTCACTTCCGGGAGCACAGGGGTATCTTCAGGCTATCTATGCTAACTCCACTCAGGAGGACTCATTAACTCGTACCACCGCTGAGATGCTCGAAGATAAGGACCGAGAGAATCGGGCCTTGAGGCTGGAGCTCTTTAATACCCGTGCTGATCATTGGGCCACATTGACTCGGTTTGCACCCGCGGTGCAAGCGGGATGTATGGATACCAGGGATCTGTATCCTGTGAGAGCAGCTCTGCCAGACATGGTGGATTGGCGTGATGTGGGAGGCATCACCCCACCCCTTGGTCCCCGCAGGCCACCGTTTGTTGGTCCAAGACCTTATCCTAGCCCCTATGGTCCACAGGCTCCTCAGGACCGTCTGTTTCCGGATGATCACGTTGAACTTCCAGGCTATGGAGGTGACTTCTATGAGGACTACTACGGAGCTATCTGAGTTAGTAGTAGTACCACTAGTATTGTAGTAGTGTATCTCCACTGTCCTGTGTGACTTGTGGAATACGACTTGGTGTGTAATCGATTCCGGAGGTGTAGACAAATAATGTATAGGGACTCGGACTGCCTTCGATGAGATGTAACGTCTACCTTCATAGTTGTACTGTAGCATGGGCTTGTACTAAACTATGTATGACGAGTATGACCGTTGGTGTATATATGGCAGTTTTATATTACCATGGCATACGAATGAGCATCTCTGCAATCCGCGTTATCCTTTACATTCTGCATTTCCCTGTTAAGTTTGAGCCATCCTTGTCTAAACCGTTGTCTTGTTTCCTTCTAGGATGGTCAACACCCGCGGAAACCCTGCTGCCCCGGAGCAGGGGGAAGCCAATGCAGCTAGAGGTGAAAATTTGCCTCACCCGCCTTCCCTGGCCGAAGTGATGCTGGAGGCGGAAAGGAACAAGCGTGAGACCAACCGCCTGCTGGAGCGGATTGAGCAGAACACTGCACGCCACCCACGAAATGACTTGGTGTCAATCAATGACTTTATCAAGCTGTACCCACCAAAGTTTAACCATTCCGTCGAGCCCCTCGACGCGGATGATTGGCTTCGCAGCATCACCCACAAGCTACGTTCTGCCAACGTAGCTGAAGCCGACAAGGTTACCTATGCTGCTTATCATCTTGAGGGCCCCGCTAGCCATTGGTGGGAAAACTACGAAGCTATGCGCCCGGTCGGCCAAATCACTACCTGGGCTGAGTTCAGCGAGGCTTTCCGTGAGCATCACATTCCGGAAGGTCTCATGGATCGCAAGAGGGAGGAGTTCTGCAACTTCACCCAAGGAATGCTGACTGTGGATGCATATAGCCGAGAATTTGGGAACCTGGCACGCTATGCTCCTGAAGAGGTTTCTACCGACGCCAAGAAGCAGGCAAGGTTCCGTAAGGGACTTAGCCCTGAGCTTCGCCGCGACCTCCGTCTGCACGAGTGCACATCCTTCCAGAAGCTGGTCAATAAAGCTATCAGTGCTGAGACAGGCCAGACTGATTATGACGCTTCACACAAGCATTCTCGTGATTTTGGGTCTTCATGCGGCTCTGGAGCTCAGAAGCGCCGGGTGTGGATTCCAAGCACCGCACTGCCACCCAGATTCACCCCGAGGCCATCCTTTGAGGCGCCTCGTCCCAACCAGCAAATTGCACCGTCCAAGCCCTATGGTGGCCCCGCTGCTAATGTTGCTCCACGCCCCACTGTGGTAACATGCTTCAAGTGTGGAGAACCGGGTCACTATAGTCGAGAGTGTCCCCAGAACAACCCCAATCAAGCTGGAAAGTCCGTTGGCCGTGGTAAGCCCGCGGGAAAGACTTTCTACGCCAAGCCGGCCACTACTGCACGTGGCCATGTCAACTACGTCTCAGCCGAAGAGGCTCATGAGGATCCCAACGTCGTCCTTGGTACGCTCCTTGTTAACTGCCATCCGGCATCTGTTCTTTTCGATACTGGAGCATCTCATTCATTCATATCCGAGAATTATGCTCGGTTGCATAACACGACATTCTGTGACATGCCCACTTCCATGGTAATTCAAATTCCGGGTTCCAAATGGCAAACTTCTAGGGTAAGCCATGGGAACGAAATTCTTGTCGATAGGCTTGTTTTCCTTGCAACTTTAATAGCTCTCAAGTCCTCCGACATAAACATCATCTTGGGTATGGACTGGATGTCGGCTCATTATGCCAAGATCGATTGTGCCACTAGAACCGTTCAACTTACTCATCCCTCGGGCAAGACAGTTAATGTCTTAACTCGAGTGGCCAAGCGCCAACTTTATTCTCTCAATGCCAACCCTCTTCCAGACCTTGAGGACGTTCCGGTAGTCCGAGACTTCCCGGATGTGTTTCCGGAAGAACTGCCAGGTGTTCCACCTGACCGGGATGTCGAGTTTGTGATAGACCTTGTTCCAGGAACCGTTCCAATTGCTAGAAGACCCTACAAGATGGCACCCTTAGAACTAGCTGAGCTTAAGAACCAACTCGATGAGTCCTTGAACAAAGGGTTCATCCGTCCTAGCTCCTCCCCTTGGGCTTGCCCCGTCCTCTTCGTCAAGAAGAAGGATGGAACGGATCGAATGGTTGTGGATTACCGACCTGTCAATCTGGTCACCATCAAGAACAAATACCCGCTTCCCAGGATCAACGACCTGTATGATCAGCTCGCTGGATCCTCAGTCTTCTCCAAGATGGATTTGAGGTTGGGCTACCATCAAATCAAAATCAGAAACGGGGACATTCCCAAAACGGCCTTTGTTACTCGTTATGGCCAATACGAGTACACCGTCATGTCCTTCGGTTTAACCAATGCCCCGGCCACTTTCTCCCGGTTAATGAACTCGGTTTTCATGGAGTACTTGGACAAATTCGTCGTAGTATACCTCGATGACATACTCATCTACTCCAAGAATGAAGAGGAACATGCCGAACATCTAAGGCTGGTATTGATGAAACTTCGAGAGCATCGCCTTTATGCCAAATTCTCCAAGTGTGAATTTTGGTTGTCAGAAGTGACCTATCTAGGCCATGTAATCTCTGGTAAGGGTATTGCTGTCAATCCCGAGCGAGTTCAAGCCGTCCTTGATTGGACTCCACCTGTTACGGTCAAGCAAGTTCGGAGTTTCCTTGGCCTAGCGAGCTATTGCCGCCGCTTCGTCGAGAATTTCTCCAAGGTTGCTAAACCTCTAACTGAACTCCTCAAGAAAGATAAAAAGTTCGAGTGGACTCCACAGTGCGAGTTCAGTTTTCAGGAACTGAAAAGACGTCTGACATCTGCTCCCGTACTGGTACCACCAGATTTCTCCAAGGACTTTATTATCTATTGCGACGCCTCGCGGCAAGGACTAGGTTGCATACTCATGCAAGATCGTCAGGTAATTGCCTATGCTTCACGGCAATTACACCCACATGAGGAAAATTATCCCACACATGATCTAGAGCTTGGAGCTGTAGTCCATGCACTCAAAACCTGGCGACATTACCTCCTCGGTAATCGTTGCGAGATCTTCACCGATCACCAAAGCTTGAAATATATCTTCACCCAACCAGATTTGAATCTCAGGCAAAGACGTTGGGTCGAGTTGATCTCGGATTACGACTTAGGAATAACTTACACCCCTGGCAAGGCCAATGTCATGGCCGATGCATTAAGTCGTAAGTCCTACTGTAACAACCTGATGTTACAACAAAGTCAACCACTTCTCCATGAGGAATTCCGCAAGCTTAATCTTCACATTGTTCCTCAAGGATTCCTATCTACCCTGGTGGCTAAACCTACCCTTATGGATCAAATCATAGCTGCCCAAAAGCGTGATAAGGGCATATCCCGGATTAAGGAAAACATTGCTAACGGAGTAGCTAAATGTTTTTCCATGGATGAGCAAGGTGCTGTCTTCTTTGAGAACCGCCTGGTGGTTCCCAAGAACCAACATCTACGCCGGATGATCCTTAAGGAAGCTCATGAATCCCCTCTCACCATTCATCCCGGTAGTACTAAAATGTATCAAGACCTACGCCAGAGGTTTTGGTGGACTAGGATGAAGAGGGAAATTGCTCAGTACATTGCTAATTGCGACGTTTGTCGTCGTGTTAAAGCAGAGCATCAACGGCCTGCTGGCACCCTTCAACCTTTGGCTATTCCTGAATGGAAATGGGACAACATCAGTATGGATTTCATCACTGGGTTTCCCAGGACCAAGAGGGGAAATAATGCCATCTTCGTCGTGATCGACCGTCTTTCCAAAGTAGCCCATTTTCTACCTGTTCGTGAGAGTATCACCGCTAGCCAGCTAGCTGACTTATACATCTCCCGAATAGTGTCTCTTCATGGTGTCCCATTGGAAATTAACTCAGACCGTGGAATTCTCTTCACCTCTCGATTTTGGGAAAGTTTCCAAAATGCTATGGGAACTCATCTCTCCTTTAGCACCGCCTTCCATCCTCAATCAAGTGGTCAAGTAGAGCGAGTAAATCAAATTCTGGAAGATATGCTCCGAGCTTCTGTTATCTCTTTCAGAATGAGTTGGGAGAAATGCCTTCCATTCGCGGAGTTTGCCTATAACAATATCTATCAAGCTAGTCTGGGCAAGGCTCCCTTCGAAGTTCTCTATGGACGAAAATGCCAAACGCCTCTTAACTGGTCAGAAACCGGAGAAAGACAACTCTTTGGCCCGGATATGATTCAGGAAGCAGAAGAGCAGGTTCGCATTATTCGTGAGAAATTGAAAACAGCCCAATCTCGCCAAAAGAGTCAATATGATCGTAAGCATAAGCCTATGACATTTGAAATTGACGAGAAAGCTTACCTTCGGGTTACCCCGTTAAAGGGAACCCATCGCTTCGGTATCAAAGGCAAATTGGCTCCTCGTTATATTGGACCCTTTCGCATTCTTGCCAAACGAGGAGAAGTTGCCTACCAATTGGAACTACCTCCGCATCTTTCCAGAGTTCACGATGTCTTCCACGTTTCGCAACTCAGGCGTTGCTTCGCGGATCCTATCCGTGGAGTGGACCACGAAACGCTTGATTTACAAGATAACCTCTCTTATCGGGAATACCCCGTTCGTATCCTTGATCAAGCCGAGCGTACCACTCGACGTCATAATATCAAGTTTCTCAAGGTTCAATGGTCACACCATTCCGAGGAAGAAGCCACTTGGGAAAGGGAGGATCGTCTTCGACTCGAGTACCCCGCTTTCTTCCCAAATGATCCTAAATCTCGGGACGAGATTCTATTGAGTGGGGGTGAGTTGTCACACCCTAGCTAGGTTATGCATTAGAGTGTGCATCATGTTTACTTTCATCAGAAATGGAAATGGGGAAAGCAGAACCCCCAGCACCCCCCCTGAAATCAACTAGGGTTTACTAAAAATAAATTCAATGAACCTGAAATGCCCTTCAGATATGTTCACCCTCTTTGCCTTGGGTTAGAACCCTTGGGAAAAATGGTGCATATATTTTTAGGTCAACAAAAGGGGCATTGATTTAATTCATAAATATTTGAATTTGGGCATTTAAATACTATTAAATAATTCAAATGCTCAAATAATGTTGGAAATATTTTTGGGCCACTGAAATATTTCAGAAAGTGTCCATAAATATTTTCAGGATTTTATAAAATGATTTAGTATTTAAACTAAATCAAAACAGAATAACAGAAATAGAAAAAAACAGAATAAATTTGAGAAGAGAGAGAGAGTAGGCCAGTGGGCCACTTACCTGGCGCCACCAACCGGCCCAGCACGGCCCAGCCCACCAGAGCTGGGCGCCAGTCGTCTCCTTCCTTTGCCAGGAGGACGACGGTGTGGCGCACGCACAGGAGGCGAAGCCACCTCCTGCTTCCACATCCTACTTCCCCGGCCCCCCTAGCGACGCCACGACGATGTCCCGTGTCCCCTCGCTCCTCTCCCTCACTCGCTCCACCCTCTCTCGTTCCCCTGACTCTCTTCCCCGAGCTCATCCGAGAGTCGCCGTCGCCGTCGCTTGTCGTTACCGTGGCCACCAGCACCCCCCACGCCGGCCAGCGCCCCCATGAGCCTCGCCTCGACGCCGTAGAGCCGCACGCCAAGGCACGTGACCCCGGGAGGCCAGCAACATCGCCATCGCCATCGCCGTCGTCTTCCACCTCGGGCTCCGGCCACCTTCATCATCGATTCGCCGCACGCAGGACGCCCCCGAGCCCGCTAACCATCCCTACGGCACTGCTGTGAGCTCCGCAACCGTTTCCCCCTCTTCTCCTCTCCGATTGATTGCCGTAGCCGTCACCCCCTTGATGACCGAAGAGCGCCGCCGCCTGAGCTCGCTGTCGACGATGCTCCGGTGACCAAATGGTCACCCTGGAGCATCGAACCTACTCCCCGCGATGCGTAGCGCCCTCCTAGCCCCTTGCCCCGCTCTTCTACGCACTGAAACACGATCCCGCGAACACCCGAACTCCGGCGACCGCCAAAGTCGTCGCCGGCGACGTCTCCGGCCACCCCGAGCTCAACCACCACCACCAAGAGCTGCGGCTCGTTCCCAGGAGCTCGTAGATGCTCTCCACGCCCCAAATGGTGCCCCGTGGGCGATTTCCGCAGCACGCCACCGCGTCTGGCCTCGCCGGCGGCTAAACGCCTGCAGGCTTTGACCCACTGACCGGGGAGGTTTGACCTGCTGACGTGGGTTGACTCCCCCCTCTCTCACTAACATGCGGGCCCCGCCCGGCTAATTACCCTGTTAGTGCTAACTAAATAGATTAGTTAATTAGTATAGTCACTGACTAGTGGGCCCCGCCTGTTAATTAGGCTAACTAAGCGCGGTTAGTGCACAGAGACACTGACCAGGGGGCCCCACCAGTCAGGTTTGACCTGGCTGGCGCCTTTGACTTGCTGATGTCATGCTGACGCAAGGATGATGCAGTAAACCATTTTCTAGTTTAAAAATAATTCAGGAAATTCCAGAAAATACCCAAAACTTTGAAAAATCATAGAAATTCAACCATAACTCCAAATGAGATAAATTATATATGTAAAATTATCAGAAAAATTCAAGGAATCCATCTGTACCATTTTCATGCATGTTTTAACAATGTTTGTCCCCTGTTTTGGACAAAACAAATAAAGGGCATTTAAATAATCATATATGGGGTTGGAATTTGAATCTTGTACTCAAACCAACTCCATTTAAATCATAGCTAGTTGCATTAGCTCAAGACACATCCATATTGCCATGTCATAGCATGCATCATATTGTTGCATATCGTCATGTGTTGATTGTGCTCGGTTGTGTTCTTCATGGTAGGTTCTGCCTCCGAGGATATTCACGAGTATCCAACTGAAGGGCAGTATCCCGTTACCACTCCATCAGGCAAGCAACCATTGATCATTCCGATACAACCCATGTTCTCGCTCCTGCTCTTGTTTACTGCATTAAGACAACACGATTCAAACTGCTGTGTGCTACGGTAGTTGAACCCTTATCCTCTGCATGACCCGTCATTGCCACAGTAACTAGATGAAACCCACTAGCATGTGTAGGAGTTGATTGAGCCATGTTTTGTGATTCCTACCTTGCTATGCCTGCTATGCTTAGAGTTGTGTCAGGTCTGGTTCATCTGGGTGATGGGCTAGAGTGAAATGCTTGTGGCAGTAATATATGGGATGTGTTGAACATGTTTTGGTAAAGGTATCGATGAGAGGCCATGTAGGAGTACATGGTGGGTTGTTTCATTGAAGCCGTCCCTAAGAACTGAGTTCTGTATGCGTGAATTAAGATTCAGCTACTACCACACATTGGGCCCTGAAATATGACCCCGCTCGGCTTACCGACCCCTCTCGCCTCAGTCCAGGAGTTGCAACTAGTTTCTGGTGTTTGTAGGATATGTGTTGGCGGCCGTGCGTAGCGCTGACCCTAGGGGTGGGCTATGTTGCGGTAGATACACCGTGGCACGGTGTACCGAGTCACCCGTTTGGTGTCTCGGGAACCCTGTTCACATCGTTCGGGGCCGTTGAGGACACCCCGGCCGGATTTCCTTGCGGATGGAACCTGAATAGGCGATGACCCTGGACTAGAGACTTGTGAGGTTAGTCAGGTCGTGGTCTACACCCACGTCGGTTTTCGCTTGAAGTCTGCCGAGCACATTTCGTGTGCAGACGCTAAGTGGTGGAAACATGTGTGACGAAGTACACCCCTGCAGGGTATGAAACTATTCGAATAGCCGCGTCCGCGGTAAAGGACTACTTGATTGCATATACAGTTCATAGACAAGTTAATGGATACTACTAAAAGACTCAAGATAAGTGTGAGTACCGAGGATGGCCCCCTCATAGGATACGAGGGAGGATCCACGGTGGAGTATTGTGATGGTGAGTAGTGGACTCGTGTGCGAAAACTATTTTGCTAAAAGATTCCGTAGGATAGCTTAGCCAAGAGTCAAAGCTGGCTTGCTGCATAAACCCCACCACCTTCTTGAGAATGAGCATGTACAGTAGGTTCTGATGTAAGACTTGCTGAGTACCTTTGTACTCATGTTTTGCTTATTTATTGTTTTCAGACGACAACACTGCCCCCTCCGATGGGTTTTACGTAGACCTTGACGTCGACGAGTGACTAGCCACCCAGGTGGTGATCCAGGCCATGGAGGGCCCTATGTAGATAGACAGGCTTCGAGAAGCCTTCTTTCTTTCTAGAGTCTGTACTCAGACTAGTTGCTTCCGCATGTGCTTGTATGACTGTATGACTTGAGTGCCGGGTCATGTGACCCCTACCTGTATGGATATGTTATGTATGGCTCCCTGGAGCCTTTAAATAAAGTACTTGAGTTGTAGAGTTTTGTTGTGATGCCATGTTGTATGTACTCATATCGAGCATATTGTATGTATGATTGAAATGCTTGGTATGAGTGGGATCCAACAATCTAGTTGTTTGTCCTTCGCAGCCTTTCTTATGGGGAAATGTAGTCTAGTGCTCCTCGAGCCATAGTAGTCCGCTACAGCCCGGTTCACCGGAGTCCTGCTAGCCCAGCACTACTGTTCAGGACACTTGACTGGCCGGCATGTGCTTCACTTCGTCCCTATGTCTGTCCCTTCGGGGAAATGTCACGCGGTGATCTCCGGAGTCCTGTCTAGCCTGCTACAGCCCGGGATCCCCGGAGTCCTGTTAGCCCAGTGCTACAGCCCGGAATCATTCGTTGATGACCGACATGTTCGTTGTGAATCATGTATGCCTGTCTCCATAGGTCTGTGCCGCTTTGGGTTCACGACTAGCCATGTCGGCCCGGGTTCTCGGTCATATGGATGCTAGCGACATTGTCATATACGCGAGCCAAAGGGCGCAAACGGTCCCGGGCCATGGTAAGGCGACACCCGTGGGATACCGTGCGTGAGGCCGCAAAGTGATATGAGGTGTTACCGGCTAGATCGATGTGGCTTGGAATCGGGGTTCTGACATCGAAGGAGACGCCCCATTAAGGAGACAAGACGCGGTGAGGCTACAGCAATCGCCCACCGGGCGGCGGTACTGTAGCCACGCCTACCACGATGAAGCCCACGTCACCAAGATAGAGCAACAGTGACCAGCCGCCGACCAAGTTCTGGACAGTGGGGCCTGCCTGTCGACCAAGGGGCCAGCAGCCGGCGGGACCCACCAGTCGGCGGGCCCCAGCGGCCGGCGCAGAAGCTGGCGAGCGTAGTCACAGACGGCTGGGCCCTGCGCCCAGTCGGATTACCATTGTAACCCCGGGGGGTAGGCCTATATAAACCCCCCGGGGCGCCCATGCAAAGGGTTCGACCCCCAGCTAGTTTTAGACACCTCACGAGGAGAAGAAGCAGGCCAGCCGACCCTTCTTTCTCCTCCCATCGAACAGCTCAAGGAGCATTGTGTAGTTACTTGTCCTTCTAGTGATCATGCGGAGACCCCGCAGAGCAGCAGTAGGGGTGCTATCTCCACGGAGAGCCCCGAAGCTGGGTAAGATCCGCCGGCGTGCATGTCTTCACTTCATCCCGTTTCCAGGCACTGGCGATGTCTTACTGGCTCCCACAATGATAAGCCACCCGTTGGCATATGTCGCACCTACCACCCGACATTTCGCGCCCACCGTGGGGCCAGGTGCACCGTCGTCCGGAGACCTGTTCTAGACGGGAACCCTCTTCCTCCCCAGCGAGCGTAGCCAGCCCGGCACGCCCGATGGCGCTTGCCATGACGCGCTGCAAGGCGTCACCAGCATCTGCGCGGCAAGCAGCCTCGCCGATCTCCTCGACGAGACCCTCACCTCCAACGAGCTCGCCTCTGATGCGGGCACCGTCCACCTCGCCAACCTCCTCGGCCAACTCCATGTCTCCGGCGAGCCTGCTGTGGATTTGGAGTCGGTTGGCTCCACCGATCCGATGCCTGTCGACTTCGACACGACCTCACTCGACACCTTCCCCACCAACGTCGCGATCTACAACGACCCACTTCCCCGGACCGATGGCCGCGACACTGTCACCACCGAGGTGATGGTCATCGGCCATGGCGGCACGGCTGACGAGAGCGCCCACGACGCCCCGCACGCGGCGGCCCACGACTTGTCCATCCTCCTCCCAGCTGATGCCGACGACGAGGCACTGGAGGCACGCCGCCTCGCTCTCCTCGTGGAGGGCTGGAGGCTGGCTTCCATGAGACGCCTCACTGAGGCCTACCGGCACGAAACTGACCGCGCCGCCCTCGGCACGCCGGCCCGGGGCGGGCCAAGCCGGGCCGGCATTGTCAAGCAATGCGACGCTGTCATCACCGACACGCTGGGAGTCGACAACCCGGTCTATGCCACTCCACTCGAGAACTTGCTTGCCGCCCAGGCAGCCGTAGACGAGTTGGACGGATTGGAGGCCGAAGAACTCCCCCACATGACCCGACGCATCTAGCAGCTGATTGATGCGGCCGCACGGCGGCACGAAGCCGACGCCCGCGCGGGAAGCCCTCCCCCATGCCGAGATCACAACGTGACGTCCCGGACACCGACTATGAGCAACACCCGTGCGCGGCGCGAGAAAGAGCCGGCGGCCAGCCGAAGCCGGACCGGAATCTCCATCGAGCGAGACGCAGAAGGCCATCCCCGAGCCGTGGAATGGCGGGGCAACCCGCCTCCGCCTCGACCACGTGGAGAGAGATATCCCACTCCGCCGCCTGTGGCGCACCCGACTCTCAGCGGCCGACTGGGTCGCCGCGAAGGAGTCGGCGAGAACGACGCCCGCCATCGGATCGACCGCCTGGCGCGATCCCTGGCGCTGGAAGAAGAAGACGATGTCGGCCCGCCTTGTTTCGGCCCCCGCATCCGCGACGAGCCTTTCCCCAAAGGGTTCTCGCTCCCAAGAGACACGCCCAAGTACAACGACTCCGTGAAGCCGGAAGACTGGTTGATCGACTACTCCATGGCGGTTAGCATAGCCAACGGCAACCGGCACGTTGCCGTGAAGTACGTGCCCCTCATGCTGCAAGGCACGACGCGGACCTGGCTCAACAGCCTCAAGCCTTTCAGCATCAACAGCTGGCTAGATTTCACCGAAGCTTTCATCCACAACTTCACCAGCACCTACAAGCAGGCTCCCAAGCCCAGGCAGCTCTCCTTGTGCGTGCAGGGCCCAGCCGAGTCCACTCGCGACTACCTCACGCGTTGGGCCGAGGTCCGCAATTCTTGCGAGGGGGTGCACGAGGTGCAAGCCATAGAATACTTCACTGCCGGGTGCCGGGAAGGCACCCTCCTCAAGCACAAGCTCCTCTGCGACGAGCCGACTACCCTCGATGAGCTTCTGGACATAGCAGACAAATACGCCACCGCTGATTCTTCGATGAAGACCGAGCTCTGGGTAGACGCGTCCGGGAAAGTACTCAACCCGGCGCCCAAGACACCGGTAGGGGATTCCGACCGACGCCCACACCCAAACGACCACAAACGCAAGGGCCCTGCGCCGCCTCCCACCAGTCGGCAGGTGGCCACGGTCAAAGACGCGCCGCCTGAAGGGTGGCCCGCGCCCAAGAAGCCCAAGGGTGACCGGCCGGCTTGGCAGCCGGCTTTCTCCTATGAGCAAACTCTCGATGCCCCGTGCAAATTCCACAGCGGCGCGAAGCCGTCCAACCACACAACCCGGAAGTGCCATTGGCTCACCCGAGTCTCTAAAGGCGAAGGGCTTGCACCGCCTCCGCCTGCTGGCCCGCCGCCTCCGGCTCCGCCGCCTCCGGCCGCTTGGCCCATAGTCGGAGCCGTGCACGACGAGTTCCCCGACGAGCATGCGACCTACATCGTCTTTACAAGCCAGCTCGAAGACCGGCGCGGCAAACGCCAAGAGTACGAGGAAGTCAGCGTGGTCGCTGCCGACCCCGTCGAACACATGCATTGGTCAGAAAAACCCATCAGCTAGAGCCGGGCCGACCACCCAGAGGTGATGCCGTCTCCTGGCTCTTATGCGTTGGTCCTGGAAGCCACCCTCGCAACGGACAGACGCGCCGTCCGTTTCTCTCGCGTGCTGATAGACGGTGGGAGCAGCATCAACATCCTGTACCATGACACCCTGGAGAAGCTAAATGTCAAGACGAAGCAACTCATGCCTACTCGGACAGTGTTCCATGGCATCGTACTCGGCTTGTCCTGCACCCCCATCGGCAAGATCAAGATTGATGTGCTCTTTGGGGACACGGAGCATTTCCGCCGGGAGGCGATCTGGTTTGAAGTGGTGGACCTGGAGAGCCCCTACCATGCGTTGCTTGGCCGACCCGCCTTGGCCAGGTTCATGGCAGTTCCCCACTATGCGTACCTCAAGATGAAGATACCGAGTTCCAAGGGCGTCATCACCATAGCCGGCGATTACAAGAAGTCCTCCAAGTGCGCGGCCACCAGCAGCCAGCTGGCTGAGTCCCTTGTGATTGCCGAAGAGAAGAAGATGTTGGACCGGGTCGTGGCCCTGGCCGGCAAGCAGCCGAATCTGTCCCCTGACCCCAAGGAGTATGATGCCCAAGGATCTTTCCAGCTGGCTAAAGAAACCAAGAAGATACCCCTTGACCCCGAGCACCCCGAGAGGTTTGCCGTCATCGGGGCAAGCCTGAACAGCAAATAGGAAGGCGAGCTCGCCGATTTCCTCCGTGAGAATCGGGACATCTTTGCATGGTCCCCAAGGACATGCCGGGTGTTCCGAAGGAATTCGCCGAGCACAAACTACACGTCCGAGAAGACGCAAAACCAGTCAAGCAGCCCCTCCGCCGACTATCAGAGGAAAAGAGAAGGATTGTAGGGGAGGAGATAGCCCGGCTTCTGGCAGCTGGCTTCATTATGGAAGTCTTCTTTCCAGAGTGGCTCGCCAACCCGGTCCTCGTGCTAAAGAAGAACAACAAGTTGTGCATGTGTATAGACTACACAAGCCTCAACAAGGCCTGCCCTAAAGATCCCTTTGCCCTGCCGAGGATTGACCAAGTGATAGACTGCATGGCCGGATGCGAGCTGTTGAGTTTCCTGGATGCTTACTCAGGATATCACCAGATAAAGCTAGATCCGGCTGACCTCCTGAAGACCACCTTCATCACGCCATTTGGAGCCTTCTGCTACCTGACTATGACATTTGGCTTAAGAAATGCTGGTGCCACTTTTCAGCGTTGCATGCAGAAGTGCCTCCTCAAGCAACTCGGCAAAAACGCCCACGTCTACGTAGACGACATTATGGTGAAGACGGAGAAGCGCGGCACCTTGCTGGAAAACCTCAAAGAAACATTTGAGAACTTACGCTGATTCCAAATCAAGCTCAACCCCGAGCAATGCATGTTCGGAGTGCTAGCCGGCCAGCTCCTAGGCTTCCTGGTCTCTGAACGCGGCATCGAATGCAACCCGGTGAAGATCAAGGCCATCGAGAGGATGGCGATCCCCACCAAGCTTCGAGACATCCAGAAGTTCACCGGATGCTTGGCCTCCTTAAACCGCTTCATCAGCCGGCTCGGAGAGAAAGCTCTCCCCCTCTACCGCCTCATGAAGAAGAGCACTCACTTCGAGTGGAACGACCAGGCCGACCAAGCTTTTCACGAGCTGAAGAAGATGCTGGCCATGCCGCCTGTCCTAGCGGCGCCGACTGAGAAAGAGCCCATGCTCCTTGACATTGCCGCAACCAGCCGGGTGGTCAGCACCGTCATCGTAGTCCAATGCCCAGAAGAGGGCTGAGCACAGCCGGTCCAGAGGCCGGTGTACTATTTGAGCGAGGTGCTGTCCGCCTCAAAGCAGAACTACCCGCACTACCAGAAGATGTGTTACGGCGTGTACTTCACCGCCAAGAAGCTGAAGCCCTACTTTCAAGAGGATCCCGTCACGGTCGTATGCACCGTCCCGCTGGGCCAAGATCATAGGCAGCCGGGATGCATCCGGCCGGGTGGAGAAATGGGCCATCGAGCTGGCCCCTTACACGATCTTCTACCAGCCCCACACCACCATCAAGTCCCAAGCACTGGCCGACTTCCTCGTTGACTGGGCCGAGACCCAGTACCTGCCACCGGCTCCCGACTCCACCCATTGGCGCATGCACTTCGACGGGTCCAAGATGCACACCGGCTTGGAAGCTGGCATCGTCCTGACCTCTCCCAAAGGCGACAAGCTCAGATACACGCTGCAGATCCACTTTGCCGCCTCCAACAATGTAGCCGAGTATGAGGCGCTCATACATGGGCTCCTGCTTGCCAAGGAACTCGGCATCCGCCGGATCCTATGTTATGGCGACTCGGACTTGGTGGTTCAGCAATCATCCGGCGCCTGGGACGCCAAGGACGCAAATATGGCAAACTACTGTTTCCTGGTTCAGCAACTCAGTGGATACTTTGAAGGATGCCAGTTCCTCCACGTACCGCGAGCCAACAATGAGCCAGCCGATGCCCTGGCTCAAATAGGCTCCACTCGGGAAGCAATACCAACCGGCGTCGCTCTACAACGCCTCCTCAAGCCGTCCATCAAGCTGTCTCCAGAGTCCGATTCCATATTCATACCGCCTGACCCCGACGCGGCCGGGTCCGGCTCAAAGAACCAAGCAGGCGGCCCGGGGACTTCCGCAGTTATGCCCGATCCGGGGACTGCCACACCCGGCTCGGGGACTATGGTAGTCGGCCCGGGGACTGCACCAACACAACAGCTGGCGGCCGACTTAGCATTTCACCACCCAGCCCACCCACCCTAGTGGCAGTAGCCACATTGGCAATAGAAGAAGTCGTGGTTCCATCATGGGCTCAGTCCATCCTCAACTTCCTAGTAAACCAAGATCTGCCGGCTAACGAAACAGAGGCAAGACAAGTCCAACGTCGAGCCAGAGCATACACAATCGTCAACAAAGAGCTCGTCAAGCGCAGTGTCACTAGAGTCCTCCAACGGTGCGTCGAGCAAGAGAAGGGCATTGCAATCCTCATAGACATCCACCAAGGAGAATGCGGCCACCATGCGGCCTCAAGATCACTCGTCGCCAAAGCTTTCCGCCATGGTTTCTTTTCGCCGACTGCTTTGGACGCCGCCAAAGAATTGGTTAAATATTGCAAAGGGTGCCAACTCTTCAGCTCCAAGCAACACATGCCGGCTTCGGCACTCAAAACCATTCCCCTCACCTGGCCCTTCGCCGTTTGGGGACTGGACATGGTGGGCCCATTCAAGACGGCGCGCAGTGGCATGATGCATTTGCTCGTCGCCATGGACAAATTCACCAAGTGGATTGAGGCAAAGCCGATCAAGAAGCTGAATGGGCCGATCGCCCTGACATTCATCGCAGATATAACAACTCGGTACGGCATGCCACACAGCATCATCACCGACAATGGCATGAATTTTGCCAAAGGAGCCTTGGCACATTTCTACGCAACGCAAGGTATCCGGCTGGACTTAGCGTCCGTCACCCACCCGCAGTCAAACGGCTAGGTCGAGCGAGCCAACGGCCTCATCCTCTCCGGCATCAAGCCCCGACTGGTCGTACCACTGGAGCGTTCAGCCGGCTGTTGGCTCGATGAGCTGCCGGCTGTCCTCTGGAGTCTGCGCACTACCCCAAACAAGTCAACCGGCTTCACTCCTTTCTTCCTCGTGTACGGTGCCGAGGCGATCATCCCAACCGACATCGAGTTCGATTCGCCCCAGGTAACCATGTACACAGAGGCGGAGGCCAAGGAAGCACGAGAAGACGGCGTCGACCTGCTGGAAGAAGGCCGGCTGTTAGCCCTCAACCGGTCTGCCATCTACCAGTAGGGTTTGCGCCGCTACCATAGTCGGAAGGTCAGACCAAGATCCTTCCAAGAGGGCGACCTTGTGCTCCGGCTGATCCAGCGAACAGCCGGCCAGCACAAGCTCTCGGCCCCTTGGGAGGGCCCCTTTGTCACCAGCAGAGCTTTAGGCAACGACTCCTACTACCTAATCGACGCACAGAAGCCCAAGGCACGCAAGAGAGACGAGTCCGGCAAGGAGTCGGAATGACCATGGAACGCCAACCTCCTTCGAAATTTTACAGTTGAAATGCAGTATGTATCACGCTAACTTTTGTACTAAGTACGAGACAATAGGCCCCCCTAGGAGGGCTTGGGGACTGCCATCTTTTATCTATGAATGAAGAGTATCATGCTTATGACCTTGTCATTTCATTTACTTGTTCCGTCCGGCACCGGTTTGACTAATCGGCCCGGGGACTGGCCGACTGGAGTTATATTAGAAGTCCTACCCGCAGTCAGACAAGTAGTGTGCCGACACCCAAGCTTAGCTCTTGCCAAAGTCGCGGTTCGAAGAACCGGCTGTCCGGCTGGCAAGAGTCAAAAGCAGGAAAGGATGCCCACACGAAAAATGGCTAGGGACTAACAGACTAATATAACGAAAGCCGGTTTGCCTCCTTCTGCCAACCGACTACCAGAGTAGCCAGCCGGCCGATTTCCATTCACTTCACTTCAATCCAAGAAAGCTCGAGTACTTGCCTCCCCAAAGGGGGAAGGCGGCAAAGGAAAAAGCCTAAGGATAAAAAGCATACGCGAATGGAAACCAAACATGCACACAATAATGTTTACATAAAAGACCTCCAAGAGGCCAGCGTTCAACATAGTTTGGATACACCCCCAGTGGGTGGAACTGCGAAAGCTTAATAAAGATTGTTCAAAAGGCAACAAGCAGGAAAAACAAGGACGACAGGTTAAGCCGGCGGAGCGACCGACGAGCCGGGCTGATCGGTGGAGACGGTTGTGCCGGCTGAAGGAGTGGCCGGCTGGCGAGCCTCAGCTTGATCACCACCTCCCGCAGAGGGCGCGATTCCACACGCCTCATCGCTGGAGGCACGGTCAGCCTGAGGCCGGCCGGTTGTTCCACTGGCCGGCTCGACGTCTTCACCGTCCTCTTCTTCGCCGTCTTCGCCTTCGTCGCTGGAGGCGATCTCCTCTGCTGAGGCCTCACCCAACGCCGGGTTCAGCCCGAACCACTCCTCCGGCTGGGCAACACCGTCATCGTTGATTTCAAGTGCAAAAACGCTGATGTCAATGCACTCGGCGATCGTCGAAGCACGCTGAGCGATAGCCGGCCACACCTCCTCCAGCTCCGCATCGGCCTCCAGCCGCCAAGTGCGCAGCTGGTCCAGGTTCAGCCCTGGGTACCAGGCTTGGATGAACTCCAACGCCCGCCCGGCTCCAAGCCGGGCCACCGACACCTTCCAAGCTTCAAAGCGACCGACTGCAACCTCCAGCCAGTCGGCAGTCCGGCTCGGGGTGCGGGGGATCGTCTCGCCGGGCCAGAGGGCGGCCAACACCTGCGCTCCGGCACGTTGGAGGCGGCGAAGCATCCGGTGAGCCGGCTGCAGCCGCGCTTGGACCGCCAAGAGCTGCTCCTCAAGCGTCTGATTCGCGTCCGGCGCGATGTTGACCCCCACCTAACGGCGCGCCTCGCGATGGGCCTCGATGGTTTGGGCGGCGAAGACGGGGTAGCCGGGAAAGTAGTCGGCATAGAGAACATGAAGCAGGACAAGTCGGAGCAAAACTAGGCGGCCGGGGGCAGGAGAGGAGCGAGGAAGGCGGCTTACTGTCGATCAAGTCCTCGATGCGGCCGAAGCCTTCGGTCAGCGCTTGCCGGGTCTCAGCCCAGCTCGCCGCCTCGGTCTTGAACTCTGCCTTCAGGGCGGCTTCGCTATCCTGCACTTTCTTCAGGGCCGCCTTGTGGCTCTCCTCCTGGTCAGCCAGCTTCTTGGCCAGACGGTCACGTTCCTGGACCAAGGTAGCGTACTCAGCATCCTTGGTGCGAAGGGCGGCCTGCGCTTCGCCGACCTCCCTCCTCAAGTCGGCGTTGGCCCCTGAAAGCATGAAAGACAAAAGAGAAAACCAATGAGGAAAGAGTCGTCAAGGAAGATCCGACCCGACTGCTCAGCAGTCGGCCCGAATCTCGGGGACTACATCCAGTGGGTGCGCTGACGCGCCCCCACAGGAGACAAACAAGATCAAGCACTTACTTCGGCTGTTGATCAGGTCTTCGGTCTTCCGACCCAACTCCTGAGCCTGGGAGTTGAAGGCAGCAGCACGGGAGTTATGATACTCCTGGAAGATCAGACAGGAGGCGAGAATAAGGTAGTCGTCAGGAAGATCCGACCCGACTGCTCAGCAGTCGGCCCGAATCTCGGGGACTACACCCAGTGGGTGTGCTGACGCGCCCCCACGGAAGAAACCAAGAGAACGAAGCGACCAAGGATAAAAGACTCACCCGGACGGCGGCCCGCGTCGAAAGGAACTCCTGGGTGTACTGCTGCAGCAAGGCGGCTTGAGCTTGAAGCCGGCTCTGGACCTCTTGGGCCGCCACGTTCAGCTCGCCAGTCCCCCCGCTGGGAGTCCACTTGGACGTGGCGGTGCTGGCCGCCTCTAGGGCCTCCGCCGACTGGCCGGCACACGCAACTCGGCACGACTCCGGTGCAGCGGTGCCTCCCCCTGCGCGCCGGCGCGTTACTGGCTGCACCTCGAGGCCGGTTCCGACCTCTGGCTCACCCCCGGCCGACTCCTCTGGCGCCGCTGACGATTGGCCGCCTTGGCCCGCTCCGGTTGGCGCTGCCGGTGGCACTCTCTCCGCGAAGACCGCGGGGTCCTCCCTCCTCTCCATCAGTGGCGGGTCTTGGCCGATTTCCTCCGCCAGGGGCAATGGGGTGTCAGGGGCCACGACTCGGAGGGGAATGGCGAGCAGCGGAGGCTGGTTACGCGAACCCTCCGCCTCCGTCTCCGCGGTAGCCGCCTCCGCCTAGGCCTTGGCTGCCGCGTCGGCCTGCTCCTTCGCCGCCTGGGCGGCCGCTCGTTCCACCGCCTCCCGCTCCTCCCACGCCTCACGGCCGTTCCGCTCCGTGGCCTCCCTGAGGTCGGTGCGGGGGTCCATGCGGCGGGAGCCTGAAGACCCTCCAGTCGGCCCAACTACGGAGCCGCCCGGACCCCGCTCAAGGGAAAGCGCCCCCCTGTCCAGCGAGCGGGGAAGGGTTAGGAAGAGTTTTCAACAGAAGAAGAACAATGAAAAGCATGCGTCCAAGCAATCGGCGACTTACGCTGAGACCACCTAAGGCTGCTTCACCACCTTGCGGAAGCGGGCCGCCTTCGCGGCCGCCTCATCTCGTTTGGTCGCCGCGGTGGAGGCCTTGGACTTCTTCGGCTGGCTGCCGAAGAGGGTTGACGCGGCCCGGCGCTTCTGTGCGCCGCCGCTGACAGCCGGCGCGGTAGACGAGCCCGCGCCTTGGTGGTCGGGCGCCGACTGGCGATGCGGGGCGACTTCGACTTCGACATCATCCGGCCAGTCCTTGAGGCCGGCAGTAAGCCCTGTGCCTCCGGGATCGTCGCTGTCCCCCATGAGGGCGTCTTCCATGGTGGCCGCTCCCAAGTCCGGGTCGTCGACGTCGTCCACCGTGTGGTCGGGGACGTACTGGTGTTCTATCCCTGCTACCCCGGTCGATGGTGGAAGGAGGGGGTTCTGCTAAAGAGAACCGACTGATTAGAAGCCGACCATCATGAGGCCGGCTACCAACAAAAGAAGAAAGAGAGGAAAGCTTACCATGGGCGGAGGGTTGGCGCGAGAATACGGCGCCTTGCCATATCGCCAGTCCTCGGCGAGCTTGCAATTGGAGATATGATTCACCATTTACGACACCTCCGAATGAGGCATCTCCCTGGTGCTCAGCCGGCTTGGGTCGAAGTGGCTGCTCATCTGACACATCATGTGGGGCCGGCTTTGGAGAGGAAGTAGCCGGCGCTCCACGAAGGCGGCCACCAAGTCAGCTCCGGTCAAGCCTTCCGACTGTATCATCACCCGAAGCCGGGAGACGGCTGCGTTCCCGGCTTGAGACAGTGACCTGGACCGGAAACTCCATGAGGGTTGCCTCCCAGCCGGCGGGCCGGCTACGTAAGCTGGCAAGTTGACGTGGTCTCCTTGCCAGGCAACGTTCTTCACGTAGAAGTATGACTTCTGCCAGAGCTTCACCGACTGGATCAGGGGGATGGACGGGAACGGATTGTTCTTGCCCGACCTCCTCATGGCGACGTAGGCCCCGCAGGGGGCGGGCACGCCTGCGACGACGGTGCCAAGTTTGCTCTAGAAGAATTCCCCCCAGAGCTCCAGCGTGGGGAGCACTCCCAAGAAACCTTCGCAGAGAGAGACGAAGGCCGACAGAAGCATCACCGGGTTGGGCGTGAGGTGATGCGGCTGGAGATTGTAGAATTCGAGGAAGGAGCGCAGGAACCCGCTCGCCGGAAGGCCGAAGCCGTGCAGGAAGTGCGAGCAGAAGACGACCCGCTCGCCCTCCTCCGGTGCCGGCGAGATCTCCTCCTCCGGCGCCAGGCGGACCCGCACGAGGTTGGCATCGGGCAGGCGCCGAGTCAGGCGGAGGAACTCAACGTGGTCCTCATGGACGTTGGTACCGTCCCACGAGCTCGACAGCGCCATGGGAGCGAGACGATGAGGCGGCGCGGCGGCGCTGAGATGGGAAGCTGTGGCGGCAACGAGAGGAAGAAAGGAAGACGAGGAGGGGTGGAGTGAGAGAGAGTGTGCGAACCTCTGTCTTTCCCCCCTCCCCCTACTTATAGGCTCGCGTGGCGGAGTCGAGGAGGCGTGGCGTGGGGAAACGTGGGGATCGACCGTGCCCACTCCCCCACGTCCCGCGTTTATTGCGCCCTAACGGCGAAATAAAATCGCCACGGGGAGGCGAGCGGTCCACCTTGGCCGCAGAAGATCAGCGCTCGGGCCGAGGCCTAGGAGTGGCGGGCCCGGGCTTGCGGCGGCGTCCCGTCGCGCGCGTGCATTGGCAGGGTTTCTCTGCCACGTGGCCCGCGGGAGGGCCCGCGGTCAGCACGCGGGTCAACCACTTTCCCACCTCCAAGACACAGAGCTCTCTGAAATCGGCATACACCAGCAAAACCGGCTCCTCAGGGCACTACTAGGAAAAGGCCTACTAATGACGCACCTAATTTGGCCATTAATGGCGCATTAGTGGTGCGCCATTAGTGCCACGCCATTAGTATATTTTACTAATGGCGCACCACTGGTGCGCCATTAGTATCTGGTATACTAATGGCGGACCTCAGATGCGGCATTAGTATATACAACAATGCGCCATAAGTATGCCTCCCATGGGGCCATGTATACCCAGGTGCTTTGGCATACTAATGGCGCACAACAACAAGATGCGCCATTAGTAACTTCGGCATACTAATGGCGCACTGTTTAATGATGCGCCATTAGTATCCTTTGGCATACTAATGGCGCACTGTGATGTGATGCGCCATTAGTATGAATATTAGGTTTTTTTTATTTTTTTATTTTCTGTTTTTTGCATAGGTTACAAAATGTACAATTGGACAAAATATAGACAGCACACATCAACAACAGATTCATCGAATACAATAGAAGATTAGTCTCTAAATACAATTCATCATATTAGTCTCCGAATACAATTCATCATATTAGTCTCCGAATTGAAAAGACCGAACAAAGATAGAACATTATATTACAAGTCTCGAGACCGCGAGTAGCGAGTTTGTCTTCACATTACAAGTCGATATCGATCATCTAAACTACCATCACATAGAAGAGAGCTGCGGTCATCACGATGAGCATCATCACGATGAAACTCGTCTTCATCCGGTTCCTCCAACGCTCCCTCCCCTCTCCCGCTAGATAGCGGGCGTATCTAGATTCGGCCTCGGCCCTAGTGGTGTACCCTTTGTAACTGTTACCGCTGAATCGGTGAACCTGTCTCCGACACTCCTCCCAGTCGTCGTAGACTCCGGGAACCTTACCCTTGTACACGACATACGACGGCATCGCTATGCACTCGCCAAACGAAACGTTAGTACCAATTCACAGACAATACATAAGCAATATATAAGTATGCAACAGAACGATCGGAAGAGAAAAGCAAGACATTAATAGCATTGATTACATCTAAGTTGAACGACTCTCGAAACCAAAGAGACATACTACAAGTTCATTAAAGTTTAATTACAACATGAGCCAATCGATGTTTCAGAACTAGACACAGCATCACTGCTTTCGACTCGACTCAAGGGACTGGAGCGTGGATGAAGCCGCCGTCTATCGTGGGAGTCATGAAATAACGGTCGTTGTCGGCCTGCATTTGTAGCATTGTGTCGATGTCACTATTGGACGGTTGATTTCTGAGGTAGAACTGCCCCGAGGTATGAAGGACATCTTGATGGATGATTTCCGCAAACTCCGACTGGGTGCGAAAGAATTCTTGTCTGATGTCCGCGTCCTGGATTGCCGACACGCTCGCGGCCCAATCTTTGAGTTTACTCGGTAGCAGAAGTTGATGCTGGTCCCGTACGATCGCCCACATGTGAGGGATGGCGTAGTAGGCACCCTTCTGACCGCCAGGCGGCTGCTTGACGCAGCAGAACATCATATTGTGGGAGAACACGTGCTTGCCGTACTTACGAATAGGCCTGGTGAAGGTGCCTCCAGATTTGGCGTAACCGGGGAGAACATCATCAAGAACCTTCTTGACATTTGTGTAGTCTACGTTTGACTGATGGTCCGGGTCGAAATACGTGGCCATGGAATATTTGGGGCTTAGGAGGATGAGCGTGCAATGTGTGTCACTGCAGAAAACATGGAATGTTAAAAGAAAAACGATCGAAACCTAAGAATTCATATGTTACGGGGCGGTTGAGGGGAGGACTTACTCAGGAAAGTAAGGCACGAGGAAGTTATCCTTATCTTGGTTTGCCAGAATGACGCCTTCGAGGTAAGAACTCGCGACTTGCCGGTCCCCAGCCCTGCCCAAGATCTTGGCACGCATGTAGAAGGGGTCGACTATCACGATGTCCAGGGTCTTGTCGCGAATGATCCGCATCTCCATACTCAGCGAAAATAGCCAAACGAAGGTGTAGTGCAGTGGATGAAGGTTCAACATAGCGTGGATGTCATCAAACCGCAGGACGATCGTACCCCCCATGGAGTTATCCACAAAGCCCTTGCCCTCTGGCACCTTGGCCGCGAAAACCGGGTATGCCACATCCTTCTCTCTGAGATGCCGCTTCTCCAAAGAAAGAACACTGTCATGCAGACTCCGCATAGCACCGGTTGCAGCATCGAGCATATTTCTCGGTAGCATCGGCCAACCCGCCACATGCACCCTCCTCATTAAATCCTCAGGTGAAGGTGGCCTGTCCTGAGCACGGATCGTACTCGGTGTCGGCTGGCTCGCACCCTTGTTAGTCTTTCTTTTGCATGCCTTCTTCTTCTCCTGTAATGGGACCAAGTTTTGCTCACAGACTGCCTTCTTGAGTGTGTTGGGGCTGATAATATTTTGCACCTCACCTATCTGAGGCTCGGTGAAGTCGGCAGCTGGAGGCGTCTCCTGAGAGCTGAACTGCAGACGACGCCTGTTGCAACTTGGCTTCTCCGTGGTACCAGCTAGATCGCGCACGTCTTTTGTTGGGTTGGGTTCTTGAGAAGGAGGCCCCATGAAGTCGCCACCGTACCCATGATAGGCAAAGTACTGATCGACGTTGCCAAATGTATTGTCGTCATCGTCGTTCTGATCTTGTGCCATATGCATGTTTGGATCCAGTGGCATAGGGATGTCCAGCACCGTCACGGCGGTCTTGCCATGGGGCCGACTTGGCGCCGGCACGACTGGCGGTGTTGTCTTTGGGGTGGTGTCCCCCGCCCCCAAATGAATCTGGCTATTCGGCCAAAGCAGGGGCCAGCTCAGGCAGGTGCTGAGGGTCATCACGTCATCATCGTCGGCCCCGACGGGTCGAATCGGAGGTAACAACTTGTCGCAGCCTGGCAGCACCCGAACCAGTTGAACCCTAAACAAGTTGGGTGGCATCTAGGTACCGTGGAACAAGGGGTTGCCCGGTTGAACGATTTTGCCCTTGGCGACATCGACCAACTCGTTGTTCACGAAGTGCAGGAGAGTGCACGGAACGTCGGCGGCGCCCTGCGAAAACATGTAGGGCGTCAGGGATGTCCAGTCAAAGGCAAGGAGATGAAGTCCTCGACTGAGAGAGGCCTAATTAGTTACTGTGATGATGGCGTCGAGCTCGGCTAATGTCGAGGCACCGCCAACGGCGGGCGTGCAGTTGACGGAGGGGCCGCTTGCTGTAGAGGTGCCGGCCGGCATACACCCGGGTGCATTAAGCTCCCGTGCCGGCGTCGGAGACACCAATGCCGCCGGAGACACCAATGGCTCCGCCATCGCGTTCTGCGAGTTGCTGGCCGTGAAGCTAGGAATCGGGGGCGGTCCCTGTTGGCCGCCCGCAATCCATGCACTCAACCCCTCGATCAAGGTAGGCACAATGACGGTGATCGTCGCTCTGAGTTGTTGTTGCACTTGCTCTTGGACAATCTCCGGAATCCGCACCACCTGTGCCTTGAGTTCTTGAACCTCGCGCGCCTGGCTTTCCGAGCTGGTCTTTTTCTCCTTTTGCCCACCAGTGTTATAGTATGACGACCATTTTGTCAACAAGCCTTGGCCGGCCACATGACTAGCTGACGTCGGCTTACTGAGCTTATCCTTGTTCTTCATTATATTCAACGCCCTATTTAGAGTGGTGTCCCAAGGGTTGCTCTTAGTCGACCCCGCTCTACTGCTTTCAGTCGCCTGCGGAAGGAATGTGAACCATTTAGAAATTTGGCTTCATTAATTAGAATGCAACCATATGGAGCTAATTACGCGGGGGGTGTATTCCTTACCAGAACAAGCTCAACCGCCCTGGTCTTTGGATCCGTGGTAAGCTCCTTTGTTTTCGGGTCCTTCTTGTACCGGGCCCTGACAAAGTTCCTGGTCTGCTTGTCACCGTATTTATCGAAAAGGGGCGGTAGGCCTTGCTCGGCACGGTCCGCCTCCTCCTTGTCCCATATAGGCTCCGCCACTCTATAACCGCCGGGACCGAGTGTGTGTTCCCCTAAGTTCAGTTCCCGCATTTCTTTCCCCCACTGACTTGATTCGGAGTTTGCGGTGCTCGAGCAATTGATCTTGAAGTCGTTGTAGTCATCTTCGGTGATCGAAGGATTTTTCTCCTTGATCTTCTCATAACTCTCACCTTTCTCGATCATTCTCTTTACATTGCTTTTCCAAGTAGACATGGCCTTGCTCATCTTCGTGAGGGCAGCATTGTTCACTTTATTCCCTTTGAGGCTTGTGTTTTCAAATTCAGCGGGGAACTTGTATTGTTCGTTCAGCTTCGTGAAGAGGAGGTTGCGCAAATTCCCTCGGTCAGGATGCCTCAGGTTCTCGGTGTTGATCAAGACGGTGCTCCGGAGAATGCACCCGAGCTGAAGCGAGTACCCCTTGACTATTCGTTCGGGCGCCGTTGGATTCCCGTCGGAGTCAACTTCAGTAACTTCCTCCTTGAGGGTGCGGAGCACGGTCGGGCGCCGGTCCTTCCGTTGCCTCTTCGGTTGGCTGCCATCTGTGCGTGCGCCGCCATCATCAGTGGTGGCATCCTCGGCGGCACCATCAGTGGTGGCATCAGTGGGGTCATCCTCGGCGGCAATATCAGTGGTCTCAGGATCGGTGGGGAAGGCGGCGTCCTCATACAAGTGAGGTTGTTCCTCCATCTCCTGGGACAGCTCCCAGAATGCCTTGCCGCCCGAACCCCCAGCCTCATCATTGTTGGCCATGTTTCTCTCTAAATAGGAACAAAGTTTGGTCAAAAAGTTGGTTATTGTCAAGGAGCAAGATCATGGTCTCATCATTTAGGGTTTGTCGACACCAAGGCATCCTAAAAGCTAAGCTTTTATCATTGAGGGTTTTTCGACGCCGAGGCACCCTAAAAGCCTAAGCTTTCATCATTTCGGTTTTTATCGACACCGAGGCACCCTAAAAGCCAAGGTTGTATAATTAATGGTTTGTCGACACCCATGCATTAGTCACAAGTACCCCATATGTCCTATTTTTAGCAAATTCATGCTAAAATTCACGAAAAATTTCAGCATGACCTTTGCTGAAAATAGGACATATGGAGTACCCGAATTTGCCGGAACGGAAGTTAATCGACATTCCAGCAAACTCAAGGGCCTCTCGGGTGGACAAGGCAAAAAAGGCCTCCATCACAACATGGAAAATACATTGGCATGTGAAGAGGTGAAACAATATATGCATCTCCAAGCAGTATCATTCAACATTTTGGACAAACCACTACAAGCAATACTGGATCAGATACAAGAAGAATGTGAGAAAGTGTAGACAAATACTAATAGATTGAGGTGTTTAACTTGTGGTGCTCTCTGTGCTATTAACATTTCAAGTCAAAACCTTTTCTGGTTAGTAAGTGTTTCTTGAGCATATGTATGTAGTAAGTGTTTCTGCTCTCAGTGTTTCAGAACACATATTTTAGCTACCTAGTACCAGTGCTATTACCCAACAGTTAATTAGCTTTTGCTTTTGCTTTTCAGTGCCAAATTCTAGCTAGTACCAGCAAATTAACATCTAGCAGCAATCATTTTCAAATATATATACACTGGACATTTTAATATTAACCTAAGGAAAAATGAATAGTTATGTTAATTACCCACTGTTAGTTATTCTGTCTGATGCTTTGTTCTACACTTTGATGCAAATTAGTATATAGAAGAAGCTATTTACTAGCAGTACCATATATAAAAGACATTCAGTCTGATGCTATTTACTAGCAGTACTAGCAGTTTTTTCTTCTTCAATAACTGTATTGGCCATCAGACTGTATTGGCCATATATAAAAGACATTCAGTCTGATGCTATTTACTAGCAGTAGTAGCAGTTTTTTTTTCTTCTTCATTAACTGTACTAGCAGTTTTTTTCTTCTTCATTAACTGTATTAGCTATTTACTAGCAGTACTAGCACTTGGATCGTATGCTAATGCTACATTGATACATCATCATGCTGGGTAATATTAAACCCAAGCAACTTTATAATCAACCCAAGATACATCAACTACTGCACTGTCCTGCCTAATAAAAACAGTCATGCCAGCAAATAGTATATAAATCTGAATTTTTGTTTACAAGAAGAGTGCCCATTGCAATGTAAACCTGAGAACACAACTCACCTCAAGTGCAGGATATAGCAGACACCTACTTCTTCAGTCAAGTGCAGTAAAAGACCGTTTGCAGAACCTGTTTAGTCAGAGTTGAACATTAGAATCCATACTATGCTCTACTATGCTTGTAAAGGAACACTATGCTTGTAATGGATGTAGTTGAAGCAGGTTGGGTTGCTGGACTTTGCTGTGCTTGGAGAAGGTGCATTGTGTACCGAGAGCTAAACATATGAGCACATCTCGGATTTGTTCTCAGAACTTGGAAATGGAAAATGCAGGTTGACATTTCATCTAGTAGTGAGCAAGCAGAAGAATAAAGGCATTGGGAAAACTAGGTGCACTGTATTTTGGGTAACATGGCCACATGTTCTCGGTTTGGCCACAATTCAAGCATTGTATTCTTGGGTCAATCTGGGTCACATGGTTTGCAATTCAACCAATTTTGGGTCAATGTGGGTAACATGGTTTGCAACTAAACCAATTTTGGGTTTGTTTGACTTTGCTGCCACTGGAGAAGGCGCATTGCATACCGAGAGGTGGTCGAGGAAGGCGAGCATGGCCACGTCGTCGCCGGTGACGATCTTCTCGGCCTCGTCGACGGCGGTGAGGTTCTGCACCGCAGGGCCCAGCTTCTTGCCGATCCAAGCGACAATGGCGTCCCTGAAGCAAAGCAAAAACAAAATTCTCAGCAGCCGCGGAGCAGGAACAGGGAGGGAATTGGGGATCTGCAGAAATTGCTCACTTGGTCCTCTCAGCGGAGTAGTCCCTGGGCATGCCGTCAATGAAGAAGAGGAGGGTGGGGTAGCCCTGCACGCCGTGCGCCTGCGCCAGGTCGTGCTCCTCGGTGGCGTCCACCTTGGCCAGCGCCACATCGACGCCCTGCTCGGCGAGGTGCGCCGCGGCAGCGGCGTAGTGGGGCACGAGCGCCCGGCGTCGAGGCGGCGGGGCAGCGGCGTCGGGGCGGCGTCGAGGCAGCGGGGCAGCGGCGTCGGGGCGGCGTCGAGGCGGCGGGGCAGCGGCGTCGAGGCGGCGTCGGGGCGGCGTCGAGGAGTCGAGGCGGCGTCGGGGCGTCGAGGCGGCGTCGGGGCGTCGAGGTGGCGTCGGGGCGGCGTCGAGGCGGCGGGGCAGCGGCGTCGGGAGAGGAGAGGGGAAGGGGATCGAGGGCGAGGGCGAGGGCGAGGGAGAGAGAGGGGACAGGTTTGGGCTGGGGAGGAAATATGGATGGGGGCGGCACAATACTAATGGCGCACCACCCCTCGGTGCGTCATAAGTACATCCATACTAATGGAGCACCTCACCCTGGTGCGCCATTAGTATTTTTTTGATTTCTGCTCGAGCCAACAGGTTATCTACCACCTGACCTGATCCACATCAAGTTCCCTCTACTAGCTCGACTGATCAGCAGCCAGTTCTCACACCAGGAGGTCCTGGGTTTGATTCCCAGGCTCCACAATTTTTTATGCATTTAAAATGCTGTTTGATACTTATTTCTGTTTAAATATGTTCAAACTTTTTTAAATCATAATAGTAATATTTTTTTATAAGACAGTAATAATTTTTTAAAAAATATCATCAAACAGTAATGCCAGTGGAGCGGGGGAGGGTGCGGGGGGTTGGCGGCGGCGGTTGAGTAGGGGAGGGGTGCGGGGGGTCGGCGGTGGCGGTTGAGTAGGGGAATCGAGGGTGCGGGGGGTCGGCGGCGGAGGCCGGTGGACCGGGGGGTGCTCGGCGGCGAGGGGGACCGGATCTGGCGAGGTGGGATAGCGATTGAGATGGAGGAGGATCGAGATCGAGTGTCCATGAAATTTAAAAATATTCATGATAGTTCAAAAGGTTCCCATGAAATACAATCGATCTTAGCTAGCTATCTGTTCACAATCTTCTTGCCCTTCTTTTTCGCAAATGGAGTTCTTCTGTGGAACGGACGTCCTTTAGGTAGGGTGGTGTTGCTTCTTCTTGTGGTGTATGCTGCTACTTCATCATCATCGTCATGTTCGATCCTCGGGTCGCCGTACTTGTCGAAGTCTTGCTCATTGGCTACTCCATCCATTCCGATGATCTTCCTTTTGCCTCTCCTCACAACAACATGGCTGGGCTTTGACGGGTCGGTAATGAAGAAGCATTGGTCCACTTGGGAAGCCAGTACCCATGGCTCATTTTTCGCGGTGACGTTTGCGCCCGCGGTCTTGGATTTGGCTTCGGGTATAACCATGGTGGTGAAATACCGGTCTTCTTTTAGGACGCTCTTGGCCCATCTGACACGGAACATCGGGACCTTCTCTCCAGCGTAGCTCAGCTCCCAGATCTCCTCGATCCTTCCGTAGTATCTGTCCTTGTCGTTACCGGTGTAGGATTCCATCGTTACCCCGAAGTTCTGATAACCATCGCTCTTCATGTCCTTGGCCTTGGTGTAGAATGTGTAGCCGTTGATATCGTACGCCTCATAGGTCATCAGGTTGTGCTCGGCGCCCTGTGACAAGGCGAATATGAGTTGTTCTTCCACGGAAGAATCCTCATGTAAAGGGTACGACAGAAGCTTCTGCTTGAACCAACGCGTGAAACATGAGTTGTGCTCTTTGAGTATATCTCCGTCCGTCCTCTGTTGGCCTCGGTCATTGTACATCTTCTTAATAAAGGTTTTGTGCTCTACCACCCAAGGATCGACCACGTCTATGTGTTGTAGCGCGACTAGGTTTGCTCTTTCAAAGTCGGCGAGTCGACCCTCGAAGTCGACATGCATTTCGCGGCGACCCTCACGGTGACCCCATCCAGCGAGCCTGCCGAGGTGCCTGTTGACGGGCAGACCAACGGGGTTCTCGATGCCTAGATAATTCGTGCAGTAGGAGATGCACTCTTCGGTCAGAAAGCCCCAGGCTATGCTTCCCTCTGGACGTGACATCTTGCGAACGTATCCTTTGATGACACCATTCATCCTTTCGAATGGCATCATGCTGTGCAGGAACGTCGGCCCGAGTTGGATGATATCCTCCACTATATGGACTAGCAGATCCACCATAACATTGAAGAATGCAGGCGAGAAGTACATCTCAAGCTCGCATAGTATCACCACGATCTCTTCTTGTAGCCTTCTGAGTTGCCTCACGCCAATCGACTTCCGAGAGATGACGTCGAAAAAGTTGCATAGGCCAAATAGCGTTTCACGGACGTGCGCGTCCATGATCCCACAGATTGCAACTGGAAGTATCTGCGTCATCAGCATGTGACAGTCGTGAGACTTCATCCCGCTGAACTTCTGCTTCGCTGGGTCTAGGTATCTGCTTATCTTCCCCATGAACCGTAAGGAAGTTTTACTCCTAGGAGGCAGGTGAAAAACTGCTCGATCTCCTCCTGACTTAGAGTGAAGCACGCGGGAGGGTAGTCATTTTCGGTCTTCTTGCCTTTGCGACGACTTTTTGTGTCCTGCTTCGCCTCATCATCATCATCATGATATATAGCATGAAGCTCCTACCTGATGCCCATTGATTTCAACTCTGCCCTTGCTTTCGGCCCATCTTTGGTCCTCTCTGGCATGTTGAGCAGGGTACTAAGCAGACTCTCGCACACGTTCTTCGTGATATGCATGACATCAAGGCTGTGAGGCACACGGTGGATCTTCCAGTACGGCAAGTCCCAGAAAACAGACCTCGTTTTCCATACCTTCAGCAGCGGCTCTGGCGCATTTCGCTTCTTTCGTGGCTCTGGCGCCTTTTGCTTCTTTCCCGGTAGTGGGCAGTCTTTCCAATTTTTCAACAGCTTGTCTATTTCCTCGCCGCTCCTCGTACACGGGCGTTTTCGGTGTTCGGTTTCACCATCGAACAGATCCTTGCGTTTCCTCCACGGGTCATCGTCGCGAAGCCACCTTCGATGTCCCATGAACACGGTTTTCAAAGACCCAGGATCTCTATCTAGCTGGCGATACGTTGTGTCATCCATGCAGCTTACGCATCCAGAAAATCCGTGGACTACCTGCCCCGCGAGATATCCGTAACCGAGATAGTCGTGCACCGTCGTGAGGAGTGCGGCTCTCATAGGGAAATGTTCTTTCTCTGCGGCGTCCCACGTATTGGCTGGCGTTTTCCATAGTGTGTCTAGCTCCTCCTTCAGCAGCCCCAGATACAGATTGATGTCGTTCCCTGGTTGTTTCGGCCCTTCAATTAGCATACTCATGTGAATGTACTGCCTCTTCATGCACAACCAGGGGGAAGGTTGTACATCCACACAAACACAGGCCAGGTGCTATGTGTGCTTCTCTGGCTGCCAAACGGATTGACTCCATCGGTGCTCGTGCCCAACATGATGTTCCATGGATCCTTCCCAAATTCTGGGTATTCGAAGTTCAACGCTTTCCACTGGCTCGCATCCTTAGGGTGACTCAGCATCTTGTCTTTTTTATCTATCTCCGGATCATTTGCGTCATCTTCTCGCTTCTTCTCCTCCCTATCCGCGTGCCAACGCAGTTGCTTTGCTACCTTAGGGTCCGCGAAATACCGCTACAGACGAGGAGTGATCGGAAAGTACCACACCACTTTTCGAGGAGCTTTCTTCCTCTTCTTGTATCGAGTGACGCCGCACACCGGACATATGGTAGACTCCGCGTGCTCGTCCCGATAAATGATGCAATTGTTCATGCACACATGGTATTTCACGTGCGGTAAATCCAGAGGACACACGATTTTCTCCGCCTCCTCCAAACTGGTCGGGCACTTGTTCCCCTTGGGAAGACGTTTGTGCCAGAATGACATGTTCTCGTCGAAGCATGCGTCGGTCATTTTGTGTTTTACCTTCATCTCCAGAGCCATGAGCGTTACTTTCAGGCGGGTATCCTCGAGCCTGCATCCTTCATACAATGGAGTAACCATGTCTAACTCAAGTTGATCCATCTTGGCTTTCTCTCGGGCGGCAGCTCTTGCGTTATCCGTCTGCTTGAGAAGCAGCTCTTGAATATGAGGGTCCTGCACCCAGCCCATCGATGGTCCAGCATCGTCTGCTCCGCCGGCATCATCATCTTCATGATCATGCCCGTCGTCTGCTCCGGTATCTTCCTCATCATCATGTCCTGCATCTTCTACATGATGACTGTGTACAGCATCACCGTCATGATCATCTCCTGGGGATTCTTCGTATTCTCGCCCGCCCGAGCCATGGTGGTTGTCTTGATGCCCTTCCTCATTTCTTGTCCGGCCCCCATGCACGACTTCATAGTCATCTTCATCACCTTGCCACCGATAGCCATCCATGAAACCACGAAAGAGCAGGTGGTCCCGCACTTGCCCAGAATCCGGTTCCGCAATAAGGCTCTTCAGCTTGCATCTTCGACACGGACATCTTATCTCCATCTCATTCTTTTGAAGCATCTTGGCCTTCGCGGACCTCAAAAACCTATTCACGATGCCTTCGGTCATCGTGCGGACCATGGTCGCCTGCGGGGTAGAGCAAAACGATATTTTAGAACCAAGAAAATTTTTGGCATGACTTTCCCTAAAAATAGGACCAAAAAGAATGCTTAATGCCAAAATTCTCGCCGAAACGGAAATGAATCAACATTCCGGCAAAATATTGGCAACTATCGCATTTCAAATACCGGTACACCTCCAAACACAAACACATATGCAACACCACAAACTTATGCAACACCACGAACATACATAGATCTAGCTAGGCCATAAAAAGTGCATGTGCACATTGTTGTAGGGAGAACAACATAAATATAGCTTCCCCCCTTACTTACCTATCAAAACAAGGTAATTTAACCACTTAATTTGAATGAATCTATGGTGGAAATGAGGTGAAAAAGATGAGGCACCCGAGACAAGGAGGAGGTGGAGAGAATGAAGTGGGGAGAAAGTGAGTGTGGGTAGGAGAGGCTGTCCAAAATATCTTGTTGCTACCCACTTACTAATGGCGCACCAACTCTAAATGCGCCATTAGTAATCCAGGTTACTAATGGCGCACCTTCTGGTGGTGCGCCATTAGTAGTTTTGCAAAAAAAAACATACTAATGGCGCACTGTTCCACGGTGCGCCATTACTAGTTTAAACTAGTAATGGCGCATGGTGGAATAGTGCGCCATTAGTAGTTTTGCAAAAAAATAATAAAAAATATAATAAAAAAAACAACATTAGTGGCGCACTTTCCGATAGGTGCGCCATTACTAGTTACAACTAGTAATGGCGCACTATGTCTGGATGCGCCATTAGTATGTTTGGACAGGCGCACTAGTTCAATTTTTTTGATACTAATGGCGCACCCTGGGCCAGGTGCGCCATTAGTAGTTTCAACTCTAATGGCGTATCAGAAGGTGGTGCGCCATCTGGTGCGCCATTAGTGTCAATCCCATCTATAGCCCTTTTTCTAGTAGTGGGGTAGGAAGCTGACCAAGCTTCTCGTCCCTCTGTCCGTCTCGAAGCTCGATCAGCTTCGGGGACTACTGTCAGAGTAAATAGCCATGGGTAGCCAGGCCGGCTTCCCCTGGCCCTTCTGAAAAAATTACGAGCCCGTCCGGCTCTCAAGAACCCAAGACGTGGGGCCGCCTTCCCCTTGCTGGCCGTCACCCAGGCCGGTTGTCGAAAGGTGGCCCGACTTTAGCCCTCGCGAAGGAGGCCCCGGGAGGGCCGGCTTCGAGAAGCCGGCCGCGAGAAGTCCGACTCCAAGAAGACGGCTCCCCCAAAGCGGTCAAGACCGTACCCTCAAGGTTTGCCTCCACCTAACGGCGGTGTGACGGGGCGTGGCTACAGCAAAGCATGCCACCCCCAAATCCCGGAGCACGACCGGCACAGTGCGCCGTACGGGTAACCATGACCCGTCCGGCGCAACACTGTTGCCATGTTGACCCTGATGTCATCCACGATGGACTGCTAGTACGGCCCACGGGCGGTGGGCCCCTTCGGGCAGAGAGACACCCGAAGGCGGCCATGCCTCCCCTAGTCGGCCCAAGACAGAGACGGCTCCCCGCAGCCGGCTTGCCGCCTTCCTCGAAGGAGATGCCCCATTAAGGAGACAAGACGCGGTGAGGCTATAGCAATCGCCCACCGGGCGGCGGTACTATAGCCACGCCTACCACGACGAAGCCCACGTCACTAAGATAGAGCAACAGTGACCAGCCGCCGACCAAGTTCTGGACAGTGGGGCATGCCTGTCGACCAAGGGGCTGGCAGCCGGCGGGACCCACCAGTCGGCGGGCCCCAGCGGCCGACGCAGAAGCCGGGGAGCGTACTCACAGATGGCTGGGCCCCGCGCCCAGTTGGATTACCATTGTACCCCCGGGGGTAGGCCTATATAAACCCCCCGGGGCGCCCATGCAAAGGGTTCGACCCCCAGCTAGTTTTAGACACCTCACGAGGAGAAGAAGCAGGCCAGCCGACCCTTCTTTCTCCTCCCACCGAACAGCTCAAGGAGCATTGTATAGTTACTTGTCCTTCTAGTGATCATGCGGAGACCCCACAGAGCAGCAGTAGGGGTGCTATCTCCACGGAGACCCCCAAAGCTGGGTAAGATCCGCCGGCGTGCATGTCTTCGCCTCATCCCGTTTCCAGGCACCGGCGATGTCTTACTAGCTCCCACAATGATAAGCCACCCGTTGGCATATGTCGCACCTACCACCCGACACCGGGCCTTTTCCAAAACGCGACAGCTTCACAGGCACTCGCCTTGCTTCACAGGCTCTGGGCCTTTCCCAAAACGCGATAGCTTCACAGGCACTCGCCTTGCTTCACAGGCTCTGGGCCTTTCCCAAAACGCGATAGCTTCACAGGCACTCGCCTTGCTTCATAGGCTCTGGGCTTTCCCAAAACGCGATAGCTTCACAGGCACTCGCCTAGCTTCACAGGCTCTGGGCCTTTCCCAAAACGCGATAGCTTCACAGGCACTCGCCTTGCTTCACAGGCTCTGGGCCTTTCCCAAAACGCGGTAGCTTCACAGGCACTCTCCTTGCTTCACAGGCTCTGGGCCTTTCCCAAAACGCGATAGCTTCACAGGCACTCGTCTTGCTTCACAGGCTCTGGGCCTTTTCAGGGGTAGAACCTCCGGAGGTGCTGGATGTTCCATGCATTCTGGACCGACACTCCCTCATGAGTCTCCAAGCGCGCGGAGCTGGGCCTGGAAACATGAACAACCTTGAATGGGCCCTCCCACATGGGAGAGAGCTTGTGCAGTCCCTCCCTGGAGAGGACCCGCCTGAGCACGAGGTCTCCTACCTCAAGAGTCCTGGGGCAGATGTTGCGGCAGTGATATCGCCGCAGCGCTTGCTGATACCTTGCCGCTCGCAGCGCGGCCTCCCGGCGACGTTCCTCCCCCAACACGAGGTCCATCCCCCGCATGGCGTCCTGCTGCGCCTCGTCGAATGCCAGGACCCGCGTGGAGCGACGTCTGACCTCGTGAGGGAGGACCGCTTCCTCTCCGTAGACCAGGAAGAATGGGGTCTCTCCAGTCGGTTTGGTCGCGGTGGCACGGATGGACCACAGCATGGACTGAAGCTCATCGTACCAACCTCTGCCACAGGCCTCCAGCTTCTTCTTGAACGTCCTGGTCTTGAGGCCCCTCAGGACCTCCGCGTTGGCTCGCACGGCCTGGCCGTTGCTTTGGGGGTGCGCCACTGAGGCATAGCATATCTGCGTTCCAAGGTTAGCACAATATGTTTTGAAGAGGTTACCGGTGAACTGCGAACCGTTGTATGTGATGATGCGATTCGGCACCCCGAACCGGCTTACGATGCCCTTGATGAACTTGACCGCGGAGCCCGCAGGGATGGCGCGGACAGCCTCTACTTCAGCCCACTTGGTGAATTTGTCCACGACAACGTAGAGGTAGCGATAGCCCCCTGGCGCCCGAGGAAACGGGCCCAAGATGTCCAGCCCCCAGACTGCGAATGGCCATGAAAGGGGAATAGTCTGCAAGCCTCCTGCTGGCTGATGGATCTGCTTGGCGTGGAACTGGCAGGCTTCACAAGCTTTCACTAGTTCCACGGCATCATTGAGCGCGGTGGGCCAATAAAACCCACTGCGGAACGCCTTGCCGACGAGGGTCCGCGATGACGAATGATGTCCGCAGTCTCCGCTGTGTATATCTTCCAGTAGCTCCTTCCCTTACTCCCTGGAGATGCAGCACAGGGATACATCGTTTGGTCACTTCCGGTAGAGCTCTCCGTCTCTGATGCAGTATGTCGTGGCCTGGCGTGCCACTCGCTCTGCCTCCTCCTCCTTCTCCGGCAAGGTCCCTTGCGTCAAGTAGCTCCGGAGCTCCGTGATCCAACATCCCTCCTGAGGTTCCATCGTCAGGAGCAAGCGCGCTCCTGAGGCCGGGCCACAGGTCGGGGCTCCTGAGGCAGGTGGCTGGGGGAGCTCCTCCAAGGGCTGAGCCGTGTTTGACAATGACAGCAGAGCTGAGGGCTTGAAGAGCCACTCCTCGAAAATGCCAGGCTCCTGGGGTAACCATCTGGACGCGCGTTTGGCGATATCGTCGGCCTCCTGATTGGTGCCACGGGGCACATGCTGCAACTCCAACCCCCAGAATTGCTTCTCCATCCTGCGAACTTCTGCAAGGTAGGCTTCCATGTGCTCATCCTTCGGCTCATACACCTTGTTGGAGAACTTGACAAGGAGCTGCGAATCGCCCTTGATGGTGAGGCGTTTCACTCCCAGGGCGGCTGCAGCCTTCAAGCCTGCTATTAAACCTTCATACTCCGCTATGTTGTTGGAGACCTTTTCGCCTTGCTGGAAACAGAGTTGCACGGCGTAGTAGAGCTTGTCCTGTGTGGGTGATATAAGCACCGCCCCAGCTCCAGCGCCATGCCTGGAGAACGCCCCATCGAGGTACATGACCCAGCCTTCTGGCGCCTCGCTTCCCGGGGATAGGGACCGATCCTCATGGGCCTTGAGTCCTGGCGCCTCCGTCCACTCTGCCATAAAATCTGCCAACGCTGCTCCCTTGATGACCCTGGTCGTGCTGAATTCGAGCTGAAACGCTTGCAGTTCTATGTTCCACTTAGCGACCCTTCCAGCTAAATTAGGGCTCCTGAGCACTCTCTCCAGGGGGTACGACGAGACGACCTTGATGGGGTGACCCTCAAAATAGTGCCGCAGCTTGCGCGAAGCCACCAGTAGCGCGAGGAGGAGTTTCTGAGGCATAGGGTACCGTGCTCTTGCATCCTGCAGCACTGTGCTGACGAAGTACACTGGGTGCTCAACGAGGCAGAGTGCGTCAGTGCTGGTGGCTCCTTCCGGAGACCGTGGCGCCTCTTGAGGCAATGAGGCCTCCTGAGACTAGCCATCTGGAAGAGGGGCCTCTTCCGCCTCTGGTGCACTGCTCTGCGGCGGCTGATCCTCCTCAGCCGTAGTGGTGGTTTCTGTAGGCCTTCCTTGTCCCTGTTCTGCCTTGTCCCAGGCTGCTGCCGTGGTTCTGATTCGGCGCTCCTCTCTGACTGCCACCAAGGCTGCGCTGGCGAAGTAAGGAGTGGCGGCGAGGTAAAGCACCAGGGGCTCCTGAGGGCGCGGTGCCACCATGACCGGTGGGCTGCTCAGGTATCTCTTGAGATCCTGGAACGCCTTGTCGGCCTCTTCGGTCCACTCGAAGGGCCCCTTTTTCTTGATTAGCTGGAAGAAGGGCAGGGCTCGTTCTCCTAACTTGGAGATGAAGCGCCCTAGCGCGGTCACGCGCCCCGTGAGCTTCTGCATTTCTCTAAGGGTCTTTGGCGGGCTCATGTCTTCCACCGCCTTGACCTTCTCTGGGGTAGCCTTGATGCCCTGGTGGGACACGAGGAAACCCAAGAGCTTGCCCGAGGGGGCTCCGAACACACACTTCTCTAGGTTGAGCCGTAGGTTCACTGCATTGAGGCTCGCGAAGGTTTCTTCCAGATCCTGTATCAAGGTCTCGGCCTCCCGAGATTTTACCACAATGTCATCGACGTAAGCTTCAACATTCTTCCCGAGCTGCGGGCCCAAGGTGATGTGCATCAGCCGCTGAAAGGTCACCCCTGCGTTACGCAGCCCGAATGGCATGCATGTGTAGCAGTATACCCCACACGGGGTTAGGAAGGCTGTCTTCTCGACGTCTTCTACCGCCATCTTGATCTGGTGATACCCAGAGAAGGCATCCAAGAAGCATAACAGGTCGCATTCCGCAGTGGAATCGACGATCTGATCGATGCAGGGGAGCGGGAACGGATCTTGCGGGCATGCTTTGTTGAGGTTGGTGAAGTCGACACACATACGCTCCTTCCCTCCCTTCTTTGGCACAACGACAGGGTTGGCCAACCAATCTGGGTATTGGACCTCGCGGATGACCCCAGCGGCCTCTAATTTGCGGGTCTCCTGGACGATGAAGGCCTGTTTCTCTGTGGACTGCCGCCTGGCCTTCTGCTTCAGAGGCCGCACGTTGGGGCACACGTTGAGGTGATGCTCGATTACACTCCTGGGGATCCCTGCCAACTGGTCCGGTTCCCAAGCGAATACCTTCTTGTTCACGCGCAGGAACCTGACCAGGGCCTCCTCCTGCTTGGGTTTGAGGTGGGCACCTATGGTGAAAGTGGCGTTGGTGGACCCGTCCTCATCGACGGGTATCTGCTTGGTTTCTGCCTTGTCTTGGGTGAACAACTGCTTCTTCTTAGTGGGTGCAGCCCCCTTGGCCTCGGGGGGCTCCAAGTCGGTGGGCTGTGCCGACGCCGCTGTCTTGAAGGCGAGCTTGAGCGCCCGCAGTGCGTCCCTGGTGTCCCCGTGCACAGTGAGGACACCGTTGCTCCCGGGCATCTTCATGAGGTTGTACGCCGGGTGCGTCGCGGCCATAAATTGGGCCAGCGCTGGGTAGCCGAGGATGGCATTGTAGGGAAGGCCGATGGGGGCGATGTCGAAGTTGACCAGCTCCGTGCGGAAGTTTTTGTAGGTGTCGAAGGTCACTGGGAGCCGGATCTGCCCCAAGGGACTGGATGGCTTGCCCCCGACGCCTGAGAAGGGCCGGCTGGGTTGTAGCCGTTCCAGGGGTATGCGGAGGAGGTTGAAGGCCTCGTCCGAGAGCACGCTGAGGCCCGCGCCGCCATCAACGAGGGTTTTGGTGACGGCCACCTGGCAGATGGTGGGGGTGCACAACATGGGGAGCGCGCCCTGAGCAGGCCGAGTTGGAGGGGTGGTCCTCCGAACTGAAGGTCAGGCCGGTCTCGGGCGCCGTTCGATCCGGGGGAGCCCCCTGCCGCGTGGAAGCGGCGCTGACCTGGCGGATGAACGACTTGACGTGGTGACTTGTGGGCGGCGCCTGCGAGCCGCCCAGGAGGGCCGCGACGAGCGGGGGTGTCGGTGTAACGCGATGGGACGGTGCAGGAGAGCCCCCTGCGACGCGGACGAGCTCGGCGACGCGGTCGAGCCATTCCCCGTAGATGTCGTCGGCGAGGCGGCAGCGCAGGAGCTCGTTCACCGCGAGGAGCACAGCTCGAGCCTCCAAGGGGGCGCAGATTGCGCGGGACGAAGAACCAGCCGGTGCGAGCGATGGAGTAGCGGTGCGGCCGTCTTGCCGCACGGGTGGATGCTGAGACGAGCTCGCTGCCCGCCCCCACCACCGGGCCGGTGACGGCGTCGACGACAGGTGACGGGGAACGGCAAGGACGTCCGCCGACGGGCGCCGTCTGGGCGACGCGGGAAGCGATGGTGGGCCGGCGCTCGGCGCGGGCCCGACGAGCATCGGACATGGATGCGACAGTCAGAGGAGAACGGGGCGGTGGACGACGAATTCTGGTGCACCCCTACCTGGCGCGCCAAATGTCGGATTTCGGGTTCCGGCAGACCCTTAAGGTTCGAACACTGGGGTGCGCGCGGAGATTACGCCTTCTACCTCCCCGCCTCACAAAGATCTAAACTACTAAAAGAACTGCACAAGGGACACACGATTTATACTGGTTCGGGCCACCGTTGTGGTGTAATACCCTACTCCAGTGTGTGGTTGGTGGATTGCCTCCTGGGGCTGATGATGATGAACAATACAAGGAAGAACAGCCTCGCGAGGGTATGTTCTTGGCTGGGGTGATGAACTGCTAGGAGGAGTTCAGCCACCCTTCTCTTTTTTCTCTCTCTCTCTCTCTCTGCTTCCTACCGATCGAACGAACAGAACCCAACCCCTTGCTATGTGGGTGGCTGGTCCTATTTATAGAGGCCCTGGTCCTCTTCCCAAATATTGAGCGGGAAGGGAGCCAACAATGGCGGGCTAATTTGAAGGGGGACAGCAGGTATCAACTATCCTGACAAAAGCAGTCTTCGCCTGCACAAAGCTCTGGTGATGACGCCGTCCCGGGCTCCACGGTGACCTCTATCTCGTAGCCCTCCTGGTCTTGGTCTCGTTGCACCGAAATGGCAACCTTTGCCTGATGCCTCGATACTCCGCGGCTGCGCTTGCCCCCTTTGCACCAAAGAGGATAGAAGGACGCTGCGCGCGCTGGCACCCGCCAGGCGCCCTGAGTCGTCATGGCTTGCGTCACGGGCACCTCGCGAGGTACCCCGCCTTGATCTCTCCACCTCCTCGCGAGCCAGCCTGACGAGGCCGTGCCTGAGGAAGCTCCGTGTCGTCCGCCTCGCGAGGCTTGGCCCCTCGCGAGGGTCTTGAGTCTTGTGTTGATGAAGATGGGCCACGTTGGGCCTCCTTTGAGCCACGCCGCAGGCCGCAGGCAGGCAAGTCTGGGGACCCCCGTTCCCAGAACGCCGAGAACTTTACTGTTGCCGTTTTATGCTCCCTCCTTTTCTGTTTGCCCCTTTTTCGCGTGCTTCTTGTGTGCTTGTGTGTTGGATTGTTTGTCATGATGGCTCAAGATAGTACTAAATTGTGTGATTTTTCCAATACCAACAATAATGATTTTATTAGCACTCCGATTACTCCTCTTACCAATGCTGAATCTTGTGAAATTAATACTGCTTTGCTGAATCTTGCCATGAAAGATCCCTTTTTCGGCCTTCCTAGTGAAGATGCCACTACCCATCTAAACAGCTTTATTGATTTGTGTGATATGCAAAAGAAGAAAGATGTGGATAATGATATTGTTAAATTGAAGCTATTCCCGTTTTCGCTTAGAGATCGTGCCAAAACTTGGTTTTCGTCTTTACCTAAAAATAGTATTGATTCATGGAATAAGTGCAAAGATGCTTTTATCTCTAAGTATTTTCCTCCCGCTAAGATCATGTCTCTTAGAAACGATATTATGAATTTCAAGCAACTTGATCATGAACATGTTGCACAAGCTTGGGAGAGGATGAAATTAATGATATGTAATTGCCCTACACATGGTTTGAATCTTTGGATGATTATACATTTTTATGCTGGATTGAATTTTGCTTCTAGAAATCTTTTAGATTTGGCCGCGGGAGGCACTTTTATGGAAATCACTTTAGGAGCAGCTACTAAACTCCTAGATAATATTATGGTTAATTTTTCTCAATGGCACACTGAAAGATCTACTAGTAAAAAGGTGCATGCAATAGAAGAAATTAATGTTTTGAGTGGAAAGATCGATGAACTTATGAATTTTTTTGCTAATAAGAGTGGTTCTTCTGATCCTAATGATATGCCTTTGTCTACTTTGATTGAGAATAATAATGAATCTATGGATGTGAATTTTGTTGGTAGGAACAATTTTGGTAATAACGCGTATAGAGGTAATTTTAATCCTAGGATTTTTCCTAGTAATTCGTCTAATAATTATGGTAATTCCTACAAAAATTATTATGAAAATTATAATAAGATGCCCTCTGATTTTGAATCTAATATTAAAGAATTTATTAGTTCGCAAAAGAGTTTCAATGCTTTGATTGAAGAAAAACTGTCTAAGATTGATGAGTTGGCTAGGAACGTGGATAGAATTTCTCTTGATGTTGATTCTTTAAAACTTAGATCTATTCCACCTAAGCATGATATCAATGAGTCTCTCAAAGCTATGATAATTTCCATTGATGAGTGCAAAGAAAGAACCGCTAGGATGCGTGCAAAAAAGATTGTGTTGTGAAAGTGTGTTATTCTAGTTTTGATGATAATAAGGATGAAGATCTAAAAGTGATTGATGTGTCTCCTATTAAATCTTTGTTTTGCAATATGAATCTTGATAATGATGGGACTGGAGATGAGTCAACTTTAGTTAAAAGGCATCCCAGTGATTCGGAGTTTTTAGATCTTGGTGCTAAATTTGGTAAAAGTGGGATTGGAGAGGTCAAAACTTTACATGGCAATGAACCCACTATTTTGGATTTCAAGGAATTTAATTATGATAATTGTTCTTTAACAGATTGTATTTCCTTGTTGCAATCTGTGCTAAATTCTCCACATGCTTATAATCAAAATAAAGATTTTACTAAACATATCGTTGATGCTTTAATGCAATCTTATGAAGAAATGATTGAATTGGAAGTTTATATCCCTAGAAAACTTTATGATGAGTGGAACCCAATATTAAAATTAAGATTAAAGATCATGAATGCTATGCTTTGTGTGATTTGGGTGCTAGTGTTTTCACGATTCTAAAGACTTTGTGTGATTTGTTAGGTTTCCGTGATTTTGATGATTGCTCTCTAAACTTGCACCTTGCGGATTCCACTATTAAGAAACCTATGGGAAGAATTAATGATGTTCTTATTGTTGCAAATAGCAATTATGTGCCCATAGATTTCATTGTTCTTGATATAGATTGCAATCCTACATGTTTCATTATTCTTGGTAGACCTTTCCTTAGAACGATTGGTGCAATTATTGATATGAAGGAAGGAAATATTAGATTACAATTTCCATTAAGGAAAGGCATGGAACACTTTCCTAGAAATAAAATTAAATTACCTTATGAATATATTATGAGAGCCACTTATGGATTGCATACCAAAGAAGGCAATACTTAGATCTATTCTTGCTTTTATGCCTAGCTAGGGACGTTAAACGATAGGGCTTGTTGGAAGGCAACCCAATTTTATTTTTGTTCCTTGCTTTTTGGTTCTGTTTAGTAATAAATAATTGATCTATCCTCTGTTTAGATGTGGTTTTATGCTTTTAATTAGTGTTTGTGCCAAGTAGAACCTTTGGGAAGACTTGGGGAAAGTCTTTGCGATTTTTCTGTAAAAAACAGAAACTTTAGCGCTCACGAGATTTGCCGCCATTTTTTACCAGGTAGTGAGATTAGGTTCATTATTGTTGCACATGATTAATATATAAATGACTCACGTCGAGAAATTTATTTTTTAATTTTTGGGGTTACATAAGTATTCGAAACCTACATATTACTACAGACTGTTCTGTTTTTGACAGATTCTGTTTTTCACGTGTTGTTTGCTTATTTTGATGAATCAATGGCTAGTATCGGAGGTTATGAACCATAGAGAAGTTGGAATAAAGTAGGTTTAACACCAAAATAAACAAAGAATGAGTTCATTACAGTACTTTAAGTGGTGGGTTTTTTCTTATATTAACGGAGCTCATGAGATTTTCTGTTTAAGTTTTGTGTTGTGAAGTTTTCAAGTTTTGGGTAAAGATTTGATGGATTATGGAATAAGGAGTGGCAAGACCGTAAGCTTGGGGATGCCCAAGGCACCCCAAGGTTAAATTCAAGGACAACAAGAAGCCTAAGCTTGGGGATGCCCCGTAAGGCATCCCCTCTTTCGTCTTCTTCTATCGGTAACTTTACTCGAGGCTATATTTTTATTCACCACATGATATGTGTTTTGCTTGGAGCGTCTTGTATGATTTGAGTCTTTGATTTTTAGTTTACCACAATCATCCTTGCTGTACAGACCTTTCGAGAGAGACACACTTGAATTGGAATTTATTAGAATACTCTATGTGCTTCACTTATATCTTTTGAGCTAGGTAATTTTGCTCTAGTGCTTCACTTATATCTTTTTAGAGCACGGTGGTGGTTTTATTTTATAGAAATTATTGATCTCTCATGCTTCACTTATATTATTTTGAGAGTTGATACGTCTCCAACGTACCTATAATTTTTGATTGCTCCATGATATATTATCTACTGTTTTGGACATTATTGGGCTTTATTTTCCACTTTTATATTATTTTTGGGACTAACCTATTAACCGGAGGCCCAGCACAGAATTGCTGTTTTTTTGCCTATTTTAGGGTTTCGAATAAAAGGAATATCAAACGGAGTCAAAACGGAATGAAACCTTCGGGAACGTGATTTTCTCACCGAACATGATCCAGGAGACTTGGACCCTACGTCAAGCAACCAACAGGGAGGCCACGAGGTAGGGGGGGCGCCTACCCCCCAGGTGCGCCTCCACCCTCGTGGGCCCCCTATTGCTCCACTGACGTACTTCTTCCTCCTATATATACCTACGTACCCCCAAACGATCAGATGAGGAGGCAAAACCCTAATTCCACCGCCGTAACTTTCTGTATCCACGAGATCCCATCTTGGGGCATGTTCCGGAGCTCCGCCGGAGGGGGCATCGATCACGGAGGGCTTCTACATCAACACCATTGCTTCTCCGATGAAGTGTGAGTAGTTTACCTCAGACCTACGGGTCCATAGTTATTAGCTAGATGGCTTCTTCTCTCTTTTTGGATCTCAATACAAAGTTCTCCCCCTCTCTTGTGTAGATCTATTCGATGTAATCTTCTTTTTGCGGTGTGTTTGTTGAGGCCGATGAATTGTGGGTTTGTGATCAAGTTTATCTATGAACAATATTTGAATCTTCTCTGAATTCTTTTATGTATGATTGGTTATCTTTGCAAGTCTCCTCGAATTATCAGTTTGGTTTGGCCTACTAGATTGATCTTTCTTGCAATTGGAGAAGTGCTTAGCTTTGGGTTCAATCTTGCGGTGTCCTTTCCCAGTGACAGTAGGGGCAGCAAGGCACGTATTGTATTGTTGCCATCGAGGATAACAAGATGGGGTTTTCATCATATTGCATGAGTTTATCCCTCTACATCATGCCATCTTTCTTAAGGCGTTACTCTGTTCTTATGAAGTTAATACTCTAGATGCATGCTGGATAGCGGTCGATGTGTGGAGTAATAGTAGTAGATGCAGGCAGGAGTCGGTCTACTTGTCTTGGACGTGATGCCTATATACATGATCATACCTAGATATTCTCATAACTATGCTCAATTCTGCCAATTGCTCAACAGTAATTTGTTCATCCACCGTAAAATACTTATGCTCTTGAGAGAAGCCACTAGTGAAACCTATGCCCCCCGGGTCTATCTTCATCATATTAATCTTCCAATACTTATTTATTTTCATTGCCTTTTATTTTACTTTGCATCTTTATTATAAAAATATCAAAAATATTATCTTATCATATGTATCAGATCTCACTCTTGTAAGTGACCGTGTAGGGATTGACAACCCCTTATCGCGTTGGTTGCAAGGATTTATTTGTTTTGTGCAGGTGCGAGGGACTCGCGCGTAGCCTCCTACTGGATTGATACCTTGGTTCTCAAAAACTTAAGGAAATACTTACGCTACTTTGCTGCATCACCCTTTCCTGTTCAATGGAAAACTAACGCAGTGCTCAAGAGGTAGCAAGAAGGATTTCTCGCGCCGTTGCCGGGGAGGTCTACGCAAAAGTTAAACATACCAAGTACCCATCACAAACCCTTATCTCCTGTATTACATTATTTGCCATTTGCCTCTCGTTTTCCTCTTCCCCACTTCACCCTTGCCGTTTTATTCGCCCTCTCTCTCTATCCTCCCTCTCTTTCTCCATTTGCCTCTTTTTGCCCGTTTCTTGTTTGCTTGTATGTTGGATTGCTTGCTTGTCATGATGGCTCAAGATAACACTAAATTGCGTGACTTTACCAATACCAACAACAATGATTTTATTAGCACTCTGATTGCTCCTCTTACCGATGCTGAATCTTGTGAAATTAATGCTGACCTGCTGAATCTTGTTATGAAAGATCCGTTCTCCGGCCTTCCTAGTGAAGATGCCGCTACCCATCTCAATAGCTTCATTGATTTGTGTGATATGCAAAAGAAGAAAGATGTGGATAATGATATTGTTAAATTGAAGCTATTTCCTTTTTCGCTTAGAGATCGTGCTAAAGCTTGGTTTTCATCTTTGCCTAAAAATAGTATTTATTCTTGGAATAAGTGCAAAGATGCTTTTATCTCTAAGTATTTTCCTCCCGCTAAGATCATCTCTCTTAGAAACGATATTATGAATTTTAAGCAACTTGATCATGAACATGTTGCACAAGCTTGGGAGAGGATGAAATTAATGATACGTAATTGCCCAACACATGGTTTGAATTTGAGGATGATTATACAAAATTTTTATGCCGAATTGAATTTTGCTTCTAGAAATCTTTTAGATTCGGCCGCGGGAGGCACTTTTACGGAAATCACTTTAGGAGAAGCTACTAAGCTCCTAGATAATATTCTGATTAATTACTCTCAATGGCATACTGAAAGATCTACTAATAAGAAAGTGCATGCGATAGAAGAAATTAATGTTTTGAGTGGAAAGATGGATGAACTTATGAAATTATTTGCTAGTAAAAGTGTTTCTTCTGATCCTAATGAGATTCCTTTGTCTACTTTGATTGAGAATAATAATGAATCTATGGATGTGAATTTTGTTTGTAGGAACAATTTTGGTAACAACGCGTATAGAGGAAACTTTAATCCTAGGCCTTATCCTAGCAATTCCTCTAATAATTATGGTAATTCCTACAACAATTCTTATGGAAATTTTAATAAGATGCCCTCTGATTTTGAATCTAATATTAAAGAATTTATTACTTTGCAAAAGAATTTCAATGCTTTGATTGAAGAAAAATTGCTTAAGATTGATGAGTTGGCTAGGAATGTTGATAGACTTTCTCTTGATGTTGAATCTTTAAAACTCAGATCTATTCCACCTAAGAATGATATCAATGAGTCTCTCAAAGCCATGAGAATTTCCATTGATGAGTGCGAAGAAAGAACCGCTAGGATGCGTGCTAAGAAAGATTACTTTATAAGAGCGTGCTCTTCTAGTTTCCATGATAATAAAGATGAAGATCTAAAAGTTATTGATGTGTGCCCTATTAAATCTTTGTTTTGCAATATGAATCTTGATAATGATGGGACTGAATATGATCCACCTTTACCTAGAAGGCGTTCCAAAAATTTGGAGTTTTTAGATCTTGATGCTAAATTTGATAAAAGTGGGATAGGAGAGATCAAAACTCTAGATGTTAATGAACCTACTATTTTGGATTTCAAGGGATTTGATTATGATAATTTCTCTTTGATATATTGTATTTCCTTGTTGCAATCCGTGCTAAATTCTCCTCATGCTTATAGCCAAAATAAAGCGTTTACTAAACATTTCGTTGATGCTTTGATGCAATCTTATGAAGAAAAACTTGAGTTGGAAGTTTCTATCCCTAGAAAACTTTATGATGAGTGGGAACCAAATATTAGAATTAAAATTAAAGATCATGAATGCTATGCTTTGTGTGATTTGGGTGCTAGTGTTTTCACGATTCCAAAGACTTTGTGTGATTTGTTAGGTTTCCGTGATTTTGATGATTGCTCTCTAAACTTGCACCTTGCGGATTCCACTATTAAGAAACCTATGGGAAGAATTAATGATGTTCTTACTGTTGCAAATAGGAATTATGTGCCCGTAGATTTTATCGTTCCTGACATAGATTGCAATCCTTCATGTCCTATTATTCTTGGTAGACCCTTCCTTAGAATGATTGGTGCAATTATTGATATGAAGGAAGAAAATATTAGATTCCAATTTCCATTAAGGAAAGGCACGGAACACTTTCCTAGAAAGAAAATTAAATTACCTTATGAATCTATTATGAGAGCCACTTATGGATTGCCTACCAAAGATGTCAATACTTGGATCTATCCTTGCTTTTTATGCCTAGCTAGGGGCGTTAAACCATAGCGCTTGTTGGGGGGGGCAACCCAATTTTATTTTTATTCCTTGATTTTCGCTCCTGTTTAGTAATTAATAATTTGTCTAGCCTCTGTTTTGGTTATGTTTTTTATGTTTATTTAGTATTTGTGCCAAGTAGAACCGTTGGGAAGACTTGGGGAAAGTCTTGTTAAACTTGTTGTAAAAAACAGAAACTTTAGCGCTCACGAGAACTGCTGCCATTTTTATATGGAAAGTGATATGTAGTTAATTCTGTTTGAAGATGATTAATAGATAAATTCCCCACGTCCAGAAATTTATTTTAGAATTTTTGGGGTTCCAGATCTTGCGCTAGATACAGATTACTACAGACTGTTCTGTTTTTGACAGATTCTGTTTTTCGTGTGTTGTTTGCTTATTTTGATGAATCTATGGCTAGTAAAATAGTTTATAAACCATAGAGAAGTTGGAATACAGTAGGTTTAAGACCAATCTAAATAAAGAATGAGTTCATTACAGTACCTTGAAGTGGTCTTTTATTTTCTTTCGCTAACGGAGCTCACGAGATTTTCTAGTTTAAGTTTTGTGTTGTGAAGTTTTCAAGTTTTGGGTAAAGATTTGATGGATTATGGAACAAGGAGTGGCAAGAGCCTAATCTTGGGTATGCCCATGGAACCACCAAGATAATATAAGGACACCTAAAAGCCAAAGCTTGGGGATCCCCCCCAAGGCATCCCCTCTTTCGTCTACTTCTATCGGTAACTTTACTTGGAGCTATAGTTTTATTCACCACATGATATGTGTTTTGCTTGGAGCGTCTTGTATGATTTGAGTATTTGCTTTTAGTTTACCACAATAAAATTTTCTTTACACACCTTTTGAGAGAGACACACATGATTCAGAAATTATTAGAATACTCTATGTGCTTCACTTTGATCTTTTGAGTTATATAGTTTTGCTCTAATACTTCACTTATATCTTTTAGAGCACGGTGGTGGATTTGTTTCATAGAAACTATTGATACTTAGATTATTTTGAGAGTCTTAAATAGCATGGTAATTTCCTTAAATAATCCTAATATGCTAGGCATACAAGATTAATAATAAAATTCTCTTATGAGTGTGTTGAATACTAAGAGAAGTTTGATGCTTGATGATTGTTTTGAGATATGGAGGTAGTAATATTAAAGTTGTGCTAGTTGAGTAGTTGTGAAATTGATAAATACTTGTGTTGAAGTTTGCAAGTCCCGTAGCATGCACATATGGTAAACTTTATGTAACAAATTTGAAACATGAGGTGTTCTTTGATTGTCTTCCTCATGAGTGGCGGTCGGGGACGAGCGATAGTCTTTTCCTACCAATCTATCCCCCTAGGAGCACACATGCAGTGCTTGGTTTTTGATGACTTGTAGATTTTTTGCAATAAGTATGTGAGGTCTTTATGACTAATGTTGAGTCCATGGATTATATGCACTCTCACCCTTCCATCATTGCTAGCCTCTTCGGTATCGTGCATTGCCCTTTCTCACATTGAGAGTTGGTGCAAACTTCGCCGGTGCATCCAAACGCCGTGATATGATACGCTCTTTCACACAAAAACCTCCTTATATCTTCCTCAAAAAATCCACAATACCTACCTATTATGGCATTTCCGTAGCCATTCCGAGATATATTGCCATGCAACTTTCCACCATCCTGTTTGTCATGACACGTTCATCATTGTCATATTGCTTTGCATGATCATGTAGTTGACATCGTATTTGTGGCAAAGCCACCGTTCATAATTTTTCATACATGTCACACTTGATTCATTGCATATCCCGGTACACCGCCGGAGGTATTCATATAGAGTCATACCTTGTTGTAGTATCGAGCTGTAAATAAATAGAAGTGTGATGATCGTCATTTAATAGAGCATTGTCCCAATAAAAAAGAGAAAGGCCAAATAAAAAGGGACAATGCCACTATACTTTTTCCACACTTGTGCTTCAAAGTAGCACCATGATCTTCATGATAGAGAGTCTCTTGTTTTGTCATTTTCATATACTAGTGGTAATTTTTCATTATAGAACTTGGCTTGTATATTCCAACAGTGGGCCTCCTCAAGTGCCCTAGGTCTTCGTGAGCAAGCAAGTTGGATGCACCCCCACTAGTTTCTTTTGTTGAGCTTTCATACATTTATAGCTCTAGTTCATCCGTTGCATGGCAATCCCTACTCCTTGCATTAACATCAATCGATGGGCATCTCCATAGCCCATTGATTAGCCTCGTTGATGTGAGACTTTCTCCTTTTTTGTCTTCTCCACATAACCCCTATCATTATACTCTATTCCACCCATAGTGCTATATCCATGGCTCACGCTCATGTATTGCGTGAAGGTTTATAAAGTTTGAGATTACTAAAGTATGAAAAAATTGCTTGGATTGTCATCGGGGTTGTGCATGATGAGATCATTCTTGTGTGATGAAAATGGAGCATGACTAAACTATATGATTTTGTAGGGATGAACTTTCTTTGGCCATGTTATTTTGAGAAGACATAATTGCTTAGTTAGTATGCTTGAAGTATTATTATTTTTATGTCAATATTAAACTTTTATCTTGAATCTTTCGGATCTGAATATTTATGCCACAATTAAGAAGTATTACATTGAAAGTATGCCAAGTAGCATTCCACATCAAAAATTCTGTTTTTATCATTTACCTACTCGAGGACGAGCAGGAATTAAGCTTGGGGATGCTTGATACGTCTCCAACGCATCTATAATTTTTGATTGCTCCATGCTATATTATCTACTGTTTTGGACATTATTGGGCTTTATTTTCCACTTTTAGATTATTTTTGGGACTAACCTATTAACCGGAGGCCTAGCCCAGAATTGTTGTTTTTTGCCTATTTTAAGGTTTTGAAGAAAAGGAATATCAAACGGAGTCCAAACGGAATGAAACCTTCGGGAATGTGATTTTCTCACCGAACATGATCCAGAAGACTTGGACCCTACGTCAAGTAACCAATAGGGAGGCCACGAGGTAGGGGCACGCCTACCCCCAAGTGCGCCCTCCACCCTCGTGGGCCCCCTATTGCTCCACCGACGTACTTCTTCCTCCTATATATACCTACGTACCCCCGAACAATCAGATGAGGAGCCAAAAACCTAATTCCACGGCCGTAACTTTCTGTATCCACGAGATCCCATCTTGGGGCCTGTTCCGGAGCTCCGCCGGAGGGGGCATCGATCATGGAGGGCTTCTACATCAACACCATAGCCTCTCCGATGAAGTGTGAGTAGTTTACTCAGACCTACGGGTCCATAGTTATTAGCTAGATGGCTTCTTCTCTCTTTTTGGATCTCAATACAAAGTTCCCTTGTCTCTTGTGCAGATCTATTCGATGTAATCTTCTTTTTGCGATGTGTTTGTTGAGACCGATGAATTGTGGGTTTATGATCAAGTTTATCTATGAACAATATTTGAATCTTCTCTGAATTCTTTTATGTATGATTGGTATTCTTTGCAAGTCTCTTCGAATTATCAGTTTGATTTGGCCTACAAGATTGATCTTTCTTGCAATGGGAGAAGTGCTTAGCTTTGGGTTCAATCTTGCGGTGTCCTTTCCCAATGACAGTAGGGGCAGCAAGGCACATATTGTATTGTTGCCATCGAGGATAACAAGATGGGGTTTTCATCATATTGCATGAGTTTATCCCTCTACATCATGTCATCTTGCTTAAGGCGTTACTCTATTCTTATGAACTTAATACTCTAGATGCATGCTGGATAGTGGTCGATGTGTGGAGTAATAGTAATAGATGCAGGCAGGAGTCGGTCTACTTGTCTTGGACGTGATGCCTATATACATGATCATACCTAGATATTCTCATAACTATACTCAATTCTGTCAATTGCTCAATAGTAATTTATTCACCCACCGTAAAATACTTATGCTCCCGGGTCTATCTTCATCATATTAATCTTCCAATACTTATTTATTTTCATTGCCTTTTATTTTACTTTGCGTCTTTATCATAAAAATGCCAAAAACATGACCTTATCATATCTATCAAATCTCACTCTCGTAAGTGACCGTGTAGGGATTGACAACCCCTTATCGCGTTGGTTGCGAGGATTTATTTGTTTTGTGCAGGTGCGAGGGACTTGCGCGTAGCCTCCTACTAGATTGATACCTTGGTTCTCAAAAACTGAGGGAAATACCCTTTCTTTGTCATCGGGGTTGATTACTAAAGTATGAAACAATTGCTTGGCTTGTCATCGGGGTTGTGCATGATGAGAGCATTCTTGTGTTACGAAAATGGAGCATGACCAAACTATATGATTTTGTAGGGATGAACTTTCTTTTGCCATGTTATTTTGAGAAGACATAATTGCTTAGTTAGTATGCTTGAAGTATTATTATTATTATTATTATTATTATTATTATTATTATTATTATGTCAATATTAAACTTTTGTCTTGAATCTCTCGGATCTGAACATTCATACCACAATAAAGAAAATTACATTGAGAATTATTCTAGGTAGCATTCCACATCAAAAATTCTATTTTTACCATTTACCTACTCGAGGACGAGCAGGAATTAAGCTTGGGGATGCTTGATACATCTCCAACGTATCTATAATTTTTGATTGTTCCATGCTATTATATTATATGTTTTGGATGTTAATGGGCTTACTTATACACTTTTATATTATTTTTGGGACTAACCTACTAACCCAAGGCCTAGTGAAAATTGTTGTTTTTTTGCCTATTTCAGTGTTTTGCAGAAAAGGAATATCAAACGGAATCCAAACGGAATGAAACCTTCGGGAGATTTATTTTTGGAACAAACGTGATCCAGGGGACTTCGAGTGGACGTCAAGAAATCAACGAGTAGGCCACGAGGCAGGGAGGCGCGCCTGCCCCCTGGGCGCGCCCCCACCTTCGTGGGCCCCTCGTAGCTCCACCGACCTACTTCTTCCTCCGATATATATCTGTAAGTGCATCTAGTGCCACCCCTAGTTGGTTTTAGAGTATTGACGACAAACCTAGTTGAGGGACTAATGTGTTTGTGAGAATTGCAGGATAACACAGGTAGAAGTCCCTCATTGATTCGGTTTAGCTACCAGAGATGACCCCCAAAAATGTACGAAGACATTGAAGACAATGGTGGTTCATGAAGACATTCATGTCGAAGACAATGACATGTGAAGACTCCCCATGAAGCCTATGGAACTCGAAGACTTAGATCCTTCGTAGTTTTACTTTATTCATGTTGTGTCATAGGAACCACCGTACTGTTAAGTGGGGTCCAAGAGAACCAGTCAGGATGACTGAAGTGATGCCTAATTCAAATCCTATGTCTTCGAGTGAAGGCAATGAGAGAAAATCTTGTCCAGAGTCAGACAAGTCAGCTTTACTTGCAGCCCAAGTAAAGTTGCCGTGAGAGTTCGAAATCCGACCGTTAGTACACGTGTCAGTTCCTTAGTGACCCAGGGTCATTTCGGACAAATCAGGTCGGGTTGCCAAGCGGCTATAAATAGTCCACCCCTACAACCATAAACGGTTGGCTGCTCAGATTTCAGTGCACGGCTTTTGTCGTTTGAGAGCAACCCACCTCGAAGCCTTTGAGAGAAAATCCTTAGTGAGGAGAAAAGCCCTAACCACCCAGAGCCAGAGTAATTGGGCATCACTTAAGTCTTCTTGTCTGAGTGATCTGAAGACTTATTACACTTGAGGACTGTGCATCCTCCAGACGGTTAGGCGTCGCGTTCTGAGCATCCAAGAGGAATTGTGGATTGCCGGTGAACGAAGTCTGTGAAGGTTTGGGAGTCTACCTTGAAGACTTACCAGAGTGATTGGGCGGGGTCTGTGTGACATTAGCTCAAGGAGAAAACGGTGAGGACTGGGTGTCCTGAGCTGCGTGTTCAGGACTGGGTGTCCGGGACTGTGTGTCCTTTGGTTTAAATACCTAGCCGCTCCAACCAGACGTACAGTTGTCACAGCAACTGGAACTGGTCCAACATATCATTGTCTTCAACGTGTCACTGGTTTCATCTTCACCTCCCTTTACTTACCAGTACACATTGTGAAGCTATTGCATGCTTGCTTTATCTTCTGTCTTCACAACTTGACTGTATGATCTATTTGGCTTCATAACTTCTTCCAACTTGATCCTCATTACACTGAAGCTATTTGTCACTGTGCTTTCACTGTATTGTATACTTGACTATGGCTTGCATTGTGTAATCTACCTTCCGCTGCATAGTGATAGGCTTGTTCACTCTGTTTGTCTTCATAACTTCCATGTTTTGAAGACTTTCATAAAAATCACCTATTCACCCCCCCTCTAGTTGATATAACGCACTTTCAATTGGTATCAGAGCAAGGTGCTCCCTTGTTCTGTGTGATTCGGTTTAACCACCTGGAGTTTTAGCTATGTCGACTGCAGGGATAATTAAAGTCTCCGCTGCATGCCCCGTCTTCGATGGAACTGAATATCCCTACTGGAAGAATAAGATGCGCATGCATCTTGAAGCCATTGACGTCGACCTATGGTATGTCGTCGAAAACGGCGTTCCCAAGGCTGGAGAAGGTGTCACTGCGGCTGATGTCAAGAAGTTCACTCAACTGGACTCCACTGCCAAGAATATTATCTGTGGTCATCTGACCAAGGGACAGTACGGCCGTGTGAGTGCCCTGAAGACATCCAAGCTGGTCTGGGACTGGCTCTCCAAGGTCAATGAAGGCATCTCAACCCAGAGAGATCAGAGAATCAGTGTTCTTCGCAATCTCTTCAACCGCTTCAAGCGAAATGACAATGAGAATGTCCAGCACACATTTGACCGGCTCACTGACATCACAAATGAGCTTCAAGCCCTCGGCGCCACTAAGATCACCAAACATGAAATCGTCAAGATGCTGCTAAGATCACTTGATAGTTCATTTGACATCCTAGCCCTGATGATTCAAGAACGTCCAAACTTCAAGACACTTGATCCGTTTGACATACTTGAGAGGCTCAACACACATGAGTTTCAGCTTTCTGAGAAAAGAGATATCTACGGTCCAAACTATGGCGAACTCGTGCCTTGAAGGCAAAAGCTGTGTCATCATCTGAAGAAGAATCTGACAGCAGTTCTGATGATCCTGAAGACATTGGAAGGGAATTTGCAATGCTAGTGAAGAAGTTCTAGAAATTCACCAAGAAGAAAGGTTTCAGAAAGTCTTCACGATCAAGCTCAAGGAATGATGAAGCCTCTGCGCATGACTACAAGAGGAAAAGTTGTCACAAGTGCAAGAAAACTGGACACTTCATCTCTGAGTGCCCACAGTGGGACAATGAGAACAGAAAGAAGAAGAAGAGCAAGGAATATGACTCTGACGATAAGAAGACGAAGAAATACTCAAAGTCTTCGTCCATGTCTTCCTCAAAGTCTTCATCACACAAGAAGAGTTCATCTGGCAAGGCTCGTGCGTTTGTTGGCAAGGAAATGGATTCAGAGGAGGAGTCCGCTTCTGAGGAGGCAGAGATGGAGTCTAAGGAGGAGTCTGATTCAGGCATTGCGAGTTTGGCTACAGCCTATGTCGCCAAGTCCATCTTCAACACTGAAGACAATGACTCCATCACCATCACCGATGCAAATGACAAGGACGACTCTACTCCTACCTACTGCTTCATGGCACGTGGTGCCAAGGTAAACACACACACTACTCACTATCGAACATCTAGTGACGATGACTCTGATTGTGATTCAAAACCCAGTTACAAAACACTTGCTAAAATTGCAACTGAACAACAAAAGGCCATGGAACATATTCAAAAACTGTTAGACAGAAGCGATGATCTGTTTGGTGCTGAAATGACTCGTTCAGAATCCTTAATTGAAGACATAAAAAATCTTCATGTTAAGTATCAGGAACTCGAAGATCGTCTTGAGACTCTCTCAACTACTCATGAAAAGCTTTCCTATGATTATCTTCAAAAGAAGCAAGATCTTGAGAAGTTGAGAGCGGATCATGAAGATCTTCAAAAGGAAAACGAGTCACTTCGAGCTGAACAGATCAGTTCTACTCAGGAAGGATTTGAACCACCGTGCCTTAAATGCATTGAGCGTGATAATGCTATTTCTGTTGCTGAATGTTCCACTGCTACTGCTGTTGCAATATCTTCAACTGTTGAAGTGGTAACTAACCCCTCTGCTGAGGATACCACTGCTATTGCTGATGAAAATGCTAGGTTGAAGACATTGCTTGAAACAGGGATGTACAAAAGTCTCAAAGGACATCAGACATTATGTGATGTCCTCAAGAAGCAGATTCTGAACCGAAACCCTAGGAAAGAGGGTGTCGGGTTCGTGAGGAAAATTAATGCAGATGGCTCTTACTGGAAACCTGAGCAGTACCCCAAAACCACATGGGTTGCTGCAAAGGAATCCTCAGCAGATCCATCCAATCTATCTGGCTTCACTTGTGCTAATCCAATTATCATTGATGAATCCTTTGATGCAAACTATAAACTGTTTAGGAATCAGAATGGTGAAGTATTTGCCAGGTACATTGGTACTAACTGCAGGAATGGACCGCCTATGAAGAAGATCTGGGTTCCAAAAAGGTGTCTTGAGAATCTTCCTGTGAATGTCCTCATGACACCTCACATGAAGAAGACAAACCTCAGACCAAAGGCTTCATATGGTCCAAAGGCTTCATACAGGCAGAGGACTCATCTGAGTCGCACTAACACAAATGTTTTGCAGGGAAACCATGCTCAGGCATATGAGAGCGGTTCTTCAAACCGTCATTCTCATATGACCAAAAACTATTCTGCCTATTCTTATGAGTACTATTGCCCACCTGCTAGACTGTTTGCTAGGGCTCCAAAGCCAAAATTCTCAAATGCTGCACTTAGGCTTATTGCTTCTAAGCCACCCTTGAAGATGTGGGTGGTTAAGAAAGCTTTACTCTCTTTTGCAGGGAAAGGTCTCCAGCACAAAACCAAAATCTTCTGATGCTATTGCTGGGGACCTCAAAAATCTTGTGGGGCGCAAGATCAAATGCCCGAATGGCATCACGATGTATTTCATACCTGAATCGCATGCTACTCTCCCTACTTGTCCTAACCTGGATCTAAGTTTTCATAATCCACTGGTTCGTCAAATGTTTTTGCTTCAAAACACTCTTCGTGAAGCCTATCCCCCTAACTGCACTGTAGGGTACGACACCAGTGACTTCAGAGTCTTCAGAATGGATTATTGACAGTGGGTGTACAAATCACATGACTGGCAAGAGAAGTCTCTTTATGGACTCAACCTTACGTCCATCTGACAAGAGCCACATCACATTCGCTGACACTGGTAAAAGTAAGGTACTGGGTCTAGGTAGAGTTGCAATCTCAAAGGATCAACACATGGATAAAGTCATGTTTGTTGAATCCCTTGGCTTCAACTTAATGTCTGTCTCAATGCTTTGCGATTTAAACATGATTGTAATCTTTGGAAAATATCGTTGTCTAGTACTAATGGAATCTGACAAGTCTCTAGTGTTTGAAGGGTATCGAAAAGATGATTTGTATGTGGTAGATTTCTCAGCAGGGCCACAGCTTGCAGTTTGTCTTCTCGCAAAGGCTTTAGAATGCTGGCTTTGGCATCGAATACTTGGGCATGCTGGCATGAGGAACCTCCACACCCTTGCGAAGAAGAAGCATGTCATAGGCATCGAGGGCGTCAAGTTCAAGAAAGATCACTTATGCGGTGCCTGTGAAGCTGGGAAGATAACAAGGGCAAAACATCCTTCGAAGACAATCATGACCACTACTCAACCCTTCGAACTGCTTCACATGGATCTCTTCGGTCCCACTCACTACTCAACTTTCTCCACTACTGCCTGCCTCTATGGCTTCGTCATTGTTGATGATTACTCTAGATATACTTGGGTGCACATAATCCTTTACAAGACTGAAGTGCAGGATGTCTTCAGACGCTTCACAAATCGGGCAATGAACAATTATGGCGCCAAGATAAAGCACATCAGAAGTGACAATGGCACAGAATTCAAGAACACCGGCCTTGACACATATCTTGATACATTGGGCATCACTCATGAATTCTCAGCTCCATACACGCCACAACAGAATGGCATCGTCGAACGCAAGAACAGAACACTCATTGAGATGGCCAGAACAATGTTAGATGAGTACAAGACACCAAGAAAATTCTGGACTGAAGCCATTGACACTGCATGCCATACTATCAACCGTGTATATCTTCACAAGCTGCTGAACAAGACATCTTATGAACTTCTGACTGGCAAGAAGCCAAATGTAAGTTACTTCAGAGTATTTGGATCAAGATGCTGGATCAAGGACCCTCACCACACCTCAAAATTTGCTCCAAAAGCACATGAGGGCTTCATGCTTGGATATGGAAAGGATTCGCACTCCTACAGAGTCTTCAATCTCTTTCACTACAAAGTGGTTGAAACAGTGGATGTGCGGTTCGATGAGACCAATGGGTCACAAAGAGAGCAACTACCAGATGTGCTAGATGAAGTTCCAGCCAGTGAATCAATCAAGCTAATGGGAACTGGAGAAATTATACCTTCTGAAGCTCGTCCTGAAGAAGAACTTATCATCTTAGCACCTGATCCACATGAAGACAATGCTCAGCCTGAAGACATACCTCCCCATGATAACGTAGATCAGCAAGAGCAAAGTCTTCGACCTCTACATCCTTGTGTTGCCAATGAAGTGCAGATTGACAGAATAATTGATAGCATCAATGCAGCTGGTCCACTGACTCGTTCTAGGGCAACTCAACTGGCAAACTTTTGCGGACACTTCGCATTCGTTTCAATCACAGAACCCAAGAAAATTGATGAAGCCTTTATGGAACCTGAATGGATTCAAGCTATGCAAGAAGAGCTTCAAAAATTTGAGCTGAACAATGTATGGGAGTTGGTTAAGCGTCCTGATCCACGGAAGCATAACATAATAGGCACCAAATGGATATACCGCAACAAGCAAGATGAGCATGGCCAAGTCGTCAGAAACAAGGCTCGTCTCGTTGCTCAAGGATATACTCAAGTGGAAGGCATTGACTTCGATGAAACATTTGCTCCTGTGGCCAGACTTGAAGCCATCCGTATACTGCTGGCTTATGCAAATCATCATAACATAATCCTGTATCAAATGGATGTAAAAAGTGCCTTCCTCAATGGCAAAATTGAAGAAGAAGTGTATGTTGCACAACCACCTGGGTTTGAAGATCCAAAACATCCTGACATGGTGTACAAGCTCAACAAGGCACTATATGGCCTCAAACAAGCCCCTCGGGCCTGGTATGATACACTCAAATACTTCCTGAAGAGCAAAGGCTTCATACCTGGTTCCTCGGATCCCACTCTCTTCACGAAGACATATGATGGTGAACTGTTTGTGTGCCAAATATACGTGGACGACATTATCTTCGGCTGCACCAATCAGAAGTACAGTGAGGAGTTCGGATATATGATGCAAGAGCAATATCAGATGTCTATGATGGGGGAGCTGAAATTCTTCCTCGATCTTCAGATACGGCAACAACGCAATGGCATCTTCATATCTCAAGAGAAATATCTCAAAGACTGCCTGAAGAAGTTCGGTATGCAAGACTGCAAAGGCTTCACAACACCAATGCCAGCCAAACATCATCTGGGTCCTGACGACAATGGTAAAGAGTTCGATCAAAAGGTATACCGCTCCATGATTGGTTCTTTGCTTTATTTATGTGCATCTAGGCCAGATATTATGCTTAGTGTTTGCATGTGTGCTCGGTTTCAAGCGGCACCAAAGGAGTTGCATCACTTAGCAGTGAAGCGAATTCTTCGATATTTGGCTCACACACCAACTCTAGGGTTATGGTATCCAAAGGGCTCAGAGTTTGATCTGGTTGGATTTTCGGACGCTGATTACGCCGGTGACAAGGTTGATCGGAAGTCCACATTAGGCACATGTCACTTTCTGGGCCGATCACTTGTCTGTTGGTCTTCAAAGAAGCAGAACTGTGTATCTCTCTCCACTGCTGAATCTGAATACATTGCTGCTGAATCCTGCTGCGCTCAGCTTCTATGGATGAAGCAAACCCTCAAGGATTATGGCATTCATCTGAAGCAAGTGCCACTTTACTGCGACAACGAAAGCGCCATCAAGATCGCCAACAACCCAGTTCAGCACTCGAAGACAAAGCACATTGAAATTCGTCATCATTTTCTCAGAGATCATGCATATTGCAAAGGAAGACATTGATATCATACACGTCAACACTGAAGAGCAATTGGCAGATATCTTCACCAAGCCCTTGGATGAGAAGAGATTTTGCAAGTTATGGTGTGAGCTAAATATCTTGGAATCCTCAAATGTCCTGTGATCAGGCACACATCCTAACACTTATGCATAATGATGACTTAGATGTGCAACACACAAAGTAACGTATATCTTCAATCAATGAAGACATACATTCTAAGTGTGAATACATTAACGTGGAATTTGACCTCGGAGCGCCACGATAATTGTGCGCCGTGTCTGGGTCCAATACTTCCTATACGGTGGGTAGAGCCACCACCAAATTTTTCTGCTTGAAATGTTTCACTCATGGCATTACATTTGCTATGTCTTCACATTTGGTTTGGCTTCAATCTCAACATGTCTTCATGATTATCTTCACTATGTTGATTATATATGTACTGGTGTTCTGTCCTCTACAGCATTCACTTATAGCTATGTCGTCTTGTTTGAATCTTTTGAACTAAGTGAATGTGATCGGACCCTAACCTCTCCATGCTTCCTACCTCAAACTCTATCTCTCCAAGTCATATGCACTCTATTGAAACTGTCGAATGTCTTCACTGCATCCTTGTCAGAAGAAGACACGGAGACAAACTTTAAAACAGCTTTCAATGTTTTTCCATCAACTAGAATTCCGGAGAAGTAGGAACGACTCCCGACAAACCAGGCGTGCGTGGGGTGAAACTGCCCCCACAATTCCGCATGCTGGCCACGTACTGATCTGATGCGAATCGCCAGGGGCACCTGAGTAATAGCGCAGTGCCGCCCATATCCCTATAAATACACGTTTCACTGCGGTCATTATCTCTTCTTCCACCCTCGCACAAACCCTAGCGCCACCGCTAACTCTCAATGACGCCGGCGACGAAGTGCTTCACTGCCGCGACCTCTCCGACGCCGTTCTCACACCGACAGCGGACATCAGTCTCTCCGCCGTCGCCCTAGGTGTCTTCCGTCGCCAAGTTAGGGCACGGAGGATCGAACTGCTCGGCCTCAACTCTCATCTCGTCTAGCAGTTCCAAGTCTGGTAAATAACAAGCCTTTTTACAGCCTCTTTTGATCCTATAGCTCCATCACTTTCTGCCAAAAGAGGTTTCCATTCACACAAGTTTCATCCCTCTCATCTGTATCTCATAACTTGCCTAGTATATTCACTTGTTCTTCATGAAGTAGTTAGATTCCTCACTTGTACTGATCTATGGGTTCGTACAAATCTGGAACCAACTTCTTTTCTATAAAGTGAATGTCTTCGCATGATGAGGTCAATATCTTCTAAACTGATTTATCTTAAAAATCTTTTGAGAATGCATATGACCTCTTCCCCTTCCCTCGCACCTTAATGCTGTCACAGGTACATGTCCGTGGGAGAATATTTTGGTTCTCATAGTTTGCATTCATTTGCAGAGTTCCTACAGCGTCACATTAATTCACCCGAAGCAAGTTCCTGTTGGTCTAGCAAAAGGAAGCCTTTGAAGCCTTTGAATCTCTTGAAGCCTTCCAAGTTAAGCTTCATGGCAACCGAGAAACAATCAAGGAAGGGAGGCAGACAGAGACGTGGTGACACATCTAAAGATCTGCCTGAAGATTTGGCAGAAATGTACCAAACTGATCCTGAAGAGAGCTATGGTCAGCGAAAGACACGAATCCAATGGATTCAAAGATATTGGGCAGAGCAGTGGTTCCACTACCACTTCATCACCAAGGAATATGCAGAGAAGTACGCCCTCAAGAGGCCATGGGGAGATGCCTTGTACAAAAATCTCGTACCCCGAACCAGAGACGAAGCCATTGCTCAAGGCTTCTTTCCATGCATGGTCAGGGGACAACAGCCAGCTGACGCACATCCGTCATCCCTTCTCTGGTGTCGCGATGACACTCTGTTCAAGCGCAACTTCCAATTTGCCTAGAACTCTGCGAAGCAAAACAAGAAGGAGTTTGGGTTGGACTTCAACCCTGGTCCCTCCAAACCAAGGGCAGATGGCACACGCGATGCAAATCCCAATGTCATCGGGCCATTTGCCAATCTCGAAGGCCTCATCACTCGCATTATAGTCCAAGGGACTGCCGTGAACGACCCTCCAGCAGACACTGAGTCTGATGACACTCCTGCTGCCCCGGAGCCGAAGCAGATGAAGAAGAAGCCAAAAGCTTCCAAGCCAGCCGCTTCTCCCAAGATCTCCAGAGCGAAGCCATTGGCCACTGCACCTCCTGAAGCAAGTGTGCAGTCTGAAGACTTATCATGAGTCTCCAAGCCTCAAGAAGCCAAGAAGCAACAGCCACACACCAGCAAAGAGCTCACTGCCGCTGCCGTTCTTCGCTGCGAGGCCATTGATCTGTCTAGTGACGACGATCTTGCCGATGACGCTCTTGAACAGCTGATCAAGAGCAAGGAGGAGGCTGAAATCTTCAACAATCTGCCTCTGTTCGATGCAGCAATCATCCACAACTTCATTGATGAGTGGTTTGATACACCCAACATCAGCTTGGATGATCTGCAGCTACCCATTGGCCTCAGCGTAGCCTTTCAAGGAGCTATTGCTTCAGAACTCGCAATTGCCCAGCGCATAGTGGAACTAAAGCAGAAGATAGATTTTGAAAAGGCTCAGTTCAAGCAGAACATGGCCACGCTCAGCATCCAAGAAGTCAAAGACTTCAAAGTCATGCTGCACGAGTTGAAGGAAAACTTTATGCAGAAACGTGCAGAGGCTCAGGGCTCACACGAGCGCATGAAGAATTTGGCTGATCTCTGTGTGCAGGCCTACAATGAGGCCGAGAAGCGAAAGGCACTTGGGCGTCCCGGCATCGACCCCAGGATGGCCGCTAAGAAAAGAAGAAGCCCACTATGGCTGAACAAGAGGCCCCACAACAAGAAGCTGTTCCGATTGTCTTCCCCACTGCCAAGGCTGGCTCGAAGCCAAAGCACCGCTCAACCGCTTCACAGCTGAAGAAGACAAGGACAGCCGAAGCTAAAGCAAGGAAGAGGAAACACCCTGAAGCCTCTCCTTCAGACCCCACCATCAAGAAGCGTAAGACCAAGAAGTCTCGGGCTGCTCCCACAGAGCCCTTGATAGTCGAACCCCTTTCCGTTCGCTTTCCTCATGAAGATCGTCAGATGACCGTGCATGAGCCTGCTCTCACAGAGGCTCCGCATGCTGAAGACATTCCAGCAGCCGACCCCACCGCTGCTGAAGACATTGGTCTCCAAGACAATGTGCAAGATGATGCAGTCCTTCCTCAGCTCGAAACGAGTGAACTGCTCAGCATTGGTCGTCCCTTGACGCCAATCACACAAGATGCATCGTGGGCAGATCGCCCACAGGAGGAAGAGGATGACCCCCAGCCCACTGCAACTCCACCGGCGTCACCTGCGTTCCGTAGGCTTCGCAAAGGGCCAAGGGCTCAGACTGCTGACGACATTCCGGCTTCATCAGTCGTAGAACATGCAGAAGAGCACGAAGAACCTCAAGCTCAATCTTCCCCACACCAACAAGAAGAAGTTCTCAAGGAGGCTGACACCACTGCGGCTGCCACACATAATACTGAAGCATTTGTGGAGCCCGACCAACCAACAGCTTCAAGAGATACTGAAGCTACTGCCTCTGACCCTTCTGTGCCTGAGTCTGCTGCCGGTCCACAGTTCAACTATCATGTTGCGCACAGGCCCCAGGTACAGAAGCCAATCCCACGACTGCCAAGGTTCCCAGGTCCAGCCACTGCACCTGGCTCCTTCAATGTCAATAGCTTCAGGGCAGATAACACCTTCTTCAACCGCTCCAAGAACCCTTACTCAAGGGAAAAGATTGTGTCAGATAGGTTCTGGAGCTACCCACAGCGCAGCTACTACTCCTGCGTCCTCTACAACCAAGGCCGTATCTTTCCACATCAGCGCCTTGAAGTTGAAGCTTTTGTTGGTCTGCCTGGTCTGGAAGAAGCCCTGGACTGCTTCAAGCAAGTTGGCCTGCTGCCGTTTGTCACGGATGAAGAGCACTGGAACGAAGAGCTTCTGCTCCAGTTCTATGCCACATTGCACATCAAGGGCTACAACAGAGATCCGAAGACTTGGGTCCTGGAGTGGATGACCGGCAACGTCCATCATGAAGCCAATGCATTTGACATCATTGAGCTCACCGGCCTACCCACTCCAGGCGAACTCTTCGAAGAAGGCTGCCAACTCCATGCTAAAGCAGTTGAGAGCATATTTCAGCGACCTGAGCCAAATATGAGTCAGATGCTCTCAATGATGAAGCCATTGCCTTCTGGCGCACCCTACCCAACGGAGTTCTTCGTTGAAGACTTAGAGTACCTGCCTAGAACTATCTATCACATCGTCAGGCGGACTCTATGGCCCATTAAGGGGCACTCTCGATATGCCAAGGTTGAAGGTGCCATGAAGACTCTCATCTTCTGCATGCTGCATGGCAAATGCTTCAATGCCCAGGATCTCTTCATACGTCAACTTGCAGCATCTGGCTCAGATCTCTTTGGTCTGAAGATTTATGCTCCATGGGTTATGAGGCTCATCAAGCTCCACTCTGCAATATCCTATCAACCCTCAGCCCGCAACCACAGAATCTTCTTACCTGATGTGGACACCTCTGCAGAAGCAATTTATCCTGAGCCTGCCAAACAGCCATTAAGTCTTCAGAATGTAGAACACCAAAGCTTCACTCACCATGATGAAGGTGTTGAAGCCATTTCCAGAGTCTATCCAATGGCTGGCACCACACGTGCCCCTGCATCAACTGAAGCCACTGACAGCACAGCTGCACAGAGACCCAAGAAACGCGCTCGTACACTCACTGACCATGAACTTCTTGTGGCTCTGCACCAAAAGCAAGATAGGCATCACGACTGGCTCAAAAGGCAGATGCGCAGTATCATGCAAGACGTCAATCGCATCAGGGATCTGGCCACCAAGAACGTCTTTGTCGCACATGAAACCTGTCGCCGCACTTGGAAAGGCCTCACAATGATGTGCACTGAGGCTGAACTGCAAGAGGATGGCTTCAAGGAGCGATTCAAGTTTGACTCCACACCCCCCAGAAGAGCTGTGCTGCGTGGGACTCCGTCTCTTGAAGAATCCGAGTTCTCTTCCTCTGCTGCCACAGTGACGGGAAAAATCATTGAGGAAGAAGACGACGCTACATCACCACCAATGTCTTCAGCGCGCGTCGTCACTGCACCAAGCTCACCAGCACCACCAAACGCCTCCACCGACCCTGCTGCGCCTGGGAACGCGTAGAACACTCTATGTCTTCAAACCTTTTTGGTCATCACTGACAAAAGGGGGAGAAGCATATGATGTTTATAGTCTTCAAGCGGGTCAATAATATGGGCGGGTGCTTTATATTTTGCATTTTGCTTTGTGCTTACAACTCTCGTTTTGCTACATTTGGTTCTTTGAGTTGTAACACTTAAACTTGATGGTCGTCTGCTACTATGTTTGCCACTGTGTTTTTGCGAAGATAAATTCCGCATGTACGACGATAATTTCCGCACTTATAGCATTTCGCAGACGTCCATTTTTTATTATGCATATCATTATCTTCATATATCTTTACGTGCATGATGGATTGTCATCATAAGTTGAGGTGGATTCCCACAAATACAACCTGCTATGTGCATTTGTGTTCCAGAAGCAAATCACTTATATGCACATCTTTAGGGGGAGCCCTTGCAGCTTATGAAGACAATTCCTTTACAATTTCACAAATTATATTCCTCGTTGAAAACTTCAACTAGTTTGTCATCAATCACCAAAAAGGGGGAGATTGTAAGTGCATCTAGTGCCACCCCTAGTTGGTTTTGGAGTATTGACGACAAACCTAGTTGAGGGACTAATGTGTTTGTGAGAATTGCAGGATAACACAGGTAGAAGTCCCTCATTGATTCGGTTTAGCTACCAGAGATGACCCCCAAAAATGTACGAAGACATTGAAGACAATGGTGGTTCATGAAGACATTCATGTCGAAGACAATGACATGTGAAGACTCCCCATGAAGCCTATGGAACTCGAAGACTTAGATCCTTCGTAGTTTTACTTTATTCATGTTGTGTCATAGGAACCACCGTACTGTTAAGTGGGGTCCAAGAGAACCAGTCAGGATGACTGAAGTGATGCCTAATTCAAATCCTATGTCTTCGAGTGAAGACAATGAGAGAAAATCTTGTCCAGAGTCAGACAAGTCAGCTTTACTTGCAGCCCAAGTAAAGTTGACGTGAGAGTTCGAAATCCGACCGTTAGTACACGTGTCAGTTCCTTAGTGACCCAGGGTCATTTCGGACAAATCAGGTCGGGTTGCCAAGCGGCTATAAATAGTCCACCCCTACAACCATAAACGGTTGGCTGCTCAGATTTCAGTGCACGGCTTTTGTCGTTTGAGAGCAACCCACCTCGAAGCCTTTGAGAGAAAATCCTTAGTGAGGAGAAAAGCCCTAACCACCCAGAGCCAGAGTAATTGGGCATCACTTAAGTCTTCTTGTCTGAGTGATCTGAAGACTTATTACACTTGAGGACTGTGCATCCTCCAGACGGTTAGGCGTCACGTTCTAAGCATCCAAGTGGAATTGTGGATTGCCGGTGAACGAATTCTGTGAAGGCTTGGGAGTCTACCTTGAAGACTTACCAGAGTGATTGGGCGGGGTCTGTGTGACCTTAGCTCAAGGAGAAAACGGTGAGGACTGGGTGTCCTGAGCTGCGTGTTCAGGACTGGGTGTCCGGGACTGTGTGTCCTTTGGTTTAAATACCTAGCCGCTCCAACCAGACGTACAGTTGTCACAGCAACTGGAACTGGTCCAACATATCATTATCTTCAACATGTCACTTGTTTCATCTTCACCTCCCTTTACTTACGAGTACACATTGTGAAGCTATTGCATGCTTGCTTTATCTTCTGTCTTCACAACTTGACTGTATGATCTATTTGGCTTCATAACTTCTTCCAACTTGATCCTCATTACACTGAAGCTATTTGTCACTGTGCTTTCACTGTATTGTATACTTGACTATGGCTTGCATTGTGTAATCTACCTTCCGCTGCATAGTGATAGGCTTGTTCACTCTGTTTGTCTTCATAACTTCCACGTTTTGAAGACTTTCATAAAAATCACCTATTCACCCCCCCTCTAGTCGATATAACGCACTTTCAATATCCATATACCCCGAAAACATCTAGGGCACCACAAAACCCTATTTCCACCGCCACAACCTTCTGTACCCAAGAGATCCCATCTTGGAGCCTTTTCCGAAGCTCCGTCAGAGGGGGAATGAATCACGGAGGGCTTCTACACCAACACCATAGCCTCTCCGATGATGTGTGCGTAGTTTACCTCAGACCTTCGGGTCCATAGTTATTAGCTAGATGGCTTCTTCTCTCTCTTTGGATCTCAATACAAATTTCTCCTCGATCTTCTTGGAGATCTATTCGATGTAACTCTTTTTGTGGTGTGTTTGTCGAGATCCGATGAATTGTGGGTTTATGATCAAGTTTATCTATGAACAATATTTGATTCTTCTCTAAAATATTTTATGTATGATTGATTATATTTGCAAGTCTCTTCGAATTATCAGTTTGGTTTGGCCTACTAGATTGATCTTTCTTGCAATGGGAGACGTGCTTAGCTTTGGGTTCAATCTTGCAGTGTCCTTTCCCTGTGACAGTATGGGCAACAAGGCACGTATTGTATTGTTGCCATCGAGGATAAAAAGTTGGGGTTTATATCATATTTCTTGAGTTTATCCCTCTATATCATGTCGTCTTGCCTAATGCGTTACTCTGTTCTTATGAACTTAATACTCTAGATGCATGCTGGATAGTGGTCGATGTGTGGAGTAATAGTAGTAGATGCAGAATCATTTTGGCATACTTGTCGCGGACATGATGTAACGCCCCAGATATACCTTTCCCAATTTGTACTCCAACTCTTGCCGTTTCCGGCATTAAGTTATATTTATCTCTCGGGTTCGGGTCTTTGTCTCCGTGTGTTGTTTTTGTTTTCATGCATCTCATATCATGTCATCACGTGCATTGCATTTGCATACATGTTCATCTCATGCATTCGAGCTTTTCCCCGTTGTTCGTTTTGCATTCCGGCGCTTCGTTCTCCTTCGGTGGACATTTCTAGCTTTCTTTCGTGTGTGGGGATTAAACATTTCCGGATTGGACCGAGACTTGCCATGCGGCCTTGGTTTACTACCGGTAGACCGCCTGTCAAGTTTCGGGTCATTTGGACTTCGTTTGATACTCCAACGGTTAACCGAGGGACCGAAAAGGCCTTGTGTGCGTTGCAGCACAACACCCCTCCAATTTGTCCCAAAACCCACCAAACTCTGCTCCATCATCTCGGTCGTTCGATCATGATCGCGTGGGCGAAAACCGCACGTCATTTGGACTCTCCTAGCTCCCTCTATGCCTATTTATACCCCCTCCATTTTCGGATCTCGTCTTCCACCTCGAAACCCTACTCCAAACAAAACTGAGATCTGCGCCGACGGACGTGTCCGCCCCCGGACGGACAACGTCCGCCGACACCCGCAGCCACCCGCCGCCTGACACATGGCAGCCGGCCACACCGCCGCCGCCGAGCCCGCCTGGCCCGCGCCCGGCCCCCGTGCGCCGCCTCCCGGGCCCGAGCGCCCCGTGCCACTCCGCCGACCGTGCCGCCGTCCTTTTCCCAGCCGGCCGCCGTGCCGCCATCACCGGCCGGCGCCGCCACGCCGCCTCCCCGCCGGCGCCGCGCTCCACCGCGCGCCCTCGCCGCCCCGGCGACCGCGGCCGGACCCCACTGGCCACCTCGTCGCCCCCTCGCCACTCCGGCCGGCCCCGGCCTCCTCTGCTTCCTCTCCGTCTCTGTTCGTCTACAGTAACTCCGGTGAGCTCCCTGGCCAGCCTCGACATCCGCGCCAGATCTGGATCTGAGATCCGTTTCGGTTGACTTTTCGTCCCAAAACCCTAGCTCATGATGCATACTTTGACTGATGATATCTCCGCATCCGTAGCTCCGTTTTGAACATATGATATATCAAAATCTTCGTCTCGACAAGTACATCATTTCATTACATTGCATCATTTGCATTTGAGTTCATCTTGATGCCAAAAATGCTGTTAGAAGGAGGCATCGTGAGTTAAATTGCAGATCCGTTAGCTCATCATTGACTTTTGTCATTTTTGCCATGATTAATGTGTGCATGATATGCCTGTGACCCTTTGGGATGAATTGTTAAGCATTTTGTCTTCTTTCCAGTGGTGCCACCCATGAATTTTTAGGATGTGTGTGGTTACTTGTGCAAGCTTGCAAAGAGGGGTACCTGAGATTGCTGATTTCAGGGACTCAGTGGTTTTCACTAAGTCTGGGATGTTTTAGTTCATGATGCAATATGTTCATTTTGTTTCCTAGTGATCCGTGCGCCTTTTGAGTATGATCAGTAAGGGACATTTGTTAATCTTGTTGTGCTTTATCCATACATGTCTTTACTTGCTATGTTGGAGCACCCTAGGTTGAGTCAATCGAGCTCAAGTATTTGGGCAGATCGTCAACTCTTTTGCGATTTTGCCGGTGCTATTGCTAGTGATCCATGCATGCTATGCCATTGTTCTTGCCATGTCTAGCTAGCATTTTGTGCCTTCTTTCCATATATATGCTTGCCTTGCCATGACTTGCATCATAGTGAGTGCATCGAGCTCGTTTACATGCCTCCGTGAGTTGTAATTTCAGCATGTCTCAGTTTTCACTAAGTCTGAAAACTGATTGTGTTTCATCTATGTTCGTGTGCTCGCTAGACTATTTTGTGAACCCTTTTGGCCCCAGGTCATTTTGGGTGTTTTGTTAAGCTTGCTGAGTAGCTCCAGGCCATGCTCTTACTTGCCATGTTCAGGTCATGTATCATGTTGTTTTGCTGCTCCGAAGAGAGCATCGTGGTCTGAAATTTCAGACTAGTGTTAATTTCGCCAAGTCTGAAATCTGTTTTGCTTATTCAGTTTTGCCATGCTTTTTTGAACCTCTTAATGGATGAATTTGCCTATGGCTCAGTCCTAGTGATTTGTTAAGCATCTTGTGTACATCCCTGCCATGTATTTTGTTTTCATGTTTGGTGGCTGTAGCATGTTCATTTCGTTGCATTTAGGAGCCTACTTGCTGTAAATCGCAGACCGGTTCGTTTCGTAAAACGCTTGCCATTTCCAAACCGTAGCTCCGATTCCTATGATCTTTATATCGTTTTCAGGGATTTCTTCCCCTATATCCAGTGGCACACTTGGTTTTCCAAGTTGAGGCCAGGTTCATGCATTTCCTGTCACGTCTTGCCTTTTGCATCCCGCATAGCATACCATCTTTGCATATTATTGGTTGCCCTTGCACGTGGTTGATTGCATCCTTGTTGCTTGTTTGTGTTGTTGGGTAGAGCCGGGAGACGAGTTCGCTAACGAGGAGCACGTTGAGTTTGCTTTTGAGGATCCAGTCAACTCTGACAACTGTGCAGGCAAGATGATCATACCCTCGAAATCACTACTATCTTTGCTATGCTAGTTTGCTCGCTCTTTCGCTTTGCCAATGCTACGATGCCTACCACTTGCTTGTCAGCCTCCCAATTGCCATGATTGAGCCTCTAACCCACCTTTGTCCTACCAAACCGTTGATTGGCTATGTTACCGCTTTGCTCAGCCCCTTCTTATAGCATTGCTAGTTGCAGGTGAAGATTGGAGCCGTTCCTTGTTCGAACATTTATTTACTTGTTGGGATATCATTATATTGCTATGTTATCTTAATGCATCTATATACTTGGTAAAGGGTGGAAGGCTCGGCCTCTCGCCTAGTGTTTTGTTCCACTCTTGCCGCCCTAGTTTCCGTCATATCGGTGTTATATTCCCGGATTGTTGCGTCCCTTACGCGGTTGGGCTATAATGGGAACCCCTTGATAGTTCGCCTTGATTAAAGTTTTTCCAGCAATGCTCAACATTGGTTTTACCATTTGCCACCTACCCCTTTTTCCCTTGGGTTTCTGGAGCCCGAGGGTCATCTTTATTTTAGCCCCCCATGGGCCAGTGCTCCTCTGAGTGTTGGTCCGAACTAGAGCCCCTTGCAGCGCCACCTCCGGGAAACTCGAGGGCTGGTTTTAGTTGTACAGACTGCTCATCTGAGTGTGCCCTGAGAACGAGATATGTGCAGCTCCTATCGGGATTTGTCGGCACATTCGGGCGGTGTTGCTAGACTTGTTTTAACCTGTCGAATCATCTTGTTATACCGAGATACCGAGTCTGATCGGTGTGTCTTGGGTGGAGGTCTATTCCTTCGTTGACCGTGAGAGCTTGTTACGGGCTAAGTTGGGACCCCCCTGCAGGGCTTGATCTTTCGAAAGCCGTGCCCGCGGTTATGGGCAGATGGGAATTTGTTAATGTTCGGTTGTAGATAACTTGAACCTTAATTAATTAAAATGAATCAACTGAGTGTGTTGCCGTGATGGCCTCTTCTCGGCGGAGTCCGGGAAGTGGACACGGCGTTGGAGTTATGTTTGCGCAGGTTGCTCTCTAGTTTCTCGCTCGTGCTTTGCCTCCTCTCCTCGCTCTCTTTTGCGAATAAGTTAGCCACCATATATGCTAGTCGCTTGCTGCAGCTCCACTTATACATTACCCCTTTCCTACCTATTAAGCTTAAATAGTCTTGAACGCGAGGGTGCGAGATTGCTGAGTCCCTGTGGCTCACAGATTACTATTACACCAGATGCAGGGACAGATGATACAGCTCCAGATGGCGCGCTCGAGCTCAAGTGGGAGTACGACGAGGACTCTCAGCGTTACTATGTGTCTTTTCCTGATGATCAGTAGTGGTGCCTATTCGGGGTTAGATTCAGGGCCTTGTCGCATGTTGGGGGTCTTTTCCATTTTGGCGCCGTAGTCGGGCCATGAGTGATTGTATGATGGATGTTATTTATGTACTTTGATGTGATGTGGCGAGTGTAAGCCAACTATGTTGTTCCCCTTTATATTATTTATGTACATGGGATGTGTAATGATTTCCCGACTTGCGACATATGCCTTCAATGCGATTATGCCTCTAAGTCGTGCCTCGACACGTGGGAGATATAGTCGCATCGAGGGTGTTACACATGATGCCTATATACATGATCATGCCTAGATATTCTCATAATTATGCACTTTTCTATCAATTGCTCGACAATAATTTGTTCACCCACCGTAATATTTATGCTATCTTGAGAGAAGCCACTAGTGAAACCTATGGCCCCTGGGTCTATTCTCTATCTCCTGTCAACTAGCTATTTCTGGCACCTTTTATTTTGCAATCTTTATATTCCAATCTATATCATAAAAAATACCAAAAATATTTATCTTATTATTATTATATCTATCAAATCTCACTCTCGTAAGTGACCGTGAAGGGATTGACAACCCCTTTATCGCGTTGGTTGCGTGGTTCTTATTTGTTTGTGCAGGTTCTTGCGTGTAGTCTCCTACTAGATTGATACCTTGGTTCTCAAAAACTGAGGGAAATACTTATGCTACTTTGCTGCATCACCCTTTCCTCTTCAAGGGAAAACCAACGCAGTGCTCAAGAGGTAGCACCGACCCAGTCCGAATGGGTCTTCCCAAATTTTCTAGTGCCCCCTTGAAGAAACACCAAAGATGGCGCCCTCGGAGCCTCGAGGAGGAGGACAGTGCAGAAGTCCAACAATTAATTGGCAAGATAACGACACTCGCCCAGTCCGAAATACCAATAATCGAGGTGATGGCTACTTCCATAGCGCGAGGCATTCAACCGCTCCAATTCAGGGGGCTCCTCATGTGGCACTATAATGGGGAAGATGATGCCTCCCGCTATGGACAAAAGGGTCCGGATTCCCTCACCGCCCTGACTGCAATATTGACCGACCTATATAAACGGGAAAAAAGTGGAGTTCACTCGTCTTACGCATCGAGAGGGATTTTCCATGTACAATCCTCCTAGCTGGGTGAGTTTTACTCCCACCATGTTATTCGATCCTTTCCTTGAGCCACTTTTAATCGACATTAACCCTTCCATTTGTAACATGAATGGCGGAAGGTTACCGCGGGGATCTATAGCCCTACCCCATGATAACCCTCAAGTATAGGGGATCGCAACAGTTTTCGAGGGTAGAGTATTCAACCCAAATTTATTGATTCGACACAAGGGGAGCCAAAGAATATTCTCAAGTATTAGCAGCTGAGTTGTCAATTCAACCACACCTGGAAACTTAATATCTGTAGCAAGGTATTTAGTAGCAAAGTAATATGATAATAGTGGTAATGGTAGCAAAAGTAATATTTTTGGGTTTTATAGTGATTGTAACAGTAGCAACGGAAAAGTAAATAAGCGAAGAACAATATAGGAAAAGCTCGTAGGCATTGGATCGGTGAAGGAGAATTATGTCGGATGTGATCAATCATGCAACAGTTATGACATAGGGTGACACAGAACTAGCTCCAGTTCATCAATGTAATGTAGGCCTGTATTCCGAATATAGTCATACGTGCTTATGGAAAAGAACTTGCATGACATCTTTTGTCCCACCCTCCCGCGGCAGCGGGGTCTTATTGGAAACTAAGGGATATTAAGGCCTCCTTTTAATAGAGTACCGGACCAAAGCATTAACACATAGTGAATACATGAACTCCTCAAACTATGGTCATCACCGGTAATGGTCCCGATTATTATCACTTCGGGGTTAATGGATCATAACACATAATAGGTGACTATAGACTTGCAAGATAGGATCAAGAACTCACATATATTCATGAAAACATACTAGGTTCAGATCTGAATTCATGGCACTCGGGCCCTAGTGACAAGCATTAAGCATAGCAAAGTCATAGCAACATCAGATCATCCCTCCCGAGAGAGTTTAGGGCTTGGCGGCGGCTCCGTATCGTAAAACACGATGAATCCTTCTCTCTTATTTTTTTCTGCCCAAACACAAATATATGGAGTTGGAGTTGAGGTCGGTGGAGCGTCAGGGGGCCCACGAGGCAGGGGGCGCGCCTAGGGGGGTAGGCGCGCCCCCACCCTAGTGGAGAGGGTGTGGCCCCCCTGACGTGGATTATTCTTCCAGTATTTTTTATATATTCCAAATATAATCTCCGTTGATTTTCAGATCATTCCGAGAACTTTTATTTCTGCACAAAAGTAACACCATGGCAATTCTGCTGGAAACGTCAGTCCGGGTTAGTTCCATACAAATCATGCAAGTTAGAGTGCAAAACAAGGGCAAAAGTGTTTGGAAAAGTAGATACAATGGAGACGTATCAACTCCCCCAAGCTTAAACCTTTGCTTGTCGTCAAGCAATTCAGTTGATAAACTGAAAGTGATAAAGAAAAACTTTTACAAACTCTGTTTGCTCTTGTTGTTATAAATATGTAAAGCTAGCATTGAAATTTTCAGCAAAGATTATGAACTAACCATATTCACAATAACATTTAGGTCTCATGTTTACTCATATCAATGGCATAATCAACTAGCGAGCAATAATAACAAATCTCGGGTGACAACACTTTCTCAAAACAAGCATGATATGATATAACAAGATGGTATCTCGCTAGCCCTTTCTGAGACCGCAAAACATAAATGTAGAGCACCTTTAAAGATCAAGGACTGACTAGACATTGTAATTCATGGGAAAAGAGATCCAGTCACAGTCATACTCAATGTAAACTAACAGTAATGGATGCAAATGACAGCGGTGCTCTCCAACTGGTGCTTTTTAATAAGAGGGTGATGACTCAACATAAAAGTAAATGGATAGGCCCTTCGCAGAGGGAAGAAGGGATTTGTAGAGGTGCCAGAGCTCAATTTTGAAATAGAGATGAATAATATTTTGAGCGGTATACTTTCATTGTCAACATAACAACCGAGAGATCTCGATATCTTCCATGCTACACACATTATAGGTGGTTCCCAAGCAGAATGGTAAAGTTTATACTCCTCCACCACCAACAAGCATCAATCCATGGCTTGCCCGAAACAACGGGTGCCTCCAACTAACAACAATCCTGGGGGATTTTTTGTTGCAATTATTTTGATTTGATTTGAGCATGGGACTGGGCATCCCGATGATCAACCATTTTCATGTGAATGAGGAGCGGAGTCCACTCCCCTTGAGAATAACCCGCCTAGCATGGAGGATATAGACAACCCTAGTTGATACATGAGCTATTCGAGCATACAAAACAGAATGTTTATTTGAAGGTTTAGAGTTTGGCACATACAAATTTACTTGGAACGGCAGGTAGATACCGTATATAGGAAGGTATGGTGGACTCATATGGAATAACTTTGGGGTTTATGGAATTGGATGCACAAGCAGTATTCCCTCTTAGTACAAGTGAAGGCTAGAAAGACTGGGAAGCGACTAGCTAGAGAGCGACAACAGTCATGAACATGCATTAAAATTAATCAACACCGAATGCAAGCATGAGTAGGATATAATGCACCATGAACATAAATATCGTAGATGCTATGTTGATTTTGTTTCAACTACATGCGTGAACATGTGCCAAGTCAAGCCACTCGAATCGTTCAAAGGAGGATACCACTCTATCATACAACATCACAATCATTTTAATAGCATGTGGGCACGCAAGGTAAACCATTATAAACTCCTAGCTAATTAAGCACGACATAAGCAACTATAATCTCTAATAGTCATTGCAAACATGTTTATTTCATAATAGGCTGAATCGGGAATGATGAGCTAATCATATTTACAAAAACAAGAGAGGTCGAGTTCATACCAGCTTTTCTCATCTCAATCAGTTCATCATATAATCATCATTATTGCCTTTCACTTGCACGACCGAACGATGTGGATAATAATAATAGTGCACGTGCATTGGAGTAAGATGGAATCTGCAAGCATTCAATTCATGGGAGAAGACAAGGTAATATGGGATCTTTGTTAGATCAACAATAATGCATATGAGAGCCACTCAACATTTTCATCATGGTCTTCTCCTCTCGACCCCTAAAGACAAGAAAAGAAACAAAACTATATACACGGGAAATCTCCCAACAAGCAAAAGAATACCGAGAAATCTTTTTGGGTTTTCTTTTTAATTTCTACTACTAAAGGCATGGAAAGTAAACTAGCTAAAAGCTACAACTAATGTTTTTGGTTTTTCTTAAGGTTTTTCAAACACACAAGAAGAAAGCGAGAAAATGAAAATAAACTAGCAGGGATGATACAATGAAAAAGTATGAGCACCGACAACTGGCATGAGTTTGTGAGCATAAATGTAATGTTGGTGAGAGATACGTACTCCCCAAAGCTTAGGCTTTCGGCCTAAGTTGGTCTATGCCCATGGATCAAAGTTGTAGTTGGGGTCGTACTGAGAAGGGTCCTCAGATTTCCACTGGCTGGCGATCTCCTCCGGATTCCACTGGTAAATGGACTGACGGTGAGGGTCAGATGGTGGCTCCGGCTCTGCAGCTGACATCTGGCTCCGGTAGGCATGAATGTCCTCCGGCGGAACAAGGTACTTTCCTGAAAATATGTCAAACAAAGAGGGTGCAGGCAAGGTAATAAACTCACAATATTTTTTATTAAATATCAATTTATATTTGAGTGTCTTATTCTTATCCTTAACAATAAACTCATGTGCTACCATACTCTTATAACCTAGAGCAATAGGAGGCATCAACTTTTCCTCTTTCTCATAATGCCTGATAGGTATGTTAAAGTGTGCAGCAAGGCGCGAGGCAAAGATGCCTCTGAGGACGGGGCCCTTAGTATAGTTTAGATTTAACCATCTAGCAACAATGGCGCCTAAGCGGAAAGTAGTATCATGAAACAAGGCATGGCGCAAAATAGCAATATCAGGAGCACTAAGGTTCCCACAGTTCCCGCGACCAATTAAGCATCTACTAACAAATATTGTGAAGTAACGTAAAATAGGAAAATGTATGCTAGTGATTCTCTCATCCGAAACTTTCCTCGTTTCCCCTACAACAATCATATCAATAAATCCCTCCACGTCATTATAATGTGGTTCCTCTATGCTGCCCTCAAAGGGTATCAAACAGACCCGGAAAAATCATAAAGTGACATCTCCTTATGCTCATCATATAAATAAAATTCCACCGAAGGTGTTGATCTCCTAGCATGGAAATGAAAATTTTGCACAAAGATATTGGTGAGTAAGAGGTACTGTTCATGCTGGTCGTGGAGGAAGGCGGTGGGGCCTGCATTCTCAGCCAAATGATAAAAATCTTCATAAATCCCGGCCTCTTTCAAGAACTCATCACAAGGACATTCACATGGCCGAACCTCCGCAGTACGAGGGAGATTATATTTGGGCTTCTTGTTCTCTTCACTTTGCTTATCCTTCGAGCTTCGGCTCGATGAGCCCCTCAAAAATCTCTTCATCTTTTTCTCAAATTTTTAGTAACTTAAAATAAAAGTGAACCAAACTCAACAAGATTGATAGCAACTACTCCTACAAGTGCCTAGAGGATATATCATGCATTAAAACTACTTTTGACCACATAAATTTGACATGCAAGCTCAAGAACAAGGTCACCTAAGCAGTAAAAATTTGCAATGAATAAAGCACTAGAACAAAAACTAATTGGACCATTGGAGGAGTCACATACCAAAGAACAATCCCCCAAAGCAGTTTTGTGAATGGAGCTTTGAGCAAGGAGATCGAAAATGGCAGCAAGATGAGCAAGAGCTCGGGTTTGAGCTGGCTAGTGATTTTTTGGGAGGAATAAGGAGTGTGTGGTGGCTGGAATAAGTGGAGGGGACCCACGTGGGGTCCACGAGGCAGGGGCGCGCCCAGGGGGTGGGCGCGCCCTCCACCCTCGTGGGCACGTGGCTGCTCCCCCTGCTGTGTTCTTAGTGCCAGATATTCTCAAATATTCTAGAAAAAATCATATTTAAATTTCAGGGCATTTGGAGAACTTTTATTTTCTGGCTATTTTTTATTGCATGGATAATTCAGAAAAACAGACAGAAAATACTATTTTTGCTTTATTTAATATAAATAACATAAAGTAAAAAGAGGGTACAGAAGGTTGTGCTTTCTAACTTCATCCATCTCATGCTCATCAAAAGGAATCCATTAACAAGGTTGATTAGGTCTTGTTAACAAACTCATTCCGAATCGCATGAAACCGGAGAAATTTCAAATAACACTAGGTTATCTCAACGGGGATATGCACATCCCCAACAATAAGAATATCATATTTCTTCTTGACAGTAGGAAGAGGAAATTCAAAACCTCCAATAGTGATTGTTGAAATTTTTCCAATAGAATTTATACTGTGGACTTGAGGTTGTTTCCTCGGAAAGTGTACCGTATGCTCTTTACCATTAACATGAAAAGTTACATTGCCTTTCTTGCAATCAATAACAGCCCCTGTAGTATTCAAAAAGGGTCTTCCAAGAATAATAGACATGCTACCGTCCTCGGGAATATCAAGAATAACAAAGTTCATTAAAATAGTAACATTTGCAACCACAAAAGGCACATCCTCACAAATACCGACATGTATAGCAGTTGATTTATCAGCCATTTGCAAAGATATTTCAGTAGGTGTCAAATTATTCAGATCAAGTCTACGATATAAAGAGAGAGGCATAACACTAACACCAGCTCCAAGATCACATAAAGCAGTTTTAACATAGTTTATTTTAATGGAGCATGGTATAGTTGGTACTCCTGGATCTCCAAGTTTCTTTGGCATTCAACCCTTAAAAGTGTAATTAGCAAGTATGGTGGAAATTTCAGCTTCCGGTATCTTTCTTTTATTTGTAACAATTTCTTTCATGTATTTATCATAAGGATTCATTTTAAGCATATCAGTCAAACGCATAGGCAAAAAGATAGGTCTAATCATTTCAGCAAAGCGCTCAAAATCCTCATCATCCTTTTTCTTGGATGATTTAGGAGGAAAAGGCATGGGTTTCTGAACCCATGGTTCTCTTTCCTTACCGTGCTTCTTAGCAACAAAGTCTCTCTTATCATAATGTTGATTCTTTGATTGTGGGTTATCAAGATCAACAACAGGTTCAATCTCTACATCATTATCATTGCTAGGTTGAGCATCAACATGAACATCATCATTAACATTATCACTAGGTTCATGTTCATTACCAGATTGTGTTTCAGCATCAGAAATAGAAATATCATTGGGATTCTCAGGTGTGTCAACAACAGGTTCACCAGAAGCATGCAAAGTCCTATCATTTTTATTTTTCTTACTCTTAGAAGGACTAGGTGTATCAACAATAGTTCTTTGAGAATCTTGCTCCATTCTCTTAGGATGGCCCTCAGGATACAAAGGTTCCTGAGTCATTTTACCTCCTCTAGTCATAACTCTAACAACATTATCATTTTTCTTATTATTTCATTCATTAAGCAAATCATTCTGAGCCTTAAGTACTTGTTCTACTTGAGTGGTAACCATTGAAGCGTGTTTACTAATAAGTTTAAGTTCACCTTTAACTCTAGACATATAATCACTCAAGTGTTCAAGCATACCAGCATTGTGTTTCAATTGTCTACCAACATAAGCATTGAAGTTTTCTTGTTTAACAATAAAATGATCAAACTCATCTAAGCATTGGCTAGCAGGCTTATTACGAGGAATATCACCTTCATCAAATCTATAGAGAGAATTTAACTTTACTACCTGTGTCGGGTTATTAAGACCATGTATTTCTTCAATAGGTGGTAAATTCTTAACATCTTCAGCTTTAATACGTTTTTCTTTCATAGATTTCTTTGCCTCTTGCATATCTTCAGGACTGAGAAATAGAATACCCCTTTTCTTCGGAGTTGGCTTAGGAGTTGGTTCACGAAGTGTCCAATTGTTTTCATTAGTCAACATATTATTCAATAACAATTCAACTTGATCATTATAAAAGATATCGAGTATTTCATTTTTCTTGAGAGGGTGATCAGGCAAAGCATTAAGTAATCAGAGAAGCCTCCCGCAAGCTCGTGGGAGACTCTCTTCCTCAATTTGCACAAAATTATATATTTCCCTTAAGGCAGCTTGTTTCTTATGAGCGGGGAAATATTTAGCAGAGAAGTAATAAATCATATCCCGGGGACTACGCACACAACCAGGATCAATAGAATTGAACCATGTTTTAGCATCACCCTTTATTGAGAATGGAAATAACTTAAGGATATAGTAATAGCGAGTTTTCTCATCATGCGTAAACATGGTGGCTATATCTTTTAATTTTGTAAGATGTGCCACAACAATTTTAGATTCATAGCCATAAAAAGGATCAGATTCAACCAAAGTAATTATCTCAGGATCGACAGAGAAATCATAATCCTTATCAGTAATAAAGATAGGTGAAGTAGCAAAAGCAGGGTCATATTTCATTCTAGCATTCAAAGACTTCTCTTTAAGCTTAGATAATAATTTCTTAAGATCAGATCTGTCATTGCAAGCTAAGAAGTCTCTAGCAGTTTCTTCATTCATAACATAACCCTCAGGAACAACAGACAATTCATATCTAGGAGGAGAATCTTCATCATCACTTTCATCAATATTATCAGTTTCAATAATTTCATTCTCTCTAGCCCTAGCAAGTTGTTCATCAAGAAATTCACCTAGTGGCACAGTAGTATCAAGCATAGAAGTAGTTTCATCATAAATATCACGCATAGCAGAAGTGGCATCGTCAATAACATGTGACCTATCAGAATCAATAGCAGCAGTAGGTGTCGCAAGTTTACTCAAACCAGAAGGTGAATCAAGTGCAGGGCTAGATGGCAGTACCTTATCTCCCCTCCTAGTTGAGGGAAAAATCTTGGTTCTTTGAGCTTTGAAGTTCTTCATAGTGACCAGCAGATATAAATCCCAAGTGACTCAAAGAATAGAGCTATGCTCCCCGGAACGGCGCCAGAAAATAGTCTTGATAACCCACAAGTATAGGGGATCACAACAGTTTTCGAGGGTAGAGTATTCAACCCAAATTTATTAATTCGACACAAGTATATTCTCAAGTATTAGCACCTGAGTTGTCAATTCAACCACACCTGGAAACTTAATATCTGCACCAAGGTATTTAGTAGAAAAGTAATATGATAATAGTGGTAACGGTAGCAAAAGTAATATTTTTGGGTTTTATAGTGATTGTAACAGTAGGAACGGAAAAGTAAATAAGCGAAGATCAATATAGGAAAAGCTCGTAGGCATTGGATCGGTGATGGAGAATTATGTCGAATGCGATCAATCATGCAACAGCTATAACATAGGGTGACACAGAACTAGCTCCAGTTCATCAATGTAATGTAGGCATGTATTCCGAATATAGTCATACGTGCTTATGGAAAAGAACTTGCATGACATCTTTTGTCCTACCCTCCCGTGGCAGCGGGGTCCTATTGGAAACTAAGGGATATTAAGGCCTCCTTTTAATAGAGTACCGGACCAAAGCATTAACACATAGTGAAAACATGAACTCCTCAAACTACGGTCATCACCGGTAATGGTCCCGATTATTGTCACTTCGGGGTTAACGGATCATAACACATAATAGGTGACTATAGACTTGCAAGATAGGATCAAGAACTCACATATATTCATGAAAACACAATAGGTTCAGATCTGAAATCATGGCACTCGGGCCCTAGTGACAAGCATTAAGCATAGCAAAGTCATAACAACATAAATCTCAGAACATAGTGGAAACTAGGGATCAAACCCTAACAAAACTAACTCGATTACATGATAAATCTCATCCAACCCATCACCGTCCAGCAAGCCTACGATGGAATTACTCACGCACGGTGGTGAGCATCATGAAATTGGTGATGGAGGAAGGTTGATGATGACGATGGCGACGGATTCCTCTCTCCGGAGCCCCGAACGGACTCCAGATCTGCCCTCCCGAGAGAGTTTAGGGCTTGGCGGCGGCTCTGTATCGTAAAATGCGATGAATCCTTCTCTCTTATTTTTTCTCCCCAGACACGAATATATGGAGTTGGAGTTGAGGTCGGTGGAGCGTCAGGGGGCCCATGAGGCAGGGGGCGCGCCCAGGGGGGTAGGCGCGCCCCACCCTCATGGACAGGGTGTGGGCCCCCTGACGTGGATTCTTCCTCCAGTATTTTTATATATTCCAAAAATAATCTCCGTTGATTTTTAGGTCATTCTGAGAGCTTTTATTTCTGCACAAAAATAACACCATGGCAATTCTACTGAAAACAGCGTCAGTCCGGGTTAGTTCCATTCAAATCATGCAAGTTAGAGTCCAAAACAAGGGCAAAAGTGTTTGGAAAAGTAGATACGATGGAGACATATCACCCCACAGCCGGAGAACCATAACCGGGACCTTGACCCCAGATTCAAAGAGGATCCGGACATATTTGTAGAGCTTGAGGAGGGAGTATTCTACCAGGCGAGCTACGATGGCACAGAAGTGGCCATCATGGCCGACTATCCCGGCCTCCTTCCTGCCTCATATGTAAGTAATCAGGAGATATCTCTTCGAAAAGAGCTTCCTCCTTATGCCTCACCCACCGCACTCTCTCGTGCTCCAAAGGGGAGGCGCTCGGCGCGCCATGCTGCACAAGAGGCGTCTCATAAGAGAACGGCGCCCATGCCGGGCAAGTCTTCGAAGAGGAAGGCAAATGACAACACAGCCGATCCTTCAACAAAGAGGTCTGGCTTTTTTTAAATGTGCCCTCTAGCAGTCACATCGAACTATGACCCTGCCTACTATGTCTTATCAGGAAGAGCATTCGCCGGACTATGTCCGGGGATCCTGCCGGTCGCGCCTCCACCCGTCAGGTTGCAGACCCTGCCTTAAGGACGGAGGCTAACACGGGAGTGACGCCGGCTTGTCCTTCCACATGGGATTCAGATGATGTGTCTGTCACGAACTCTAAAGTGGAGAGTGCCATGAATCATCGGCGCCAGAGGGCCGCTCTCCGCGACCCTGGCTTTTCAAAAGAGGCATTCAATGCCTTCAGCTCGGCCGATGCATACGTCCGAGCTGCTCGGGATGGGCTTGCCAAAGCCACCGACCATCACTTAAAAGATATGCGGGTAAGTACGGATTTGGTAATCATATACTAGTAGCCCCCGAGACTTGAAGTAGTTGATAAAACTGATTTAAGGATCATTGTATAATCAAGCACTCATGGAGAAGAATAGCCTGCTGTCTCAAGAGCTGGAAAGGTGTCAGACCTGGCTGGCTGTGGTTACCGCCGGACTGGAGAAATCAAAGAAGGCAATGCCTGGTAATATTCCCTTCCATCCAGAAAAATGTAATCATATACGATTAATGTTAATAATGTTGCGTTTCCAATGACAGGATCAACAGATCAACTGGAAGGGGAACTGAAAGTTGCGCAGGCGGGCGAACACGAGGCCAAAAGGCAACGGGCCGCAGGCGAACGTGTGCTGACATGGGTCAGGGATGAAAATAACAAGCTACAGGATTCCAATACCCTACCGGGCGAAGAACTAAAAGATGTGCGAGCCCAGCTAGCTGACGCCATCAAGGAGAATAGGAGGCTACGAGGCGGCATATTCAGTATGCTTTTGGCCTTACCTTTATGTAATTTAGTGAAGAAATGATCTAACAGATTTATGTCTACAGGTATGCTGACTGGCCGTCCCGAAGAGGAAATGTCCGGCTCTCAAGGCGACCTTCTGCAAGAGCTGTCCCAACTGCACGAGCAAGCTCGGCAAGCAATGCAGAGTATTGCCAAAGCTTTGTGGCCATCCGCCTCTCCTCCAGGAAGTATGGAGGAGCTTGTGAAGCTATTCCAAGGATCTCGGCGGCGCTTCCGATTATGGAAGATATCGGCCTGCCGAGAAGGTGCGCGAGAGGCCTGGGCATGGTAAAAACACGGTACACCAAGCTTGATCCGAATCATATGGCCCGGGTCGGACCTCGGGGGTCAGATGGAAAAGAAGTTCCAGTTAGTCTGGTATATGACCAAATAAAGATAGCCGCCAAGTATTCCCAACAGGATTGTAAGCTAGATAACCTGTTAGATGGCATAGAGGAAGCAGTTTATGAGTCCAAGTGACTATGTACTTCAATTGACAAATATGTCCCTAGCTGGATTGTAAAACAGTTGTCATGGCAGACCTTTTCGCTTCGACCTCTGGGCCCGAAGGCTCGGACTGTTTCCGAATACCGTAACGGTAATATAGACCGGGGTATGCGTGGAAACCAGGCGTAGGTGTCATAGTTGCTTGAACAGACAAGTTGTATCCGACTAGCTATGTTATATTACACGTTGATTGTAAGAAACATTTTCCAGGGGGAATAGTTCCGTTAAGGGTTCCTTTCCCTGGGTTAACATGCGTTAGTATGCATGTCCGAATTGTGATCGAAAAATCGCAGTGTACATAACATCTGGGGATTCATGATGAGAACAGAGTATAACGTCTTTAGTCTGCCGACTGAATATTCCCTTAAGAATGCTAGCTTTCAGCTTCACCCAGTGTGAGGTACAAGTCCGGATGACCCAGCTGTAACAATCACAGAGGTGCTCCCTTTATGCCCTAGCCGAACAAACAGGGACGTAGGGCATAATCACAGGATCCAAGCAACCTAGGTTGGCAAAAACTTAAGTCATAACGGTGCATATAATGGAGAATAAAAGGTACATATGAGAAAAAGGACACATATGTGCGGAGCTTGATGCTCGTAAAATAATAATAATAAGCTTCTGTAAGAGAAGCCCCCAGGTATTATGAGCGTGTACATTTAAGGATGCGTACATCATAGGTGTGCGATTTAGCTGCACAAGAGCTTAAAGCTAGACAAAAAGGTTAAAGAGAGGGAAAAATGGAGACAAAAGGATAAGAAAACCAACAAAGGGTCCGGCTCTAGGCGTAGAGTCTTCGGAGTCTGGCCGCATTCCACGGGTTCGGCTCTAGGCGATTGTCCGATGCATCGCGCAGGCGGTACGATCCTCCAGTGAGAACGTCATCAATGATGAAGGGACCCTCCCACTTGGGCTTGAGTTTGTCCTTTTTCTTTTCTGGCAAGCGTAGAACAAATTCACCAACATTATAATTCTTGGCCCGCACCTCTCTGCTTTGATATCTGCGAGCCTGTTGTTGATAGAATGCAGAACGGGCCTTTGCAATGTCGTGCTCCTCCTCCAAGGCATCTAGACTGTCCTGCCGACCCAACTCGGCTTCTCTCTCTTCATACATGCGCACTCGAGGTGAGTCATGGATGATGTCGTAGGGCAAAACGACCTCTGCGCCGTACACCATGAAGAATGGTGTGTATCCGGTAGTACGATTGGGCATGGTCCGCAGCCCCCAGAGTACGGAGTCGAGCTCCTCAACCCAGCGCTTGTCTGATTCTTTCAACGACCGCACTAGTCTAGGCTTAATGCCGCTCATAATAAGACCATTAGCTCGTTTGACTTGACCGTTTGTTTGTGGATGATAGACCGAGGTGTTGGGGAACGCAGCAATTTCAAAAAAATTCCTACGCACACGCAACATCATGGTGATGCATAGCAATGAGGGGGGAGAGTGTTGTCTACGTACCCTCGTAGACCGTAAGCGGAAGCGTTCTGACAACGCGGTTGATGTAGTCGTACGTCTTCACGATTGACCGATCCTAGTACTGAAGGTACGGCACCTCCGCCATCTCCACATGTTCGGCTCGGTGACGTCCCACGAACTTGAAGGCAATATTCCCTAGAGGCAATAAAAAGTTATTATTTATTTCCTTATATCATGATAAATGTTTATTATTCATGCTAGAATTGTATTAACCAGAAACTTAGTACATGCGTGAATACATAGACAAACAGAGTGTCACTAGTATGCCTCTACTTGACTAGCTCATTAATCAAAGATGGTTAAGTTTCCTAACCATAGACATGAGTTGTCATTTGATTAACGGGATCACATCATTAGGAGAATGATGTGATTGACTTGACCCATTCGTTAGCTTAGCACGATGTTCGTTTAGTTTGTTGTTATTGCTTTCTTCATGACTTATACATGTCCCTATGACTATGTGATTATGCAACTCCCGAATACCGGAGGAACACTTTGTGTGCTACCAAACATCACAACGTAAATGGGTGATTATAAAGGTGCTCTACAGGTGTCTCCGATGGTACTTGTTGAGTTGGCATATATCAAGATTAGGATTTGTCACTCCGATTGTGGGAGAGGTATCTCTGGGCCCTCTCGGTAATGCACATCACTATAAACACTACAAAAAATACACTTCCGTGATGATACGTGTTTGTCACAGTAGGTCACGTTTTTTGTCATGCATGTACATCCATGACGATTTTATGACAGAATCAAGATAGTCATACCTGTGCTATCGTAGAAGTGTTCCATGACATTACCAAAGTTATCATCACGGAAGTGTCCACTTCCATGACGATAAATCGTGCGTCACAGAAGTACTTTCGTCAAGGGTGACCGACACGTGTCATCCACCGTAACGGAACACCTTTAAGCTATCGGGTCGGGTTTTGGGTCCGATAGCCCATTAACAGCCACGACCAATGGGGATTTTCCATGTGTAAAATCATCATTGGCTGGAGGAAACACGTGTCGGCTCATCGATGGGACAGATGTCATCCACTCATTGGACAGAAGGCGCCTATGATACGTCGACACGTGGCACGGCCCAACAGAGGCCCATTCCTGTGAAAAGGCCGGCCCATTTGACTTGGTCAAAAGGTGGCGGGCTGACCCACGGAAAGCCTCTTAACAACTTGTTCGCATATAGCCCATTTACAGCCTGCTAACCCAAGGCCCGTTACGCCCTATTCGAATTAGGCCCAGTAGTGTCATCTGGGCCATCTAATATGATTCCAGCATGTTTTCACTTCTGGCCCATGTATGGCCCATGACGTCTTTCGGCCCATATGAGGCCCTATGTAACTCTTGGCCTATTAATGGCCCGTGGCGAAACTGGCCCGTAATGAACAGTGTATCACTTTACACCCATTAACGGCCCGTGGGGAAACTAGCCCATAAAGAACAGTGTATCACTTTATACCCATTAACGGCCCGTTATTTCGTTGGGCCGTTTCCAGCCCATGTTATCTTTCGGCCTTCTCAGAGCCCATTCATTCTTGGGCTATTTTCCAGCATTCTTTTACTTACGGCCCGTTACTGTCATTTTCTGCTTGTGGGCCAAATTCAGCCCGTGGTTACAGTCGGCCCGTTTGCGGTCCGTTAATACGTTGGGCCATTTACATAGCATCATCAAATATGGCCTATTAACGATGGCCCGTTATGGTCGGCCCATGAACGGACGATTCCATCTCTAGCCCGTTTACGGACAGAATGCGGTCTGTTTGGCCCATGTTTGGCCAATCGATCATACGGCCCGTATAAGGCCCATTGATGATACGACCCGTAGAAGGCCCATTGTTTCTATGGCCCGTAGATGGCCCACTGTTTCTATGGCCCGTAGAAGACCCACTGTTTCTATGGCCCGTAGGAGGCCCAGTGTCACTATAGTAAATATTAGCCCATGGTTATTGTGGCCTAGTTTTAAAAAATAGGTTATTGCAGCCACTAGCAAACCACAGAAAAAAGAACTGCACTGACTACAAGCAAACAAATAAACAAGACAACAAGGAAATAAATAAGCAAGCAACTTACACTAGGCTATCACGACTATTACACATATTACATACACTGGGCATCAAAGTTCGCCACCAGTGCAAATATAGGGAACACAGCAGCATATAAACGCCGTAGCAAAACAAGTCCAGAATTGAAACCACTTTAGAAGAGCTCAAGAAACAACATCCTGGGTACCCATAATGCTGGCAAGATGCTTAGCAAGCTTATTAACTTTCTCTTGTTTGGCGCTTAAGTCCTCCAGCGCTTGCTGTTGCACCAGAAAGTATGCATCTGAATTCTGCAGGGACTTCCTCAGTCCTTCGGCTTCCCGTCGCATAACATTTGATCGATGTCTTTTAACTTGAAGTTGAGACTCAAGAACCCGAACTGATTCAGGCAATGAGTTCGAAGAGCTGGTGCCAGCAGTGGTAGCCAGTAACTCGAACACTACATGAAGACATGACTTCGGGGTTGTCTCAATGTCTTCAATATAGTTTTTATTAGCTTTCTTGGAGACCAACAGGGATGTCTCACTATCTTGAACCTTATCTGCATTACTTCCTTTACCATTGCATAACAGGGTACTCTTCTCCAATATTTTATCCACGTTCTAAAATAGAAACAAACAAACACATCTCAGGTTTACAATGTAGTATATGAAACTCATTTTGGTAAACCAGTTCAGTAGTAAGGTGGACAAGATAACAGCATGAAACAAACATATATCTATGTAGTATGGTCACTGTATGATCTATATCATTCTGGTTTATGTTGTCAAATCAAGATAGATACAGTTCGAATCATATCTATTTAAGACAAAGTAGCATAGACAGAATATAAATGTGGGAAACTACACAGCAATAACAACACTTGTAATGTGCATGGCATGAGAACATAACTATTTATTCAATTGAAACTGAAATCAACATAGAGCAAGTTACAATAGCAAACAGCCAAACACGTCGAAGAAACAGGTTTAAAACATACCTGTTGCGCCATTGGAGTTTCAATTGCATCCTTCAAATTTGAAATTAGTTGGTATCAGTAAATACAGTGATGCAAGAGCAAAGTAGTATGAACCATAGCTACAGAACCTGACCTGAGAACAATTCTTCTTCTGCTTTAAGCGTTGACTTCGGGTTCGGAGTGGTGGTCCTCGTGATTTTGGCACTGCAGTTGCCTTATTAACTGCTCGTGTTTGGGTGCTCTGTGGTGGAGACGGTGCTGTGTCAATGGGAACTGGGTGTCTATCTGCTGGGGTTGGGGGTTAGAAGGGGTGTAGCTAGTTCTCTGTCCATCTGGGTAGGGGTACAATCGGCATGAGTGTGGGTTATGTGTGGCGGGGCTGGTTCTTGGGCAAGTACAACCGTGGTTCTATCTGCCTCGACAGGTAGCACGATCTTTTCTGAAGACCGTGTTTTTACTCCCACAGATACTGCCATCGCTCCCTCCAATTGAAATGGCTGATAAACAAGAAAAGTAATTGAATGTAGAGACATTGTAAGATAGACAGGTGCAATGGTTAGTAGGGAAGAAAACAGGGCATGAAATAATTCACATTTATGTTGTCTAAGCAAACATAGCAGGACATAATTTCACATATATGATGGCTAATTAAACATGATAGCATGACACAATTTCACATGTATGATGGCTAACTAAACAGGATACAATGACATACTTCAAAATATGATGACTATGTAAACATGATGACATGATATAACTATACAATGTGTCTATTAAAGTGGTTGGCATGCCATAAATCACAAACATGCCGTCGATGGAAACATGATGGCATGATATAATTCACGGATAGAATGACATAATTTAAAATATGATGACTATGTAAAAAGGATGAGATGATATAACTATATTATGTCTTTAGAAAATGGGTTGGCATGCCATAATTCAGATACATGTTGTCTATGTCAACATCATGGCATGACATAATTCAAATATATGATTTATATACTAAGGAAGTGAGCAGAGGGCAATCGCATATATGATGTGTCAACTAAGGAGATGGCATTCAATATTGTGTGCATGATGTAAAAACTAAGCATTGCAATACAACATATGCATTATATGAGTAATATAACCCTGCCAAGTTTGAGCATACACCTCAGGGGGATAATAGGACTGGCCATCTGCCTCTGAATCCTCCTCTAAAGAGCTATCTATAACCAGCAAGATATCTGCTTCAGCAGGTAGCATTATCTTCTCTAAAGACATTGTTTTCACTCCAGATTTCTCCATCACCAATTCAAATGGCTGATGCATAGGAAGAGCAGTTGAATATACAAACATTGTCGACAAAAGCAATGAGAAATACAAAAAAGGACATCATGATATAATTCACATATATGACGCTTGCCTAAACAACATGGCATTGCATAATTCACATACATAATGCCTTGCAACAAGATAACATTGCATAATTCACATATATAATGTCTTGCAACAAGATGGCATTGCATAATTCACACATATGGTAATTAGACACTAAACAGGTGGCACTCACACAAATCATGTCTAAACTAAGCAAATGACATAGCAATGCAAGATACCATACACATGATATGAGCAACATAACCCTGCCAAGTTAGGGCATGCACCTCGGGGGGGGGGGGGTATGATTGGTCATTTGTCTCTGAATCCTCCTCTGAGGAGCTATCGGTAACCAGCAAGACATGCGCTTCGTCAGATAGCATTGTCTTCTCTGAAGACCTTGTTTCCACTCCAGATTTTTCCATGACCATGCCGAATGGCTGATGCACAGGAAGATTAATTGAATGTACTAAAATTATTGACAAATTTAACACGTAATAAAAAAATGATGGCATGATATAATTCACATATAAGATGACTGGCTAACCAGGGTGGCATTGCAAAATTCACATATAAGATGCCTGGCTAGACAAGATGGCATTGCATGATTCACATATACGATAAAGAAACTAAACAGATGGCATTGACACAAAGCATGTCTAAACTAAGCAGATGACGTCTTTAATGTATACAGCAAGCAATGCAAGGCACCATATGCATGATATTACCAACATCAGCATGCCAAGTTAGAGCAAAGACCTCATGGGGTAAATAGGAGTGGTCTTCTCCTTCTGAATCCCCCTCAGAACAGTTATCTTCCTCTTGATTATGATCCGAAATGGGTGGAGGCGGGGCTGCCTTTGCGCCCACCATGGAACGATGTCTGCATGAAATTTTATTGCCACGCAAGGCTCGTGTCTTTTGCTCTACATGATCAGTTCCATTGTGTACAATAAAACATAGTGAGATTATGTAAGGAGTGCATGCACAAATCCAGAGTGATGGTAGCAAACTGTGGATGGACCCAAAACCAATGCTAGCATGCAGATAATAGCTTTAGTTAAAAAATACAGATAATGGCTCCTTTAATGTTTGTTTGTACCCAGCATGAAACTCATAGTAGACACCGGAGATTAACCAGATAGTAGACAGATAGTACTGATTGCTGCCCCAATATGTACCCCACAACCATTTAAAAACTCAAGTTTCAGCATTAGTTTGGACCTGACTCGGAGTTTAATAGGTGAACACGACGATAATGTAGCATGTCATCATATTAAGCGACACATAACGTAAGCAGACACGGAAGAGTGCGACCTCTCTTGCGGACCCGTGTAGTCCTCAAGGTCATCTGCTCAGTTGATGATGGTAATGCAGTTGCCGTGGCTGCCGGCGGCGGGGAAGAAGATCTGAGGCGGCGAAAGACAGTCTGGAGAGCGGATCCCTGCTGTGGTGAACCCTTCCGTCGTTGGAGCCGCTGACCTGGGGTGGAACACAGCGCCGTAGGAGCAAGACAAACCGCACAAGGTTTTCTTTGACACATATCTGTAACAAAAGTAATTGAGTAAGGGCTTATTTGAATTTGAGGATTCTAACTATGCAGGGATAGGAAATAGACAGGAATAGGATAGGAATGCACGTGCAAAATAGAGAATTTAAAAACACAGGATTTCTGCCAATCTGGGTGTTTGATTCACAACAATTGGAAGATCACAGGATGCAAAAAAGCATGGTGAGATTAAGAAAATGTACGGTTATAATGCTATTATTCTACTATCTCTTAGTCTTGTGCTTGATGAATAGGAATATGAAAAGGAGGAGAAGTGGAAATTATAATTCCTACAGTTTTTCTTTCAAGGAGACACTAAAGGAACAAATCCTACAGTTTTCCTTTGCTCCATTCCTTTGCACCAAATTCATGAAAAGTAGTACCATAGGAAACTTTCCAATTCCGATGTTTTTCATTCACTTTTCCTTTCAAGCACTGGCGATTCTAGTAGACAGGCTTGAGAAAGGAAAATACTACACTAAAAATGTTTTTGTGCTACTTCTATTACTTTGGACCCAGGCCACTGCCATACTAGCTCAACTCCCAGGCCCATCGACAAATGCACAGCTCAAATGCGCAGAGATAAATAATGATGGCGTCTGATGACCCACAAGTATAGGGGATCTATCGTAGTCCTTTCGATAGGTAAGATTGTTGAACCCAACGAGGAGCAGAAAGAAATGATAAGCGGTTTTCAGCAAGGTATTCTCTGCAAGTACTGAAACAAGTGGTAACCGATAGTTTTGTGATAAGATAGGTTGTAACGAGCAACAAGTAACAAAAGTAAATAAAGTGCAGCAAGGTGGCCCAATCCTTTTGTAGCAAAGGACAAGCTGGAACAAACTCTTATAATAGGAAAAGCGCTCCCGAGGACACATGGGAATATCGTCAAGCTAGTTTTCATCACGTTCATATGATTCGCGTTTGATACTTTGATAATTTGATATGTGGGTGGACCGGTGCTTGGGTGCTGTTCTTACTTGAACAAGCATCCCACTTATGATTAACCTCTATTGCAAGCATCCGCAACTACAACAAAAGTATTAAGGTAAACCTAACCATAGCATGAAACATATGGCTCCAAATCAGCCCCTTACGAAGCAACGCATAAACTAGGGTTTAAGCTTCTGTCACTCTAGCAACCCATCATCTACTTATTACTTCCCAATGCCTTCCTCTAGGCCCAAATAATGGTGAAGTGTTATGTAGTCGAGGTTCACATAACACCACTAGAGGCTAGACAACATACATCTTATCAAAATATCAAACGAATACCAAATTCACATGACTACTCATAGCAAGACTTCTCCCTTGTCCTCAGGAACGAACGTAATTACTCACAAAGCATATTCATGTTCATAATCAGAGGGGTAATAATATGCATATAGGATCTGAACATATGATCTTCCACCAATTAAACCAACTAGCATCAACTACAAGGAGTAATCAACACTACTAGCAACATACTAGCACCAATCCCGGACTTTAAGACAAGAATTGGATACAAGAGATGAACTAGGGTTTGGAGATGAGATGGTGCTGGTGAAGATGTTGATGGAGATTGCCCTCTCCCGATGAGAGCGTTGGTGATGACAATGGTGATGATTTCCCCCTCCCGGAGGGAAGTTTCCCCGGCAGAATAGCTCTGCCGGAGCTCTAGATTGGATCTGCCAAGGTTCCGCCTCGTGGCGGTGGAGTCTCGTCCCGGAAAGTTCCTTCCTATTTTTTTCTCATCGAAAGACCTCATATAGGAGAAGATGGACGTCGGAGAGCCACCAGGGGGCCCACGAGGTAGGGGGACGCACCCTAGGGGGGGGGGCCCACCCTCGTGAGCAGGGTGTGGGCCCCCTGGCTTTAATCTTTGGCGAGGATTTTTCTTGATTTATTTTAAGACGTTCCGTGGAGTTTTAGGACTTTTGGAGTTGCGCAGAATAGGTCTCTAATATTTTCTCCTTTTCCAGCCCAGAATTCCAGCTGCTGGCATTCTCCCTCCTTATGTAAACCTTGTAAAATAAGAGAGAATAGCCATAAGTATTGTGACATAAAGTGAAATAACAGCCCATAATGCAATAAATATCGATATAAAAGCATGATGCAAAATGGACGTATCAACTCCCCCCAAGCTTAGACCTCGCTTGTCCTCAAGCGAAAAGGCGATAACAATAAATATGTCCTCATGTTTAGAGGTAGAGGGCGTCGATAAAAAATAAAATACGGACAACAAGGCATCATGATTATTCTCATAACAGCAACATATATAGATTTTGTCATATGATTACTTATATTCAAGTGATGATCTATTCACAATGCAAAAGTATAAATCATAAACCTTATTGGGCTCCGACAAACTATAATCTCGGTCACTGAAGCAATTGCAATTTATCATAACATCGGAAAGAGTCTATGTCAGAGCTAAAAAGCAAGTCCACATACTCAACTATCATTTAGTCCTCCATAATTGCTAACACTCACGCGATACTTGTGGTTACGGAGTTTTAATCGGACACACAGAAAGATAGGGGCTTATAGTTTTGCCCCACAACCTTTTACCTCAAGGGTAATGTCAACAATAATGGTTCATGCTCCCCTACATCCAATTAGATATATATATATATACCATGTTCTTTCCAACGTGCTGAGCTTGACAAAGGATAAAATGAAAAAGAAAAGGTGAAGATCACCATGACTCTTGCATAAGGTAGAAGATAATAATAAAGGATAGGCCCTTCGCAGAGGGAAGCAGAGGTTGCCATGCGCTTTTGTGGTTGGATATATAAAATCTCAATGCGAAAGAATGTCACTTTATATTACCCCTTGTGATATGAACCTTTATTATGCAGTCTGTCGCTTTTATTACTTACACATCACAAGATCGTATAAAGCTTATTTCTCCCACACCAATCAATCATACATATTTAGAGCAATTTTTATTGCTTTGCACCAATGACAACTTACTTGAAGGATCTTACTCAATCCATAGGTAGATATGGTGGACTCTCATGGCAAAACTGGTTTAAGGGTATTTGGAAGCACAAGTAGTATTTCTACTTGGTGCTGAGAATTTGGCTAGCATGAGGGGCAAAGGCAAGCTCAACAAGTTAGAGGATCCATGACAACATACTTTATCTCAGATATAAGAAAGACATAACTCATTACGTTGTCTTCCTTGTCCAACATCAACTCTTTAGCATGTCATATTTTAATGAGTGCTCCCAATCATAAAAGATGTCAATGATAATATATCTATATGTGAAAACCTCTCTTTCCTTATTACTTCCTATTAATTGCAACAATGACCAAAGCCATGCTTGCCAACTCCCAACAACTTTTAATCATCATACTCTTTCTATGTGAAGTCGTTACTCTCAATAAGATCAATATGAACTTTTTGTTTCTTTTTATTCTTTTTCTCTTTTCTTTTATTCACTGAAGATCATGGAAAAATAATCAAGCCCTTGACTCAACACTAATCATTATTATATATAGCTCACGGACTCGATTACATAGAGAGATCATAAAGCAAAACTCAAAACTAGATCATGCCATAAACTTTATTCTACTAGATCAAGATACTACTAATAGGATCAAACTAAGAAAAACGGTAAAGATAGGAGTTGTGATTGTGATACGATACCGGGGCACCTCCCCCAAGCTTGGCAGTTGCCAAGGGGAGTGCCCATGCCTTGGCTTTATCAACTTCAATACCTCTTCCAGAAACTTTGTGCCCCAAGACAATACCTTCATTAACCATAAAGTGGCACTTTTCCCAATTCAAGACAAGATTAGTTTCTTCACATCTCTGCATAACTCGATCAAGATTGCTCAAGCAATCATCAAAAGAGGAACCATAGATGGAGAAGTCGTCCATGAAAACCTCACAAATCTTTTCACAAAAGTCAGAGAATATAGCCATCATGCATCTTTGAAAGGTAGCAGGTGCATTACATAAACCAATAGGCATACGTCTATAAGCAAAAGTACCAAAAGGACATGTAAAAGTAGTCTTTGATTGATCTCTAGCCGACACAGGTATTTGAGAGAAACCGGAATAACCATCTAGAAAGCAATAGTGTGTATGTTTGCATAATATTTTCTAGCATTTGATCAATAAAAGGTAAGGGGTAATGATCTTTCTTAGTAGCTTTATTTAATTTGCGGAAATCAATTACCATCCTATAACCTGTGATAATTCTTTGTGGAATCAATTCATCTTTATCATTAGGAACAACAGTAATACCTCCCTTCTTAGGGACACAATGGACATGACTTACCCACTCACTATCAGCAACAGGATAGATTATACCTGCCTCCAGAAGGTTTAGTATTTCTTTTCTTACCACTTCTTTCATTTTAGGATTCAGACATCGTTGAGGATCACGAACTGGTTTGGCGTCTGCTTCCAAATTTATTTTATGTTGACATAGAGTGGGACTAATGCCCTTAAGATCATCAAGAGTATATCCAATAGCAGCACGATGCTTCTTCAGAGTTTTCAATAATCTTTCTTCTTCATGCTCTGAAAGGTTAGCACTAATAATAATAGGATATATCTTCTTTTCATCAAGATAAGCATATTTAAGATTATCAGGCAATAGTTTAAGCTCAAACACGGGATCACCCTTGGGTGGAGGAGGATTCCCTAAAATTTCAACAGGCAAATTGTGATGCAGAATAGGTTCCTGTTTAAAGATTACTTCATCTATTTCCCTTCTTTCATTCATGAACATATCATTTTCATGGTCTAGCAAATAGTGTTCTAAAGGATCACTAGGAGGTACGGCAATAGAAGCAAGACCAATAGTTTCATCCTTACTAGGTAATTCTTCCTCACGATGTTGTTTTCTAAATTTAGAGAAATTAAACTCATGAACCATATCATCCAATCCAACAGTAACAACATTCTTAGTGCAATCTATGGTAGCATTGACAGTATTTAAGAAGGGTCTACCAAATATAATGGGACAAAAGCTATCTTGCGGAGAAGTAAGAACAAGAAAATCAGCAGGATATTTAGTTTTCCCACACAAGACTTCGACACCTCTAACAATTCCAATTCGTGCAATAGTATCTCTATTGGCAAGTTTAATAGTAACATCAATATCTTCTAACTCAACAGGTGCAATTTCATTCTTAATTTCTTCGTATAAAGTATGCGGTATAACACTAGCACTTGCACCCATATCACATAAGCCATGATAACAATGATCTCCTATTTTAACAGAAATAACAGGCACGCCTACCACAGGTCTATGTTTATCTTTAGCACAAGGTTTAGCAATTCTAGCAGTTTCACCTTCGAACTGAATAACATGCCCATCAATATTATCAGACAAGAGATCTTTAACAATAGCAATATTAGGTTCTACTTTAACTTGCTCAGGAGGTGTATAAGTTCTAATATTGCTTTTACGAACAACAATTGAAGCTTTAGCATGATCCTTTATTCTAACAGGGAAAGGTAGTTTCTCAATATAAGAAGTAGGAACAATAGGATCATTATAAGTGACAGTCTTTTCTTCAACTTTAATGGGTGCAGCTACTTTTACTTCTATGGGAGGATGATATTTAAACCACTTCTCCTTAGGGAGATCAACTTAAGTAGCAAAAGATTCACAGAAAGAAGCTACTATCTCGGAGTCAAGTCCATATTTAGTGCTAAACTTACGGAAAATATCGGTATCCATAAAAGATTTAACACAATCAAACTTAGGTGTCATACCTGACTCCTTACCTTCGTCGAGGTTCCAATCTTCAGAGTTTTGTTTAATTCTATCCAATAAATTCCATCTAAATTCAATAGTCTTCATCATAAAAGAGCCAGCACAAGAAGTATCGAGCATGGTGCGATTGTTATCAGAAAGCCGAGCATAAAAACTTTGCATAATTATTTCTCTTGGGAGCTCATGATTGGGGCATGAATATAACATCTATTTAAGCCTCCACCAAGCTTGAGCGAGGCTTTCTCCTTCGCGAGGCCAGAAATTATATATATAATTGCGATCACGATGAACAAGATGCATAGGGTAATACTTTTGATGAAATTCCAACTTCAATCTTTTATAGTCCCATGATCTCATATCATCACATATCCTATACCATATCAATGCATCTCCCTTCAAAGATAAAGGGAAGACCTTCTTCTTAGCAACATCACCGGGTATACCTACAAGCTTAAATAATCCACAAACTTCATCCACATATATTAAGTGCTCATCAGGATGCTTTGTTCCATCTCCTGTAAAAGGGCTATCTAGCAGTTTTTCCACATACCCGAAGGAAATTTAAAAGGAGTTTCATTTTCAATAGGTTCAGTAGGTTGAGGAGCAACTCTTTGTTGTACTGGACGGGGTGAAGATACCCCGAACAAGCCCCTCAGAGAATTACTTTCCATAGTAACAAGTGACTGTAAATTTCAGCACACTATATAAATTTTTCCTTACCAAATTCCACCTACCAAAGGCGCTACACTCCCCGGCAACGGCGCTAGAAAAGAGTCTTGATGACCCACAAGTATAGGGGATCTATCGTAGTCCTTTTGATAAGTAAGAGTGTAGAACCAAACGAGGAGCAGAAGGAAATGATAAGCGGTTTTCAACAAGGTATTCTCTGCAAGTACTGAAACAAGTGGTAACAGATAGTTTTGTGATAAGATAGGTTCTAACAAGCAACAAGTAACAAAAGTAAATAAAGTGCAGCAAGGTGGCCCAATCCTTTTGTAGCAAAGGACAAGCCGGAACAAACTCTTATAATAGGAAAAGCACTCCCGAGGACACATGGGAATATCGTCAAGCTAGTTTTCATCACGTTCATATGATTCGCGTTCGATACTTTCATAATTTGATATGTGGGTGGACCGGTGCTTGGGTGCTGTTCTTACTTGAACAACCATCCCACTTATGATTAACCTCTATTGCAAGCATCCACAACTACAACAAAAGTATTAAGGTAAACCTAACCATAGCATGAAACATATGGATCCAAATCAGCCCCTTACGAAGCAATGCATAAACTAGGGTTTAAGCTTCTGTCACTCTAGCAACCCATCATCTACTTATTACTTCCCAATGCCTTCCTCTAGGCCCAAATAATGGTGAAGTGTTATGTAGTCGAGGTTCACATAACACCACTAGAGGCTAGACAACATACATCTTATCAAAATATCAAACGAATACCAAATTCACATGACTACTCATAGCAAGACTTCTCCCTTGTCCTTAGGAACGAACGTAATTACTCACAAAGCATATTCATGTTCATAATCAGAGGGGTAATAATATGTATATGGGATCTAAACATATGATCTTCCACCAATTAAACCAACTAGCATCAACTACAAGGAGTAATCAACACTACTAGCAACCTACTAGCACCAAGCCCGGACTTTGAGACAAGAATTGGATACAAGAGATGAACTAGGGTTTGGAGACGAGATGGTGCTGGTGAATATGTTGAAGGAGATTGCCCTCTCCCGATGAGAGGAGCGTTGCTGATGACGATGGTGATGATTTCCCCCTCCCGGAGGGAAGTTTCCCCGGCAGAACAGCTCTGCCGGAGCTCTAGATTGGATCCGCCAAGGTTGCGCCTCGTGGCGGCGGAGTCTCATCCCGAAAAGTTCCTTCCTATTTTTTTTCTCATCGAAAGAACTCATATAGGAGAAGATGGACGTCGGCGAGCCACCAGGGGGCCCACAAGGTAGGGGGCGCGCCCTAGGAGGGGCCCACCCTCGTGAGCAGGGTGTGGGCCCCCTGGCCTTCATCTTTGGCGAGGCTTTTTCTTTATTTATTTTAAGACGTTCCGTGGAGTGTTAGGACTTTTGGAGTTGCACAGAATAGGTCTCTAATATTTGCTCCTTTTCCAGCCCAGAATTCCAGCTGCCGGCATTCTCCGTCCTTTTGTAAACCTTGTAAAATAAGAGAGAATAGCCATAAGTATTGTGACATAAAGTGAAATAACAGCCCATAATGCAATAAATATCGATATAAAAGCATGATGCAAAATGGATGTATCAGCGTTCAAGAGAGTCCATCATGGATAGCTAAGTTGCCTGGTACCTCACTGCTTGTCATATAGTAGGATAAAATAATCATATTTCTCGTTACTACGAGTGCTCAGTTGACAATATATATAACATGTAGAGTAAAAAAGAGATGCAACAAGTGTACAACCTCTTTGGCGAAGCCATGTCGATCTCACCATGATTGGGTTGGCCGGTGAGGATGCTCCAGCTGACTTTGCTGTCGGAGGAGGGGAAGAAGATCTTAGGCGTCTGGAGATGGAGCCCGAGGTACTGCTCCGCTGTGATGGAGGGTTTCGTCATTGGAGCAGCTCCAGTGAGTTGTACGACGCCGAGGCTGAAGCAGGATAAGAGAGACAATGAAAAACGTTAGCCTGAGTGGAATTCTAATAGCATCTCCAATACATGACGTAAAATACATAACCACAAAGTGCTAGATGTAAAATACATCAGCCGCTCATCTCTGAACTTAACTGTCGAAACTGAATTTAACTGTCTAAACTGAACATAACTGTTGAAACTGAATTTTGGTGTCGAAACTGAACGCACTAGCAAGGTGAGGCTACACGTCAGTCGACTGACTTTTTCATCTCTGGTCAGTCAATTTTGCAGCCGTTGGATACGAAATCAAGGGCCTGTGGTTCATCTTCAACCTCCACCCCCTGAGCCGCCAGCCACCACCGGCCAAACAGCAGCCCCCCGCCGCCCGCGGCCGGCGGTGCGCCGCCCTGCCTGCCCCGAAAACACTCCCCACCGTCGGTCCGCCGCTGCCCCGGCCATCCCTCTAGGCCCCCCCGTGCCGAGCTTTTTCTCCGGCGATCCCCACACCACCGCCCCGCCAACGCCCCGCCACCACCGGCGACCATCGCCCCCATCATGAACCCTAAGATAGATAGTGGGGTACCTCTCTGGCGAGCCCCCCTCCCCGCTGCGGCTGGTTCTTCCTTCACCCCGGCGAGCCCCCCCACCCCCTGAAAATCGACTAACCCAAAAGTCGATTCAGTCGACTGAAGTGTAGCTAAATCGGAGCAGCATCACAAGCAAGAGCAAGAGCAGCAGTGCGAGCAAGAGCAATAGCAAGAGCAGACTAGGCAGGGGACCGAGAGCAAGAGCAGAGCAGCAGCGCGAGCGAGAGCTAAAGCAGCAGTAGCTCCTACTGATGTGGACGTCGCCACCAAGGGAGCGCCACCATGGAGGAAGTGGCGGCGACGCCGCCATGGATGGAGCCGCGCCGTGTCGGCTCGAGACCGAGCGCCGGCAGCACCATGAGATCGAATCAAGAAGAAAATGCGGCGATTAGTGTACAACATCTTTGGTGGCGCCGATTAGGCCGCAGCTTCATCCGAGGAAACGGTGATGATGATTCTCTTTCGGTGGTGTAGGTGAAGACGACGGTGTGGGAATGGAGGTGGCGCAAAAGACGAGAGGAACACCGAGGCAGCTCCTTGGAGGTGGAGGACGGGGTGGCTGAACCGGCGGGACGATGAGATCAACGATGGATCTTCATTCGGTACGGTGGATGAGGGACGTCGAGGTGTTGCTGTGGACGATGTCGTCGGGGAAGAGGCTCCGGCTGGGTGGCGGACGGAGCAGGGTGTGGGGTTTCATCGCGGGTTTTCACGGCCTTAGTGTATGAATGGGTGGGCGGATGGGATGGCAGTGGGGAACCATGGCTTAGAGACGCGCTTGTCCGAAATGTGAGGTAAGTTACGAACCCCCCACCGATTTGAGGCGGTTCTTTCGGTTCAGGGGTACCACGGGCATTTCGCGTGTCAGGATTTCACAGGAGGTGGGAGTTTTCGCACGCGTTGTAATTTCGGAATAGCAAGGCGCGAGTTGAGATGGAGGGAGTTGTCGGAGCACAACGAGACAAAGATATATATTAAATATTTCGGGCTAACAAGGCGCGGGTTGAAGAGGTGGAAGTTTCAGAGCATGATAGACAGAGACGCTAGCTTGAATTTTCGACATAACAAGGCGCAGCTTGAAATTTCGAAAGAACAAGCTTAACGTGTACCCCCAAAAAAGACAATTTGCACCTCAACATGCACAACACACACACACACACAAATACCATTTAGACTAGAGTAAGGTACACGTGCAATGCACACATGAGATTTGGCAACCAAATTATGAATAAATACCACATTATGGCGTGCAAGCTTTGAGTCATATATGCATGATGTAGATGTTCGTTTAATTCTTATAGTTCATTTCATTCAAAATCATCTAGTTTTTATAAGAAAGCTAATCAATTTTAAGATTCCTGGAATTGTGCATCGTAAGACATAAAGTAAAAACAAATAATGGCAAATCATGTAGAAAAAGATTTGGGCAATTCTGATACGGAAGATTCTAGAACAAATAAGAAGTGCTTGTGTTTTGATGTTTGTGCATTATGCTTAAGTTCAACCATTGAGTCTTCTAGATTATACATGTGGCGAAATCTGGTGGAATCTAGATGATATCCAACGGCTAGTAGTGCTAAATTTGCCATCTTTGGACCATCGGATTCGCCTCATCCAACGACCATCTTTCAAAGGTAAAGTTACCCGCACACAGTATAAAAAATATAAAATAATATATATATATATAGGGGTATAGATATAGGTATGTGATGCGAAAGCCGCCCATCATCTCCAATTAGAATAGTATGTCCATGCATGGATGCGATGTGGCCAAATGATGTCTGCCATCGGTATCTCAAATTCAAATCAGTCTGATCTTGTTCAATGTGTATACATTACAACATGCTCATTTCCAAACCACACCACGCATATCTCCGTTATATTTATGCATGCATGGGTTTCAAACATCATGATCTCTTATTCAAATATTTGAATTCAACTTTACATTGATTATGACCGCACCTATTCGTTTACACCCACACAGTAGTCTTCTCTTTATAATTGTACCACTAACTTTCTCTCGTGCATGTATGCACACACACTATCACTCGGCGTTATCCATTGCACGCATGCAATCTTTTTCTTCAGGTCGGTCTCCCATGAAGGCACACACCCACACACATCCCCCTCTCCATCATATCGGGCATTCTTTATCTCTCACGCGTGCATGCGCGACGATTGATGTTCCTCTATGTATGTGTGTATATAGCTAGGTCTTTCCTAGTTTTCCACACAAACCGATCAATCGATATATCCAGTGAGGTCTCACCCTCTTTCCCACGTCCACATCGATCAATCTATACCTCTCTATATAGGATTAACATATATAGCTAATACACCCACATTAATTATATATCCAACGTCCCCCTCTCATCATCCATGCCTTCCGCTTCATCTCACAGACGTGTGCACAATGGCGAAGATAGGGGGCAGTAAGGGCCCTGCCCCTCCCCCCTAACATCACTATATATCGAGGCTAATATGAATGTGATCATTAGACAATTGCTGCTAAAAATGGTTTAAGTTCATGAATTGACCCTCCTCGTAAAGGATTAGCAATGCTTGGCCCCCTAGCTCATTTATTTTTCATGGCTCCGCCACTGTGCGCAACAGCGCACGTGTTCGCGCCCTCTCTCTAAATATCGATCTCGCACTTGTGCATTCCTTCATAGTCTCCCTCCACTCGGCCCCTCGCACCATCTTCTAGCCCCCCACCGGATTTTTCCACATGTACAATCTAGCAGACTCGATGGTTGAACTTAATCATAATGCACAAACCTCAAAACAACAGTGGTTCTCTTTTGTTCTAGAATCTTCCGTATCATAACTGCCCAAACTTGTTTTCTAGTTGAATTGCCATTATTTGTCTTTACTTTATGCTTTACAACGCACAATTCCATGAATCATAAAATAGATTAAGGGCTTCTTTGATTCAAAGGATTCTCAAAGGAATTTTGGAGGATTCTAATCATTAGGAATTTTTCCTATCTTGGTTGTTTGATTCGTAGGATTGTAAACCATAGGAATTTTTCAATATGATTCATTTGCACTAGATTTCATAGGAAACATCCCATCCACTCAAACCTCTTTGAAAGAATTCTACGTTTTTCTATGCACAATCAAACACTTGTACAATCCTGTAGGATTCAAGACGACATTCCACTATAATCCCATTTTTTTCCTATTCCCGCGTTCTTAGCTTTTTTATAGAAACTAATTGATTTTGAATGAGATGAACTATAAGAATTAAACGAAGGGCTACATCGGGCATATATGACTCAGAGCTTACATGCTATCGTGTGGTATTTATTCATAATTTGGTTGCAAAATCTGATGCGTGCAATGCACGTGTACCTTACTAGTACTTAGAGTATGTGCAAAACACATAAATTAGAATACCAATGGCACGCTACACAGTGTATCTCTTATAGTTCATGAAGCCATGTGGCACATGTGGAGGCGTTGTCGCGACCTCCTTGTGTGGATTGGTCACAGTGATGTGCTGCTGGTTCCAGAAGAATGTATTCGTCCTCCCTGAGCCATACTGGCGGTACATGCACGAAGCGAAGATGTGCACGCACGCCACGCACGCACGCAATCCCTTGCACGCACACGCGGGTACACGGGCGGACGCAATTTTGTACCAAGATCCACCCCATGTGATAATTTGACGCGTGTAAAGTCATTCACTTCATCGATGGTCAATTAATACAGCGCATGCAAATTGAGTGGACGTGAGGGCGGAAGAAAGACATTATTACTCCATTGCGCGCATGCGAGTAGTTAAATCGTGGGTTGCTAGTAGTACTTCCATTGGTCTCCTTCGTATTTTGTGCCAATTTTTAACAGTAACATAATATTTACGCATTTGAGCAGTGTAGTACTTGAAATTTATGTTCCGCTAAACTCATCGGGAGCTGTTTCGGGCCTCGAAACCGAAACCATCAATTAATATTTACCTTGTTCCCATCACATTCCAAAGCCTGCTCACACCTACTAGTACATACCAAACCTGAACGTGTTCCCACTATGCAGGTATTAGTACTAGTGCTAGTACTTAGGTTATAAAAAGGTGTAACACCCTCGATGCGACTATATCTCCCACGTGTCGAGGCACGACTTAGAGGCATAATCGCATTGAAGGCATATGTCGCAAGTGAGGTAATCTTCACACAACCCATGTAATATAATAAGGGAGAAGGATACATAGTTGGCTTACAATCGCCACTTCACACAATTACATGAATAAAGCATTACATCAATCAAATACACTCATGGTCCGACTACGGAACCAAAATAAAATAAGAACCCCAAAAGCGACAAAGGTCCCCAATCGACCCCAACTGGGCTCCACTACTGATCAACTAGAACAAAGCAACACAAAGGACAAGACCTTCATCAAGCTCCTCCTGAGCTTGGTAGCGTCATCTGCACGGTCTCAACGGCACCTGCAAGCTGGTTTTGGAAGTATCTGTGAGCCACGGGGACTCAGCAATCTCGCACCCTCGCGATCAAGACTATTTAAGCTTATGGGTAAGGTAAAGGTATGAGGTGGAGCTGCAGCAAGTGACTAGCATATATGGTGGCTAACCTATTCGCAAATGAGAGCGAGAAGAGAAGGCAAAGCACGGTCAATAAGAGTATGATCAAGAAGTGATCCTGGACTACCTACGTCAAGCATAACTCCAACAACCGTGTTCACTTCCCGGACTCCGCCGGAAAGAGACCATCACGGTTACACACGCGGTTGATTCATTTTAATTAAGGTCAACTTCAGGTTTTCTACAACCGGACGTTAACAAATTCCCATCTGCCCATAACCGCGGGCACGGCTTTCGAAAGTTCAAATCCCTGCAGGGGTGTCCCAACTTAGCCCATCACAAGCTCTCACGGTCAACGAAGGAATAGACCTCCTCCCGAGACATTCCGATCAGACTCGGTATCCTGGTACTCCAAGACATCCTCGACAAAGGTAAAACAAGTCCAGCAAAGCCGCCCGATGCACCGACATCCTGATGGGAGCTGCACATATCTCGTTCTCAGGGCAACACCGGATAGGTCAAGCTATGAGTAAAACCAGCCCTCAAGTTTCCCCGAGGTGGCCCCGCGGGCTGCCCATTTCGGACCAACACTTAGACAAGCACTGGCCCGGGGGGGTTTAAAATAAAGATGACCCTTGGGCTGGCCTAACCCAAGGGAAAAAAAGGCTAGGTGGCGAATGGTAAAACCAAGGTTGGGCCTTGCTGGAGGAGTTTTATTCAAAGCGAACTGTCAAGGGGTTCCCATATACCCAACCGCGTAAGGGACGCAAAATCCGGGAACATAACACCGATATGACGGAAACTAGGGCGGCAAGAGTGGAACAAAACACCAGGCATAAGGCCGAGCCTTCCACCCTTTACCAAGTATATAGATGCATTAATTAAATAAGATATATAGTGATATCCCAACAAGTAAACATGTCCCAACAAGGAACAACATCTCCAAGTTCCAACAAGGAACAAACTTCAATCTTCACCTGCAACTAACAACGCTATAAGAGGGGCTGAGCAAAGCGGTAACATAGCCAATCAACGGTTTGCTAGGACAATGGTGGGTTAGGGGCTGAACATGGCAATTTGGGAGGCTGACAAGCAAGTGGTAGGCATCGTAGCAATGGCATAGCAAAAGAGCGAGCAAACTAGCATAGCAAAGATAGTGGTGATTTCGAGGGTATGATCATCTTGCCTGAAATCCCGCAAGGAAGAAGAATGAGGCCATGAGGAAGACAAACGGACGTAGTCGAACGGTTCCTCACAAACGCGACGTTATCGGAACCAACCCGAAGAAGCAACACCGGAAAGGAAGCAAACAACATAGTAAACAACCAACACATCAACATGGCATGATGCACAACCAAATATGATGCATGTCCGGTTTAAGTATGCATGGCATGGCAAAGGACACAAACAAGACTACAAATTAAGTGGAGCTCAATATGCAACGCGTTGCATATTGACGAAACACCACATCAATTATTTAGTTCGATCTCGTTTATGTACGCAACAATATTAAATGTTGTTAAACATGGAAAGAGGGTGAAGCAAAGTAAAACTACCTATCTAGTCAAGTTTAAATGAGGCGAGAAGCAACGAACAACAATTCCGGAAAATCCCCATAGCATATTTTAGATTTGGTCCTGATCTGTCCTAACACAATTTTAGAGTTGTTTAACATGCAAAGTAAGGTCACCATGATAAACTAGGCAAAATTCTACCCCATTTACATATAAAATTTATTAAAATCGGAGTTACGGTTATTTAGTTATGATTAAATCATTTTAACATGGCATAGGGGCAAATAAGGAAATCATCATTTTAAACATTTTAATTGTTGTATCATGATGCGGATGACATGAACAAGTTTTAAGTAATTTTATGAAAATGTTGACAAGAGCATAATGAAGCATTTGTCCCCGTGGTGGAAGAAAGGGGTGCCACGGCAACGAATCCGAAAGTAATGCCACGGCAACATATCGGTTCCGGTAACTCGATTGAGATCCCGGTGCAAACGAAAATGCGGCGGGAGCGTGACATGAGATGAACGGTGGGGTGCTCCCGGTTACCGGGTTCCCACATGACGTGTGACAAGGTGAAAGATGGCACCGTGCGCCGACAAATCGAGCACGGTGCAAGCACGAGCATTTCATACATCACACATGCATTCGTTCACGGCGGTCGTCTCGGGGTTATACCTTCGAAGCGTGTCAATGGGACGGTTCGGGTTCGTCGAGGGGAGTAGAGGAAGTAGTCGTTCTCGGGCATCGAGGGAAGTAGTGGTTCACGCGACGATAGTGGTACACGGACGTCGTGGAAGTAGTTGTTCTCGCACGCTCTAGGGTCGACGGTAGAGGTTCTCGCGACGGTAGTCGTTCATGTTCGTTCGGAGAGGTACTTGATGACTCCAACGTCTTTGGGGCGACGGTAGTTGTACACGGTCCACGAGACATCGATCGTTCGGGATCCGATTTGCGGTTCTTGCCGACACGAGCGGTACTTGGCATTTTTGTGTAGACGAACTTGGCGCATCCGAAGGGGTACTTGGTGTACAACGGTCGTCTCGGTACTCGTCGTTCCATGAAGACGTTCTCGTAGGTCTTGGCGATCTTGACGAATGCGAGTGGCTCTAGGCACACGTCCACGGTGGTCTTCCATCGTCTTGTATCCTGTACAAGTCTTGACCGATCCAGGGTTCGAGGGTGGCCAGAGATGGGTGAGGCCGGTGACGAACTTGGGGCGGAGGAGGCAAGAAGGCACGGCGGCGGCCTGGACTCGGGCAGGAGGCCGAGCGTTGCAGGCGCGATCGGTGGAGACGAGGTCAGGCTCGGGAGGAGGAGGCCATGGCCGAGGGTGGCGGTGCGGAGCAGGGGTACGATGTGGAGGAGGAAGGGCCGGCGTGGTCCTAGTGGAGCTCGGTGGCGGCGCAGGCTGCAGTGCCCGGTGGCCTTGGCGATGCGGCGGGGCGGCGAGCTCGACCCTCGCCTCCATGGCAGCAAGGAGGGAGGCCATGGAGGAGGCGTAGCTGGACACCGGCGCGGACCTGGAGGTGAACAGGACGAGGGCGGAGCCGGCTCGATCCGGTAGCAGAGACGGCAGGGAAGGGAAGGACACGGACGGCGGCCCCGGTCGCCGCGACCAGCGATGCAGGGACTTGGACTGGCGCGAGCGGGGGATGCACAGAGAGGTGGAGGAGGAGAAGGGGCTTCGCCGTGGGCGGCTCGGTCGCCGCCGCGGTGCTGGGGGGAAACGGGCGCGGGGGCTCGTTCCCTGGCTCGAGGAAGGCACGAGCGGGAGGAGGAGATCGGGCGCGGGGCGCTCGCTCCTCTCTGTCTCTGCGAGTGGCGGCGCCAGGAGGAGAACGAAGGGGAGAGAGGGGATCTGGCAGAGAGAGGTTAACCGGGCTAGGGTTAGATAGGGAGAAGTTGGGCCGGTCTGGGTGGAGGTCCAAGAGGCCGGCGGGGATGGACTGGGCCTCGAGAGGCCTGCTGGGCTCCTTCTCTCTCTCTCTCTTAATCTCTTTTCAGCAAAAGAGATAGGCCAAAATAATTAAGAGAAGAGGCCAAAGAGAATAACAAAATTATGGAACATTTTTGTATGGATTTATGGAATATTTCCACCTCAACAAAAATAGTTCCGACAAGTTAGGAGAATTTAAATTCAAACTTATTTGACTTGAGCCAAAAGAGTTTGAATGGAGGCTAGGCTAAAGGGGTGTACAAAATGTTGAGGGTTTTTGGTGAAGCTCCGGAAAGTGAAGAAATAATTTAGGGCAAAGTTTGAAGACCAAACTTGAAGCAGAAAAGACATGGAATTATTTTGCAAGTGTGTTTATGGGTGAATCCAAATTACTGGAATATTTATTATAGCTCCCTAATATTGGGAGGATATATTATAAAGAGAAGTCATCCTTCCCTCGATTTAAATGGATCGAAGATCCATGTAGTTTATTTAGTTGAGTTGCAACAATTAATGATATGATGGCATGATGACATGATGCAATGCACATGATGATGTGACATGATGCAACACGCAAGCACATGACAACGCAACAACATCGAATAATTGCACGACACCTGGCACATCGGTCTCGGGGCGTTACAACACTCCACCACTACGAGAGGATCTCGTCCCGAGATCTAGAATGGCACCGGGGGAAAACGGAAGAGAAAAGAGGAGAGGTAAAACTAAGTTGCTCCTTTGACAAACGAGTGAAACCACAACCTTGAGAAGGTTGAACAAATTCGAGAAAAGAATAGAACGAAGGAGAACAAAGTCGAAAACACTCCGTTAGAAAGGAGGGACATAGAACATTGCGAAACCTTGAGGTTGAAGGGAAGATATATATTGAAAACACTCCGGTTAAGGAAGGGGATCAAGGAAGACCAAATTCGGGCAGCACTCCGGTTGGAAAGAAAAAGAATTGAATAAGGTCTTGATAAGATGAGAAGATACTTGAAAAGAGGACACAACACTCCGGTTAAATGGATAAGCATGAAAAGGGCATGATCCTGACAAAACAAGAAGATGGGTTGAAGAGAGCAACATCACAAAGCCTCCGGAACAAAAGTACGAATGGAATGGAATGAACGACGAGAAAACAAGATCTTGAGGGAGCACGCTTACAACAAAAGCTAGAACGGAGTTGTTGGAAAACCCGCAACGAAAAGATAGGCTTGAAGTGGGCTTATGGAAAACATCTCAAAACCAAGAGTTGAAAAATCTGCCACTAACAGAAAACGATATATTGGATTGATATGAACAAGAAGACGAGAACTTATTTCCACCGGGAGGATAGATGAAAAACTTGGATCATGTATAAGCACCTCAGATAGCAACAATTCTTAGGGAAGGCTTTGGTGAAATATAACCCAAGATAACTCCAAAGGAGAGATTGATGGATTAAAATATCTCATTCTTAACAACATGTGAATCATGAAACATGAATTCCAATTATCAAGAATGACATAATACCACCTCCAATGATACGGAAGAAAGAATGCACTCCGGATTAAAATATGAAGAAAACTTGAGCTCCTTAGAAAAGAATCTCGATGAAAACTTCGAGAAGGAATTAGATCCTTGGTGAAACATCATGTAGAACCTTCATGAAAACTCCGGAAATAAAAGAAATGATCAATCGAAATGGAGGATGAAAAGAATAAGGTTGAAGCCTTGCAATGATTTAGATAGAGATCCCCGTGATAATATAATTGACAGAGGTTGGAACTCCGGGAAAAAGAGAAGATGAAACAAATGAAACCGAGAATTTGAAGGGCCTCCGGAATAAAGAATTAATCATTTGGATGAAACAAGAATAAGAATTACATTATGCTTATCCTTCACCAATTCAAATTGATGACAACCAATGGACTTGGCATACTACTTATTCTTGTAGAAAGGATTAAGATAGATAATGCGCAAACTTAATGGACCACCGGTAGGATTGAAACAACGAATGAATATATACGATAACAAATGACGAGAACTCTTGGACGAACCACCATAAGAATTGAAAAATGAATGAAGAAAAGATCAAGGAACACCGGGAAGGATTAGCAAATGAACGAAGATGCTTGAGAGAATTTAGATACATGAGAGCGAAGAGATCACGAGCTGATTAGAGATCACTTGATGCACCGGTAAAATTGGAGAATTCTAACTGAAAGCTGAGAATGCAAAATCCCGAAATAATGGCCTTCAGAGAATCAAACTGAAAAGACTCCTGAATTCGCACCGGATGGATGAAAAGAATATCTCACAATCGCAATTAATTATGAGAGGACGGCAACAAGTTAGAATCACGAATCTTGAAGAGAATAGATAAGATATGGAGGGAAAACTCTTCTTCGGTCTTCAAAATCTGAGAATGACGATGAGAAAACACCACCAAGAATTATTGAGGCACACCGGAAGAATCAAACGAAGAGGTTGAGCCAACGATGAAAAGAATTTGAGAGATCTTGGAGAAAAACATAAGACTGATGATAATTCATTCTTACGTCAAACTTTAGAAAAGAATTTGGGAGTAACTCCGAAAAGAATGGAAGAGTCAGGTAAGATCCTGGGAAAAGACCTGTGGGTTAGGGCCCACTCAAAAGAAACACCATTGGAATGATTTAAAAGGGAGGTTGCACCAGTTGAATTAAGTGACTTGAATGAGGGAACAACCTCGAAAGATATTGAACGAAAGTAGAGTGAAAAACACGAATCTTCAAGATATCTTGAGCACTCCGGAACAATTAAATAGCAAGAGGTGGATGATTATGAGGTGCACCGGGATGAGAAGGTATTTGAACGAGGAAAAAGGATATGATCCACAAGGCTTGGCTTGCATCCGCCGGAGAAGAAAAAGAACAAAGAACGATGAACTAGAAGCTCCGTTAGAATCTTCATAAAAACACACCGGATAAGAATGGAGAGACTTCCATCGATAAAATGGATAGCTGAATAAGAAATCTGAATCCTTGAAGAAAAAGGGTGGGTGGGAGGGAAAAACAAAGGCAACTTGGAGACGGATGGAACAAACACCATTGAGAAGAAGTGATAAAGATCTTGCTGATATTGGAATGATCGGGTCCACTTGAAGAGAAACACGCCGGTTGACAAGGATTGACAACACAATCTCGGTGATCAAGAGGGATTAGTATTCACATCGGAGTATGAGAACACCGTTTGGGGAAGGTATGGAATCAACACTTGACATAGAAGCAACTCGAATACCACAACTCAAAACAAAAAAAAGGATTGGCTTGCAGAATAAGCTAGAACAAACATATGATAGAGATTTCGTCCGAAGTTTTCGTGGTGGGAACTACACGGGCTCGATCGTACAGCACCATCATGTACAAGGCAGTGCACATGACATACGAAGCGTCCCCGAGTCAGCATAGCCAAGGACTCTTTAAGACACAACGAGACCACTGTAAAATCGACCGTGAATAGGCGAACCACTAGACGTCAAACCCCAATGTCATAACATACATTTGTCGGAAAGAAATCCTAAGAGCTACTTGAATTCCACCTATGAAACTCCCGAAACTTTCCGGTTATGCAATCAGGTGTTGAGGATACAAGGAAGCATAATATCACACCCAATTCTAACAAATCCTACATCCAGCTGTATCCATCCTTCAACACATAACCAAGAAACCTTCGGAAATCATCTAGCTCAACCTTCGAAAAGCATCCGTTATACAAGTTATGGCGATACTCCCGAACTCCCACCCCAGTACTGGGTGGCGTCGAGGTTATCTCACCAAGGAACTGCATAAAAGAGATTTTCGATGTCGCGAACATATCTCAAGTATACCAGAATCGCAACGATAAAATTATGATGACAACACCTCAGAGCTCAACTCCCCGGGACACTTCCACTAAACCCCTGACAGGAGGCACCAAGACAGTATTCTCATCATAAGCCATCGGAACAAAACCAAGATACTCGCGTGATCCTAAATTTTTTTTAGTGAAATTTGAGAAGAGAAGACTCAAAACTCTACGTCAGGATGCCTCACCAGAGCGACGAAGGGACTGGGGAGTAAAAAGAATTCCTAAACTCTCCGATATATAATTCCTAAAGACTTAAAACATTTTTCTAGACACAACTCGGCCGCTAAAAACGATCAATCATTGGGGGCTCCTAAGGTCGGGGAAGGCTCTGATTACCAACTTGTAACACCCTCGATGCGACTATATCTCCCACGTGTCGAGGCACGACTTACAGGCATAATCGCATTGAAGGCATATGTCGCAAGTGAGGTAATCTTCACACAACCCATGTAATATAATAAGGGAGAAGGATACATAGTTGGCTTACAATCGCCACTTCACACAATTACATGAATAAAGCATTACATCAATCAAATACACTCATGGTCCGACTACAGAACCAAAATAAAAGAAGAACCCCAAAAGCGACAAAGGTCCCCGATCGACCCCAACTGGGCTCCACTACTGATCAACTAGAACAAAGCAACACAAAGGACAAGATCTTCATCAAGCTCCTCCTGAGCTTGGTAGCGTCATCTGCACGGTCTCAGCGGCACCTGCAAGCTAGTTTTGGAAGTATCTGTGAGCCACGGGGACTCAGCAATCTCGCACCCTCGCGATCAAGACTATTTAAGCTTATGGGTAAGGTAAAGGTATGAGGTGGAGCTGCAGCAAGCGACTAGCATATATGGTGGCTAACCTATTCACAGATGAGAGCGAGAAGAGAAGGCAAAGCACGGTCGATAAGAGTATGATCAAGAAGTGATCCTGGACTACCTACGTCAAGCATAACTCCAACAACCGTGTTCACTTCCCGGACTCCGCCGGAAAGAGACCATCACGGTTACACACGCGGTTGATTCATTTTAATTAAGGTCAACTTCAGGTTTTCTACAACCGGACATTAACAAATTCCCATCTGCCCATAACCGCGGGCACGGCTTTTGAAAGTTCAAATCCCTGCAGGGGTGTCCCAACTTAGCCCATCACAAGCTCTCACGGTCAACGAAGGAATAGACCTCCTCCTGAGACATTCCGATTAGACTCGGTATCCCGGTACTCCAAGACATCCTCGACAAAGGTAAAACAAGTCCAGCAAAGCCACCCGATGCGCCGACATCCTGATGGGAGCTGCACATATCTCGTTCTCAGGGCAACACCGGATAGGTCAAGCTACGAGTAAAACCAGCCCTCAAGTTTCCCCGAGGTGGCCCCGCAGGCTGCCCATTTCGGACCAACACTTAGACAAGCACTGGCCCGGGGGGGTTTAAAATAAAGATGACCCTTGGGCTGGCCTAACCCAAGGGAAAAAAGGCTAGGTGGCGAATGGTAAAACCAAGGTTGGGCCTTGCTGGAGGAGTTTTATTCAAAGCGAACTGTCATGGGGTTCCCATATACCCAACCGCGTAAGGGACGCAAAATCCGGGAACATAACACCGATATGACGGAAACTAGGGCGGCAAGAGTGGAACAAAACACCAGGCATAAGGCCGAGCCTTCCACCCTTTACCAAGTATATAGATGCATTAATTAAATAAGATATATAGTGATATCCCAACAAGTAAATATGTCCCAACAAGGAACAACATCTCCATGTTCCAACAAGGAACAAACTTCAATCTTCACCTACAACTAACAATGCTATAAGAGGGGCTGAGCAAAGCGGTAACATAGCCAATCAACAGTTTGCTAGGACAATGGTGGGTTAGGGGCTGAACATGGCAATTTGGGAGGCTGACATGCAAGTGGTAGGCATTGTAGCAATGGCATAGCAAAAGAGCGAGCAAACTAGCATAGCAACGATAGTGGTGATTTCGAGGGTATGATCATCTTGCCTGAAATCCCGCAAGGAAGAAGAACGAGGCCATGAGGAAGACAAACGGACGTAGTCGAACGGTTCCTCACAAACGCGACGTTATCGGAACCAACCCGAAGAAGCAACACCGGAAAGGAAGCAAACAACATAGTAAACAACCAACACATCAACATGGCATGATGCACAACCAAATATGATGCATGTCCGGTTTAAGTATGCATGGCATGGCAAAGGACACAAACAAGACTACAAATTAAGTGGAGCTCAATATGCAACGCGTTGCATATTGACGAAACACCACATCAATTATTTAGTTCGATCTTGTTTATGTACGCAACAATATTAAATGTTGTTAAACATGGCAAGAGGGTGAAGCAAAGTAAAACTACCGATCTAGTCAAGTTTAAATGAGGCCGGAAGCAACGAACAACAATTCCGGAAAATCCCCATAGCATATTTTAGATTTGGTCCTGATCTGTCCTAACACAATTTTAGAGTTGTTTAACATGCAAAGTAAGGTCACCATGATAAACTAGGCAAAATTCTACCCCATTTACATATAAAATTTATTAAAATCGGAGTTACGGTTATTTAGTTATGATTAAATCATTTTAACATGGCATAGGGGCAAATAAGGAAATCATCATTTTAAACATTTTAATTGTTGTATCATGATGCGGATGACATGAACAAGTTTTAAGCAATTTTATGAAAATGTTGACAAGAGCATAATAAAGCATTTGTCCCCGTGGTGGAAGAAAGGGGTGCCACAGCAACGAATCCGAAAGTGATGCCACAACAACATATCGGCTCCGGTAACTCGATTGAGATCCCGGTGCAAACGAAAATGCGGCGGGAGCGTGACATGAGATGAATGGTGGGGTGCTCCCGGTTACCGGGTTCCCACATGACGTGTGACAAGGTGAAAGAGGGCAACGTGCGCCAATAAATCGAGCACGGTGCAAGCACGAGCATTTCATACATCACACAAGCATTCGTTCACGGCGGTCGTCTCGGGGTTATACCTTTGAAGCGTGTCAACGGGACGGTTCGGGTTCGTCGAGGGGAGTAGAGGAAGTAGTCGTTCTCGGGCATCGAGGGAAGTAGTGGTTCACGCGACGATAGTGGTACACGGACGTCGTGGAAGTAGTTGTTCTCGCACGCTCTAGGGTCGACGGTAGAGGTTCTCGCGACGGTAGTCGTTCACGTTCGTTCGGAGAGGTACTTGATGACTCCAACGTCTTCAGGGCGACGGTAGTTGTACACGGTCCACGAGACATCGATCGTTCGGGGTCCGATTTGCGGTTCTTGCCGACACGAGCGGTACTTGGCGTTTTTGTGTAGACGAACTTGGCGCATCCGAAGGGGTACTTGGCGTACAATGGTCGTCTCGGTACTCGTCGTTCCATGAAGACGTTCTCGTAGGTCTTGGCGATCTTGACGAATCCGAGTGGCTCTAGGCACACGTCCACAGTGGTCTTCCATCGTCTTGTATCCTGTACAAGTCTTGACCAATCCAGGGTTCGAGGGTGGCCAGAGATGGGTGAGGCCGGTGACGAACTTGGGGCGGAGGAGGCAAGAAGGCACGGCGGTGGCCTGGACTCGGGCAGGAGGCCGAGCGTTGCAGGCGCGATCGGTGGAGATGAGGTCAGGCTCGGGAGGAGGAGGCCATGGCCGAGGGTGGCGGTGCGGAGCAGGGGTACGATGTGGAGGAGGAAGGGTCGGCGTGGTCCTAGTGGAGCTCGGTGGCGGCGCAGGCTGCAGTGCCCGGTGGCCTTGGCGACGCGGCGGGGCGGCGAGCTCGACCCTCGCCTCCATGGCAGCAAGGAGGGAGGCCATGGAGGAGGCGTAGCTGGACACCGGCGCGGACCTGGAGGTGAACAGGACGAGGGCGGAGCCGGCTCGATCCGGTAGTAGAGACGGCAGGGAAGGGAAGGACACGCACGGCGGCCCCGGTCGCCGCGACCAGCGATGCAGGGACTTGGCCTGGCGCGAGCGGGGGATGCACAGAGAGGTGGAGGAGGAGAAGGGGCTTCGCCGTGGGCGGCTCGGTCGCCGCCGCGGTGCTGGGGGGAAACGGGCGCGGGGGCTCGTTCCCTGGCTCGAGGAAGGCACGAGCGGGAGGAGGAGATCGGGCGCGGGGCGCTCGCTCCTCTCTGTCTCTGCGAGTGGCGGCGCCAGGAGGAGAACGAAGGGGAGAGAGGGGATCGGGCAGAGAGAGGTTGAGCGGGCTAGGGTTAGATAGGGAGAAGTTGGGCCGGTCTGGGTGGAGGTCCAAGAGGCCGGCGGGGATGGACTGGGCCTCGAGAGGCCTGCTGGGCTCCTTCTCTCTCTCTCTCTCTCTTAATCTCTTTTCAGCAAAAGAGATAGGCCAAAATAATTAAGAGAAGAGGCCAAAGAGAATAACAAAATTATGGAACATTTTTGTATGGCTTTATGGAATATTTCCACCTCAACAAAAATAGTTCCGACAAGTTAGGAGAATTTAAATTCAAACTTATTTGACTTGAGCCAAAAGAGTTTGAATGGAGGCTAGGCTAAAGGGGTGTACAAAATGTTGAGGGTTTTTGGTGAAGCTCCAGAAAGTGAAGAAATAATTTAGGGCAAAGTTTGAAGACCAAACTTGAAGCAGAAAAGACATGGAATTATTTTGCAAGTGTGTTTATGGGTGAATCCAAATTACTGGAATATTTATCATAGCTCCCTAATATTGGGAGGATATATTATAAAGAGAAGTCATCCTTCCCTCGATTTAAATGGATCGAAGATCCATACAGTTTATTTAGTTGAGTTGCAACAATTAATGATATGATGGCATGATGACATGATGCAATGCACATGATGACGTGACATGATGCAACACGCAAGCACATGACAACGCAACAACATCGAATAACTGCACGACACCTGGCACATCGGTCTCGGGGCGTTACAAAAGGGGAACTACCTAACCGAAAATTACTCTACCTTTCCTCCTCATAAGTGCTTCTTCTTCGTCCGTCGTTGCCATGGCCGGTGAGAAGAGCTCTAGGTCGAGAACTACTCGTAACAAGGGAGGGGCAACCAAGGCTGCGGAAAAAAAATAGAGGGCTCGCCACCACGCAGAGACCTCGAAAGATCTCTCACGGGCAGGCGATGGCTCCCAGGAGCGCCCTAGCCGCGGAGGCGAACATGCCGAGGCGGCGGAGCTGGAGTCGTTACCCCTCGACGGCATGCCCGATCAGCTCAATAAGCACCTCAATAAGCAGAAGGAGTTCATCCAAGGCTTGATGGAGTTGCTGAAGGAGAGCCTCAGCAACATGCCCGCTGAGCTCAATCAGCAGGGGGAGTTGACCGCCGGCTTGGTGATGCTGCTGAAGAAGAGCATTTCCTCGGAGAAGAAGGTGACCAGCGAAATCCTGCGACTTCAGGAGGACAAGGCGAAGCTCTGCCACGAGATCGACCTGTTGATGGAGAAGAATGCCGGCTGGAAGAAGCTGCATGAGAATAGTAGTTCCTTGATGAAGATGCTGCAGGCCCTCATCATGGAACAGAAGGAGGAGTTGGTGAAGCTCCGCATCGAGCACCCGGCAGCTGTCAAGGTACGTAATGCGGCCGTGGAACAGATGATGAAGGCTCACATCGAGAAATCCCGCATCATGGACAGAATGAAGAAGATGGCAGAGGAGACGCGCAAGGAGATGGAGGTCGTGGAGGAGATGAAGAAGCAGTTACGACTCCGCGGTGAATTAGGTCATTTGGGGTGATAATGTTCCTTCTTATTTTGCTCCTGTGTTTCATCTTTTGCTTTGGGTGTTTCGCCACACGTGTCACGTTCTCTGCGAGGCATGAATAGAACAATGTTTTTTTGAGGGAATGAATAGAACAATGCTAATAATAAGATGACTAGCAAATTAGATCTTTTTTATCGCCATATGGCACTGGGCTGCCGTGTTTCGTGCTCCTCCGTCACAGTACTACTCCAGAGGAAAACTTGAGTATACCGCACGGTTCTTTGCTCCTCCTCGATCAGGTCGTCGGCGCATTTATACGAGTAGTCAAATCACAAGGCCCCGCCTTGGAGCAGTAATGAGCCATCAAATCACAAAGGCCGTCGCCTCTCGTGAAACCGACCAAGCTAGACTGCCCCGCTAAGGGAGTCCTGGATTAGGGGATCTCCGGACAGCCGGACTATATTCTTTGGCCGGACTATTGGACTATGAAGATACAAGATTGAAGACTTCGTCTCGTGTCCGGATGGGACTCTACTTGGAGTGGAAGGCAAGCTAGGCAATACGGATATATGTATCTCCACCTTTGTAACCGACCTTGTGTAACCCTAACCTCTCCGGTGTCTATATAAACCGGATGATTTTAGCCTGTAGGAAAACATACAATCATACCATAGGCTAGCTTCTAGGGTTTAGCCTCTCCGATCTCGTGGTAGATCTACTCTTGTAGTACCCATATCATCAATATTAATCAAGCAGGACGTAGGGTTTTACCTCCATCAAGAGGGCTTGAACCTGGGTAAAACATTGTGTCCCCTGCCTCCTGTTACCATCCGCCTTAGACGCACAGTTCGGGACCCCCTACCCGAGATCCGCCGGTTTTGACACCAACATTGGTGCTTTCATTGAGAGTTCCTCTGTGTCGTCGCCGTTAGGCTTGATGGCTCCTGCTATCATCGATAGCGATGCAGTCCAGGGTGAGACTTTTCTCCCTGGACAGATCTTTGTGTTCGGTGGCTTTACACTGCGGGCCAATTCGCTTGGCCATCTGGAGCAGATTGAAAGTTATGCCCCTGGCCACCAGGTCAGGTTTGGAAGTTTAAACTACACGGCCGATATCCATGGAGACTTGATCTTTGACGGATTCGAGCCTCTGCCTCGTGCGTCACGCGGTCACGATGAGTACGATTTAGCTCTACCATCGGACAGTGTTCAGGAGATCGCACAGGCAGCCGCTCCGACCCTCAATTCGGAGCCAGTTGCGCCGTCCATGGACGGGTGGATGGACCCCTCCACGGAGGCCTTACCCGCAGCGGTGATCGAGCCAAACATCGACCTGACCTTGCACGAGAGCCATGTTGATAAACTGCATGATCGTTCTCCGGCCACGGACTCCGAGCCGCCTGCGCCCGTTCCTATCGAATCCGATTCGGCGCCGATCATGGAGTTTACCTCCACGGATATTTTTCAGCACTCGCCCTTTGGCGACATACTGAACTCATCAAAGTCTCTCTCCTTGTCAGGAGAATCCTGGCCGAACTATGTCCGGCAGGACTGGGATGCGGACGACGGAGAAATTCGCGGCCCACCCACCACCCACTTAGTAGCCACTGTCAATGACTTAGCCGACATGCTCGACTTCGACTCCGAAGACATCGACGGCATGGACGATAGTGTGGGAGACGAAGAGGAACCACTGCCCGCAGGGCACTGGACGCCCACTTCACCACATGACGTATACATGGTGGACACACCAAAGGAAAACGACGACGAGGAATGGAAGGACACAATGAAGGGTTTTTCCCTCGAGAAGCAGTCAAAATGGCGGTGTAAGCGCCACCCCAAATCCCGCCTCGACAGAAACAACGATCATACAGACCCAGTGTTAGAGTAGGGAGAACCATTGCTGGACCACGGCAACACGGAGAATCAAGTCGAACAACCCAACTCTGTCAAAGATCATAGTCCAGATGACGTCACACCGGACGGACACCCGGAGCAACAGAATGCCCATCAAAGGCTCGTTGCCACCGCGAGGAGTCTAAAAAAGCAGAAGCAAAGGCTCAAAGCTGCGCAAGACACACTCCAAATCAGATGTTGCAAAGTACTCAACACAGCAGCAAAGTACGGCGGTAATCGCCCCACCAAGAGCTACCCGAAGCGGAAGTTGCTACCTGAATTCGATGGGGAGGCCTTAGATCCCCCACAACCAAAAATCAAAACAGCCATCTGGCCGGATAGGCGACCTCACGGCCAACGTAGAGCGGCAAACAACGCCGCACATAAGCCAATACGCGATCCACGCGAGGACTCGCATCAAAAGGACGGCACAACCAGATCCATCTATGGAACACGTAGGCGCACTCCAGCATAAAACGCAACACAACAAACATCCGAAGAATGCGGTGCACCCGGATACAGGGGTGCCACACACCCCCTATGTTTCACCGATGAGGTGCTGGATCATGAATTTCCAGAGGGATTCAAACCCGTAAATATAGAGGCATACGACGGAACAACAGACCCTGGGGTCTGGATTGAGGACTATATCCTCCATATCCATATGGCTCGAGGAGATGATCTCCACGCCATAAAGTACTTACCCCTCAAGCTCAAAGGGCCAGCTCGGCACTGGCTTAAAAGCCTCCCCAAAAACTCCATTGGAAGCGTGGAAGGTCTCGAAGACGCTTTTCGGGCAAATTTTCAAGGGACTTACGTCCGACCTCCGGACGCGGACGATTTGAGTCATATAACTCAACAGCCCGGAGAGTCAGCCCGAAAACTTTGGAACATGTTTCTTACTAAAAAGAACCAAATATTCGACTGTCCGGACGCCGAAGCCTTGGCAGCTTTTAGGCATAGCGTCCATGACGAATGGCTTGCCAGACACCGCGGCCAAGAAAAGCCGAGAACAATGGCAGAATTAACAAGCCTCATGACCTGCTTTTGTGCGGGAGAGGATAGCTGGCTAGCCAGATGCAGCATCAGCGACCCAAGTACATCCGAAGCTAGAGATGGAAACGGGAAATCACGGTGCAATAACAAACGCCGGAATAAAGAAGACAACACGAAGAGCACGGCAGTAAATGCCGGATTCAAAAGCTCTCGGCCAAGTCAACAAAAGCCACCCTCTAAACGCGCCAGAGATGAACTGTCCAGCCTAAATAAAATTCTAGACCAAGTATGTCAGATCGATAGCACCCCTGGTAAACCCGCTAATCATACCCATAGAGAATGTTGGGTCTTCAAGTAGTCCGGCAAGCTCAACATCGTACACAAGTGGGAGGATACACCAAGTAGTCCGGACACTGGGGAACAAAAGAAGTTTCCATCAGAAGTCAAAACAGTCAACGTGTTACACGTGATCAAGGGGAGAAACAAAGCGGCACTCCCAGAAAAATATGCCCAAGGGCCTATCACCGCGGAGTCCTGCCACTGGTCGTCTCAACCGATCACCAAGTATCCGGCGTGCAGGATGGGCTGCCCTGGTATTAGACCCAATAGTTGACGGATACTACTTTACACGAGTCATGATGGACAGTGGCAGCAGTTTAAACCTAATATACCAGGATATAATCCGCAAAATGGGGATAGACCCAACGAAAATTTGCCACAGCAACACTACCCTTAAAGGAGTAACGCCAGGCCCAGGGGCTCATTGCATGGGCTCCCTGCTACTAGAGGTTATATTCGGCTTCCTCGATAACTTCCGTAGCGAAAATTTAACGATCCACATTGCTCCGTTCCAAAGTGGCTATCAATCACTACTTGGACGCGAAGCTTTTGCTCTCTTTAATGCAATACTGCATTACGCTTCCCTTACGCTTAAGATGCTCGGTCCACATGGCATCATTACAGTGAATGGAAATATTAAGCGATCCCTGCGCGCCGAAGAGAGTGCGACTGCCTTGGCAGCCGCACAGTAAAAATGGCCTCACCAGCTAAAGCATTTGATACGTCGTCAAGACCACAGACACGGTTAGACGAGTCTGGCGCAGCTATATGTAACTCACACAGGTTTGATAAGCCACACCCCTATTAGAAATACAAGGGGCTCAACGCGCGCAGACAGGTGGCAATTTTTACTCATCTTGAATTATACATGGTTTCTTTAAACCTACCTTTTTGCACGACAACTTTTCACCTAAGTTTCTCTCTTTTACAGATGACCATCGTGCTACACCCGTCCAGGATACGGCACAATGGAGACACATGCGCAGACGTGCAGCAGGGACCCGCTCCAAGGATTCTTTTTAGATTAAGACCATGCGTAATCCTTTTTTACTGTCTCTTGTTGATACACATCCCTCGGGTTCTCAAATACAATTGAGAAGGATGCTGACGTCTTGGCATGTGGCCACGTCAGAATAAACACCCGTACCTGGACACAAGGGGCTTCTTACAAAGGGTACTATTTAGGCCCGGTTTATACCATCAAGACCGAATACCTTAGAGAGTGTTCGGCGTCGCGAGTTTGGCCTTATATGCATCAGCTCCGAATCATGTCTTTGGTCAAATGTTGGGTTTGCCCGGCTCCTATGTTTTGGTACCTTACGTTCCGCTCTATCGGCTAAGGTAGCACTAGGAGAACTACTGCGATTGTGCCCCGGGTCATCCGGATGAGCACCTCAGTAGAGAAAGCCGAAAACTGACTGTCATGATATAGCGTGAGACTGGTTAACCACTCGATGACCTATCGGAATGTTAGAATTCCTCCGCCTTAACGAAGGGCCGTTTCCCAGTCAGGCATGTATGCACCCCGAATTCGGGAGAGTGCGGAGCCAACAGCGGCTATATAGTAGCCCCACTGTCAAACTCCTATGGCTAAGTGAAAGTGTTAAAGCATTATAGTCCTGTTGCCTCGTTCGCTGCGCTATCACCTCCTTAATAGGACCAAGACGTTGGGTTAAGTGTGAACATGTGTCTTTTGTGAACACCTCCGCATTATATGCGTGGGGGCTGAAGCCGACGACTGCAATCTTTCAGGTTATACACATGTATACATAAACGGTCGCACAGGTGGCATCATATTACTTTCAGGAAAAAGTATAAACACAGCCTTAATAAATTTCATATAAAAATTTTGTTTACAATGGGAATACATGTCACTCAAACACAATATTCTTCGAGCATTGGGCCTCTATCAAACGAGCACCCTCGAGAACCTCTTCGAAATAGTGCTCGGCAGCCACTCGGCCTATGGCCGAACCTTGCGCCGCAACAGTGGTAGCATCCATCTCCGCCCAGTATGCTTTAACATGGGCAAGGGCCATCCGCGAGCCTTCTATGCACGCCGACCTCTTCATCGCATTGATGCACGGCACCGCACCAAGGAACTGCTGCACTAAGCTGAAATAGCTGTTCGGCTTCGGCTTTTCCGGCCATAGCTGATCCACGACAGACCTCATGGCGAGTCCGGACAACCTATTTAGTTCGGCCCATTCGGCTAGCTGATCAGTCAATGGAAGCGGATGCTCTGGAACGTTGAATTGCGACCAGAACAGCTTGTCCACTTCAAGATCTGTTTGACCTTGGAAGTATTTGGCCGCTCGGCAGTGCTCGCCGCCAAGTCCATATATGCGTCTGTCGAACTCCACAGCCGATCCAGAGGGGCATACCATGGATCTCCGAACTTCCTCCGTAGCATGAAGGGCTTCCCAGCAGCAATATCCCCGGCTTCACGCAGCTCCTCCTTCTTCGCTCTCATAGCAGAGCGGGTGTCTTTGTTTGCCATCGTGGCCTTTTCAAGGTCCGTTGCCTTCGCTCGGTTTTCTTTTTCAAGGAACTGGCAACGGTCAGCAATATCTTTTAACTTTACAGCCATCTTGGCCATCTTCTCTTTGCTCTCGCAATGCGCAGCCTTCTTGGCTTTCAACTCTTTGGCCGCCTTCAAAGCAGACGCATTACTAATCCTTGCTTGTTCTTTGGCTCGGGCAAGTTCCGCCCGCAGGGTTTCCACGGTGGCAGCTCCATCTGCAGTCACAACATATTAAAGATACAGGCATCATGCTCCTCTTACTATGTGGCATTCACCAGAAAATAACACTTACCCTGTGCCTCGTCAAGCCTCTTGTTAACAAGCTCGATGTCGGCATCCGCCGCATCCAGTTGCCGCTTCAGTTCGGCAAACTCATGAGTCCGGCTAGCCACCGAAGCCCCCACTACTTGCACATTAAAACGGTATGGTTATTGCCTGGGACTACGATCCTCTATTTGCCGCCATTCTCCGCGACAACTAGAGTCTCAGGGGCTACTATCTACACAGGGCACACCTAAAAATGTGCGGTACCATCACAAATATACATCATTTTACGTACCTCAAAGCCCGTCAGTAGACTCATAAAGGCATCATGCAACCCTCTTTCAACGGATGAGATCCTTTCCATCACCGTACCCATTAATGTACGGTGTTCTTCTGAGATGGCCGCTCGCTCCAACAGCTCTCTCAGTACGTCCGACCGCATACCAGACGGTGTCGGACTGTTCTGTTTGCTCTCTTCGAGAGCCGGATGCTGGGGACTTCGGGTGACTATAGGATTATCTTCTGGCCTCACCGGATCCGGAGAGGCCCTCTGTGAGGACACTTCAAGGTCACCCGCTTCTTGAGCAGAGGAGTCCGGGGGAGGCGTTTCGGTCTCCATCATCTCCGGAAGAAGATCCCCCGAAGACAAGCTCTGCTGAGAAGGGCTAAGATCCGAACTGCAAGATAAATACTTTGGTTATTTTCCTCAGAGGTAAGGTAATATATCTTCACTATTAAAGTACTTTTTAATTACTTACAGCTCGTTAGAGGGCTGATCCCCGCGCGGACTTTGTGCGGCAAGAGCATCCTCCAAGGCAGGACCCTCTGGTGGAGATTTCTTCTCCCGCTTGGAAACCTTGGTTTCCGGATCTTCAGAGGTAGTCCTCTTCCTTCCCCGGGGTGAGAGAATGTCCGATTCCTCCCCTCGGTTATCCTCCCTCACGGAGCCGCTCGTTCCCTCGGTCGGAATAGGTAGGAGTGGAGGACCGCTTTTGCCCTCATTATTCCCCCCTTTGTCTTCCTTTGAGGGCTCCGGGCAAGGTGCTAGCTCGAGCATCTTTTCCAGTACCAGATTTTCCAAACCCTCGGGAAGGGGGGCCGAACACCGAATCATCTTCGCCTTTGTTATCCAGTCCTGGTCAAAGAGCGATTTCTCAGAATAATGTCATGATAAATGAAAGACGGTGTGTTCGGCTAGAGGATAACTTACTTGGTCGGCGGTGCGGTTGCTGCTCAGGCCCATGTCCTAGGTAGTATCCAGACAGTCTATCTGGGGTCCAAAGAATGATCTATACATATCCTCGTGCGTCAGGCCGAGGAAATCCTGAATAGCGCGCGGTCCTTCTGGGTTGAGCTCCCACATACGAAGAGGCCGGCGTTTGCATGGCTGGATTCGTCGGACCAGCATGACTTGCATTACCATAATCAAACTGAAATCTCCTTCGAAGAGATTTTGAATGCGGCTTTGTAGTACAGGCACGTCCTTGGTGGGACCCCAGCTCAGCCCTCTACTAATCCATGACATCAGTTTGTGGTGGAGGGCCTGAGCGGAAAGCAGGGCCAGCCACCCACTTGGCACTTCTGGGAGCTGTGATGTAAAACCACTCCTGTTGCCATAATCCGGACACCTCTGGAATAGAACCCTTTGGCCATGGAGCTCCGGCAATCCTGCTTATTAATGCGCCTCCGCACGCTACATGCTTCCCCTCGACCATCTTCGGCTTCACGTCAAAGGTCTTGAGCCATAGGCCGAAGTGAGGGGTAATGCGGAGGAAGGCCTCACATACAACAATAAATGATGAGATGTGGAGAAAGGAGTCCGGGTCCAGATCGTGGAAATCTAGCCCGTAATAAAACATCAGCCCCCTAACGAAGGGATCCAGAGTGAGGCCTAGACCTCGGAGGAAGTGGGAGATGATGAACACGACGTCTTCGTTGGGTTCAGGAGTAGGGAGGACCTGCCCTCGAGCAGGCAGCCGATGCGAAACCTCGGCGGTCAGGTATCTGGCCTCCCTCAACTTCTTGATGTCTTCTTCCGTAACGGAGGAGGGAATCCACCGGCCTTGAAGGCTAGATCCGGACATGATTGAAGATCCGGAGCACCTGACTTGGGCTTTGGGTGTTAGAATTCGAGGCGGGGGAAGGATTCGATTGAGCACGGGAGGGAAAAAAATTAAAAGCCTTGTCCCTTTATAAAGAGGGTGAATATCAAGCGTCCTCTCCGTAGCCGTTTGGGACTTGCCTATAATCTAGGAGTCCTAGATATGGTTGGGTTACCCACGACCGTATTGATGAGAATCCCGTAATTAGGGGAGCATGATCTCTGCTTTGACAAGACGTGTCAAGAAACCTCCTCGCGTTATGTGTGAGGCTGGTTGAAGAAAAACGGTTTGAATAATTACTGGGCCATAGCATAATGTTGTGTTGCCGAAACGTGTCAGCAGATTAGATTTGTGGAAATATTATTCTCTCTACGGTGGTATGTGGAACTTATTTTGTAGGGTCAGACACTATCCTTGTATTCAAATCCTTCCGTGATGTATTCGGAGGAGGAACCCGCCTTGCAATGCCGAAGACAATACTGCGCGCCGGACTCATCGTCATTGAAGCCTGGTTCAGGGGATACTGAGGGAGTCCTGGATTAGGGGGTCTCTGGACAGCCGGACTATATTCTTTGGCCGGACTGTTGGACTATGAAGATACAAGATTGAAGACTTCGTCTCGTGTCCGAATGGGACTCTACTTGGCGTGGAAGGCAAGCTACGCAATACGGATATGTGTATCTCCACCTTTGTAACCGACCTTGTGTAACCCTAACCTCTCCGGTGTCTATATAAACCGGAAGATTTTAGTCTGTAGGACAACATACAATCATACCATAGGCTAGCTTCTAGGGTTTAGCCTCTCCGATCTCGTGGTAGATCTACTCTTGTACTACCCATATCATCAATATTAATCAAGCAGGACGTAGGGTTTTACCTCCATCAAGAGGGCCCGAACCTGGGTAAAACATTGTGTCCCCTGCCTCCTATTACCATCCGCCTTAGACGCACAGTTCGGGACCCCCTACCCGAGATCCACCGGTTTTGACACCGACACCCGCCCTCTAGCCTTTTAAAAATGTATACTTTTGTACAATAGTTGTATCGATGGATTGCGCCATGGAGCAAAACTTGAAATTAAAAAAGGTGGTACATATAGAGAGCGCTCGTCGCCAAATTATGCATATAGTACTATTAAAAAGGCTAGTCACAATAATGGTGTCCAGCACAACCCACCCCTCAAATAAAAATAAGAGGGTGCATGGATACGTTTTAGTCCCATGACTAAAAGTAGTGGGACTAAAACATGCTAGCCTCACCCATGCTTGGATCCAAATACTAAAAAGGCTAAAATCAAGCTAATGAGCATTTATTATCCTCCAAACCCTCCAATCCAGAACTCACCTGTGTTAAAGGAGAGGAGTTAAATGAGTAGAGAGAGGACTAATCCACATTTTAGTAGGGGTACCCCTGACTAAAAAAAATAGTCTCAAGACTAGTTTTAGCCCCTCTTTAGTCAAGGGTGCTTGGAACTTTAGCCTCTTAAAGAGACAATTTTTAGTCAGACTAAAAGAAGTCCCTTGGATCCAAGCACCCTCTAAGCATCCTGGAATTCTTTGACAAAACTAAGCACCCTGAAATTCTTTGACAACTAAACTGCTGTCTATATGATGTTGGCCATATATATTGTACGTATATAATGTGAAGAAACGAGTGGTAGTACTATACCAACTAAAAGATGAAATGTAAGAAATACTAGTATGTACGTACTGAAGAGTTAAAGTAACGAGAAGAAACATAACATAGTTCTACCAGGGGCTCAACACAACACACCCCTCAAATTAAATTAATCACACCTGAAATTAAACTTTGCAACTATTCCGGTAGACACTGCATTAGAACCACCATGAGCAACGACACTGCCACCTTACTCGGAGTCCTCGTCCACGTCCTCCACTTCGTCCTTGTCCCTCTTCCTCTTGGCCGATACTTCTTTGCTTGAATCGCACACTTGGCTGTTGCTCTTCATCAACCCTTGTAGATATTGAAGCAAAGGTAGCCATCCACTGCAGCATAGTGGATGTGGTCTATATCTAGTACATTCCGCTGCCATGCATGATGATGAAACGTGTATGGAGGTTTCTCCAGTTTACCGTACGAAGGATGAACCATGGCTCCTTCCAGGGTCAGCAGCTGACGAGAGGACACCAGCCGATTCTTCTGGAGGTCGAAGGGGTTGCCTACAACGAGTCTTATCCGACGCAGGACATCCCTGTCGTTCTTAAAGTCTACAGCAATGAATTTCATTGTTTTGTCCTTGCGGAAGTTCTTAAAATCCTGGCACTCAACGTCGGCATGGCATATGTGATAGACCAAGCAAACGTTATGGATTTGGGACGCCATGGATTTAGGAGGAGGGTTAGGATTAGCAGAACTGCCATAATGTGAATGGACGGGACGACTAGGAGCGAACCATCATAGTATTGAAGGACGTGCAGGGACGAGTAGGAGCGAACTGCCAGCGTGCGAACGGCAGGGTAGTGGCTTTCCATTCTCCCATGATACGGGCTTCCGAGAGTCCTTGGATCTGAGATCGAACGGTTGCATGGCGTGATTCTAGACCTATGGGTGAATATCCTATCCTGGAGGGTTATTCTACAAATTTTCAGTAACTTAGCATGCGACCATTTGATATCAGATCCAAGGGCTGCGAGCAGCCCGTATCATGGTCGCGCCTACCACGACCGTCGCGTCGCTCGCGCCCTTGGAGATTTAACACGGTGCGTTGGGCTATCTGATGTTGGCATGTCATACATAGTCATCACTTAGTCACTCATACTACAACAAGGTTGGCTATAAGTGTATTTTTTTACTCCTCTCTATCTCTTTCTTCGTACTCCCTCCGTCCCATAATATAAGAATGTTTTTGACACTAGTGTAGTGCCAAAAACGTTATTATATTATGGGACACAGGGAGTACTAGTATTTATTGCATTTGCCAAGGAGTGACCTCTTCCAATGAAATGGTGTTGCTAAGTTTGCTTTATTTAATTAGCGATAGACTCAAAATTGTATTTTCACATAGGTACACGTGCTTAGCACCATTTCTTCCTTGGGTCACCAAACTAGTCTCTCTCTTCTTGATTAACTTGCCACATCAGACATTATGCCTATGTGGAAAGCTTAAGCACCTGTAGTAGCAAGCAAAAGTAAGTACAGTAGTGCGCTTTACATGGCATTTTTGCATATGTGGAGGAAAGAGAGGCAAGGAAAAAGTGGAGAAGTGGGCTCTCATGCAAGAGCCAGCATCTACTACATGGTGGAGCATTGGGAGAGGCACCTGTATGGAGGTGGTCAGGAATCAGGAGACTCACGCCGGTCGTAGCGCCGCAGTTAAAATGATAATGGCAAGTCAAATCATGGGGCCCCACCTGTCCAGCAGTAACTCGCTGTCAAATCACACAGCCCTACATTTGCAGCAGCCTACTCCCTTGTCTTCTCGCGTCTCTGTCGAACCGACTAGGCAGAACTGCCCTGCCGCCTACCGCTCAGGAAAAGCCCCGCCCTCGACTTTTAAATAGTATACAGTATACTAATTTTGTATCCATGGATTGCGCCCGCGCCATGGAGCAAAGCGTCTAGAAAACGGAGGAGAGACAGTGGTGTTGCAATAGAGAATAGGGAGAGGCGAGACGGTGGTTTTGGAATGGAGATGATGGGGAGGAGAGGAGGTGGTTTTGCAATGGAGAAGATCAGAAGAGGAAGAGGTGTGACGGTGGTTTTGGAATGGAGATGATGGAGAGGAGAGGAGGTGGTTTTGCAATGGAGAAGAGGGAGAGGAGCGTGCGGCGGCGATTTAGGATTGGACGAGAGGGTCGGCGCGCTGTGACTGGATCAAAATCAAAATCAATTTACCCTTCAATTAAGAAAGCAGCCCCACATTAACTAGTCTCCCTTTTATTCTGGGTCATAATTGACCATGATTTTCGCACATAAAATATATGTTATACGTTGCAAAAATAATATAATTTGAATGTACATTCCGATACGAACCAAACGATTCAATTTTTGGTGACATGCAGTCACATTTTTCTTGTCAAATACAGTACGTGGTCAAACTTTGACCCAAAATACGCAAAACAACAAAAAAAAAACTTCCAAGACCAGCGCCCTCTTCTGCTCTTCTCCTCTTAAACCACCGCCGCTCCTCTCCTATTCCAATCTAAATGCAGCGCCGATCCTCTCCTCTTCCATTTCAAAACCACCGCCCCTCCTCTCCTATTCTAGTCCAAAACCAGCGTCGCTCCTCTCCCGTTCTAATCCAAAACCAGCGCTGCTCCTCTCCTCTTCCATTCAAAACCCACCGCCGGCGAGTGAAGGTGCTGTGGAGAAGTAGATCGATGGAGGAGTACAACCGATATGTGAGGATCGCAGACGGCGACCCTGTGAAGCTAGCTAGGATGTTGGAGACACAGTCTTGGTTTGACAACAAGGACCAACTAGCGGTGACGGCGACATCCATGGCCAAATATTGCAACACAGCGAAAAGGCGGCGATACTCCCGGAGGGAGTCGCGTCGGAGTACATAGAGTTGCTCCTCTGGGCCATGGAGGAAACAGATTCACCGAATCCGATCGTGAGGGAGCGGTGGTGGGAGTATCGATCCCAGATGGAGCATCCACCAGAGATTGAAGGATCAAGTATCTACAGGGTGCCGTTTGTGAGGGTGTCCTGCCAGATTGAGCCGGTGGAGTCTTCGTCGATCGAAACTAACTGCAAGAGGAGAAAAGCAGTTGGCCAGACGACGCTTCCCCGCCATCGTCTCCCTCGCCGTTCACATCGTCTCACGGGGCGGCTGTCTGTCGCCGAGGAATAGGAGGGGGCTGCCCCCCTAGCCCAATAGTCGGGCGGGTTGTGAATTGTCAGGAGGAGCTTAGGGTTGTCAGTATTTGCAGGTTGTGAATTGTGGTTTGTGTTGTGTATTTTGAGAGTACTTTCAGCTATGAATGTCTTTTGAATTTCAGATTTGCAGTATTGAGCATATGAAGTATTTTATGAATTCTAGAGATCTATTTTTAGCACATAAAAAAATGTAGTTTCATAGGAGTATAAAAGTGCAGACAATGTGATTCTTAGAGAAGAAACTGCAAGTTTCAGTTTCAGATAAGAAACTGCAAGTTCAGTTTTAGATAAGAAACTGCAACTTTCAGAGGCAGAGCATTTATTTTAACATGACCTTTTCAAATAGGGTTAACATCATGTTGGAAGTTTTATTCATGGTCGAAAATGGAACTACCAGCTAGTTAACATCATGCTGATCAACATTCATGCATAGCACATCTTCATATGATGCACAGTCAAAATGCCGACACAATGTCGAGTGTGCGAAACACAAAGAAAACGAGGGACGAAGTTTTGGCAAGTGTTGGACATGGTTTTGGGCTGCCCCGTCTAGACTTTCATTTTTAACATGCGCAGCCCACGACCTCAGATGGGAGGTCCATAGGTTTGTTTGTATTTTCTTAGGGCCGTCATGTATCGACCGGCCTATGGACCTTCCATCCGAGGTTTTATTTTTGGCAGCCCAATTTATGTATTTTTTTGAAGAAAACGCAGAGGTCTATTCTATTTTTCTATATAAGAATAGGAACGCTAGGTCCAACTTATGTATCCCTTCTAACTATATTATATACATTTAAATTATTTTATATGTTGACTGTTTAGTTCACATAATTGGCAAATAGAGGAACGCTCTCGCGATCCCCTTCGCCCCCGCCACCACCTCCACCCTCACCGCCGCCCCCGCCACTACCTCCACCCTCGCCGCCGCCATAGATCTCGCCACCACCCGCCTCCTCCTGACTCTGGGCGCGCCTGCCCCCCTCAGCAAGTCCGCTCGCGTGCCCCATGGAGTCGCCGGCCAGATCCACGAGGGAATGGCTAGAAGACAGGCAGATGTACAAGATGCATCTCCCACATGTCTACAAAGCCTTCCCGCGGATGCTCCAGTCGCTCAACTCCGTCGCACCGGCGGTCCTGCAGGAGTCTCGAGGGAGGAGATGGAGGGAACGGGCGATGCGGATCCGCGACGACGCTCTCTCCTGGACCCAGTGCACGCGTGAATGGAGGGAAGCAGAGGAGGAAGCTGCGAGGGAGGAAGCCGAGGAGGGACCGAATCCGTTCTCTCACTCACGCAGGTATGCTCGGATCTGCAAGGATCATGTGTTTTGGGAGCTGCTGAATCTAGCTCTGTGGATCTACTTTAAAGGAGAAGCACAGGATGCCCCACCCCAGGGAGCCGCCGACTGCGTTCGTTCGATGGGCGAAAGGAGAAGTGAATTTAGGAGATCCATGCCATGCTGCAAGATGGGAATGCTTGACTGGACTCATGCCCACCAGCACGCCACCTGAGCCGGAGCAGGTGGATCCCCTACCTTACCTCTCCCCCAAACCTGCAGAAGATTGAAATTAGGCTTGCAATCTGCTTCAATTGAGCTATCTGGTGGTTATTTCTGCTTCCCGAGAGACAACATCTGGCTGGAGGATGAGAAGGAACCAGGAACTCCAATGAATTTCCCATATCACAATGGGGGGGGAGCGCCAGTTGGGCAGTGGTACGGCCCACCTCCACCCCAAATGGGGGCACAATCTGGGCAGGCTCCTATAATTGCCCAAGATCAATCTGCTGGTGGTTCTGACTCTCAGATCAGTGGGAAATCTCAAGGCAAGAATCAGCAAAAGAAGAGACAGGACATCTAGAAACCCCTCCTGCCCCTGCTTCGGGCCTTATGGCATACTCTGAGGTGATCTGCTACAACAGTGGGAAACCAGGGCATCATTTGGATAAATGTGTCAAGCTCAAGAGTTGTTTTATCTGCAAAATGGTTACCCATAAAGTTGAGAATTGCCCTGTTAGAAGGAAAACCCACAGTTCTGCTAGATATGTTGGAAGTGCTGCTCCAGGATTAGGGTTCTACCACATAGACCCACCTGATGAAAATGCTCAGTATCATGGTTCCCTGAAGAATGTGGGGATTGTTCTGGTAGAAGCTGGTGAGGTGACCAAGCAGGAACTTGCCACTGAGTTTGCAGACATTTACAAAACCAACTGGCCCTGGCCAATCAATGCCCTAGATGAGTGGACATTCTTGGTCAAATTCGCTCCTGAAATAGATGTAGTTCAAGTTGCTGGATAACCCTGTTTTGGTCTCAAATAAGACAATGTTGTAGTCAATGTTGAAGTCTGGAAAGGCAGGATTGAGGCTGAAGAGGACCTCCAGGAAACTTGGATCAAGATCAGGAAACTGAACCCCCAAGTGGTGTGACCGGACTATGTTGGATCAAATCACTTCCACTCTGGGGGTCTTACTAGATGTGGATTGGCAGCATAATTTCAAGTCATTCTATGAAACTGCTAGGGTCAAAATCTTATGTAATGATCCCTCCAAAATTCCCGCTGAAAGGCTTCTTGGAGTTGGGAACAAAATCTACAGGCTACTCATTGAGGTGGAGTCCTTAACCCCCACTGAAACTGGCACCTCCACCAACCTCTCTCCTGGTACATATGTCTCTACAGCTGAAACTGGTGCCAATCTTACTGAAGATGCTAAATCCAACAGGAGTTCTAGATCTGAATCAGATAAAGGTCCTGCTGCCAATTCTGGGGCCCCTAACATCAGACGACAGTCTTTTGGCCACAATCAGATGCTTGGAGAAACTACACCCACTTCAGTCCTCAAGACACACCTCCCGGATTCTCCATACACTCCTCAACTCAGCATCCAGGAAAAGATCTTGAATTCTGTGCTTGATGAAACTAATGGATTCAACCTCCTCAGGGAAATGGAGCTCTTGGAAGATGATGATCTGATGTAATTAGAAGGTTCTGTAGACCTACAAGAGGATCAAGAGGCACTGGTTGAAACAACTGAACTCCCAAACAATTTGGACTCAAAATACAACTCTGACTTCCCTGCCCTTCCTAAGGAGAAAAACCTTCCCAAATGGGGTCTTGTTCAAGCCACCAGAACCAGTGCCAGGGTAGCTGGTGACAAGAGAACCATTATTGAAAAGGCTCAATAGCTCAAAGAGGTTCAGAACCTGGAAGTGCAAAAACCCCAGGGTATGAAACACACTTCCTTCTCCAACTTTAATGATCCTTCCTTCAATGCCATTGCTGCTAAGATTGGTGTAGATGTTACTTCTCTTAATGATGGCATTGAATGCTCTTCCTTTATCTACCCTCACCAAAACAAATCTGAAGGCTCTATTTGTGAGAATTTTTCTCTAGATGGTAGTTCTAGTTTAGACTGCATTGACCCCCCTACTGAGCCAAGTGAGGGTCTCTGGTCTCTTATTTGTAGACATAAACGGGGCAAGCACCCTAGGAACAACATTTCTCCATGAATGCTCTGTTCTGGAATATTAGAGGTATTGCTGCTCCTGGTAGGAAATCCCTTATTATTGACATCATTAACGAAACCCATCCTACCATCCTTGGGTTCCAGGAAACTAATAAAGAGGATTTTTCCTCTTCTTTTCTTAAATATCTCATTAGCAACAGAGATATTGACTGTCATGTTCTTCCATCCAAAGGATCTGCTGGAGGCATCCTAATGGGAATGGATTTAAGCATTTTTGAGGCTGTTGATTGGTCACACCTAGACTTTTCTTTTAGTTGTTTAGTTAATTTGAAAACTACTAGTCAAACCTTTAGGATTATCACTGTTTATAGCTCTCCTTATGAGGAAGGCAAAGAAGCTTTTATTTCTGAACTTCATACCTTATTTCTAGATACTCACATTCCCACCGTGATTGGAGGGGATTTTAATTTAGTAAGGAATGCTGCAGATAAAAGCAATGGTTCCATTAATTATAAATGGAGTGACTGCTTCAATGCCTGGATTGAGATCTGGAGCTTGCTTGAAATTAAACTTTCTTCTAGGAAATTTACCTGGGCCAATAATCAAGTAGACTTACTTGATTATGTCCACCATTGACAGAATTTTTTGTGACACAGAATTAGATAGTTTCTTTCCCCTTTCTAGTTGTAGAGCTCTGCCCAGATGTGGTAGTGACCACACTCCTTTGCTCTGGGACTCTAGTCTTAACCAAACTCCAAAGAGCAATAGTTTTAAATTTGAAAAGTGGTGGTTTCTTAGATAAGATTTTACTGAGCTAGTCAGGAAAATCTGGAATGAGCCTATTGGGAGCAGCTGCCCCTAGAAAATTGGCATATCAAAATCAGGAGATTTAGAAGACCTACCAAAGGGTGGAACTCCAATGAGGAAGCTAATCTTAGAAGATACAAAAGGCTTCTCCTTGAGTTTGATTCTCTAGATATTAAGGCAGAAACAACTGACCTCTCTAAGGCTGAGACTAATAGATTAAACTTTCTGTTGGAAATATGCCCTAGAGGCAATAATAAATTGGTTATTATTATATTTCCTTGTTCATGATAATCGTTTATTATCCATGCTAGAATTGTATTGATAGGAAACTCAGATACATGTGTGGATACATAGACAACACCATGTCCCTAGTAAGCCTCTAGTTGACTAGCTCGTTGATCAATAGATGGTCATGGTTTCCTGACCATGGACATTGGATGTCGTTGATAACGGGATCACATCATTGGGAGAATGATGTGATGGACAAGACCCAATCCTAAGCATAGCACTAGACCGTGTAGTTCGTATGCTAAAGCTTTTCTAATGTCGAGTATCATTTACTTAGACCATGAGATTGTGCAACTCCCGGATACCGTAGGAGTGCTTTGGGTGTGCCAACGTCACAACGTAACTGGGTGGCTATAAAGGTACACTACGGGTATCTCCGAAAGTGTCTGTTGGGTTGGCACGAATCGAGACTGGGATTTGTCACTCCGTGTGACGGAGAGGTATCTCTGGGCCCACTCGGTAGGACATCATCATAATGTGCACAACGTGATCAAGGAGTTGATCACGGGATGATGTGTTACGGAACGAGTAAAGAGACTTGCCGGTAATGAGATTGAACAAGGTATCGGGATACCGACGATCGAATCTCGGGCAAGTATCGTACCGATAGACAAAGGGAATTGTATACGGGATTGATTAAGTCCATGACATCGTGGTTCATCCGATGAGATCATCGTGGAACATGTGGGAGCCAACATGGGTATCCAGATCCCGCTGTTGGTTATTGTCCGGAGAACGTCTCGGTCATGTCTGCATGTCTCCCGAACCCGTATGGTCTACACACTTAAGGTTCGATGACGCTAGGGTTATAAAGGAAGTTAGTATGTGGTTACCGAATGTTGTTCGGAGTCTCGGATGAGATTCCAGACGTCACGAGGAGTTCCTGAATAGTCCGGAGGTAAAGATTTATATATGGGAAGTCCTGTTTTGGTCACCGGAAAAGTTTCGGGGTTTATCGGTAACGTACCGGGACCATCGGGAGGGTCCCGGGGGTCCACCAAGTGGGGCCACCAACCCCGGAGGCTTGCGTGGGCTAAGTGTGGGAGGGGACCAGCCCCAGGTGGGCCGGTGCGCCCCCCACAAGGGCCCAAGGCACATGGGAGAGTTGGAGGGGGCAAACCCTAGGTCCAGATGGGCCTTAAGGCCCACCCTAGGGGGCGCCTCCCCTCTCCCCCTCTTGGCCGCCCCCCCTTTCCCATCTAGGGCTGCCGCCCCTCCTAGGGGTGGGAACCCTAGAGGGGGCGCACCCTCCTCCCTCTCCCCTATATATAGTGAGGCCTAGGGCTGCCCATAACACGTGATCTGATCTCTGCTTGTTGGTGTAGCCCTCCCTCTCTTTCTCCTCATATCTCGCGGTGCTTGGCGAAGCCCTGCAGGATTGCCACGCTCCACCACCACCACCACGCCGTTGTGCTGCTGCTGGATGGAGTCTTCCTCAACCTCTCCCTCTCTCCTTGCTGGATCAAGGCGTGGGAGACGTCATCGGGCTGTACGTGTGTTGAACGCGGAGGTGCCGTCCGTTCGGTACTAGGATCATCAGTGATTTGGATCATGACGAGTATGACTCCATCAACCCCGTTCACTTGAACGCTTCCGCTTAGCGATCTACAAGGGTATGTAGATGCACTCTCCTTCCCCTCATTGCTAGTCTCTCCATAGATAGATCTTGGTGACACGTAGGAAAATTTTGAATTTCTGCTACGTTCCCCAACAGTGGCATCATGAGCCAGGTCTATTGCGTAGATTCTATGCACGAGTAGAACACAAAGTAGTTGTGGGCGTTGATTTTGTTCAATATGCTTACCGTTACTAGTCCAATCTTGATTCGGCGGCATTGTGGGATGAAGCGGCCCAGACTAACCTTACACGTACGCTTACGTGAGACCGGTTCCACCGACAAACATGCACTAGTTGCATAAGGTGGCTGGCGGGTGTCTGTCTCTCCCACTTTAGTCGGATCGGATTCGATGAACAGGGTCCTTATGAAGGGTAAATAGCAATTGGCATATCATGTTGTGGTTTTGCGTAGGTAAGAAACGTTCTTGCTAGAAACCCATAGCAGCCACGTAAAATATGCAAACAACAATTAGAGGACGTCTAACTTGTTTTTGCAGGGTATGCCATGTGATGTGATATGGCCAAAAGGATGTGATGAATGATATATGTGGTGTATGAGATTGATCATGTTCTTGTAATAGGAATCACGACTTGCATGTCGATGAGTATGACAACCGGCAGGAGCCATAGGAGTTGTCTTAATTTATGACCTGCGTGTCAACATAAACGTCATGTAATTACTTTACTTTATTGCTAACCGTTAGCTGTAGTAGTAGAAGTAATAGTTGGCAAGACAACTTCATGAAGACACGATGATGGAGATCATGGTGTCATGCCGGTGACGATGATGATCATGGAGCCCCGAAGATGGAGATCAAAAGGAGCACTATGATATTGGCCATATCATGTCACTATTTGATTGCATGTGATGTTTATCATGTTTATACATCTTATTTGCTTAGAACGATGGTAGTAAATAAGATGATCCCTCATTAAAATTTCACGAAAGTGTTCCCCCTAACTGTGCATCGTTGCGACAGTTCGTTGTTTCAAAGCACCACGTGATGATCGGGTGTTTGATCCTAACGTTCACATACAATGGGTGTAAGACAGATTTACACACGCGAAACACTTAGGTTGACTTGACGAGCCTAGCATGTGTACAGACATGGCCTCAGAACACAGAAGACCGAAAGGTCGAGCATGAGTCGTATGGTAGATACGATCCACATGAAGATGTTCACCGATGTTGACTAGTCCGTCTCACGTGATGATCGGACACGGCCTAGTTGACTCGGATCATGTAATCACTTAGATGACTAGAGGGATGTCTATCTGAGTGGGAGTTCATAAGATGAACTTAATTATCCTGAACATAGTCAAAAGGATTTTGCAAATTATGTCATAGCTCGCGCTTCAGTTCTACTGTTTAGATATGTTCCTAGAGAAAATTTAGTTGAAAGTTGATAGTAGCAATTATGCGGACTAGGTCCGTAAACTGAGGATTGTCCTCATTGCTTCATAGAAGGCTTATGTCCTTAATGCACCGCTTAGTGTGCTGAACCTCGAACGTGGTCTGTGGATGTTGCAAACATCTGACATACACGTTTTGATAACTACATGATAGTTCAGTTAAACGGTTTAGAGTTGAGGCACCGAAGATGTTTTGAAACATCGCGAAACATATGAGATGTTTCGAGGGCTGAAATTGGGATTTCAGGCTCGTGCCCACGTCAAGAGGTATAAGACCTCCGACGATTTTCTTAACCTACAAACTAAGGGAGAAAAGCTCAATTGTTGAGCTTGTGCTCAGATTGTCTGAGTACAACAATCATTTGAATCAAGTGGGAGTTGATCTTCCAGATGAGATAGTGATGTTTCTCCGAAGTCATTAGCACCAAGCTGCTAGAGCTTCATGATGAACTATAATGTATCAGGGACATATATGATGATCCTTGAGATATTCGCGATGTTTGACACCACAAAAGTAGAAATCAAGAAGGAGCATCAATTGTTGGTGAAACCACTAGTTTCAAGAAGGGCAGGGGCACGAAGGGATACTTCATGAAACGGCAATTCAGCTACTGCTCTAGTGAAGAAACCCAAGGTTGAACCCGAACCCGAGACTAAGTGCTTCTGTAATAAGGGGAACAACCACTGGAGCAGAATTACCCTAGATACTTGGTAGATAAGAAGGCTGGCAAGGTCGATAGAAGTATATTGGATGTACATTGTGTTAATGTGTACTTTACTAGTACTCCTAGTAGCACCAGGGTATTAGATACCGGTTCGGTTGCTAAGTGTTAGTAACTCGAAATAAAAGCTACGGAATAAACGGAGACTAGCTAAAGGTGAGCTGACAATATGTGTTGGAAGTGTTTCCAATGTTGATATGATCAAGCATCGCACGCTCCCTCTACCATCAAGATTGGTGTTAAACCTAAATAATTGTTATTTGGTGTTTGCGTTGAGCATAGACGTGATTGGATTATGTCTATCACAATACGGTTATTCATTTAAGGAGAATAATGGTTACTCTGTTTATTTGAATAATACCTTCAATGGTCTTGCACCTAAAATGAATGGTTTACTGAATCTCGATCGTAGTGATACACATGTTCATGCCAAAAGATAGTAATGATAGTACCACCTACTTGTGGCACTGCCACGTAAGTCATATCGGTATAAAACGCATGAAGAAGCTCCATGTTGATGGATCTTTGGGCTCACTCGTTTTTGAAAAGTTTGAGACATGCAAACCATGTCTATTGGTGTATATGCATGAAGAAACTCCATGCAAATGGACCGTTTGGACTCACTTGATTTTTGAATCACTTGAGACATGCCAATCATACCACATGGGCAAGATGACTGAAAGTCTCGTTTTCAGTAAAATGGAAAGCAACTAGTTGGAAGTAATACATTTTGATGTGTGCAGTCCAATGAGTGCTGAGGCATGTAGTGGATATCATTATGTTCTTACTTCACAGTTGATTTGAGTAGATGTTGAGTATATTTACTTGATGAATCACGAGTCTGAATTATTGAAAGGTTCAAGTAATTTCAGGGTGAAGTTGAAAGATCGTCGTGACAAGAGGATAAAATATCTATGATATGATCATAGAGACGAATATTTGAATTGCGAGTTTGGCACAGAATTAAGTAATTGCTGAAATTGTTTCACAACTAATACAGTCTGGAACACCATAGTGTGATGGTGTGTCCGAACATCATAATCGCACCCTATTGGATATTATGCATACCATGATGACTCTTATCGAATTACCACGATAGTTTATGCGTTAGGCATTAGAGACAACCACATTCACTTTAAATAGGGCACCACGTAATTCCGACGAGATGACACCGTATGAACTATGGTTTAGAGAAACCTAAGCTGTCATTTCTTAAAAGTTTGGGGCTGCGACGCTTATGTGAAAAAGGTTTCAGGCCGATAAGCTCGAACCCAAAGCGGATAAATGCATCTTCATAGGACACCCAAAACAGTTGGGTATACCTCCTGTCTCAGTTTCGAAAGCAATAAGGGATTGTTTCTAGAATCGGGTCCTTTCTCGAGGAAAGGTTTCCCTCGAAAGAATTGAGTGGGAGGATGGTGGAGACTTGATGAGGTTATTGAACCGTCACTTCAACTAGTGTGTGGCAGGGCACATGAAGTTATTCCTGTGGCAACTACACCAATTGAAGTGGAAGCTTATGATAGTGATCATGAAACTTCAGATCAAGTCACTATCAAACCTCGTGGGATGACAAGAATGCGTACTACATCAGAGTGGTACGTAATCCTGTCTTGGAAGTCATGTTGCTAGACAACAATGAACCTACGAGCTATGGAGAAGCAATGGTGGGCCTGGATTCTGATAAATGGCTCGAGGCCATATAATCCGAGAGAGGATCCATATATGAAAACAAAGTGTAGTCTTTGGAAGAACTACTTGATGGTCGTAAGGCTGTTAGGTACATATGGATTTTAAAAGGAAGACGGACAATGATGGTAAATGTCACCATTAAGAAAGCTCGACTTGTCGTTAAGATGTTTTCCGACAAGTTCAAGGAGTTGACTACGATGAGACTTTCTCACTCGTAGCGATGCTAAGAGTCTGTTGGAATTATATTAGCAATTACTGCATCATTTATGAAATCTTGCAGATAGGATGTCAGAACATTGTTTCCTCGACGATTTTTTGAGGAAAGGTTGTATGTGATACAACCGGAAGGTTTTGTCAATCCTAAAAGATGCTAATAAGTATGCAAAGCTCCAGCAATCCTTCTAAGGACTGGAGTAAGCATCTCGGAGTTGGAATGTATGCTTTGATGAGATGATCAAAGATTTTGGTTTATACAAAGTTTATGAGAAACTTGTATTTCCAAAGAAGTGAGTGGGAGCACTATAGAATTTCTGATGAGTATATGTTGTTGACATATTATGGATCAGAAATGATGTAGAATTTCTGGAAAGCATATAGGGTTATTTGGAAAGTGTTTTTCAATGGAAAGCCTGGATTAAGCTACTTGAACATTGAGCATCAATATCTATAAGGATAGATCAAAACGCTTAATGGTACTTTCAAATGAGCACATACCTTGACATGATCTTGAAGGTGTTCAAGATGGATCAGTCAAAGGAGTTCTTGCCTGAGTGGTAAGGTATGAAGTTAAGACTTAAAGCTCGACCATGGCAGAATAGGGAGAAAGGACGAAGGTCGTCCCCTATGCTTAAGACGTAGGCTCTACAGTATGCTATGCTGTGTACCGCACCTGAAGTGTGCCTTGCCATGAGTCAGTCAAGGGGTACAAGAGTGATCCAAGAATGGATCACAGGACAGCGGTCAAAGTTATCCTTAGTAACTAGTGTACTAAGGAATTTTCTCGATTATGGAGGTGGTAAAAGAGTTCGTCGTAAAGGGTTACGCCGATGCAAATTTTGACACTAATCCAGATTATTCTGAGTAGTAAACTGGATTCGTATAGTAGAACAGTTATTTGGAATAGCTCCAAATAGAACGTGGTAGCTGCATCTAGGAGATGACATAGAGATTTGTAAAGCACACACACATCTGATAGGTTCAGACCCGTTGACTATAACCTCTCTCACAAGCATAACATGATCAAACCCAGAACTCATCGAGTGTTGATCACATGGTAAATGTGAACTAGATTATTGACTCTAGTAAATCTTTGGGTGTTAGTCACATGGGGATGTGACCTTGAGTGTTAATCACATATCGATGTGAACTAGATTATTGAATCTAGTGCAAGTGGGAGACTGTTGGAAATATGCCCTAGAGGCAATAATAAATTGGTTATTATTATATTTCCATGTTCATGATAATCGTTTATTATCCATGCTAGAATTGTATTGATAGGAAACTCAGATACATGTGTGGATACATAGACAACACCATGTCCCTAGTAAGCCTCTAGTTGAGTAGCTCGTTGATCAATAGATGGTCACGGTTTCTTGACCATGGACATTGGATGTCGTTGATAACGGGATCACATCATTGGGAGAATGATGTGATGGACAAGACCCAATCCTAAGCATAGCACTAGATCGTGTAGTTCGTATGCTAAAGCTTTTCTAATGTCGAGTATCATTTCCTTAGACCATGAGATTGTGCAACTCCGGATAACGTAGGAGTGCTTTGGGTGTGCCAAACGTCAGAACGTAACTGGGTGGCTATAAAGGTACACTACGGGTATCTCCGAAAGTGTCTGTTGGGTTGGCACGAATCGAGACTGGGATTTGTCACTCCGTGTGACGGAGAGGTATCTCTGGGCCCACTCGGTAGGACATCATCATAATGTGCACAACGTGATCAAGGAGTTGATCACGGGATGATGTGTTACGGAACGAGTAAAGAGACTTGCCGGTAACGAGATTGAACAAGGTATCGGGATACCGACGATCGAATCTCGGGCAAGTATCGTACCGATAGGCAAAGGGAATTGTATACGGGATTGATTAAGTCCATGACATCGTGGTTCATCTGATGAGATCATCGTGGATCATGTGGGAGCCAACATGGGTATCCAAATCCAGCTGTTGGTTATTGTCCGGAGAACGTCTCGGTCATGTCTGCATGTCTCCCGAACCCGTAGGGTCTACACACTTAAGGTTCGATGACGCTAGGGTTATAAAGGAAGTTAGTATGTGGTTACCGAATGTTGTTCGGAGTCCCAGATGAGATCCCGGACGTCACGAGGAGTTCGGAATAGTCCGGAGGTAAAGATTTATATATGGGAAGTCCTGTTTTGGTCACCGGAAAAGTTTCGGGGTTTATCGGTAACGTACCGGGACCATCGGGGGGGTCCCGGGGGTCCACCAAGTGGGGCCACCAACCCCGGAGGCTTGCGTGGGCTAAGTGTGGGAGGGGACCAGCCCCAGGTGGGCTGGTGCGCCCCCCCACAAGGGCCCAAGGCACATGGGAGAGTGGGAGGGGCAAACCCTAGGTCCAGATGGGCCTTAAGGCCCACCCTAGGGGGCGCCTCCCCTCTCCCCCTCTTGGCCGGTCCCCCTTTCCCATCTAGGGCTGCCGCCCCTCCTAGGGGTGGGAACCCTAGAGGGGGCGCACCCTCCTCCCTCTCCCCTATATATAGTGAGGCCTAGGGCTGCCCATAACACGTGATCTGATCTCTGCTTGTTGGTGCAGGCCTCCCTCTCTTTCTCCTCATATCTCGCGGTGCTTGGCGAAGTCCTGCAGGATTGCCACGCTCCTCCACCACCACCACGCCGTTGTGCTGCTGCTGGATGGAGTCTTCCTCAACCTCTCCCTCTCTCCTTGCTGGATCAAGGCGTGGGAGACGTCATCGGGCTGTACGTGTGTTGAACGCGGAGGTGCCGTCCGTTCGGTACTAGGATCATCAGTGATTTGGATCACGACGAGTACGACTCCATCAACCCCATTCACTTGAACGCTTCCGCTTAGCGATCTACAAGGGTATGTAGATGCACTCTCCTTCCCCTCGTTGCTAGTCTCTCCATAGATAGGTCTTGGTGACACGTAGGAAAATTTTGAATTTCTGCTACGTTCCCCAACACTTTCTCCATGGAGAGCTCAAGAAAATTTGGCTTCAAAAAGAAATCAAAGCCAAACAAAGGTTTAGAGAGGAACATTAAGGAGGGTGATAGAAATACTGCTTACTTCCATGTAGTAGCTAACCAGAGGAGGAGGAAAACCCTCATTCACTCCCTTGATGGCCCTAATGGCCCTGTTACTGAGGTAGATGAGATGCTGAAAGTGGCTAGTGACATCTACAAAGACCTGTTTAAGAAAGAAAACCCTTATGGGTTCTCTCTACAATTTTTTTCTCTACTTCTGAAAAAGTCTCTCCTGCTAAAAATGAGCTGCTAGAAGCCCCTTTTTCAGAGACAGAGGTGAAGGAAGCCATTTTTAGCTCTTATCCTGATGGGGCTCCTGGTCCTGATGGGATTCCCTTCTTGTTTTACCAGCATTTTTGGGACTTGGTGAAAAATGATCTCTTGGATCTTTTCCAAGCCTTTCATAGAGGAGAGTTGGACATATACATGCTCAACTTTGCTATGCTCTCTCTTATTCCTAAAGAGCCTGACGCCACCTCTATGAAGAAATTCAGGCCTATCAGCCTAATTAACTGTAGTTTTAAGATTTTCTCTGAAGTCCTCACCACTAGGCTCTCTAAAGTCCTGCAGAGGTTGATTGCTAGCAATCAATCTGCATTTCTAAAAGGGAGATACATTGAGAGTGTTGTTACTGCTCATGAAGTTCTTCATTCAGTCCACTCAGGAGGTGATAAAGGACTTGTCCTTAAATTGGATTATGAGAAAGCCTTCGATAGAGTTGACCTTGATTTCCTTATGAAACTCCTGGAGCTTAGAGGTTTTGGGGGTAAATGGACTAGTTGGATCCAGCAACTTACTCATGGGGGTCTGTTGGGGTCAAGTTAAATAACTGTGAAAGTGATTTTTTCCTTGCTGGTAAAGGCCTTAGGCAAGGTGACCCCATCTCCCCGCTTTTGTTTAATTTTGTAGTGGACGTTCTTACTAAAATGCTGAGCAAAGCTGATGATCATAGTCTGATTGCAGGGCTCTGTCCTGAGGTCTGCCCTGGTGGCATCATCTTCCTTCAATATGCAGATGATACCATCCTTTTCTTAGACAATGACTCCACACATGCTAGCAATCTGAAAACTGTTCTAACCTGTTTTGAACAAGTCTCAGGCATGAGAGTCAACTACTCTAAAAGTGAATTCATCCCTATCAACATGGATGATCAGGAGTTAGCTGACTTCCTCTCTATTCTAGTCTGTAATAAAGGTAACTTCCCCATTAAGTACCTAGGTATCCCTCTCCACTATGATAAACTGAGGAGAGAGGATATCCAACCCCTTCTGGATAAAATCATTAAAAGGATTGCTGGGTGGAGGGGCAAACTTCTCTCTTACAGAGGTAGATTGATCCTCATACAATCTTGTTTGGCTAGCATTCCAGTGTATCTCCTCTCCTTCTTCAAGTTCCCTAAATGGGCAGTGAACCTCATCAATTCTCAGATGTCTCATTGCTTGTGGAATGATTTTGAGGGAAATAGGAAGCTACACCTTGCTAATTGGGCCCTAGTCTCTATGAAAAAAGATTTTGGAGGCCTAGGCATACCTAACCTCCAAGAAATTAACATCTGTCTTCTAGGGTCTTGGATTAAAAGATTCTATAAGGAAGACCTGAAACCCTGGAAGCTTCTTATTGCCCATAAATACCTAGGAAATAAACCTAATATTTTTGTCCCTTCCTCGAACCCTAAGACCTCTAGATTCTGGAAAGGATTAAAATCTATTATGCATGCTATGAAATTTGGCTACAGATGGAACATAGGGGATGGGAGCAGATTCAGGTTCTGGGAAGATACTTGGTTTGGCACATCCCCCTTAGCAGTCCAATTTTGGCCTATTTACTCTGTCTCCAATGAGCTTAACAAAAGTGTCAATGAAGTGTGGGACAGTCAATGCCTAAAACTCTCTTTTAGAAGGAACTTTAGTGATAGTATCATGGAACAATGGTTCCAGTTGGAGGAAATTGCCAAAAGCATTACCTTTACTGCCGAGCCGGATGCCCTGATTTGGCAGCTGGACAATAAGGGGAAGTATTCCTCCAGCTCCCTCTATCATGTTATCAACTTTAGAGGGGTTCAACCTGTGTTTATCCATGCTGTCTGGAAATTGAGAGTTCCCCCTAAAATTCATGTATTTCTATGGCTTCTCTCCAAAAACAAATTGATGACTAGGGATAACCTTAGGAAGAGACACATCATCAAACCCCTTGATTATGTTTCCTGCTTGGAACAAGAGTCTTGTTCTCACCTATTTTTTGAATCTATAGTTGCTAAACATCTCTGGGCTCACATTGAGGAATATTTCTCTAGTCAGATTGGCTCATCCTTCAAATCTGTCGCCAGATTCTGGATTGCTACCAAAAAGTGCTTAGTTTTAAATACTGTTAGCTCCGCTATCCTTTGGTGCCTCTGGAAATATAGAAATGCTATGAATTTCAGTAACACCTCCTGGATTTCCATTCCGTAGGTCTTGAGATTGATCAGGAACATGGTGAGGAATTGGGCGATTCTCTCCTCTGGATCGGACAAGGAAAAGTTGATGAGCTTCATGGAAACCCTAACAAGACCCCTCCAGAAACCGTTGGCGATCACTTGTGGCTGAACAAGGCTCGGCCTGCTTTGGGATGGACCCGTGGGCTCGTCTCAAGATCTCTGATGAAGATGATGGGCACCTGGCGCCGAAAATGAGGGACATCCACCATGCTACGCCTTCCAGCCCGGTGTCTCCGCTTGCTTACTGGCCGCTGCATGCTGACACGGCCCCTCGGCTGAAGACCATGAAGGATTCGCTGGACCCTCCTTGTGTCATTTGAGTGCCCTATCTGCTCTGCCTTTGGCACCGCTCAGGTGATTTGTGCTATTCAAAGAACTTGTTCATCCACCCCCTAGTTTGTAGCTTTTCTACCTTTGCTTTCGAATTGTTCTTTGAGCTGCTATATCAGAATATGTTGTGGTTTTGTTCTCAGCAATGGAACCGGGGAGATGCTCCCTGTTTTTCTAAAAAAATTGTTTTATATGTTATTATATATTATTTTTATTGTCATCATATATATAATAGATACTTACATATGTAAGAAAACAATATCCCACATCTTATTAACTTATAAAAATAATTTCTTAACAAACAAAATCCTGGATTGTTTTGGCACGAAAATCCTAGTGATTGTGTACAAAAGCTTGGTAAGATTTAAGGACGAATGTAATAATATCACTTATTATGTAAATATATTTATAACAAAATGCTCAGCCCCTTTTTATTTTTTGATAACATTGCTGGCCCAACCCAACATTATAATTAGAATCAACCCAGCAAAATCGTGTATTTCGAGAAAGTGCAAATGGCCTGTAAATTTTTTAGGAAATAAAATAAATGGGCCACATGGACGCTACATTATTTGTTCACCCAGCCCAGCTAATGGATGTATCTTCAATCTCTTGTCTTCTTCCTCCAGCACCGCCGGGACCACCTTCCGCCTCCTGCTGCTAGCAGCTCTTCTTAGCATGCTTCACTATGAAGCGCTACTCCACCGTTGGCCAGGCCATCCCTCCACCCCTCCACACCTCCTGTTCTTCTCCACCGACTGCCGAACCACACCGCACTAGAACCAGTTAACCCTCGTACACCTCTCCGTCTGCGACTCTACTCCCGCGTCTTCCCATCTCCGGCTTGTTGCTGTCCGGGGCCTCACCGTCGTCCACCACCTTGGATGCGCTCGGCGCGGCGTGGTCAACATGGTCAACGAACGACACCATCGGAAGTAGACTATGCGTGGAGAGGCTGACAGCTGGGTCCACGGCCGCACACAAGGAAATGCCTCCTTATTACGCGCAAAATAATGATTCCTCCACCTGACATCTGGGACCCATCGGAAGGGCCTCTGTATTTCACGAAAATAACGTGACCCCCACTAACATGTCGGACCCACCGGCTATCTTCGCACGCAAGGAAGTGCCTCCTTATTACGCACAAAAAAATGAATATTCCCCTTGCCAGCTGGAACCCAGCATAGTGGGAGGCTAACTTGTGGGCCTACCAAGTTGACGGGGACAGAGGGCTTTGTCAACTTAGTCAATATGGACGATTCTAGCTCTTGTTACCGTACGATGTTCATCCAACGGCCGTAGTGCTTCTTCAACCTCTGGTCTTCTTGCTCCAGCCGCCAGTCGTGCCGTGTGCTCCTGCTTCCCGTGGCCGGCTGTGATGCCGTGGAGGCCTCACCGCCCCCTACTACTCCCACCGCTGGCCAGGCCATCCCTCTACTCACCCACACCCCGTGTTATTCTGCGGCGACAGCAGCCTCACACCGCAGCCGAACCAGTGAACCCTCGTACTCCTCTTTGCGTGGGCATCCACTGCTGCGTCTTCCCTGGCTCCGAGTCATCCCCTTCCTAGTCCTCACCGTCGTCCACTGCCATGGTGCTCTCAGCGTGGCGTGGTCAACATTGTCAAGGAACGACTTCCATCGGACGTGGACTATACGTGGAGAGGCTGACAGCTAGGTCCATGGCCGCAGCAAGGAAGTGCCTCCTTATTACGCGCAAAATAATGATTGCTCCACCTGAAAGCGGGGACCCACCGGACGGGCCACCGTATTTCATGAAAAAAATGTTTCCCCCTGACTACTGGGACCCACCAGCTACATCTTCGCACGCAAGGAAGTGCGTCCGAGCAACAAAAAACGATTCTCCCCCTGACTGCTGGGACCCACCAGCTACATCTTCGCACGCAAGGAAGTGCGTCCGGGAAAAAAAAGATTCGCCCCCTGACTGCTAGGACCCACCAGCTACATCTTCGCATGCAAGGAAGTGCCTGACAGTCAGGACCCACCTGGTTGAAGCATACGTAGCATTGTCATTCTGGTCGCGAACGTGTACGTACATATATACTTGTAGATGTAGAGGCGCACATGCGTCGTAGTAGAGGCACGTACGTGTCGTAGTAGAGGCGCGCACGTAGCATGTACACGTACGTATAGCGGCCAGGGTGCAAGAAAGAAAATACGGCCACGTATGTGTACATACGGGCGGGGTCTCGAATGCCTACTCGCGCATACGTACGGCCAGGGCTCGTGTACATGGCTGGGTCGGAACGGAGAAATAGCGTCGTCGTCGTGTTCATGGGGAGGCAACGGAATGCGTCATGTTCATCGGGAGGCAAGGAACACGTGGGAGCCAACCGGCTAGGTCGGAACAAAATGCGTGGTCGTGTTCATTGAGAGGGCTTGGACGGAATAGGCGATGGAAACGAGGCCTGGCGTACCGCACAACGGAGGAAATGGACCTCGAACGTTCGGAACGGGGTCCTGTTAATCGGGAGGGGTCTGGCGTACCACGAAACGGAGGAAACAGACCTCCTACGGTCGAAACGGGGGTCCTGTTGATTGGGAGGGGTGTGGCGTACCACAAAACGGACGAAACGGACCTCCTACGGTCCAAACAGGGTCCTGTTCATCGGGAGGGGTGTGGCGTACCGCAACACGGACGAAACGGACTTGTGTTGGAGTGCTACGGTCGAAACGGGGGTCCTGTTCATCGGGAGGGGTCTGGCGTACCGCAAAACGGGACTCCACAGGATACTGTTCATCTCGACCTTCGACCTCCTCCAGCCTCTACGGGTTACCATCAACCTCCTCCAGCCTCCACAGGCTCCTGTTCATCCAGCCTCCACTGCGTGCTACTCCACCGGCTACTGTTCAACCACCCCTCCACGGGCACCCCTCCACCGTCTACTGTTCATCCAGCCCTCCACCACACCACGGGGTCCTGTTCATCCATAGGCAATGCCACCGCTCACTGTTCATCCAAACCCCCTGCAACGCTCACTGTTCATCCCAGAGGCAGCATCGATCGGCTTCAGTTAGCAGCAGTAGCGAAAGAATCGCTCGATTGGGTTCAGTTAACATCCATCGATCGATCGCTCGGGTTCAGTAACGCGTAGCCTGCAGTGCAATCGCTCGGGTTCAGTTAGAGCCCAACGCCTCGCTCGGGTTCAGTTAGAGCCAACGCCTCGCACACACGCGCATACGTGTACAAGAGAAACGCGCATCGCTCGGCCCCCGACCTCCCACCATAACCGGGAACTCCCCGAAATTTTCCTCCCCCTCGCTTCTACCACGGTTTTTTCCGTCATGGACGGCCCAAAGAATGTCATGCAGCTGCGTCTCCGGCCCGCCCAGGACGAAAAGCCCAATTTCTGTCATGATTTTTTGTCATAGAAGTAGGAGCCCACCACATCTATGATGATACCGGGTTTTGTCACAATTATCGTCATAGAAGTGTCATATGTATGACCGCATTTTTTTCGTTCGGCCCAAAATGTCATGGATGTGTCTTTTTTGTAGTGAAGCCTTGCAAGCAATGTAACTAATGAGTTAGTTGTGGGATGATGCATTACGGAACGAGTAAAGAGACTTGCTGGTAACGAGATTGAACTAGGTATTGAGATACCGACGATCGAATCTCGGGCAAGTAACATACCGATGATAAAGGGAACAACGTATGTTGTTATGTGGTGTCGTGGTTCTAAGTCTGACAGTAATGTAGGGGGGTAAGTATGGAGAGGCGAGGTCTTAGCTATGGAGAAGTTGTAAGGACGCAAGGTTTACGAGTTCAGGCCCTTCTCGGAGGAAGTAAAAGCCCTACGTCTCGGAGCCCGAAGGCGGTCGAGTGGATTATGTGAGTATGAGTTACAGAGGTGCGAACCCTTGTCTCGGAGGAGGGGGTGGCTTATATAGAGTGCGCCAGGACCCCAGCCAGCCCACGTTATGAAGGGTTCAATGTACATTAAGGCATGGCGTTACTGATAACGCTAGCAATAAAGTGCTATGATGACCATAAAAGCTACTTAATGACCAACCATTAGCGCGCGGAATGACTTTAGGTCTCCTGGCCGTCGAGTGGTTGGATCTTGGTCGAGTGTCTTCAAGTCTATCGAGTGGAACACCTCCAAGTTGATTGAAAGGTGATTTATTCTAGAGGTGTCCTTGGGTAGGGCAGTTAGGATAGGTCCGTGACCCTACCCTAGGTACATAGCTTCATCATTTTCCATGCCATGAGTGGGGAAGGAGTGGGGAAGGAGTTGAGGACTTCTCCGACTCGTTTTCCATGGCGTTAGCATATCTTGTTTCGGATCAACGGACCTAAGTGATGACAGCAACTTCCTTTTCAGTTGCCTTGATCCATTCTTAATTCTTCATCGAGTGAGTTTCTTTACTTGTAAGGCTCCGAGTGACGGTGCGGAGGAGATCTTTGGTCTGACAAGTTGTTTGCTGCCCGCGGATTTAGTGGGATCTAAATTTTGGGAAGCGCGCGGGACGGGGGAGGCCGCAGTAATCGGATGGGATAGAGCGGAGCCGCCTCGATCCCCGTGCCAGCTTTTTCGCCACATATCGCTCGCGCGGTCGTTAGGGATTTGACAGAGCCATCTGGGCCTACCTGTCAGCCACTCGGAAGCGGCCTCATATAAGGCGTTGGACTGGAGCCTCCCGAACAGTGCACCCCATTACCTCTTCTCCTCCTTACGCCTCTCCGTTGTGCTCGCTCTCGCCCCAGCGCCACCACACCACACGCGTCTCGTCAGCGACAATGGTGAAGGAGAAGACAGCGGCTCTGGAGCGGGCAAAGAAGGCGACGGCAAGGTCGAAGGGGAAGGCGACGAGCCAGGGCGGATCTTCTTCGCGGACTGGCCTGCCGAAGGGTTGGATCTAGGGCGACTAGATCCACTCAAGGATCTCCCAAGAAGACCTCGACGACCTGGCCGAGGGAGGGCTGATCCCCTACGACTCGGCGTGGCTTCCGGGGAAGGAATCCGAGCCGCAACCCCGGGAGGGTGAGCGCGTTCTTCTTGCCACCCACGTCGACCGTGGGTTTTCCTTGCCTCCTCATCCTTTCTTCCGAGGGTTTCTGAACTTCTTTGGGGCTCAACTCCACCATTTTACCCCCAACTCAATCGTTTATCTTGCCGCGTTCATTTCCTTGTGTGAGAACTTCTTGGGTTGTCGACCTCACTGGGGTCTTTTCAAGCATATTTTCACTTGTCGCTCCCAGACAGTGAAAAAGGCTAATCTGAGTGACGAGAGGACCCAAGTGATCCAGATGTGTGGGGGTCTTGGCATCCAGATGAGGGGAAAAAGCTCCTTTCTGGCCACGATTCTTCCCGGCTCAGTTCGCGGATGGCAGTCGACCTGGTTCTATTGTAAAGACCAGTTGATGCCAGGGCAATCGAATGGCCTCCCTCCCTTTACCATGGACCGAGTGGAAAAATCCTCCCCTTTGAAGGTGCTCCCGGAGGAGAAGGCGCAAGTGAAGGTGTTGGTCAACCGAGTGGTCCAGCTCATTCGTGACGGGGTCACTGGTATGGATCTCTTGGAGGTCTTCCTTCAGCGGCGCATCCAGCCTCTCCAAGCCCGAGACCATCCGATGTGGATGTATTCGGGTCTAGAAGACTCCACTCGGATCCACCCGGAGGAGGTCGACGACGACACACTGGAGAAGTGGCTGTCGAGTATTACCGGGAACAAGGACAATCCCAGAGGAGCCAGGAGAGTTCCCCCATTCGACCAGTCGCGTGCACCAGAGCAAGTCTGATTCTGAGTTTTTGCTTGTAATCTGAATTCACTCGCGCAGCTGTCTGTATTGCGTCGACTGACTTTGTCCTCCCTGCTTTCTTTCAGGCCATTATTGAAATGTATTCGATGCGCAACAGGGCGCAAGAGCAAGCTCTGGTAGGCGAGGCGAGCGGTGGAGAAAGCGGCGGGTGAACTTCCGATGGTGAAGGGGATGGAGGAAGCGACGACTCAAGTGATGGGGAAGAAGTCGAGTCGCCTCCTCACATAGAGAGACGATCCAAGCTTGACCAGGATCAGCCGAGTGCCCGCGACAAGGCAACTGCTCAGGCTGGTCAGTCTTCGAAGCGTCCTTGGATCTCTTCACCAACCATGACTGAGAAGGCGCCAAAGCATCCCAAAGTTGCAGAACCGAAGACTCGAAAGGCGCTGCCGAAGATCAAGATCGATATCCCCGTCGCCTCCGCGTGAGTGTCTCTCCTTGTATTCACTCGATGCTCCGCGCTGTTTGTTTTTCTTGTTTTAAGTGGACGAACTTTGGAATTGTCAGTGCTGCCACTTCCGGGACCTCAGCTTACAGGGATGATGATGAGGTGATGGAGGATGCTGTCACTTCTAATCCGGGTATGACTTCTGCTATACTGTCTTTGTTCAGTCGATTCAACTGCAATGTGCACCATTGGGTGACGTGATTTTGGCAATTGAACTTTGCACAGCTCCCAACATTATTGACCTCCCTGATGATGATGAAGAGCCCGAGAGGCCTTTGACGAGGAAGAATAGGCGAGCTCCTGCAAGCGAGGCGCCACAGTCGACGCCGAGGGCGGAACCAGTCGTTCAGGACACTGGTGACGTCAATCGGGGTTCTGTTACCTTCGCCGAGCCCCTGTCGAGTGCCTTGCCTTCTTCGTCGGCTGCTCAGGCCCCTGTCGACCCGCCTTCAGTTTTTGCGACCCATCATGTCCCAGAGGACGAGGTGAATGTTGCTAGGGAAGCCATACGCCAGGCGGGCATTATGACGGAGAAGATGAAGACGGTGCGGGACGCCAGCCAAGCCGCCTATGATGCCAGCTCGGCTCTCCAGAGCAACGTTCAGGTTAGTCGGCTATCTGAAGATTCTTTTCAAAAATCTTTGCATCTGTACATCCACTAGGTGCATCGATTGAAGTTTTGGACTAGTGGGGGCATGCTGAGTGCACCCACTGGGTGTAGTCCCCGAGGCTACGGTGGACTGCTGGCAGTCGACTGTAGTCTTCGTATTTTGTCGAGTAAAAACCGAACTGGTAGTTTGTTTCTTCCGCTCGATCCGGCGGACCGGCCGAGTGGAATCAGAACCGGTGGGGGCATGCAAAGTGCACCCACTGGGTGTAGTCCCCGAGACCGCAGTCGACTGCTGGCAGTCGACTGTGGTCTGAGTTCTACTTTGTCTCTTTTTTTTGAACTCGACTCCGGTGGACCGGCCGAGTGGAATCAGAACTGGTGGGAGCACGCAAAGTGCACCCACTGGGTGTAGTCCCCGAGACTATGGTGGACTGGGGGCAGTCGACCATAGTCTTAGCACTTAATGTCTTTGAAGTTTTTTGCTGTGGAATAATTTTCCCCTTTGATTTTAGAAATCTTGTGATCTTGGAGCTCGCTTCCTGATTTGGAGGGGCAGCAGATTCAACTGAAACTTCACTTGGAGCTGGCCAGGACAGAGCTGCAGAAGGTCAGAGATGGCGCTGCTGGTAAGACAAGTTTGTTGACTGGTCAGTTTTAGGCTCGAGCACCCTTCTGCTATTTCTGAATCAATCATCATTTCTTTGCAGAAAAACTGAGAGAAGCTTTGGCAAAAAAGGATCAGGATTTGGCTGCTGCCCAGAAGGAGGCTGACGACAGGACCGCTCTGGCCGAACAGAAGCTGGCTTCAGTTGGCCAGTTGGAAGAAAAGAATACCAGGCTGAAGACTGCTCGGAATGACTCCAACAAGGAGTGCTCGCGCCGGAAGAAGGATAACCTCAACCTGAGCGAAAAGATGGAAGGCATCGCTCGCAGGAGGGACGATCTGGAGAGCTACCTGAGGAGCCTTGCCAAGAAGTTGTATATCAAGCTTGAAGGTGCACATTTAGTTCCGACTGATTTTTTTTGTGTCGACTCAGTGTATGAAGATTGACTTATCCTTGGATCATCAATGCAGAGTTTTGCCAGAACTTTGAAGAAGATACTAGGAGGATCGAACCAGGTTTGGATCCAATCAACTCTCCCGTGAAAGATGAAACTCCCATGAATCTGCTCCGACTGGAAGCTCGCATCGACGGTGCCGTGGACTACTTGGCTCGACTGAAGGTCGCCATGTCACGGATCGACCCGGCACTCTGGCCAGAGGCTACGCTCCAAAACGATCTTGAGTCTCTGATGGCTCGACTTAACGGAATCCTTGACCGAGTGCAGGAGTGGAAGAAGTCTTCTACTCGTTGTGGCGCTGATGTGGCTCTGTCCTTGGTTTGTGTCCACTGCAAGGAGGTGCGACAAGACAAGCTGGCCGCAATCAAGGTCGCAAACACCCAGAAGCACGACTTCCAAACATTTATGGAGACCTTCATAGCTGCCGCCACTCGGATTGCCAATGGCGTCGACCTGGATGAGTTCGTCGAGCCTGCCAGCCCTCCTCCCGCGGAGTGAACAAACTCTTATGTCCTACCTTAAATTTGCCTTGAAATGCCGAGTGGTTTTTGTAACCATTAAACTTTTTCGGGCTGCATGCCCGAGTACCTTGATCTGTGATCCAGAACCTTTAGAATTTTATCTGAACTTGGTTTACTGTTGAATATCTTTATGAATCTCCTGCAGAGTGAAACCATTCTTCATATGAGACAACTTTCTGTATTCGCACCGTTGCCCCGAAGGAGAGGGAAGCAGACGACCCATGTCTTGTATTTGTGGCGAAGCTCTCCAGGAGAAGGTGGCAGTTGACCTGCCCCTTGTCGTCCTTGAGGATTGAGATGTGTTTCATACTTAGGCGAGTACTGGACTGCAGCTAAGCCCCCGAGTGGGAGGATTGCTCTCCACTCGGTAGGATTTTTTCAAACTTAGGCGAGTGCTGGACTGCAGCTAAGTCTTCTAGTGAGAGAACTTAGGCGAGTACTGGACTGCAGCTAAGCCCCCGAGTGGGAGGGTTGCTCTCCACTCGGTAGGGTTTTTTCAAACTTAGGCGAGTGCTGGACTGCAGCTAAGTCTTCTAGTGAGATAACTCAGGCGAGTACTGGACTGCAGCTAAGCCCCCGAGTGGGAGGATTGCTCTCCACTCGGTAGGATTTTTTCAAACTTAGGCGAGTGCCGGACTGCAGCTAAGCCCCCGAGTGGGAGGATTGCTCTCCACTCGGTAGGATTTATCAAACTTAGGCGAGTGCCTGACTGCAGCTAAGTCTCTAAGTGGGAGAACTTAGGCGAGTACTGGACTGCAGCTAAGCCCCCGAGTGGGAGGATTGCTCTCCACTCGGTAGGATTTTTCAAACTTAGGCGAGTGCCTGACTGCAGCTAAGTCTCTAAGTGGGAGAACTTAGGCGAGTACTGGACTGCAGCTAAGCCCCCAAGTGGGGGATAGCTCTCCACTCGGTAGGATTTTTCAAACTTAGGCGAGTGCCTGACTGCAGCTAAGTCTCTAAGTGGGAGAACTTAGGCGAGTACTGGACTGCAGCTAAGCCCCAGAGTGCGAGGATTGCTCTCCACTCGGTAGGATTTTTCTAACTTAGGCGAGTGCCTGACTGCAGCTAAGTCTCTAAGTGGGAGAACTTAGGCGAGTACTGGACTACAGCTAAGCCCCTGAGTGGGAGGATTGCTCTCCACTCGGTAGGATTTTTCAAACTTAGGCGAGTGCCTGACTGCAGCTAAGTCTCTAAGTGGGAGAACTTAGGCGAGTACTGGACTGCAGCTAAGCCCCCGAGTGGGAGGATAGCTCTCCACTCGATAGGATTTTTCAAACTTAGGCGAAACGGATTCGCAGCTAAGCCCCCGAGTGGGATGCTGGCTCGCCACTCGGTAGGAAACTGTTTTTTACAAACTTAGGCGAAGCGGATTCACAGCTAAGCCACCCACTGGGGGATTTCTTACGCAAACAAAAACAATAATAATCACTGGGAAAATTATAACGCTCTTGTCTTTGATAAACAAACTACAGGAGTTTTTCTTATTACATCTCATCCGAGTGAGAATTCAAGTATAAAAGGGGCGGAGTAGCTCCGCATTCCAGGCTCGTGGCTCATCAATCTGGCGATCGACATTGTAGATGTCACATCCTAGCTAGGTTATGCATTAGAGTGTGCATCATGTCTACTTTCATCAAAAATGGAAATGGGGAAAGCAGAAACCCCCAGCACCCCCCCTGAAATCAACTAGGATTTACCAAAAATAATTTCAATGAACCTGAAATGCCCTTCTAAAAAGTTCACCCTCTTTGTCTTGGGTTAGAACCTCTGGCAAAATTGGTGCACAATTTTCTAGGTCAACAGAAGGTCATTGATTTAAATCATAAGTATTTGAATTTGGGCATTTAAATGCTATAAAATAATTTCAATGCTCAAATAATTTTGGGAATAAATGTTTTCTGTTGGAAATATTCTAAACAGAGCTCACATTTATTTTCATGATTTTTGGAAATATTTTAGTATTTTTAATAAAGCCCAACAGTTACAGTTTAATAGAAAACAGAAACAACTTAAAAAAAAGAGGAGAGGGAGAAGCCCACCTGGGCCTTACCTGGCGCCGCCCACCAGGCCCACCTGCCGGCCCAGCCCAGCCACCGCGCCAGCGAGCAGCTTGGCTCGGCCAGGCAGGCAGGCAGGTGCTCGACGGCGGCACCCGCGCGCGCCACGCAGCTGGCTGCCGCCCTGCTTCCTCCCCTCGCCGCCCTGCTGGCCTAGACAGGCTCCACGTCGCCGCCTCGACCCCCTGGACATGCTCACTCGCCTCCTGCCTCACTCCCTCGCTCCCCTTAGCCATGGCCGACGCAGCCGTCGTCGTTCCACCAACGTAGTCGTGTCCACCGCCGTCCCCGCGCTGCTCCACCGTGTCCTGAAGCTCCGCCACTTCCTCCTCGATCGCTCCACCAAGCCACGCCCCGCCGGAGGCCCGCAAACGACTCCACCGAGCTCGTCTTCAACCTCGGGCCGCCCAGATCACCGTCGCCGTTCCGACCGCACCGAGCCTTCCCCGAGCACGCTGACCCTCCCTGCGGCTTCTCTGTGAGCTGTTGAACCTCCCCGTGCTTTCTGTTTCACCCCTGGAACACCGTAGACGCCGCATCTCTTGTGCCCGAACGAGCCGCCGCCTGACCACGTCGCGGGCGTTGCTCCGGTGACCATTTGGTCACGGGCTTGTGTCCGTCATACTCCTCGCGCCGCGTAGAGGCTGTAGGTGCTAGCGCCACATCGCCTAGGCCACTGCAGCCACGCGCACGAGCTGGCCCGAGCTTCGGCCTCCGCCTAACCTCATCGCCGGCGATGCTCCGGCCACTCCCCGGCCAAGCCATCACCACGGCTGGATGCGGGCGAGCACCAGCTGCCCGTAGCTGCTCTCCGTGTAGCAAACGGAGCCCTGTGGGCAAATCCCGCAGCACGCCGCCGCGTCTGGCCTCGCCGGCGGCTGGCCTCGCCGGCGGCTAAACGCCGGCGAGTTTGACCACTGACGTGGACTGGGTGGGCCCAGTTGACTCCCCTGAGTCAATGACAAGTGGGCCCCCCTCTGCTAATTATCCAGATTAGTTCCTAACTAAAATTAGTTAGTTTAATTAACTACTGACACACGGGACCCACCAGTCAGGTTTGACCTGGACGTCCCCGTTGACCCTGACGTCACCCTGACGCATTGCTGACGCAGTAATTGATTTACTGGAATTATTTTTATTCAGGAAATTCTAGAAAATAGTTCAAACTTCAAAAATTCATAGAAATTCAACCATAACTCCAAATGAGACAAATTATATATGTAAAATTATCAGAAAAATTCAAGGAATCCATCTGTACCATTTTCATGCATGTTTGAACAATGCTTGTCCTCTGATTTGGACAAAACAAATAAAGGGCATTTAAATAATCATATATGGGGTTGGAATTTGAATCTTGTACTCAAACCAACTCCATTTAAATTATAGCTAGTTGCATTAGCTCAAGACACATCCATATTGCCATGTCATAGCATGCATCATATTGTTGCATATCGTCATGTGTTGATTGTGCTCGGTTGTGTTCTTCGTGGTAGGTTCTGCCTCCGAGGATATTCACGAGTATCCAACTGAAGGGCAGTATCCCGTCACCACTCCATCAGGCAAGCAACCATTGATCATTCCGATACAACCCATGCTCTCGCTCCTGCTCTTGTTTACTGCATTAAGACAACACGATTCAAACTGCTGTGTGCTACGGTAGTTGAACCCTTATCCTCTGCATGACCTGTCATTGCCACACTAACTAGATGAAACCCACTAGCATGTGTAGGAGTTGATTGAGCCATGTTTTGTGATTCCTACCTTGCTATGCCTGCTATGCTTAGAGTTGTGTCAGGTCTGGTTCATCTGGGTGATGGGCTAGAGTGAAATGCTTGTGCCAGTATTATGTGGGATATGTTGAACATGTTTTGGTAAAGGTATCGATGAGAGGCCATGTAGGAGTACATGGTGGGTTGTTTCATTGAAGCCGTCCCTAAGAACTGAGTTCTGTATGCGTGAATTAAGATTCAGCTACTACCACACATTGGGCCCTGAAATATGACCCCGCTCGACTTACCGACCCCTCTCGCCTCAGTCCAGGAGTTGCAACTAGTTTCTGGTGTTTGTAGGATATGTGTTGGCGGCCGTGCGTAGCGCTGACCCTAGGGGTGGGCTATGTTGCGGTAGATACACCGTGGCACGGTGTACCGAGTCACCCGTTTGGTGTCTCGGGAACCCTGTTCACATCGTTCGGGGCCGTTGAGGACACCCCGGCCGGATTTCCTTGCGGATGGAACCTGAATAGGCGATGACCCTGGACTAGAGACTTGTGAGGTTAGTCAGGTCGTGGTCTACACCCACGTCGGTTTTCGCTTGAAGTCTGCCGAGCACATTTCGTGTGCAGACGCTAAGTGGTGGAAACATGTGTGATGAAGTACACCCCTGCAGGGTATGAAACTATTCGAATAGCCGCGTCCGTGGTAAAGGACTACTTGATTGCATATACAGTTCATAGACAAGTTAATGGATACTACTAAAAGACTCAAGATAAGTGTGAGTACCGAGGATGGCCCCCTCACAGGATACGAGGGAGGATCCTCGGTGGAGTATTGTGATGGTGAGTAGTGGACTCGTGTGCGAAAACTATTTTGCTAAAAGATTCCGTAGGATAACTTAGCCAAGGGTCAAAGCTGGCTTGCTGCATAAACCCCACCACCTTCTTGAGAATGAGCATGTACAGTAGGTTCTGATGTAAGACTTGCTGAGTACTTTTGTACTCATGTTTGCTTATTTATTGTTTTCAGACGACAACACTGCCCCCTCCGATGGGTTTTACGTAGATCTTGACGTCGACGAGTGACTAGACACCCAGGTGGTGATCCAGGCCATGGAGGGCCCTATGTAGATAGACAGGCTTCGAGAAGCCTTCTTTCTTTCTAGAGTCTGTACTCAGACTAGTTGCTTCCGCATGTGCTTGTATGACTGTATGACTTGAGTGTCGGGTCATGTGACCCCTACCTGTATGGATATGTTATGTATGGCTCCCTGGAGCCTTTAAATAAAGTACTTGAGTTGTAGAGTTTTGTTGTGATGCCATGTTGTATGTACCCATATCGAGCATATTGTATGTATGTTTGAAATGCTTGGTATGAGTGGGATCCGACAATCTAGTTGTTTGCCCTTCACAGCCTTTCTTATGGGGAAATGTAGTCTAGTGCTCCTCGAGCCATAGTAGTCCGCTACAGCCCGGTTCACCGGAGTCCTGCTAGCCCAGCACTACTGTTCAGGACACTTGACTGGCCGGCATGTGTTTCACTTCGTCCCTATGTCTGTCCCTTCGGGGAAATGTCACGCGGTGATCTCCGGAGTCCTGTCTAGCCTGCTACAGCCCGGGATTCCCCGGAGTCCTGCTAGCCCAGTGCTACAGCCCGAAATCACTCGTTGTTGACCGACATGTTCGTTGTGATTCATGTATGCCTGTCTCCATAGGTCTATGCCGCTTTGGGTTCACGACTAGCCATGTCGGCCCGGGTTCTCGGTCATATGGATGCTAGCGACATTGTCATATACGTGAGCCAAAAGGCGCAAACGGTCCCGGGCCATGGTAAGGCGACACCCGTGGGATACCGTGCGTGAGGCCGCAAAGTGATATGAGGTGTTACCGGCTAGATCGATGTGGCTTAGAATCGGGGTCCTGACAACGTTGGTATCAGAGCCGGACTGCCTGTAGGTTCGTTCAGCCAAACTGGTCGATGTCGAGTCTAGAAATGCTTTAGTTATATGTAAGGGAATTGATTGTGGGAGGGAACGTAAGGTTCTTTTACTCCTTTACCCTATGCTTCTGATCTGAGTCATTCTCTTCTCATTCAACGTGGGTTAAGGACTAGGCTCTCTTCTTCTATCAGGTTCACGTGTTACTAATCCGTAGTAGCTCATAGGATTTTTGCTACGAGTTTCAGTCCAGTTTCTACTATTTTAGTATGTGGCTATTTGAATCAGAACCTTGATATGATGCTGTTGAGCGGTATTGTGAACTGTTGTGGATGTCTCAAATCTTTTTCTGAGCATTTACAGCCGTTATGCTGCCCAATTTTCCCTAGGAATTCTGATGTCTTTGTCTTGTGGCTGTGCTTTCAGATGGCCAACCAGTCTCAAAATCAAGTGGTTCGCCTGACCAGGTGCCTCGACGTGCCCGGTCATACTGCTATGTTGGTCCGGGTAATGATCGAGACAGGATACCGTTGGTATCCCGAATACACCGTTGAAGAGCAGTTCCGCGACTTTAATCAAAGCCAGTATTTATGCACCGTCAGGATATTTCCTTCCTATCCGGGATCTACCGAGCCCCTTCACTGTTCCTATGGACTCGAAGTTACCATTGAGATGGCTGTGCAGGATGCTGCCTATTCCATGATGACCATCTTGCGAGTCCGGACTGGCCTGCTTCGAAACACTGACTTCCGTTACATGCCAACTTCACTTCCGGGAGCGCAGGGGTATCTTCAGGCTATCTATGCTGACTCCACTCAGGAGGACTCATTAACTTGTACCACCGCTGAGATGCTCGAAGATAAGGACCGAGAGAATCGGGCCTTGAGGCTGGAGCTCTTCAATACCCGTGCTGATCATTGGGCCACATTGACTCGGTTTGCACCCGCGGTGCAAGCTGGATGTATGGATACCAGGGATCTGTATCCTGTGAGAGCAGCTCTGCCAGACATGGTGGATTGGCGTGATGTGGGAGGCATCACCCCACCCCTTGGTCCCCGCAGGCCACCGTTTGTTGGTCCAAGACCTTATCCTAGCCCCTATGGTCCACAGGCTCCTCAGGACCGTCTGTTTCCGGATGATCACGTTGAACTTCCAGGCTATGGAGGTGACTTCTATGAGGACTACTACGGAGCTATCTGAGTTAGTAGTAGTACCACTAGTATTGTAGTAGTTGTATCTCCACTGTCCTGTGTGACCTGTGGAATACGACTTGGTGTGTAATCGATTCCGGAGGTGTAGACAAATAATGTATAGGGACTCGGAATGCCTCCGATGAGATGTAACGTCTACCTTCATAGTTGTACTGTAGCATGGGCTTGTACTAAACTATGTATGACGAGTATGACCGTTGGTGTATATATGGCAGTTTTATATTACCATGGCATACGAATGAGCATCTCTGCATTCCGCGTTATCCTTTACATTCTGCACTTCCCTGTTAAGTTTGAGCCATCCTTGTCTAAACCGTTGTCTTGTTTTCCCTCCTAGGATGGTCAACACCCGCGGAAACCCTGCTGCCCCAGAGCAGGGGGAAGCCAATGCAGCTAGAGGTGAAAATTTGCCTCACCCGCCTTCCCTGGCCGAAGTGATGCTGGAGGCGGAAAGGAACAAGCATGAGACCAACCGCCTGCTGGAGCGGATTGAGCAGAACACTGCACGTCACCCACGAAATGCCTTGGTGTCAATCAACGACTTCATCAAGCTGTATCCACCAAAGTTTAACCATTCCGTCGAGCCCCTCGACGCGGATGATTGGCTTCGCAGCATCACCCACAAGCTACGTTCTGCCAACGTAGCTGAAGCCGACAAGGTTACCTATGCTGCTTATCATCTTGAGGGCCCCGCTAGCCATTGGTGGGAAAACTACGAAGCTATGCGCCCGGTCGGCCAAATCACTACCTGGGCTGAGTTCAGCGAGGCTTTCCGTGAGCATCACATTCCGGAAGGTCTCATGGATCGCAAGAGGGAGGAGTTCTGCAACTTCACCCAAGGAAGGCTGACTGTGGATGCATATAGCCGAGAATTTGGGAACCTGGCACGCTATGCTCCTGAAGAGGTTTCTACTGACGCCAAGAAGCAGGCAAGGTTCCGTAAGGGACTTAGCCCTGAGCTTCGCCGCGATCTCCGTCTGCACGAGTGCACATCCTTCCAGAAGTTGGTCAATAAAGCTATCAGTGCTGAGACAGGCCAGACTGATTATGACGCTTCACGCAAGCATTCTCGTGATTTTGGGTCTTCATCCGGCTCTGGAGCTCAGAAGCGCCGGGTCTGGATTCCAAGCACCGCACTGCCACCTAGATTCACCCCGAGGCCATCCTTTGAGGCACCTCGTCCCAACCAGCAATTTGCACCGTCCAAGCCCTATGGTGGCCCCGCTGCTAATGTTGCTCCACGCCCCACTGTGGTAACATGCTTCAAGTGTGGAGAACCGGGTCACTATAGTCGAGAGTGTCCCCAGAACAACCCCAATCAAGCTGGAAAGTCCGTTGGCCGTGGTAAGCCCGCGGGAAAGACTTTCTACGCCAAGCCGGCCACTACTGCACGTGGCCATGTCAACTACGTCTCAGCCGAAGAGGCTCATGAGGATCCCAACGTCGTCCTTGGTACGCTCCTTGTTAACTGCCATCCGGCATCTGTTCTTTTCGATACTGGAGCATCTCATTCATTCATATCCGAGAATTATGCTCGGTTGCATAACACGACATTCTGTGACATGCCTACTTCCATGGTAATTCAAACTCCGGGTTCCAAATGGCAAACTTCTAGGGTAAGCCATGGGAACGAAATTCTTGTCGATAGGCTTGTCTTCCTTGCATCTTTAATAGCTCTCAAGTCCTCCGACATAAACATCATCTTGGGTATGGACTGGATGTCGGCTCATTGCGCCAAGATCGATTGTGCCACTAGAACCGTTCAACTTACTCATCCCTCGGGCAAGACAGTTAATGTCTTAACTCGAGTGGCCAAGCGCCAACTTTACTCTCTCAATGCCAACCCTCTTCCAGACCTTGAGGACGTTCCGGTAGTCCGAGACTTCCCGGATGTGTTTCCGGAAGAACTGCCAGGTGTTCCACCTGACCGGGATGTCGAGTTTGTGATAGACCTTGTTCCAGGAACCGTTCCAATTGCTAGAAGACCCTACAAGATGGCACCCTTAGAACTAGCCGAGCTTAAGAACCAACTCGATGAGTCCTTGAACAAAGGGTTCATCCGTCCTAGCTCCTCTCCTTGGGCTTGCCCCGTCCTCTTCGTCAAGAAGAAGGATGGAACGGATCGAATGGTTGTGGATTACCGACCTGTCAATCTGGTCACCATCAAGAACAAATACCCGCTTCCCAGGATCAACGACCTGTACGATCAGCTCGCTGGATCCTCAGTCTTCTCCAAGATGGATTTGAGGTTGGGCTACCATCAAATCAAAATCAGAAACGGGGACATTCCCAAAACGGCTTTTGTCACTCGTTATGGCCAATACGAGTACACCGTCATGTCCTTCGGTTTAACCAATGCCCCGGCCACTTTCTCCCGGTTAATGAACTCGGTTTTCATGGAGTACTTGGACAAATTCGTCGTAGTATACCTCGATGACCTACTCAGCTACGACAAAAATGAAGAGGAACATGCCGAACATCTAAGACTGGTATTGATGAAACTTCGAGAGCATCGCCTTTATGCCAAATTCTCCAAGTGTGAATTTTGGTTGTCAGAAGTGACCTATCTAGGCCATGTAATCTCTGGTAAGGGTATTGCTGTCAATCCCGAGCGAGTTCAAGCCGTCCTTGATTGGACTCCACCTGTTTCGGTCAAGCAAGTTCGGAGTTTCCTTGGCCTAGCGAGCTATTGCCGCCGCTTCGTCGAGAATTTCTCCAAGGTTGCTAAACCTCTAACTGAACTCCTCAAGAAAGATAAAAAGTTCGAGTGGACTCCACAGTGCGAGTTCAGTTTTCAGGAACTGAAAAGACGCCTGACATCTGCTCCCGTACTGGTACCACCAGATTTCTCCAAGGACTTTATTATCTATTGCGACGCCTCGCGACAAGGACTAGGTTGCATACTCATGCAGGATCGTCAGGTAATTGCCTATGCCTCACGGCAATTACACCCACATGAGGAAAATTATCCCACACATGATCTAGAGCTTGCAGCTGTAGTCCATGCACTCAAAACCTGGCGACATTACCTTCTCGGTAATCGTTGCGAGATCTTCACCGATCACCAAAGCTTGAAATATATCTTCACCCAACCATATTTGAATCTCAGGCAAAGACGTTGGGTCGAGTTGATCTCGGATTACGACTTAGGAATAACTTACACCCCTGGCAAAGCCAATGTCATGGCTGATGCACTAAGTCGTAAGTCCTACTGTAACAACCTGATGTTACAACAAAGTCAACCACTTCTCCATGAGGAATTTCGTAAGCTTAATCTTCACATTGTTCCTCGTGGATTCCTGTCTACCCTGGTGGCGAAACCTACCCTTATGGATCAAATCATAGCTGCCCAAAAGCATGATAAGGGCATATCCCGGATTAAGGAAAACATTGCTAGCGGAGTAGCTAAATGTTTTTCCATGGATAAGCAAGGTGCTGTCTTCTTTGAGAACCGCCTGGTGGTTCCCAAGAACCAACATCTACGCCAGATGATCCTTAAGGAAGCTCATGAATCCCCTCTCACCATTCATCCCGGTAGTACTAAAATGTATCAAGACCTACGCCAGAGGTTTTGGTGGACTAGGATGAAGAGGGAAATTGCTCAATACATTGCTAATTGCGACGTTTGTCGTCGTGTTAAAGCAGAGCATCAACGGCCTGCTGGCACCCTTCAACCTTTGGCTATTCCTGAATGGAAATGGGACAAAATCAGTATGGATTTCATCACTGGGTTTCCCAGGACCAAGAGGGGGAATAATGCCATCTTCGTCGTGATCGACCGTCTTTCCAAAGTAGCCCATTTTCTACCTGTTCGAGAGAGTATCACCGCTAGCCAGCTAGCTGACTTATACATCTCCCGAATAGTGTCTCTTCATGGTGTCCCGTTGGAAATTAACTCAGACCGTGGAAGTCTCTTCACCTCTCGATTTTGGGAAAGTTTCCAAAATGCTATGGGAACTCATCTCTCCTTTAGCACCGCCTTCCATCCTCAATCAAGTGGTCAAGTAGAGCGAGTAAATCAAATTCTGGAGGATATGCTCCGAGCTTCTGTTATCTCGTTCGGAATGAGTTGGGAGAAATGCCTTCCATTCGCGGAGTTTGCCTATAACAATAGCTATCAAGCTAGTTTGGGCAAGGCTCCCTTCGAAGTTCTCTATGGACGAAAATGTCGAACGCCGCTTAACTGGTCAGAAACCGGGGAAAGACAACTCTTTGGCCCGGATATGATTCAGGAAGCAGAAGAGCAGGTTCGCGTTATTCGTGAGAAATTGAAAACGGCCCAATCTCGCCAAAAGAGTCAATATGATCGTAAGCATAAGCCTATGACATTTGAAATTAACGAGAAAGCTTACCTTCGGGTTACCCCGTTAAAGGGAACCCATCGCTTCGGTATCAAAGGCAAGTTGGCTCCTCGTTACATTGGACCCTTTCGCATTATTGCCAAACGAGGAGAAGTTGCCTACCAATTGGAACTACCTCCGCATCTTTCCAGAGTTCACGACGTCTTCCACGTTTCGCAACTCAGGCGTTGCTTCGCGGATCCTATCCGTGGAGTGGACCACGAAACGCTTGATTTACAAGATAACCTCTCTTATCGGGAATACCCCGTTCGTATCCTTGATCAAGCTGAGCGTACCACTCGACGTCATAATATCAAGTTTCTCAAGGTTCAATGGTCACACCATTCCGAGGAAGAAGCCACTTGGGAAAGGGAGGATCGTCTTCGACTCGAGTACCCCGCCTTCTTCCCAGATAATCCTAAATCTCGGGACGAGATTCTATTGAGTGGGGGTGAGTTGTCACATCCTAGCTAGGTTCTGCATTAGAGTGTGCATCATGTCTACTTTCATCAGAAATGGAAATGGGGAAAGCAGAAACCCCCAGCACCCCCCCTGAAATCAACTAGGATTTACCAAAAATAATTTCAATGAACGTGAAATGCCCTTCTAAAAAGTTCACCCTCTTTGTCTTGGGTTAGAACCTCTGGCAAAATTGGTGCACAATTTTCTAGGTCAACAGAAGGTCATTGATTTAAATCATAAGTATTTGAATTTGGGCATTTAAATGCTATAAAATAATTTAAATGCTCAAATAATTTTGGGAATAAATGTTTTCTGTTGGAAATATTCTAAACAGAGCTCACATTTATTTTCATGATTTTTGGAAATATTTTAGTATTTTTAATAAAGCCCAACAGTTACAGTTTAATAGAAAATAGAAACAACTTAAAAAAAAGAGGAGAGGGAGAAGCCCACCTGGGCCTTACCTGGCGCCGCCCACCAGGCCCACCTGCCGGCCCAGCCCAGCCACCGCGCCAGCGAGCAGCTTGGCTCGGCCAGGCAGGCAGGCAGGTGCTCGACGGCGGCACCCGCGCGCGCCACGCAGCTGGCTGCCGCCCTGCTTCCTCCCCTCGCCGCCCTGCTGGCCTAGACAGGCTCCACGTCGCCGCCTCGACCCCCTGGACATGCTCACTCGCCCCCTGCCTCACTCCCTCGCTCCCCTTAGCCATGGCCGACGCAGCCGTCGTCGTTCCGCCAGCGTAGTCGTGTCCACCGCCGTCCCCGCGCTGCTCCACCGTGTCCTGAAGCTCCGCCACTTCCTCCTCGATCGCTCCACCAAGCCACGCCCCGCCGGAGGCCCGCAAACGACTCCACCGAGCTCGTCTTCAACCTCGGGCCGCCCAGATCACCGTCGCCGTTCCGACCGCACTGAGCCTTCCCCGAGCACGCTGACCCTCCCTGCGGCTTCTCTGTGAGCTGTTGAACCTCCCCGTGCTTTCTGTTTCACCCCTGGAACACCGTAGACGCCGCATCTCTTGTGCCCGAACGCGCCGCCGCCTGACCACGTCGCCGGCGTTGCTCCGGTGACCATTTGGTCACGGGCTTGTGTCCGTCACACTCCTCGCGCCGCGTAGAGGCTGTAGGTGCTAGCGCCACATCGCCTAGGCCACTGCAGCCACGCGCACGAGCTGGCCCGAGCTTCGGCCTCCGCCTAACCTCATCGCCGGCGATGCTCCGGCCACTCCCCGGCCAAGCCATCACCACGGCTGGATGCGGGCGAGCACCAGCTGCCCGTAGCTGCTCTCCGTGTAGCAAACGGAGCCCTGTGGGCAAATCCCGCAGCACGCCGCCGCGTCTGGCCTCGCCGGCGGCTAAACGCCGGCGAGTTTGACCACTGACGTGGACTGGGTGGGCCCAGTTGACTCCCCTGAGTCAATGACAAGTGGCCCCCCCTCTGCTAATTATCCAGATTAGTTCCTAACTAAAATTAGTTAGTTTAATTAACTACTGACACGCGGGACCCACCAGTCAGGTTTGACCTGGACGTCCCCGTTGACCCTGACGTCACCCTGACGCATTGCTGACGCAGTAATTGATTTACTGGAATTATTTTTATTCAGGAAATTCTAGAAAATAGTTCAAACTTCAAAAATTCATAGAAATTCAACCATAACTCCAAATGAGACAAATTATATATGTAAAATTATCAGAAAAATTCAAGGAATCCATATGTACCATTTTCATGCATGTTTGAACAATGCTTGTCCTCTGATTTGGACAAAACAAATAAAGGGCATTTAAATAATCATATATGGGGTTGGAATTTGAATCTTGTACTCAAACCAACTCCATTTAAATTATAGCTAGTTGCATTAGCTCAAGACACATCCATATTGCCATGTCATAGCATGCATCATATTGTTGCATATCGTCATGTGTTGATTGTGCTCGGTTGTGTTCTTCGTGGTAGGTTCTGCCTCCGAGGATATTCACGAGTATCCAACTGAAGGGCAGTATCCCGTCACCACTCCATCAGGCAAGCAACCATTGATCATTCCGATACAACCCATGCTCTCGCTCCTGCTCTTGTTTACTGCATTAAGACAACACGATTCAAACTGCTGTGTGCTACGGTAGTTGAACCCTTATCCTCTGCATGACCTGTCATTGCCACAGTAACTAGATGAAACCCACTAGCATGTGTAGGAGTTGATTGAGCCATGTTTTGTGATTCCTACCTTGCTATGCCTGCTATGCTTAGAGTTGTGTCAGGTCTGGTTCATCTGGGTGATGGGCTAGAGTGAAATGCTTGTGCCAGTATTATGTGGGATATGTTGAACATGTTTTGGTAAAGGTATCGATGAGAGGCCATGTAGGAGTACATGGTGGGTTGTTTCATTGAAGCCGTCCCTAAGAACTGAGTTCTGTATGCGTGAATTAAGATTCAGCTACTACCACACATTGGGCCCTGAAATATGACCCCGCTCGACTTACCGACCCCTCTCGCCTCAGTCCAGGAGTTGCAACTAGTTTCTGGTGTTTGTAGGATATGTGTTGGCGGCCGTGCGTAGCGCTGACCCTAGGGGTGGGCTATGTTGCGGTAGATACACCGTGGCACGGTGTACCGAGTCACCCGTTTGGTGTCTCGGGAACCCTGTTCACATCGTTCGGGGCCGTTGAGGACACCCCGGCCGGATTTCCTTGCGGATGGAACCTGAATAGGCGATGACCCTGGACTAGAGACTTGTGAGGTTAGTCAGGTCGTGGTCTACACCCACGTCGGTTTTCGCTTGAAGTCTGCCGAGCACATTTCGTGTGCAGACGCTAAGTGGTGGAAACATGTGTGACGAAGTACACCCCTGCAGGGTATGAAACTATTCGAATAGCCGCGTCCGTGGTAAAGGACTACTTGATTGCATATACAGTTCATAGACAAGTTAATGGATACTACTAAAAGACTCAAGATAAGTGTGAGTACCGAGGATGGCCCCCTCACAGGATACGAGGGAGGATCCTCGGTGGAGTATTGTGATGGTGAGTAGTGGACTCGTGTGCGAAAACTATTTTGCTAAAAGATTCCGTAGGATAACTTAGCCAAGGGTCAAAGCTGGCTTGCTGCATAAACCCCACCACCTTCTTGAGAATGAGCATGTACAGTAGGTTCTGATGTAAGACTTGCTGAGTACTTTTGTACTCATGTTTGCTTATTTATTGTTTTCAGACGACAACACTGCCCCCTCCGATGGGTTTTACGTAGATCTTGACGTCGACGAGTGACTAGACACCCAGGTGGTGATCCAGGCCATGGAGGGCCCTATGTAGATAGACAGGCTTCGAGAAGCCTTCTTTCTTTCTAGAGTCTGTACTCAGACTAGTTGCTTCCGCATGTGCTTGTATGACTGTATGACTTGAGTGTCGGGTCATGTGACCCCTACCTGTATGGATATGTTATGTATGGCTCCCTGGAGCCTTTAAATAAAGTACTTGAGTTGTAGAGTTTTGTTGTGATGCCATGTTGTATGTACCCATATCGAGCATATTGTATGTATGTTTGAAATGCTTGGTATGAGTGGGATCCGACAATCTAGTTGTTTGCCCTTCACAGCCTTTCTTATGGGGAAATGTAGTCTAGTGCTCCTCGAGCCATAGTAGTCCGCTACAGCCCGGTTCACCGGAGTCCTGCTAGCCCAGCACTACTGTTCAGGACACTTGACTGGCCGGCATGTGTTTCACTTCGTCCCTATGTCTGTCCCTTCGGGGAAATGTCACGCGGTGATCTCCGGAGTCCTGTCTAGCCTGCTACAGCCCGGGATTCCCCGGAGTCCTGCTAGCCCAGTGCTACAGCCCGAAATCACTCGTTGTTGACCGACATGTTCGTTGTGATTCATGTATGCCTGTCTCCATAGGTCTATGCCGCTTTGGGTTCACGACTAGCCATGTCGGCCCGGGTTCTCGGTCATATGGATGCTAGCGACATTGTCATATACGTGAGCCAAAAGGCGCAAACGGTCCCGGGCCATGGTAAGGCGACACCCGTGGGATACCGTGCGTGAGGCCGCAAAGTGATATGAGGTGTTACCGGCTAGATCGATGTGGCTTAGAATCGGGGTCCTGACAGTAGAGGTGGTATGCTCCATTGTGGAGGACTCTAGTGACTATGAAGGGGCCTTCCCAAGTATTAGCAAGCTTGTGTGGTTTCTGCTGATCCACTCGAAGGACTAAGTCTCCTTCTTGGAAGGCTCGGCTCTTCACGTTTCTGGCATGGAATCGACGCAAGTCTTGCTGATAGATGGTCGATCGGATCAGGGCCATTTCTCTTTCTTCTTCTAGGAGGTCTACTGCGTCCTACCGGGCTTGTTCTGCTTCATCTTCTGAGTAGAGCTCAACTTTGGGAGCATTGTGAAGCAGGTCACTCGGTAAGACTGCCTCGGCTCCGTAGACCAGAAAGAATGGGGTTCTTCCGGTCGATCGATTCGGGGTTGTCCTCAATCCCCAAAGGACTGATGGGAGCTCGTCGACCCATGCACCTGCTGCGTGCTTGAGATCGCGCATCAGTCAGGGTTTCAGTCCTTTGAGAATTAGGCCATTTGCCCTTTCTGCTTGCCCATTCGACTGGGGGTGAGCGACCGAAGCATATTCGACCCGAGTGCCCTGAGAGGCGCAAAAGGCCCTGAACTTGTCGGAATCGAAGTTTGACCCATTGTCCGTGATGATACTGTGCGGAACTCCATATCTGAATATCAACTCTCTGATGAAACTGATAGTGGTGCAAGCATAGAGATTCTTGATAGGCTTGGCTTCAATCCATTTGGTGAACTTGTCGACTGCTACCAGCACATGAGTGAAGCCGCTCCTGCCTGTTCTCAATGGCCCAACCATGTCCAGCCCCCAAACAGCGAAGGGCCAGACGAGTGGAATGGTTTTCAGGGCTGACGCGGGCTTGTGCGGCATATTGGGGGTAATACTGACATCTTTCGCATTTGTCGACTATCTCCTTTGCCATCTCATTGGCTCTCGGCCAGTAGAACCCCGCTCGGTATGCTTTAGCCACAATGGTCCGAGAGGACGCATGATGACCACAGGTCCCCGAGTGGATATCGTTAAGGATCAGCTGACCTTCTTCTGGTGTGATACACTTCTGGCCGACCCCAGTCGCGCTTTCTCTATATAACTGTCCCTTTATGACTGTAAAGGCCTTGGATCGTCGGACGATCTGTTGAGCCTCTTCTTCGTCTTCTGGGAGTTCTTTCCTTAGGATGTACGCGATGTACGGTTCTGTCCAGACGGGAGTGATAACCAACACTTCCATGATCAGGTCGACCACAGCTGGAACTTCAACTTCAGTCGGATCCGTGGCGCTTTTTGGCTGCGGGGCCTCTTTCATGAAGGGATCCTCCTGGATTGATGGTGTGTGGATGTGCTCCAGAAACACATTGCTGGGAATGGCTTCTCTTTTGGAACCTATTTTTGCCAAATCATCAGCTGCTTGATTTTTCAGTCGGGGTATGTGGTGAAGCTCTAACCCCTCGAATTTCTTCTCCAGCTTTCTCACTGCATTGCAATAACCAGTCATGGCTGGACTTCTGACATCCCATTCCTTGATCACCTGATTAACCACCAAATCTGAGTCGCCATAGACCATGAGGCGACGGACGCCGAGTGAGATGGCCATGCGCAACCCATATAAAAGTGCTTCATATTCTGCCTCGTTATTGGAGATATCAAAGTGGATTTGAAGAACATATCTGAGTTTATCTCCTCTGGGGGAAACCAACACCACTCCGGCACCGGAACCACTTAGCATCTTGGAGCCGTCGAAGAACATAGTCCAATGCTCCAAGTGAATCTGAGTCGGCAGCTGTTGTTCAATCCACTCGGCGACGAAATTTGCGATTGCCTGGGACTTGATAGCCTTCTTTGCCTCAAACTTGATATCTAGGGGAAGGAGTTCAATCGCCCATTTTGCCACTCGACCAGTTGCATCCCTGTTATGCAGGATCTCTGACAATGGAGCGTCGCTGACGACCGTAATGGAATGATCAGAAAAGTAGTGAGCAACTTTCTTTGTGGTCATGTAAATCCCATATACAAGCTTCTGATAGTGAAGATATCTTTGCTTTGATGGGGTCAAGACTTCAGAAATATAATATACTGGGCGCTGAACTTTGAAGGTTTTCCCTTCTTCTTCCCGCTCGACCGTAAGTACCGTACTGACGACTTGTCATGTGGCTGCAATGTAAAGCAGCAAAGGCTCTTTGCTGATTGGGGCAGCAAGCACCAGCTGGGTGGAGAGCAGAGCTTTGAGCTCTGCAAACGCTGCATCAGCTTCAGGAGTCCACTCGAACTTGTCGGACTTCTTCATCAATCGGTAAAGAGGTAATGCCTTTTCACCGAGACGAGATATTAATCGACTTAGGGCGGCCAAGCAACCAGTAAGCTTCTGGACGTCGTGCACTCGCACAGGGCTTTTCATTCGGAGTATAGCGCCAACTTTTTCTGGATTGGCGTCGATTCCCCATTTGGAAACGAGAAAACCGAGTAACTTTCCGCCAGGGACTCCGAATGTACACTTTGATGGATTAAGCTTGATATCATACCTCCTGAGGTTGGCAAAGGTTTCGGCAAGGTCAGTCAGCAGGTCGGAACCCTTCCGTGACTTGACCACAATATCATCCATGTATGCTTCCATGTTCCGACTGATTTGAGTGAGTAAACACTTCTGAATCATCCTCAGGAATGTGGCTCCGGCATTCTTGAGGCCGAACGGCATGGTAACATAACAGAAGCACCCGAATGGAGTGATGAAAGCTGTCTTGATCTCGTCAGGTCCATACAAACGGATCTGATGGTACCCGGAATAGGCGCCTAAGAAAGACAGTCGCTCACATCCCGCAGTCGAGTCGACTATGTGGTCGATGCGGGGGAGAGGAAAATGATCTTTCGGGTAGGCCCGATTGATATGTTTAAAATCAATGCACATGCGAAGTGAGTTGTCCTTCTTGGGGACCATGACAACGTTGGCGAGCCACTCGGAGTGGTAGATTTCTCGTATGAACTCCGCTGCTAAGAGCTGAGCCACCTCCTCACCAATAGCCTTTCTCTTTTGGACGGCGGACCGTCGGAGATGTTCCTTGACAGGTTTTACTTTTGAGTCGACTCTCAGGCGATGCTCAGCCAACTCCCTGGGAACACCTGGCATGTCAGAAGGCTTCCATGCAAAAATGTCCCAGTTCTCACGGAGGAACTGGATGAGCGCTTCTTCCTATTTGGAGTCGAGTGTTGTCGAGATATGAGTCGGAGCGGCGCTGGGGTTGGTCGAGTGGATGTGAGCTGTCTTCATATCGCCAGTCGACTGGAAAGCTGACTCTGTAGCGGGCTTCTTGGCTCGCAACAGATCACTCGGGTCTGCAGTCTTCTGGTATTCCTGCAACTCCACCACTGCCATCTGTGCATCAGCGATCTTTGAACCTTTTTGAAAACATTCTTCCGTCTTCTTCCGATTGCCCGTAATGATGATCACACCTTTGGGGCCAGGCATCTTCAATTTGAGATACACGTAACATGGTCGGGCCATGAAGCGTGCATAAGCCGGCCTGCCCAGAATAGCATGATAGGCACTCTGGAAGTCCACAACTTCAAATGTCAACTTTTCTTTGCGGTAATTCTTGGAATCAGCGAAAACCACATCAAGAGCAATCTGGCCGAGTGATTCAGCCTTCTTCCTAGGAATGACTCCATGGAAACTCATGTTGCTGGCACTGAGTCTGGACATCGGAATGTCCATCCCTTTCAACATCTCAGTGTATAATATGTTCAAACCACTACCACCATCCATCAGGACTTTGGTCAGTCGAGTGCCTTCAACAACTGGGTCGACCACCAAAGCTTGCCTCCCAGGGGTGGCGAAGTGCGTTGGGTGGTCGGACTGGTCGAATGTTATGGCAGTCTGAGACCATTTCAGGTAACTAGGTGTCATCGGAGCGACCATATTCACCTCTCGGTTAATAACTTTCAGTCGACTTTTGCTCTTAACATCAGCAAAAATCATCAGGGTGGAATTGACTTGAGGGTATCAGTCATCACTGTCTTCTTTGTCCTCGACCTTGTCTGACTCCTTTTCCTTTCCCTTGGGTTGCTTGCCCTGGAACTGCTGGATCAAGAGTCGACACTGCCGAGTGGTATGTTTCGGGTAAATAAAATTACCCTCTTCATCTTTCTTTGTGTGGACGAGACATGGTAAGTCCAACACATCATTTCCCTCCTGGTCTTTAACCTTTTTGGGGTTCCAAGGCCCTTTAGGTTTCCCTTTAGACTTTCCTTGGGCCAAAGCTAAGGCTTCCGCGGGAGCCGCAGGCTCGGCTTTCCGCTTCTGTTTCCGATTGGAATTGCCTCCGGTTTCTTGGGCGACTGACTTGAGCTTGCCGCTCCTGAGTCGATCCTCGTCTTCACCATTAGCGTACTTGGTGGCAATCTCCATCATCCGATTCAGGGACATATCTCTGGTTCGACCGAATTTCAGATCCAGTTCTCTGTACTTGACGCCTTCCTTGAAGGCACAAACTGCTTGGTGGTCAGGCACATTCTCCACCGAGTGATGTAACGTGATCCATCTCTGGATGTAATCCCTGAAAGTTTCATTTGGCTTTTGCACACAAGACCGCAGTTCCGTCAGTCCTGCCGGTCGCTTGCATGTGCCTTCAAATATGGTGACGAACACTCGGGAGAGATATTCCCAAGTGTAAATGCTGCTAGGCGCTAACTGGTTTAGCCACGCTCTGGCCGAGCCCTCCAACATGAGAGGCAGGTGCTTCATGGCCACTTCATCATTGCCGCCGCCAATCTGGATGACCACTCGGTAGTGCTCAAGCCAAGTATCAGGCTTGGACTCGCCAGTGAACTTACTGACTCCAGTCGCGAACCTGAAATTGGGAGGAATTACAGTAGCCCTGATGGCTCTACTAAAGCACTCTGGCCCTGAAACATGTACTCTGCTGCTGGCAGGCGCATCTCTGTCGTGACCTTCTCGGTGAGCCCTGTTCCTGTCGACCAGACCTTGGATGAGGATGGATCTCGCGTCAAAGCCTGGCCCTCTGGGGTCGACTGGAATCCTTCGCCCACCACTATGAGGGCGCCTGTCATCCTGCTGGCGAGGCACAAATGACCCGCTCCTCGGGGGAGGCGTGGGTACTCGACATCGACCGTCACGATCGACTTAGTGATCATACTGCTCATGGTTCCCGTACTGGTCACGCCGGTCTCCACGTCCCTCACGCCTCGGGGGCGATCTCGGGCTGTGAGCCGACTGGACTGTGTCCGCGGCAACGGATCTGCTGTGAATTCTATTCCGCGACTGAGAAACAGCGGAATTCTGATATCCTGCTGCCCGGAGTAATGCTCTGATCTATAGCAAGCCTCTGCCAGCCTCCGACTGGGAAGGCTGAATCGACTCCGCTATACGGGCCGCAGCTGCTAAATTCTGAATCGGAGTCCGATATAACTGCGGGGGTGGGAAGAGCTCACGTCGACTGGATTCGGGAACCCGTTGTCGTGCACGCTCGTCGAGTGCTCGCTGGAGGTTCTCTAGTCGAGTGCGCTCGGCCAAGTTTGCCAGGCGCGAGCGTCAGGGGTTTCTCCAACGATAGGAGTGTGCAGCGCATCCACATTCCGGCGGCGAAGTTCTTCTCTCTGCAGCGATGTGAGAGGCTCGGGAATGGGGACGCGACGGGTCGCCTCCTCCTGCGCCTCCGTCGGTGCGGGTAAAACCGGGGGGACTGGGCGGTCCATCGACCATCAGAACCTTTGTCGCTGGATCGCTGCTGTCGCACTCGGATGCAGTCTCTTCAGAGCTAGTCGAACAGGCCGTAGAGGGATTCGTCGGGCTCGATCGCCGCGACTTGAGGGGTGGCCGACTGACGGGCCACCGCGTTTCTGACCCGCCGCTGATGTCTCGACTGACCGGAGCGCTTCCGCCGGCGGGAAACGGGGAGGGAGGACAACACAGTTGCCGACCGGTAGGGGGTCGACGGTTGCCGCAGGATAACGCCGCGGACGCACGCGCTAAACTGCGTTGCCCGGTGGACATTGAGTGCATCCACGTCGAGCATAGCCTCTTGAAGCCAGGCGGAGTCGTCGGCGATGAACGTGAGCGCGCCGAGACGGATCTCGCAGCCCTCGACCAAAACTCCGTCGAAAAGCATGATGATTCGGGTCGGAAAATATCGCAACTCCTCCAACAAAACGCTAAAACACCTGCCCCACGGTGGGCGCCAACCGTCGTGGTTCCAAGTCTGGCAGTAATGTAGGGGGTAAGTATGGAGTGGCGAGGTCTTAGCTATGGAGAAGTTGTAAGGACGCAAGGTTTATGAGTTCAGGCCCTTCTCGGAGGAAGTAAAAGCCCTACATCTCGGAGCCCGGAGCCGGTCGACTGGATTATGTGAGTATGAGTTACAGAGGTGCGAACCCTTGTCTCGGAGGAGGGGGTGGCTTATATAGAGTGCGCCAGGACCCCGGCCAGCCCACGTTATGAAGGGTTCAATGTACATTAAGGCAGGGCGTTACTGATAACGCTAGTAATAAAGTGCTATGATGACAATAAAAGCTACTTAATGACCGACTGTTAGTGCGCGTAGTGACTTTAGGTCTCCTGGCCGTCGAGTGGTTGGATCTTGGTCGAGTAATTGCTTCCTGGTCGAGTGTCTTCCAGTTTGTCGAGTGGAACACCTCCAAGTCGATTGAAAGGTGATTTATTCTAGAGGTGTCCTTGGGTAGGGCAGTTAGGACAGGTCCGTGACCCTACCTTAGGTACATAGCTCCATCATGTGGTTCGACCGATAAAGATCTTCGTAGAATATGTAGGAGCCAATATGGGCATCCAGGTTCTGCTATTGGTTATTGACCAGAGAAGTGTCTCAGTCATGTCTACATAGTTCTCGAACCCGTAGGTTTCGCATGCTTAACGTTCGTTGACGATATAGTATTTATGAGGTATGTATGTTGGTAATCAAATGTTGTTCAGAGTTCCGGATAAGATCACAGACATGACGAGGAGCTCTGGAATGGTCCGGAGATAAAGTTTGATATATGGGATAATAGTGTTTGGTCTCCGGAAGGGTTCCGGAATTCACCGGAAGGGGTTCTGGATGTTTCCCAAAATGTTTGGGTACGAGAACACTTTATTTGGGTCACAGGGGAAAGCCCACAAGGTTTTTGGAAAGTGCAAAAGGAAGTTTTGTGGAGTTCAGGGGCCAGACACTAGGGTCCCCGGTGTCTGGGTCCAGACACCGAGAACCCTGGCGTCTGGCCCTGGAGTCTGAGAAGGACTCTTGCCTTTCGGGTGAAACCGACTTTGTGGAGGCTTTTACTGCAAGTTTCCACCCCAAGGCTCAACATATAAATAGAGGGCTAGGGCTAGCACCCAAGACACATCAAGAAACACCAAGCTGTGTGCCGGCTACCCCGTCCCCTCTAGTTTATCCTCAGTAATAGTTTTCGTAGTTCTTAGGTAAAGCCCTACGGAGATTGTTCTTCACCAACACCGTCACCACACCATCGTGCTGTCGGAACTCATCTACCACTTCGCCCCTCTTGCTGGATCAAGAAGGCGAGGATGCCATCGAGCTGAATGTGTGCTGAACACGGAGGTGCCGTACGTTTGGTACTTGATCGGGACGGATCATGAAGGTGTACGACTACGTCAACCGCATTGATAAACGCTTCCGCTTTCGGTCTACGAGGGTACGTAGACATACTCTCCCTCTCGTTGCTATGCATCATCATGATCTTGCGTGTGCGTAGGATTTTTTTGAAATTACTACGTTCCCCAATAGCGGCATCAGAGCCAGGTTTATGCGTAGATGTTATATGCACAAGTAGAACACAAGTGAGTTGTGGGCGATACAAGTCATAGTTCTTACCAGCATGTCATACTTTGGTTCGGCGGTATTGTTGGATGAAGCGGCCCGGACCGACATTACATGTATGCTTACGCGAGACTGGTTCTACCGATGTGCTTTGCACACTGGTGGCTGGCGGGTGTCAGTTTCTCCAACTTTAGTTGAACTGAGTGTGGTTACGCCCGGTCCTTGAGAAGGTTAAAACAACACTAACTTGACAAACTATCCTTGTGGTTTTGATGCGTAGGTAAGAATGGTTCTTGCTCAGCCCTTAGCAGCCACGTAAAACTTGCAACAACAAAGTAGAGGACGTCTAGCTTGTTGCAGGGCATGTTGTGATGTGATATGGTCAAAACATGATGCTATATTTTTTGTATGAGATGATCATGTTTTGTAACCGAGTTATCGGCAACTGGCAGGAGCCATATGGTTGTCGCTTTATTGTATGCAATGCAATCGCCCTGTAATTGCTTTACTTTATCACTAAGTGGTAGCGATAGTCATAGAAGCAATAGTTGGTGAGACGACAACAATGCTACGATGGAGATCAAGGTGTCGCGCCGATGATGATGGCGATCATGACGACGCTTCAGAGATGGAGATCATAAGCACAAGATGATGATGGCCATATCATATCACTTATATTGATTGCATGTGATGTTTATCTTTTATGCTTCTTATTTTGCTTAGATCGACAGTAGCATTGTAAGATGATCTCTCACTAAATTTCAAGGTACAAGTGTTCTCCCTGAGTATGCACCGTTGTAAAAGTTCGTCATGCCGAGACACCACGTGATGATCGGGTGTGATAAGCTCTACGTTCACATACAACGGGTGCAAGTCAGTTTTGCACATGTAGAATACTCGGGTTAAACTTGATGAGCCTAGCATATGCAGATATGGCCACGGAACACTGGAGACCGAAAGGTCGAGCGTGAATCATATAGTAGATATGATCAACATAGTGATGTTCACCATTGAAAACTACTACATCTCATGTGATGATCGGACATGGTTTAGTTGATTTGCATCACGTGATCATTTAGATGACTAGAGGGATGTCTATCTAAGTGAGAGTTCTTAATTAATATGATTAATTGAACTTTAATTTATCATGAACTTAGTCCTGATAGTATTTGCATAACTATGTTGTAGATCAATAGCTCGCGATGTAGCTCCCTGTTTATTTTGATATGTTCCTAGAGAAAAACTAAGTTGAAAGATGTTAGTAGAAATGATGCGGATTGGATCCGTGATCTAAGGATTATCCTCATTGCTACAGAGAAGAATTATGTCCTTGATGCACCATTAGGTGACAGACCTATTGCAGGAGAAGATACAGACGTTATGAACGTTTGGTAAAGCTCAATATGATGACTACTTGATAGTTTAGTGCACCATGCTTTATGGCTTAGAATCGGGGCTTCGAAGACGTTTTGAATGCCATGGAGCATATGAGATGTTCCAAGAGTTGAAATTAGTATTTCAGACTCATGCCCATGTCAAAAGGTATAAGACCTTTGACAAGCACTTTGCCTATAAGATGGAGGAGAATAGCTTAGCTAGTGAGCATGTGCTCACAATGTCTGAGTACTACAATCACTTGAATCAAGTGGGAGTTAATATTCCAGATAAGATAGTGATTCACAGAGTTCTCTAGTCACTATCACCAAGTTACTGGAACTTCAATATGAACTATAATATGCAAGGGAAAACGAAAACAATTCCCAAGCTCTTCGTGATGCTGAAATCGACGAAGGTAGAAATCAAGAAAAGCATCAAGTGTTGATGGTTGACAAGACCACTAGTTTCAAGAAAAGGGAAAAGGGAAGGAGGGGAACTTCAGGAAGAATGGCAAGCAAGTTGCTGCTCAAGTGATGAAGCCCAAGTCTAGACCTAAGCCTGAGACTAAGTGCTTCTACTGCAAAGGGACTGGTCACTGGAAGCAAAACTGCCCCAAGTATTTGGCGGATAAGAAGGACGGTGATACGTCTCCAACGTATCTATAATTTTTGATTGCTCCATACTATTATATTGTCTATTTTGGATGTTAATGCGCTTTATTTACACTTCTATATCATTTTTGGGACTAACCTACTAACCGGAGGCCCAACCCAAATTGTTGTTTGTTTGCCTATTTTAGGGTTTCGAAGAAAAGGAATATCAAACGGAGTCCAATCGGAATGAAACCTTTGGGAACGTGATTTTCTCAACAAACGTGATCCAGGAGACTTGGAGTGGCCATCAAGAAACAAGGGAGGAAGGCATGAGGCAGGGGGCGTGCCTACCTCCCTAGGCGCGCCCTCCACCCTCGTGGGCCCTCCGTTGCTCCACCGACGCACTTCTTCCTCCTATATAAGTCCACGTACCCCCCAAACATCCAACATCACCATGAAAACCTAATTCCACCACTACAACATTCTGTACTCGAGAGATCCCATCTCGGGGCCTTTTCCAGAGCTCCACCGGAGTAGGTAAATGATAAAAAGAAGAATTTTTGATGTGGAATGCTTTCTAACATATTTCTTAATGTAATTTTTCTTTATTGTGGCATGAATGTTCAGATCCGAAAGATTCAAGATAAAAGTTTAATATTGACATAAAAATAATAATACTTCAAGCATCCTAACTAAGAAATTATGTCTTCTCAAAATAACATGGCCAAAGAAAGTTATCCCTACAAAATCATATAGTCTGGCTATGCTCTATCTTCACCACACAAAATACTTAAATCATGCACAACCCCGATGAAAAGTCAAGTAATTGTTTCATACTTTTGATGTTCTCAAACTTTTTCAATCTTCACGCAATATATGAGCGTGAGCCATGGATATAGCACTATATGTGGAATGGAATGGTGGTTGTGGAGAAGACAAAAAAGGAGAAGATAGTCTCACATCAACTAGGCATATCAATGGTCTATGGAGATGCCCATCGATAGATATCAATGTGAGTGAGTAGGGATTGCCATGCAATGGATGCACTAGAGCTCTAAGTATATGAAAGCTCAACAAAAGAAACTAAGTGGGTGTGCATCCAACTTGCTTGCTCATGAAGACCTAGGGCATTTTGAGGAAGCCCATCATTGGAATATACAAGCCAAGTTCTAGAATGAAAAATTCCCACTAGTATGTGAAAGTGATATCATAGGAGACTCTCTATGATGAAGATCATGGTGCTAGTTTGAAGCGCAAGTGTGGAAAAAGGACAGTAGCATTGTCCCTTCTCTCTTTTTCTCTCATTTTTTTATTTGGGCCTGCTTTCCCTTTTTTGGCCTCTTTTTCGTCCGGAGTCTCATCCCGACTTGTAGGGGAATCATAGTCTACATCATCATTTCATCACTTGGTACAATGCTCTAATAATGATGATCATCACACTTTATTTAGTTACAACTCAAGAATTACAACTCGATACTTAAAACAAAATATGACTCTATGTGAATGCCTCCAACGGTGTACCGGGATGTGCAATGATGCATGAGTGACATCTATGAAGAATTATGAACGGTCGCTTTGCCACAAATACGATGTCAACTACATGATCATGAAAGCAATATGACAATGATGAAGCGTGTCATAATAACGGAACGGTGGAAAGTTGCATGGAAATATATCTCGGAATGGCTATGGATATGCCCCATAATAGGTAGGTATGGTGGCTGTTTTGAGGAAGGTATATGGTGGGTTTATGGTACCAGCGAAAGTTGTGCGATACTAGAGAGGCTAGCAATGGTGGAAGGGTGAGAGTGATAATCCATGGACTCAACATTAGTCATAAAGAACTCACATACTTATTGCAAAAATCTATTAGTTATCGAAACAAAGTATTACGCGCATGCTCCTAGGGGATAGATCGGTAGGAAAAGACCATCGCTCGTCCCCGACCGCCACTCATAAGGAAGACAATCAATAAATAAATCATGCTCCGACTTCATCACATAACGGTTCACCATACGTGCATGCTACGGAAATCACAAACTTCAACTCAAGTATTTCTCAAATTCACAACTACTCAACTAGCATGACTCTAATATCACCATCTCCATATCTCAAAACAATTATCAAGTATCAAACTTCTCATAGTATTCAATGCACATCTATGGAAGTTTTTATATTAAAGAAAATTTCCATGTTCTTCTAAAGGACTCTCAAAATAATATAAGTGAAGCATGAGAGATCAATTATTTCTATAAAATTAAACCACCGCTGTGCTCTAAAATATATAAGTGAAGCACTAGACCAAAAACTATATAGCTCAAAAGATATAAGTGAAGCACATCGAGTATTCTAATAAATTCCGAATCATGTGTGTCTCTCTCAAAAGGTGTGTACAGTAAGGATTATTGTGGTAAACCAGAAAGAAAAGACTCAAATCATACAAGACGCTCCAAGCAAAACACATATCATGTGGTGAATAAAAATATAGCTCCAAGTAAAGTTACTGATAGACGAAGACGAAAGAGGGGGTGCCTTCCGAGGCAGCCCCAAGCTTAGGCTTTTTGGTGTCCTTGAATTTTACCTTGGAGTGCCATGGGCATCCCCAAGCTTAGGCTCTTGCCACTCTTTGTTTCATAATCCATCAAATATTTACCCAAAACTTGAAAACTTCACAACACAAAACTCAAAATAGAAAATCTCGTGAGCTCCGTTAGCGAAAGAAAACAAAACACCACTTCAAGGTACTGCAATGAACTCATTATTTATTTATATTGGTGTTAAACCTACTGTATTCCAACTTCTCTATGGTTTATAAACTCTTTTACTAGCCATAGATTAATCAAAATAAGCAAACAACACACGAAAAACAGAATCTATCAAAAACAGAAAAGTATGTAGTAATCTGTAGCTAACGCAAACTTCTGGGACCCCAAAAATTCTAAAATAAATTTCTGGACGTTAGGAATTTATCTATTAATCATCTGCAAAAGGAATTAACTAAATATCTCCTTCTAAATAAAAATGGCAGCAATTCTCGTGAGCGCTAAAGTTTCTGTTTTTTACAGCAAGATCAAAAAGACTTTCCCCAAGTCTTCCCAACGGTTCTACTGGGCACAAACACTAATTAAACACAAAAAACACAACCAAAACAGAGGCTAGATAAATTATTTATTAATAAACAGGAGCAAAAAGCAAGATATAATAATAAAATTGGGTTGCCTCCCAACAAGCGCTATCGTTTAACGCCCCTAGCTAGGCATAAAAGCGAAGATAGATCTATGTATTGCCATCTTTGGTAGGTAATTCTTCAATAAGACACCTATAACTCTTAGGAGTTTCTTTCTTTTTATTAATTATCAAACTCCTAGGCACGAAATCAAGAAAATCATTTGTAGCAAATGGTTCCTTAATGATAGCAAAAAGATTGGGATGAACACTTATTGATTTTAAATCCGCAGTTTCCTTACTAGAGGATTCACCCTTATTTTCAGGAACGTAAAAAAGCTTGGCAATTTTGGTAGGAGGATTTGGAGTATTTTTAACGGAATAAAAGCGGACCCCAAGTTGGTGATAATTCCCTCAGGTTTATCGATTCTAGTAGAATCTTGATCTATTTTTTCATTAACTATGGGTTCTTTTTCCTTAAAACTTTTCAGAGTAATTCCCACCTTAGATCCATATTGGGTAACTTGGTTGTGGATCTTTTTATCCAAATTCTCAATCAACTCTACATTAGCAACTTCATTCTCAATAATTTCAAGCCTTTGCATCATATGTTCCAAAGTTAACATAGTTCCATTAACCAAAATAGGTGGTGAGCCAAACTAATCTATCATAGCATTATAAGAATCAAAAGTATGGCTACCCAAGAAATACCCTCCGGTAATGGTACCAAGAATATATCTATACCAAGGAGTAGCGCCTACATAAAAATTGCGGAGAAGAACGGAAGTAGATTGCTTCTTGGTAGATCTATTTTGAGCATTGCAAATTCTATACCAAGCGTCTTTTAGATTTTCTCCCTCCCTTTGCTTAAAATTAAGAACTTCATTCTCGGGAGACAACATAGAAGATAGGAAAAGGCCTACTAGTGGCGCACCAGTTTTGCCTACTAATGGCGCACTACTAGTGCGCCACTAGTACCACGCCACTAGTATTTTTTACTAATGGCGCACCACTGGTGCGCCATTAGTATCTGGTATACTAATGGCGCACCATGCCGTGCACCATTAGTATAGACCACCATGCGCCATTAGTATGCCTCCCAGGGGCCATATTTACCCATGTGCTTTGGCATACTAATGGCGCATCTATGCGCCATTAGTATCCTTTGGCATACTAATGGCGCACTTTGAGGTGATGCGCAATTAGTATGAATATTAGGTTTTTTTACTTTTATGGTTTTTGCACAGGTTACAAAATATATTATTGGACAGAATATAGACAGCAGCACACAGCAACAACAGATTCATCGAATACAATAGAAGATTAGTCTCTGAATACAATTCATCATATTAGTCTCCGAATTCAAAAGACCGAACAAAGATAAAACATTACAAGTCTCGAGACCGCGAGTAGAGAGTTTGTCTTTACATTACAAGTAGAGATCGATCATCTAAACTACCATCACATAGAAGAGAGCTACGGTCATCACGATGAGCATCATCGCGATGAAACTGGTCTTCATCCGGTTCCTCCAACGCTCCCTCCTCTCTCCCGCTAGATAGCGGGCGTATCTAGATTCCGCCTCCGCCCTAGTGGTGTACCCTTTGTAACTGTTACCGCTGAACCGGTGAACCTGTCTCCGACACTCCTCCCAGTCGTCGTAGACTCCGAGAACCTTACCCTTGTAAACGACATACGACGGCATCTCTATGCACAAGCCAAACAACAGACAATACATAAGCAATATATAATTATGCAACAAAAGGATCGGATGAGAAAAGCAAGACATTAATAGCACGATTCCTGGTCCTACTAATAAATAGCATCGATTACATCTAAGTTGAACGACTGTCCAAACCAAAGAGACATACAATTCATTAAAGTTTAATTACAACATGAGCCAATCAATGTTTCAGAACTACACATAGCATCACTACTTTCGACTCGACTCATGGGACCGGAGCGTGGATGAAGCCGCCGTCTGTCGTGATGGTCATGAAATCATGGGCATTGTCAGCCTGCATTTGTAGCGTTGTGTCTATCTCACTGTTGGACGGTTGATAGCTGAGGTAGAACAGCCCCGAGGTATGAAGGACATCTTGATGGATGATGTCCGCAAACTCCGACTGGATGCGAAAGAATTCTTGTCTGATGTCCGCGTCCTGGATTGCCGACAAGCTCGCGGCCCAATCTTTGAGATTATCTGGTAGAAGAAGGTGATGATGGTCCTGTACAATCGCCCGCATGTGATGGAGGGCGTAGTGGGCATCCTTCTAACCGCCAGGCGGCTGCTTGACGCAGCAGAACTTAGTATTGTGGGCAAACACGTGATTGCCGTACCTACGAACTGGCCTGGTGAAGGTGCCTCCAGATTTAGCGTAGCCGGGGAGAACATCATCAAGAACTTTCTTGATCCATCTTGGAGTCACGGTTCGGGTCGAAATACGTGGCCATGGAATATTTCGGGCTTAAGAGGATGAGTGTGCAATGTATGTCACTGCACAGAACAAGGAATGTTAGAAAAAAAAGAACGATAGAAATCTAAGAAATCATATGTTTCGGAGCGGTTAAGGGATGACTTACTTGGGAAAGTAAGACACGAGGAAGTTATCCTTATCTGGGTTTGCCAGAATGACGCCTTCGAGGTGTCAACTCGCGACTTGGCGGTCCCCAGTGCTTCCCAAGAGCTTGGCACGCATGTAGAAGGGGTCAACTATCACGGTGTCCTGGGTCTTGTCTCTAATGATCCGCATCTCCATACTCAGCAAAAACAGCCAAACGAAGGTGTAGTGTAGCGGATGAAGGTTAAACATAGAAAAGATGTCATCAAACCGCAGGACGATCATGCCCCTGATGGCACCATCCACAAAGCCCTTGCCCTCTGACACCTTGGCCACAAAAACCAGGTATGCCACACCATTCTCTCTGAGACGCCGCTTCTCCAAAGAAAGAACACTGTCATGCAGACTCCGCATAGCACCGGTTGCAGCATTGAGCATATTTGTCGGTAGCATCGCCCTACCCGCCACATGCACCCTCCTCGAGATATCCTTAGGTGAAGGTGGCCCGTCCTGAGCATGGATCGTACTCGGTGCCGGCTGGCTCGCACCGACGCCCTTTCTAGCATTTCTTTCCCGTCCCTTCTTCTTGATCTGCTGTAATGGGACCGAGTTCTGCTCACAGACCGCCTTCTTGAACGTGTTGGGGTTGATAATATTTGGCACCTCGGCTATCGGAGGCTCGGTGAAGGTGGCAGCTGGAGGCGTCTCTTGAGAACTAAATGCCAGACGACGCCTGTTGCAATTGGGTTTCTCCGTCGTACCAACTAGATCGCAGTCGTCTTGGTTGGGTTCTTGAGAAGGAGGCCCGCAGAACTCGTCACCGTACCCATGTTTGGCAAAGTACTTATCGACGTTGGTAAATGTACCATCGTCGTTGTCGTCGTGATCCGGATCATGTGCCATATGCATGTCCGGATCCTGTGCCATAGGGATGTCCGGCATGTCCAGTAGCGTTGTGGCATTCTTGCCATGGCTTGGCGCCGGCACGACTGGCGGTCTTGTCTGTGGGGTGGTGTCCCCCGCCCCCAAACGAATCTGGCTCTTCAGCCAAAGCAGGGGCCAGCTTACGCAGACGCTAAGGGTCATCTCCTCTTCTTCGTCGGCCCCAGCAGGTCGAATCGGAGGTAACAGCTCGTCGCAGCCTGGCAGCACCCGAACCACTTCAACCCTATACACTATGGGTGGCATCGGATTACCGTGGAACACGGGGTTGCCCGGTTGAACGATTCTGCCCTTAGCGACATCGACCAACTCGCCGCCCACGAAGTGCAGGAGAGTGCAAGGAACGTCGGTGGCGCCCTGCAAAAACATGTAGGGCATTAGGGATGCCCAGTCAAAGGCAAGGAGATGAAGTCATCGGCCGAGAGGCTTAGTTACCGTGCTGCCGTCGAGCTCGGCTAATGTCGAGGCACCGCCAACGGCGGGCGTGCAATTGACGGAGGGGCCGCTTGCTGGCGAGGTGCCGGCCGGCGTACACCCAGGTGCATTAAGCTCCAATGTCCGTGCCAGCGCCGGAGACACGAATACCGCCTCCGCCGGAGACACCAATGGCACCGCCGGAGACACCAATGGTGCCGCCTGCGCGTTGTGCGAGTTGCTGGCCGTGAAGCTGGGAACCGGGGAAGGCCCCTGTTGGCCGCCCGCAATCCACGTCGTTAGTCCATGAATCAACATAGGCACCATGGCGTTGAGCGTCGTTCCCAGTTGTTGTTGCACTTGCTCTTGGACAATCTCGGGAATCCGCGCCACTTGTGCCTTGAGTGCTTCAACCTCGCGCGACTGGCTTTCCGAGCTGGTCTTTTTCTCCTTTCGCCCACTAGCAGTATAGTATGAAGACCATTTTGTGGACAAGCCTTTGCCGACCACACGACCAGCTGACGTCGGCTTACTGAGCTTATCCTTGATTTTCATTACGTTTAATGCCCTATTGAAAGGGGTGTCGAAAGGGGAGCTCTGAGACGACCCCGCGCTACTGCTTTCATTGCCCTGCGGAAGGAACGTGAACAATTTAGAAATATTGGGGATTAATTAGAATGCAATCATATGGAGCTAATTACGCGGGGGATGTATTCCTTACCAGAACAAGCTCAAGCACCCTGGTCTTTGGATCCGTGGTAAGCTCCTTTGTTACCGGGTCCTCCTTGTACCCGGCCCTGAGAAAGTTCCTAGTCTGCTTGTCACGGTATTTCTTGAAGCGGGGCGGTAGGCCTTGCTCGGCACGCTCCGCGTCCTCCTTGTCCCATATAGGCTCGGCCACTCTGTAACCGCAGGGACCGAGTTGGTGGACCCCTAAGTTCAACTTCCACATTTCTTTCCCCCACTAACTTGATTCGGAGGTTGCGCTGCTCTCGCACTTGATCTTGAACTCCTTGTAGTCATCTTCGCTCATCAAAGGATATTTAGCCTTGATCTTCTCATAACTATCACCTTTTTCAATCATTGCCTTCACCGTGCTTTTCCAAGTAGACAGGGCCGTGCTCATCCTCATGAGGGCGGCAACGTTCACTTTATTCCCTGAGAGGCGTGTGTTTGCAAACTCAGCGGGTAACTTGTATCGTTCGTGCAGCTTCATGAAGAGGAGGTTGTGCAAATTCCCTCGGTCCTTATGCCTTAGGTTCTCGGTGTTGATCAAGACGGTGCTTCGAAGAATGCACCCGAGCTGAACCGAGTATCCCTTGACTACGTGTTTGGGCACCGTCGGATGCCCGTCGGAGATCACTTCAGTAAATTCCTCCCTGACGGTGCCGAGCACGCTCGGGCGCCGGTCCTTCCATTGCCTCTTCGGTTGGCTGTCATCTGTGCGTGCGCTGCCATCATCAGTAGTGGCATCCGCGGCGCCATCATCAGTGGTGTCATCCCTGACGCCACTAGGGGTTGTGTAGTCAGGATCGGTGTCTTCCGCGGCGTCCTCATAGCGGTGAGGTTCTTCCTCCAACTCCTGGGATAGCTCCCAGAATTGCTTGCCGCCCGAACCGCCAGCCTCATCGTTGTGGGCCATGTTTCGCTCTAAATAGGAAAAAAATTGGTCAAAAAGTTGGTTAATGTTAAGGAACAAGATCATGGTCTCATCATTTAGGGTTTTTCGACACCGAGGCATCCTAAAAGCTAAGATTTTATCATTTAGGGTTTGTCGACGCCGAGGCATCCTAAAAGCCTAAGCGTACATCATTTAGGTTCTCATCGACACCGAGGCACCCTATAGAAGCCAAGTTAAGTTTTCATCATTTAGGGTTTATCGATGCCGAGGCACCCTAGGTTGGGCCTAATCACTTGGCACTAATCACTTGGCTCTATTGCCACCTATGTTGGGTTTATCATCTAGGGTTTATCGATGCTAAGGAGAATTCTAAGTTGGGCCTAATCACTTGGCTCTATTGCCACCTATGGTTTAATGCAGCAAGAATGGCCGGGCAGTTGATCCTACTTAACTAAGTACTAAGATACCCCGGCCCATGCATTAGTCGCAAGTACCCCATATGTCCTATTTTTAGCAAAGTCATGCTAAAATTCACAGAAAATTTCAGCATGACCTTTGCTGAAAATAGGACATATGGAGTACCCGAATTTTCCGGAACGGAAGTTAATCGACATTCCGGCAAACTCAAGGGCCTCTCGGGGTACCTGCAAATTCATCACGACACAATGGTCGGAGACAAAACCCAACAAACTAGCAAGATGATCATCATCTTTGCAAGACAGTAGCTCAAGTTTTTGATAGTAGCCTCTAAAGAAAAGAACATTGCAACATTCAAGTTCAGACATACACACTGAACATTTGACCAGTTACCTCTGAAGAAAAATATACGCTGACTATTGGATACAAAGAAAACATCTATTGTAAACATTAAGTCATGGTAGTGTGCGCTGAAACAATTACAGTATAGGAACAACAACACAACAGTAGCTCAGTTACTAGAGGACTGTAAAAAACAAACACAAAAGACACAGAACAGTCATTTCCTTGTGTGTGCTATACATATAGATGAAAATGGATTTGTTGCTACAGTAATTACAGTTCTAAAGAAAGGGAGTTACAGTTTAACATCATCAAGTAGTGTTACATAATATAGGTGATCATCATCAAGTAGTTGCTAGCAGCAAAGTTACTGACATGTTTACAGAAATTGTTTTCTGTAAAAGATGATCATCATCTTTGCAAGTCTTTCTCAATGTAATCACAAGTAATTCAGAGGCATCACAATAAAGCAACAACCTGCACTAGCCTAAAAACAAGTGAAGTTTCACCCATATAAGAACAACTTTATAAAATCAGAGAAGTTGCTAAATTTTTTGTATCCTTCATACACACTGGAGTACAATGCTTTATAATGTTCCATCATCATTACAGAAATCCAAGAAACACATGGTCTTGAGGATATTCTTTATGACTGATTATTTTAGAAATGCCAGGGAACATAGAAATCCAAGAAACGATGTTTTCACTTGATTTATTAAAATGGGTCATCACAAGCTCAGCGTTGGGAAAAATGAGTGTCGTGAGGAATCAGTGCACAGCGGCACACCAGCTGCCTGCCCAATTTCTTCTTCTTCTGTAAAGAAAATAATCGGCTTGTTGGACCGGATCTACTCATAATTAATTATATCGAGCGGTCGTTTTCTCGTTATTAGAAATTAAGCAGATGTGCACACATATCTGTGATACTACCATGTACTAGAACCAAGACCAACTTGCACGAATAATGCTTGCATGACTGTGCCTGATTGCTGTATGATTACTTGATTAGGGGGGCGAAAACGATAGGGGGAGCCTTCCAAATGTACAGTGCAGACAAGCTGAATGTGTCAAGTGGATGGCCCCAAATACAGTACAAACAAGCTGAATATGTAAGCACAGAGCTATATGTGTTGTTTTGCTCTTGTACTTCTGATAATCGTAGTTTCTACCTCCTAGTTTTTCTTTAGCCATAGTTAATCTTGTAAGAAGTGTACACAACTGTAAACTATCATTGGGGCCGGCCGATTCTATGCATTTGTTTTGTTTTGCTTTTCGAATGATGACACTTAGGTCCAACAGAGCGCGCCCAACATTCCAATTACCTCAGTTAAATCCCAAATTGCTAGCTGCCCATGTTGTACAACTGCCAGTTGGTCATGAACAGGTCAATGCTCTACGGATCACATGGACCAGCAATCAAGGCGCCATGAAGACTTTGAAATACAATAACAAAACTAGGGAGCAAGAAGCCTGCCGCCATGGCCCTAGGGTTTGTAGGGGAGGGGGTGGAGGAGAAGGGAGGAATCACCTGGGGGAGGGGATGGAGGAATGGAGGAAGACGTCGGGGGCATGGGCGGAGGGGCTTGGGCGGGAGGACGTCGAGGGCGCGGGCGGAGGGGGGACGGCGAGGGAGGCGGTGCTCGGCTCGGTGTCGCGTGGCCTGGCTGAGCTGAGGTAGAGGCGGTCGTCGTCTTCTCCTCATCCTCGTCCTCCTCCCGGTCCTCCTCCTCCGCCTTGGGGCGCGGGGGCGCGGGGGCGGCGACAGCGGACGGACGGCGAGGTCGGTGAAGAGAACGGTGACGGCGCCGCAACGAAGTCGCGTGGTCAGCCGCGGTGCGCAGGGGTGGCGGGGGTGGAGTCTGGCGGCAGTCGGGGCGGCGGGGGTGGGGGGCGCGGGGGCGGCGGGGGTCGGGGCGCGCGGGTGGATCTGACGAGGGAGAGAGGGACGAAGAGGATCTGGCAAGGGAGAGGGAGGAATTAGCTAGGGGGGAAGCTTACTAATGGCGCACCCCGCGGCGGTGCGCCATTACTATGTTTTTCTAGAGAGCAATGGCGCACCCCCCCCCCCCCCCCGTCGGTGCGCCATTAGAAATCTTTTTTTAGATAGCAATGGCGCACTCCCCGTCGATGCGCCATTAGAAATCTTTTTTTGAGATAGCAATGGCGCACCACCAAACCGGTGCGCCATTAGTATGTTTTTTAAAAATGAATATGAATATGAAACAGTAATATTTTTTTATAAAAACAGTAATAATTGTTGTTTAACAACAATCGTAGTCTACACATTATTATTATTATTTTTTGGAAAATGAATATGAATATGAAATAGTAATAATTTTTTATAAAAACAGTAATAATTTTTTTAAAAATATCATCAAATTTGTTATTTGAAAATATCATCGGCGGCGGCGGTGGAGCGGGGGAGGGTGCGGGGAGTGCTTGTCGGCGGCGGTGGAGCGGGGGAGGGTGCAGGTGCTGCTCGTCGGCGGCGGTGGAGCGGGGGAGGGTGCGGTGGGTCGGCGGCGGCGGTGGAGTTCAAAAAGTGCCCATGAAATTTTAAAATATTCATGATATCAAAAAGTGCCCATGAAATACAATCGAGAAATGAAGACTACGATTTAAATACAATCAGTCTTAGCTAGCTATATGTTCACAATATTCTTGCCCTTCTTTTTCGCAAATGGAGTTCTTCTGTGGAACGAACGTCCTTTAGGTAGGGTGGTCCTGCTTCTTCTTGTGGTGTATGCTGCTACTTCATCGTCGTCGTCATGTTCCATCTTCAGGTCGCCGTACTTGTCAAAGTCTTGCTCATTGGCTACTCCATCCATTCCGATGATCTTCCTTTTGCCTCTCCTCACGACAACACGACTGGGCTTTGGCGGGTCGGTAATGAAGAAGCATTGGTCCACTTGGGAAGCCAGTACCCATGGCTCATTTTTCGCGGTAATGTTTGCGCCCGCGGTCTTGGATTTGGCTTCGGGTATAACCATGGTGGTGAAATACCGGTCTTCTTTTAGGACGCTCTTGGCCCATCTGACACGGAACATCGGGACCTTCTCTCCAGCGTAGCTCAGCTCCCAGATCTCCTCGATCCTTCCGTAGTATCTATCCTTGTCGTTACCGGTGTAGGATTCCATTGTTACCCCGGAGTTCTGATAAACATCGCTCTTCATGTCCCTGTCCTCGGTGTAGAATGTGTAGCCATTGATATCGTACGCCTCACAGGTCATCAGGTTGTGCTCGGCGCCCTGTTACAAGGCAAATATGAGTTGTTCTTCCGCGGAAGAATCCTCATGTAAAGGGTACGACAGAAGCTTCTACTTGAACCAACGCGTGAAACATGAGTTGTGCTCTTTGATTATATCTCCGTTCGTCCTCTGTTGGCCTCGGTCATTGTATGTCTTCTCAATAAAGTTTTTGTGCTCTAGCACCCAAGGATCGACCATGTCTATGTGTTGTAGCGTGACTAGGTTTGCTCTTTCAAAGTCGGCGAGTCGACCCTCGAAGTCGACATGCATTTCGCGGCGACCCTCACAATGACCCCATCTAGCGAGCCTGCCGAGGTGCCTGTTGACGGGCAGACCAACGGGGTTCTCGATGCCTAGATAATTCGTGCAGTAGGAGATGCACTCTTTCGTCAAAAAGCCCCTAGCTATACTTCCCTCTGGACGTGACATGTTGCGAACGTATCCTTTGATGAAACCATTCATCCTTTCGAACGCAATCATGCTGTGCAGGAACGTCGGCCCTAGTTGGATGATATCCTCCACTATATGGACTAGCAGATGCACCGTAACGTCGAAGAATGCAGGCGGGAAGTACATCTCAAGTTCGCATAGTATCACCATGATCTCTTCCTGTAGCCTTCTGAGTTGCCTCACGCCAACCGACTTTCGAGAGATGACGTAGAAAAAGTTGCATAGGCCAAATAGTGTTTCACGGACATGCGCGTCCATGATCCCATGGATTGCAACTGGAAGTATCTGCGTCATCAGAACGTGACAGTCGTGAGACTTCATCCCGCTGAACTTCTGCTTCGCTGGGTCTAGGTATCTGCTTATCTTCCCCGCGTAACCGTAAGGAAGTTTTACTCCTACGAGGCAGGTGAAAAACTGCTCGATCTCCTCCTGACTTAGAGTGAAGCACGCGGGAGGGTAGTCATTTCTGGTCTTATTGGCCTTTTTGCCTTTGCGATGACTTTCTGTGTCCTGCTTCGCCTCATCATCATCATGATCATCATTATCATTAGCGTGAAGCTCCTGCCTGATGCCCATTGATTCCAAGTTTGCCCTTGCTTTTGGCCCATCTTTGGTCCTCTCTGGCATGTTGAGCAGGGTACCAAGCAGACTCTTGCACACGTTCTTCGTTATATGCATGACATCAAGGCTGTGAGGCACACAGTGGATCTTCCAGTACGGCAAGTCCCAGAAAACAGACATCGTTTTCCATACCTTCAGCAGCGGCTCTGGCGCCTTTCGCTTCTTTCCTGACTCTGGCGCCTTTTGCTTCTTTCTAGCAGTAGGCAATCTTTCCAATTTTTCAACAGCTCATCTATTTCCTCGCCGCTCCTCGTACGCGGGCGACTTTGGGGTTCGGTTTCACCATCGAATAGATCCTTGCGTTTCCTCCACGGGTCATCATCGCGAAGCCACCTTCGATGTCCCATGAACACGGTTTTCGAAGACTCGGGATCTCTATCTAGCTGGCGATACATTGTGTCATCCATGCACCTGATGCATCCAGAAAATCCGTGGACCACCTGCCCTGCGAGATATCCGTAACCGAGATAGTCGTGCACCGTCATGAGCAGTGCGGCTCTCATAGGGAAATATTCTTTCTCTGCAGCGTCCCGCGTATTGGCTGGCGTTTTCCACAACGTGTCTAGCTCCTCTTTCAGCAGCCCTAGATACAGATTGATGTCATTCCCAGGTTGTTTCGGCCCTTCAATTAGCATACTTATGTGAATGTACTTCCTCTTCATGCACAATCAAGGGGAAGGTTCTACATCCCCACAAACACAGGCCAGGTGCTATGTTTGCTTCTCTGGCTGCCAAACGGATTGACTCCATCGGTGCTCGCACCCAGCACGATGTTCCTTGGATCCTTCCCAAATTCTGGGTGTTCGAAGTTCAACGCTTGCCACTGGCTCCCATCCTTAGGGTGACTCAGCATCTTGTCTTTTTTATTTTTCTCCGGATCATTTGCGTCATCTTCTCGCTTCTTCTCCTCCCTATCCGCGTGCCAATGCAGGAGCTTTGCTACCTTAGGGTCCGCGAAATACCGCCGCATACGAGGAGTGATCGGAAAGTACCACACCACTTTTTGAGGAGCTTTCTTCCTATTCTTGCATCGAGTGCCGCCGCACACCAGACATATGGTAGACTCCGCGTGCTCGTCTCGATAAATGATGCAATTGTTCATGCACACATGGTATTTCACGTGCAGTAAATCCAGAGGACACACGATTTTCTTTGCTTCCTCGAAACTGGTAGGGCACTTGTTCCCCTTGGGAAGACGTTCGTGCCAGAATGACATGTTCTCGTCAAAGCATGCGTCGGTCATTTTGTGTTTTACCTTCATCTCCAGAGCCATGAGCGTGTCAGGACCCCGATTCCAAGCCACATCGATCTAGCCGGTAACACCTCATATCACTTTGCGGCCTCACGCATGATATCCCACAGGTGTCGCCTTACCATGGCCTGGGACCGTTTGCGCCTTTTTGCTCACGTATATGATAGTGTCGCTAGCATCCATATGACAGAGAACCCAGGCCAACATGGCTAGTCGTGAACCCAAAGCGGCACAGACCTATGGAGACAGGCATACATGAATCACATCGAGCATGTCGGTCATCAGCAAGTGATTCCGGGCTGTAGCACTGGGCTAACAGGACTCCGAGGAACCCGGGCTATAGCAGGCTAGGCAGTACTCCGGAAGTCACCGCGTGACATTTCCCCGAAGGGACAGACATAGGAACGAAGTGAATCACATGTCGGCCAGTCAAGTGTCCTGAGCAGTAGTGCTGGGCTAGCAGGACTCCGGTGAACCGGGCTGTAGCGGACTACTATGGCTCGAGGAACACTAGACTACATTTCCCCATAAGAAAGGCTGCCAAGGATAAACAACTAGATTGTCGGATCCCACTCATACCAAGCATTTCAATGATACACACAATATGCCCGATATGAGTACATACAACATGGCATCACAACAAAACTCTACAACTCAAGTACTTTATTTAAAGGCTCCAGAGAGCCACACATAACATGTTCATACAGATAGGGGTCACATGACCCGACACTCAAGTCATACAATCATACAAACACATGCGGAAGCAACCGGTCTGAGTACAGACACTAGAAAGAAAGAAGGCTCCTCGAGGCCTGTCTATCTACATAGGGCCCTCCATGGCCAGGATCACCACCTGGGTGGCTAGTCACTCGTCGACGTCAAGGTCTACATAGAACCCATCGGAGGGGGTGGTGTTGTCATCTGAAAACAGTAATTAAGCAAACATGAGTACAAAGGTACTCAACAAGTCTTACAACAGAACCTACTATACATGCTTATTCTCAAGAAGGTGGTGGGGATATTGCAGCAAGCCAGCTTTGACTCTTGGCTAAACTATCCTACGGAACTTCTCTAGTAAAATAGTTTTCGCACACGAGTCCACTACTCACCAACACAATACTCCACCGGGGATCCTCCCTCGTCATCCTACGAGAGGGCCATCCTCGGTACTCACACTTATCTTGAGTCTTTTAGTAGTATCCATTTACTTGTCTATGAACTGTATAGGCAACCAAGTAGTCCTTTACCGCGGACGCGGCTATTCGAATAGTTTTATACCCTGCAGGGGTGTACTTCGTCATACACGCTTTCACCACTTACCGCCGTTTACACGACATGTACTCGGCAACCTTCAAGCGGAAGCCCAGCAAGGGTGTCGGCCACGGCCTACCTAAACACTTAAGTCCCTACTCCAGGTTTATCGCCTATCCAGGTTCCATCCGCAGGGAGTCCGGCCGAGGTTTCCACATACGGCCCCGAACGATGTGAACAGGGTCCCGAGACGCCAAACGGGCGCCCGGCATACCCGGCCACAATGTATCTACCGCAACATAGCCCACCCCTAGGGTCAGCGCTACGCACGGCCGCCAACACATAACCTACAAACACCAGAAACTATTTGCAACTCCTGGACAGAGTACTAGGGTGATTAAGAAGCCGAGAGGGTCAATTAAGGATCCCAATGCATGGTAGTAGCTGAATCTTAAATCACACATACAGATCTCAGTTCTTAGGGACGGTCTCAATGAAACAACCCACCATGTACTCCTACATGGCCTCTCATCGATACCTTTACCAAAACATGTTCAACACATTCCTCATATTACCGACATAATCATATCACTCTAGCCCATCACCCAGATGAACCAGACCTGACACAACTCTAAGCATAGTAGGCATAGCAAGGTAGGAATCACATACATGGCTCAATCAACACCTACACATGCTAGTGGGTTTCATCTAGTTACTGTGGCAATGACAGGTCATGTAGAGGATAAGGGTTCAACTACCGTAGCACACAGCAGTTTGAATCGCGATGTCTTAATGCAGTAAACAAGAGCAGAGGCGAGAACATGGGTTGTATCGGAATGATCAATGGGTTACTTGCCTGATGGAGTGGTAGCGGGATACTGCCCTTCAGTTGGATACTCGTGAATATCCTCGGAGGCAGAACCTACTACGAAGAACACATCGGAACACAATCAACACATGACGATATGCAACAATATGATGCATGCTATGACATGGCAATACGAATGTGTCTTGGCCTAATGCAAGCTAAAATAGAAAGGGATGAACTCATTTGAATCAAAGATTCAAATATTAGCTCATTAAACATGGCCTTAATAGTGCATTTCCTTATTCTGCTTAAACAGCAACGTAAACGTGTTTTGTCATGCATGAAACCATTACAGATGGATAGATTAAATTTTTGTGATAATTTTTCATATATAAATTATTTCATTTGGAGTTACAGTTGAATTTCTATGATTTTTAGAAGTTTTAAACATTTTCTAGAATTTCCTAAATAAAAATAAATCCAGAAAATGCATTACTGCATCAGCATTGCGTCATGCTGACCTCAGCAGGTCAAAGGCGCCAGCCCAGGTCAAACCTGACCGGTGGGCCCCTTCTGTCAGTCTCTCAGTTAAATAACAGGATTAGATTAACACTAATTAGCTGTCAGTGGGGCCTGGGCCCATGTCAGTGACTGATTAAAATAAAATTAGTTAAAACTAATCCTAGATTAGTTAGCAGACCGGCCCCACCTGTCATAGACTCAGGGGGGTCTACCTGGGCCCACCCAGGGTCAAACTGGGTCAAACTCGCCGGCGTTGAGCCGCCGGCGAGGCCCGAGACGGTGGCGCAGCTCGGAAAATGCCTACAGGGCACGAGCGAGGCCGTTCTTGGGCTCGTTGGAGAGCTCTTGCAGTCGCGCATCTAGTGGTGGTGGTGGCCGGGCCTACGGTGGCCGGAGACGACGACGGCGAGCTCCAAGGCGGCGGCCGGAGGTCGGCCATGTGCGGGGTGTGGGCTGCGGTGTGCAAACGTGGAAACTGAGGTGCTAGTGAGGCACTACGCGATGCGGCAAGCACGTTGCATAGCACGGGATGACCAGATGGTCGCCGGAGCGGCGCCGGCGAGAAGCTCGAGGGGAGACGAGCTTCGGCCATGGTGGAACTATGGCCTAGAGGGTGCAAACGCGTGGAAAAGAAGAGGGGAAAGGTGGCGGAGCTCACAGGGAGGTCGATGAGCAGCTCAGTGGGCTCGGGGGCGACCGGAGTGAGGCGAATCGATGAGCGGCGTCCGGCGGGTACCGAGGTTGAAGACGATCCGATGGCGGTGATGCAGGGCCTCTGGCGATGCGTGGCTCGGTGGGGAGGGCGAGGGCATCACAACGGAGCTTCTGGACAGGTCAGAGAGGCGAGGTGGTGACAGAGGGCGCGACTACGGCGGTGAGACGGCGATGGGTGCGTCGGCCATTGCGGGAGAGTGAGAGGGAGACGAGGGGGAGAGTGAGAGAGCATGAGAGGGGAACGTGGGGGTCGCGTGGCATTCCCTGGATGTCTCCCGGCGTCGGTGGAAGCAGGAGGTGGCCGGCGTGTGGCCACGGGCGCCGGCCACGCGCTCTGCGTCCTTCTGGCGCGAGGAGGACAATGACTGGCAGCGCCAGTAGGCTGGGCCGAGCCAGGTGGGCTGGCCAGCACTGGTATGGCCCAGGTGGGCTTCTCCCTCTCTCTTTTTTAATTTGTTTCTGTTTTCTATTTAATTGTAACTGTTGGGCTTTATTTAAAATACTAAAACATTTCCAAAAATCCTGAAAATAATTGTGGGCTCTGTTTGGATTATTTCCAACAGCAAACATTTATTTCAAGAATTATTTGAGCATTTAAATGCCCAAATTCAAATACTTATGATTTAAATCAATGACCTTTTGTTGACCTATAGAAATTGTGCACCAATTTTGCCAGAGGTTCTAACCCAAGACAAAGAGGGTGAACTTTTTAGAAGGGCATTTCAGGTTCATAGAAAATAATTTTGGTAAACCCTAGTTGTTTCCAGGGAGGGTGTTGGGGGTTTCTGCCTTCCCAATTCAAATTTAAGAGGAATTTAAACATGATGCACATTCTAATGCTTGAACTAGCTAGGGTGTGACAACTCACCCCCACTCAAAAGAATCTCGTCCCGAGATTTAGGATCCTCTGGAAAGAAGGTGGGGTACTCGAGTCGAAGACGATCCTCCCTTTCCCTGTGACCATTGAACCTTGATAAACTTGATATTATGACGTCGAGTGGTACGCTCGGCTTGATCAAGGATACGAACGGTATATTCCCGATAAGAGAGGTTATCTTGTAGATCAAGCGTTTCGTGGTCCACTCCATGGATAGGATCCGCGAAGCAACGCCTGAGTTGTGAAACGTGGAAGATATCATGAACTCTGGAAAGATGCGGAGGTAGTTCCAATTGGTAGGCAACTTCTCCTCGTTTGGCAAGAATGCGAAAGGGTCCAATGTAACGAGGAGCCAATTTGCCTTTGATACCGAAACGATGGGTTCCTTTTAACGGGGTAACCCGAAGGTAAGCCTTCTCGTCGACTTCATAAGTCATAGGCTTATGTTTACGATCATATTGACTCTTTTGACGAGATTGGGCTGTTTTCAATTTCTCACGAATAATGCGAACCTGCTCTTCCGCTTCCTGAATCATATCCGGGCCAAACAGTTGTCTTTCCCCGGTTTTTGACCAGTTAAGAGGCGTTCGACATTTTCGTCCATAGAGAACTTCGGAAGGAGCTTTGCCCAAGCTAGCTTGATAACTATTGTTATAAGCAAACTCCGCGAATGGGAGGCATTTCTCCCAACTCATTCCGAACGAGATAACAGAAGCTCGGAGCATATCTTCCAGAATTTGATTGACTCGCTCTACTTGACCACTTGATTGAGGATGGAAGGCGGTACTAAAAGAGAGACGAGTTCCCATAGCATTTTGGAAACTTTCTGAAAATCGAGAGGTGAAGAGACTCCCACGGTCCGAGTTAATTTCCAATTGGACACCATGGAGAGACACTATTCGGGAGATGTATAAATCGGCTAGCTGGCTAGCAGTGATACTCTCACGAACAGGTAGGAAATGGGCTACTTTGGAAAGACGGTCGATCACAACGAAGATGGCATTATTCCCTCTCTTGGTCCTGGGAAACCCAGTAATGAAATCCATACTGATTTTATCCCATTTCCATTCAGGAATAGCCAAAGGTTGAAGGGTGCCAGCAGGCCGTTGATGCTCTGCTTTAACACGACGACAGACGTCGCAGCTAGCAATGTATTGAGCGATTTCTCTCTTCATCCTAGTCCACCAAAACCTCTGGCATAGGTCTTGATACATTTTAGTGCTACCGGGATGAATGGTGAGAGGGGATTCATGAGCTTCCTTAAGGATCAATTGGCGTAGATGTTGTTTCTTGGGAACCACCAAACGGTTCTCAAAGAAGACAGCACCCCGCTTATCCATGGAAAAACATTTAGCAACTCCTCTAGCAATGTTTTCCTTAATCCGGGATATGCCCTTATCATACCGCTGGGCGGTTATGATCTGATCCATAAGGTTAGGTTTCGCCACCAGGGTGGATAGGAATCCTCGAGGAACAATGTGAAGATTAAGCTTACGGAATTCCTCATGGAGAAGTGGTTGACTTTTTTGTGACATCAGGTTGTTACAATAGGATTTATGGCTTAGCGCATTAGCCATGACATCGGCTTTGCCCGGGGTGTAGGTTATTCCTAAGTCGTAATCCGAGATCAACTCAACCCAACGTCTTTGCCTGAGATTCAAATCTGGTTGGGTAAAGATATATTTCAAGCTTTGGTGATTGGTGAAGATCTCTCAATGATTACCGAGGAGGTAATGTCGCCAAGTTTTAAGTGCATGGACTACAGCTGTCAACTCTAGATCATGCGTGGGATAATTTTCCTCATGTGGTTGTAATTGCCGTGAAGCATAGGCAATTACCTAACGATCTTGCATGAGTATGCAACCTTGTCCTTATTGCGAGGCGTCGCAATAGATAATAAAGTCCTTGGAGAAATCTGGTGGTACTAGTACGGGAGCAGATGTCAGGTGTCTTTTCAGTTCCTGAAAGCTGAACTCGCACTGTGGAGTCCACTCGAACTTTTTATCTTTCTTGAGGAGTTCAGTTAGAGGTTTAGCAACCTTGGAGAAATTCTCGACGAAGCGGCGGCAATAGCTCGCTAAGCCAAGGAAGCTCCGAACTTGCTTGACCGTCTCAGGTGGAGTCCAATCAAGGACAGCTTGAACTCGCTCGGGATTGACGGCAATACCCTTACCAGAGATTACATGGCCTAGATAGGTTACTTCTGGCAACCAAAATTCACACTTGGAGAATTTGGCATAAAGGCGATGCTCTCGAAGTTTCATCAATACCAGCCTTAGATGTTCGGCATGTTCCTCTTCATTCTTGGAGTAGATGAGTATGTCATCGAGGTATACTACGACAAATTTATCCAAGTACTCCATGAAAACCGAGTTCATTAACCGGGAGAAGGTAGCCGGGGCATTGGTTAAACCGAAGGACATAACGGTGTACTCGTATTTGCCATAACGAGTAACAAAGGCCATTTTGGGAATGTCCCCATTTCTGATTTTGATTTGATGGTAGCCCAACCTCAAATCCATCTTGGAAAAGACTGAGGATCCAGCGAGCTGATCATACAGATCATTGATCCTGGGAAGCGGGTATTTGTTCTTGATGGTGACCAAGTTGACAGGTCGGTAATCCACAACCATTCGATCTGTTCCATCCTTCTTCTTGACGAAGAGGATGGGCCAAGCCCAAGGAGAGGAACTAGGATGGATGAAACCCTTTTTCAAGGACTCATCGAGTTGGTTCTTAAGCTTGGCTAGTTCTAAGGTTGCCATCTTGTAGGGTCTTCTAGAAATTGGAACGGTTCCTGGAACAAGGTCTATCACAAACTCGACATCCCTGTCAGGTGGAACATCCGGAAAGTCTCGGACTACCGGAACATCCTCAAGGTCTGGAAGGGGGTTGGCATTTAGGGAGTAAAGTTGGCGCTTGGCCACTTGAGTTAAGACATTAACTGTCTTGCCCGATGGGTGAGTAAGTTGAACGGTTCTAGTGGCACAGTCAATCTTAGCATAATGAGCTGACATCCAGTCCATACCTAAGATGATGTTTATGTCCGAGGACTTGAGAGCTATTAAGGATGCAAGGAAGACAAGTCTATCGACAAGAATTTCGTTCCCATGGCTTACTCTAGAAGTTTGCCATCTAGAGCCAAGGGTTTGAATCTCCATGGTAGAGGGCATGTCACAGAATGTCGTGTTGTGCAATCGAGCATAGTTCTCAGATATGAATGAATGAGATGCTCTAGTATCGAAAAGAACAGATGCCGGATGGCAGTTAACAAGGAGCGTACCAAGGACGACGTTGGGATCCTCATGAGCCTCCTCGGTTGAAACATAGTTTACATGGCCACATGCAGTGGTGGCCGGCTTGGCGTAGAATGTTTTTCCCGCGGGCTTACCACGGCCAACAGACTTCCCAGATTGAACGGGGTTGTCGGAGTAAATAGCCATGGGTAGCCTAGCCGGCTTCCCCTGGCCCTCCTGAAAAAATTACAAGCTCGTCCGGCTCCCAAGAACCGAAGACCTGGGGCCGCCTTCCCTTTGCCGGCTGTCATCCAGGCCGGCTTCGGGAGGCGGCCCAACCTCAGCCCTCATGAAGAAAGCCATGGGAGGGCCGACTTCGAGAAGCCGGACACGAGAAGGCCGACTCCAAGAAGCCGGATCCCATGAAGCGGTCAAGACCGTACCCTCAAAGTTTGCATCCACCCAGCGATGATGAAGCGGGGCGTGGCTACAGTGAAGCCTGCCACCCCCAAAACCTGGAGCACGACCGGCACAGTGCGCCGTACGGGTGACCACGACCCGCCCGGCGCAGCACTATTGCAACGACGACCCTAACGCCATCCACGACGGGCCACCAGCGTGGCCCATGAGGCGGTGGGACCCTTCGGGCAGAGAGACGCCCGAAGGCGGCCACACTTCCTCCCAGTCGGCCAGAGAGAGAGCCGGCTCCCCATAGCCGGCTTGCCATCCTCCTTGAAGGAGACGCCCCATTAAGGAGACAAGACACGGTGAGGCTATAGTAATCGCCCGTCGGGCGGCGGTACTGTAGCCACGCCCACCACGACCAAGCCCGCGTCATCAGCCTAGAGCAATAGTAACCAGCCACCGACCAGGCCCTGGACGGTGGGGCCTGCTTGTCGACCAAGAGGCCGGTAGCCGGCGGGACCCACCAGTCGGCGGGCCCCAGCGACCGGCGCAGAAGCTGGCGAGCGTAGTCACACACGGCTAGGCCCCGCGCCCAGCCGGATTACCATTGTACCCCCGGGGGGTAGGCCTATATAAACCCCCCGGTGCACCCATGCAAAGGGTGGGACCCCTGACTAGTTTTAGACACATAGGAGGAGAAGAAGCAAGCTAGCCGTGCCCTTCTTCCTCCTTCCACCAAAACAGCTCAAGGAGCATTGTGTAGCTACTTGTTCATCTAGTGATCATGCGGAGACCCCGCAGAGCAGCAGTAGGGGTGTTATCTCCATGGAGAGCCCTGAAGCTGGGTAAAGTCCGCCGGCGAGCTTATCTTCGCCTCATCCCGTTTCCAGGCACCGGCGATGTCTTATTGGCTCCCACAATGATAAGCCACCCGTTGGCATATGTCGCACCTACCACCCGACATTTGGCGCCCACCGTGGGGCCAGGTGCACCGTCGTCCAGAGACCTGTTCTGGACGGGAACCTTCTTCCTCCCCAGCGAGCGTAGCCAGCCCGGCACGCCCGATGGCGCTTGCCACGACGCGCTGCAAGGTGTCACCGACATCTGCGCGGCGAGCAGCCTCGCCGATCTCCTCGACGAAACCCGCATCTCCGACGAGCTCGCCTCCGATGCGGGCACCGACCACCTCGTCAACCTCCTCGGCCAGCTCCATGTCTCCAGCGAACCCGCTGTGGACCTGGAGTCAGTTGGCTCCACCGACCCGATGCCTGTCGATTCCGACACAGCCTCCTACGATACCTTCCCCACCAACGTCGCGATCTACAATGACCCGCTCCCTCGGCCCACCGACCGCGATACTGTCACCACTGAGGTGATGGTCATCAGCCACGGCGGCCCGGCCGACGAGAGCACTCACGACGCCCCGCGCGCGGCAGCGCACGACTTGTCCGTCCCCCTCCCGGCTGACGCAGATGACGAAGCATTGGAGGCACGCTGCCTTGCCCTCCTCGCGGAGGGCCGGAGGCTGGCTTCCATGAGACGCCTCAATGAGGCCTACCAGCGCGAAGCTGACCGCGCCGCCTTCGGCACGCCAGCCCCGGGCGGGCCAAGCTGGGCCAGCGTTGTCAGGCAACGCGGCGCTGTCATCGCTGACGCGCTGGGAGTTGACCTCCAGGTCTATGCCACTCCACTTGAGAACTTACGTGCCGCCCAGGCGGCCGTAGACGAGTTGGACGGCTTGGAGGCCGAAGAGCTCCCCCACATGACCCGGCGCATCGAGCAGTTGATTGACGCAGCCGCGCAGCGGCACGAAGCCGACGCCCGCGCGGGAAGCCCTCCCCCGCGTCGAGATAACGGCGCGTCGTCACGGACGCCGACTACGAGCAACACCCGCGCGCGGCGCGAGAAAGAGCCGGTTTCCAGCCGAAGCCGGACCCGAATCTCCATCGAGCAAGACACGGACGGCCGTCCCCGAGCCATGGAATGGCGGGGCAACCCGCCCCCGCCCCGACCTCGTGGAGAGAGATATCCCACCCGCCGCCAGTGGCGCACCCGACTCTCAGCGGCCGACTAGGTCGCCGTGAAGGAGTCGGCGAGAACGACGCCCGCCATCGGATCGACCGCCTAGCGAGATCCCTGGCGCTGGAAGAAGAAGACGATGTCGGCCCGCCTTGTTTCGGCCCCCGCATCCGCGACGAGCCCTTCCCCAAAGGGTTCTCGCTCCCAAGAGACACGACCAAGTACAACGGCTCCGTGAAGCCGGAAGATTGGCTGATCGACTACTCCATAGCGGTCAGCATAGCCAACGGCAACCGGCGCGTCGCCATGAAGTACGTGCCCCTCATGCTGCAGGGCACGGCGCGGACCTGGCTCAACAGCCTCAAGCCTCTCAGCATCAACAGCTGGGTAGATTTCACTGAAGCCTTCGTCCGCAACTTCACCAGCACCTACAAGCGGGCTCCCAAGCCCAGGCAGCTCTCCCTGTGCGTACAGGGCCCAGCCGAGTGCACGCGCGACTATCTCACGCGCTGGGCCGAGCTCCGCAATTCTTGCGAAGGGGTGCACGAGGTGCAAGCCATCGAATACTTCACTGCCGGGTGCCGAGAAGGCACCCTCCTCAAGCACAAGCTCTTCTGCGACGAGCCGACTACCCTCGACGAGCTTCTGAACATAGCCGACAAATACGCCACCGCCAACTCTTCGATGAAGACCGAGCTCCGGGTGGACGCGTCCGGGAAAGTACTCAACCCGGCGCCCAAGACACCGGCAGGGGATTCCGGCCGACACCAACACCTGAACGACCAGAAGCGCAAGGGCCCTGCCCCGCATCCCGCTAGTCGGCAGGTAGCCACGGTCGAAGACACGCCGCCTGAGGGGCGGCCCGCGCCCAAGAAGCCCAAGGGTGGCCGGCCGGCTTGGCAGCCGGCTTTCTCCTACGAGCAAACTCTTGACGCCCCGTGCAAGTTCCATAGCGGCGCGAAGCCGTCCAACCACACAACCCGGAAGTGCAATTGGCTCACCCGAATCTCCAAGGGCGAAGGGCTCGCGCCGCCTCCGCCTGCCGGCCCGCCGCCTCCGGTTCCGCCGCCCCAGGCCGCTCGGCCCGCAGTCGGAGCTGTGCAAGATGAGTTTCCCGACGAGCAAGCATCCTACGTTATCTTTACAAGCCAGCTCGAAGACCGGCGCAGCAAGCGCTGAGAGCACCGGGAAGTCAGCATGGTCGCTGCTAACCCCGTCGGACACATGCATTGGTCAGAAAAGCCCATCAGCTGGAGCCGGACTGATCACCCAAAGGTGATGCCGTCTCCCGGCTCTTACGCGTTGGTCCTAGAAGCCACCCTCACGACAGACAGACGCGCCACCCGCTTCTCCCGCATACTGATAGATGGCGGAAGCAGCATCAACATCCTGTACCGTGACACCCTGGAGAAGCTAAGTGTCAAGACGAAGCAGCTCATGCCAACTCGGACTGTGTTTCATGGCATCATACCCGGTTTGTCCTTCTCCCCCATTGGCAAGATCAAGATTGATGTACTCTTTGGGGACAAGGAGCATTTCCGCCGGGAAGCAATCTGGTTTGAAGTGGTGGACCTGTAAAGCCCCTACCACGCGTTGCTTGGCCGACCCGCCTTGGCCAAATTCATGGCAGTTCCCCACTATGCATACCTCAAGATGAAGATACCAAGTTCCAAGGGCATCATCACCATAGCCGGCGATTACAAGAAGTCTGCCGAGTGCGCTGCAGCCAGCAGCCGGCTAGCCGAGTCCCTTGTGATTGTCGAAGAGAAGAAAATACTGAACCGGGTCGTGGCCCTGGCCAGCAAGCAGCTAAACCAGTCCCCCGACCCCAAGGAGTATGATGCCCAAGGATCTTTCCAGCCGGCCAAGGAAACCAAGAAGATACCCCTTGACCCCTTGACACCGAGAGGTTTGCCGTCATAGGGGCAAGCCTGAACAGCAAATAGGAAGGCGAGCTCGCCGATTTCCTCCGTGAGAATCGGGACATCTTTGCATGGTCCCCCAAGGACATGCCGAGTGTTCCGAAGGATTTCGCCGAGCACAAACTACACGTCCGAGAAGACGCAAAACCAGTCAAGCAGCCCCTCCGCCGACTATCAGAGGAGAAGACAAGGATTGTAGGGGAGGAGATAGCCCGGCTTCTGGCAGCCGGCTTCATTATGGAAGTTTTCTTTCTAGAGTGGCTTGCCAACCCGGTCCTCGTGTTGAAGAAGAACAACAAGTGGCGCATGTGTATAGATTACAGAAGCCTCAACAAGGCCTGCCCCAAAGATCCCTTCGCCCTGCCAAGGATTGACCAAGTGATAGACTCCACGGCCGAATGCGAGCTGTTGAGTTTCTTGGATGCTTACTCAGGATATCACCAGATAAAGCTAGACCCGGATGACCGCCTGAAGACCGCCTTCATCACGCCATTTGGAGCCTTCTGCTATCTGACTATGACATACGGCTTGAGAAATGCCGGTGCCACTTTTCAGCGCTGCATGCAGAAGTGCCTCCTCAAGCAACTCGGCAAAAAAGCTCACGTCTACGTGGACGACATTATGGTGAAGACGGAGAAACGCGGCACCTTGCTGGAAGACCTGAAAGAAACATTTAAGAACCTGCGCCGGTTCCAAATCAAGCTCAACCCCGAGAAATGCGTGTTCGAAGTACCAGCCGGCCAGCTCCTAGGCTTCCTGGTCTCCGAACGCGGCATCGAATGAAACCCGGTGAAGATCAAGGCCATCGAGAGAATGGCGACCCCTACCAAGATTCGAGAAATCCAGAAGTTCACCGGATGCTTGGCGTCATTGAACCGCTTCATCAGCCGGCTCGGAGAGAAAGCTCTCCCTCTCTACTGCCTCATGAAGAAAAGCACTCACTTTGAGTGGAACGACCAGGCCGACCAAGCTTTCCACGAGCTGAAGAAGATGTTGGCCACGCCGCCTGTCCTGGCGGCGCCAACTTAGAAAGAGCCCATGCTCCTTTACATTGCCGCCACCAGCCGGGTGGTCAGTACCGTCATCGTAGTCCAACGTCCAGAAGAAGGCCGAGCCCAGCCGGTCCAGAGGCCGGTGTATTATTTGAGCGAGGTGCTGTCCGCCTCAAAGAAGAATTACCCGCACTACCAGAAGATGTGTTATGGCGTGTACTTCACCGCCAAGAAGCTGAAGCCCTACTTTCAAGAGCATCCCATCACGGTCGTATGCACTGCCCCGCTGGCTGAGATCATAGGCAGCCGGGATTCATCCGGTCGGGTGGCGAAGTGGGCCATTGAGCTGGCCCCTTACACGATCTTCTATCAGCCCCGCACCGCCATCAAGTCCCAAGCACTGGCCGACTTCCTTGTCGACTGGGCCGAGACCCAGTACCTGCCGCCGGCTCCCGACTCCACTCATTGGCGCATGCACTTCGATGGGTCCAAGATGCGCACCGGCTTGGGAGCCGGCGTCGTCCTTACCTCCCCCAAGGGCGACAAGCTCAGATACATGTTGTAGATTCACTTTGCCGCCTCCAACAATGTAGCCGAGTACGAGGCGCTCATACATGGGCTCCGGCTTGCCAAGGAACTCGGCATCTGCCGGATTCTATGTTATGGCGACTCGGACTTGGTGGTCCAGCAGTCATCCGGTGACTGGGACGCCAAGGACGCAAATATGGTAAGCTACCGCTTCCTTGTCTAGCAAATCAGTGGATACTTTGAAGGATGCGAGTTCCTCCACGTACCGCGAGCCGACAATGAGCCAGCCGATGCCCTGGCTCGAATAGGCTCCACTCGGCAAACAATACCAACCGGCGTCGCTCTACAACGCCTCCTCAAGCCGTCCATCAAGCCGTCTCCAGAATCTGACTCCATCTTCGTACCGCCCAACCCCGACGCGGCCGGGTCCGGCTCAAAGAACCAAGCAGGCGACCCGGGGACTTCAGTACCGGCCCGGGGACTGCAGTAACTGGCTTGGGGACTGCCACACCTGGCTCGGGGACTGCAGTAGCCGGCCCGAGGACTACACCAACACAACAGCCGGAGGCCGACTCTAGCATTTCATCACCCAGCCCGCCCACCCTGCTGGCAGTAGCCATGCTGGCAATAGAAGAAGTCGCCGCTCCATCATGGGCTCAGTCCATCCTCAACTTCCTAGTGAACCAAGATCTGCCGGCTGACGAAACAAAGGCAAGACAAGTCCAACGTCGAGCCGGAGCATACACGATCTTCAACAGAGAACTCGTCAAGCGCAGTGTCACTGGAGTCCTCCAACGGTGCGTCGAGCAAGAGAAGGGCATTGCAATCCTCAGAGACATCCACCAAGGAGAATGCGGCCACCATGCGGCTTCAAGATCACTCGTCGCCAAAGCCTTCCGCCATGGTTTTTTCTGGCCGACTGCTTTGGATGACGCCAAAGAATTAGTCAAATATTGCAAAGGGTGCCAACTCTTCAGCTCCAAGCAACACATGCCAGCTTCGGCACTCAAGACCATTCCCATCACCTGGCCCTTCGCCGTGTGGGGATTGGACATGGTAGGACCATTCAAGACGGCGCGCGGTGGCATGACGCATTTGCTCGTCGCCGTCGACAAATTCACCAAGTGGATAGAGGCAAAGCCGATCAAGAAGCTGAATGGGCCAACTGCCGTGACATTCATCGCAGACATAACAACTTGGTACGGCGTGCCACACAGCATCATCACCGACAATGGCACGAAATTTGCCAAAGGAGCCTTGGCACGTTTCTGCGCCGCACAAGGTATCCGGCTGGACTTAGCGTCCGTCGCCCACCCGCAGTCAAACGGCCAAGTCGAGTGAGCCAACGGCCTCATCCTCTCCGGCATCAAGCCCCGACTGGTCGTGCCACTGGAGCGTTCAGCCGGCTGTTGGCTCGATGAGCTGCCGGCTGTCCTCTGGAGTCTGCGCACTACCGCAAACAAGTCAACCGGCTTCACTCCTTTCTTCCTCGTGTATAGTGCCGAGGCGATCATCCCAACCGACATCGAGTTCAACTCACCTCGGGTAACCATGTACACGAAGGCGGAGGCCAAGGAAGCACGAGAAGACGGCGTCGACCTGCTGGAAGAAGGCCGACTGTTAGCCCTCAGCCGGTCTGCCATCTACCAGCAGGGGTTGCGCCGCTACCATAGTCGGAAGGTCAGGGCAAGATCCTTCCAAGAGGGCGATCTTGTGCTCCGGCTGATCCAGCAAACAGCCGGCCAGCACAAGCTCTCGGCCCCTTGGCAGGGCCCCTTCGTCATCAGCAGAGCTCTAGGCAACGACTCCTACTACCTGATCGACGCACAGAAGCCCAAGGCATGCAAGAGAGACGACTCCGGCAAGGAGTCGGAACGACCATGGAACGCCAACCTCCTTTGAAGATTTTATAGTTGAAATGCAGTATGTATCACGTTAACTTTTGTACTAAGTACGAGACAATAGGCCCCCCGAGGAGGACTCGGGGACTGCCATCTTTTATCTATGAATGAAAAATATCATGCTTGTGACCTTGTCATTTCATTTACTTATTCTGTCCGGCACCGGTTCAACTAGTCGGCCCGGGGACTAACCGACTAGAGTTATATTAGAAGTCTTACCCGCGGTCAGGCAAGTAGTGTGCCGACACCAAGGCTTAGCTCTTGCCAAAGCCGCAGTTCGAAGAACCGGCTGTTCGGCTGGCAAGAGTCAAAAGTAGGAAAGGGTGCGCACACGAAAAATGGCTAGGGACCAATGGACTAATATAACAAGAGCCGGTTTGCCGCCTACCGCCGACCGACTACCAGAGTAGCCGGCCGGCCGGTTTCCATTCACTTCACTTCAATCCAAGAAAGCTTGAGTACTTGCCTCCCCAAAGTGGGAAGGCGGCAAAGGAAAAAGCCTAAGGATAAAAAGCGTACGCGAATGGAAACCAAACATGCACATTATAATATTTACATAAAAAGACCTCCAAGAGGCCAGCATTCAACATAGTTTGAATACACACCCAGTGGGTGGAACTGCGAAAGCTTAAAGATTGTTCAAAAGATAACAAGCAGGAAAAATTAAGAACGGCGGGTCAAGCTGGCGGGGCGACTGATGAGTCGGGCTGGTCGGTGGAGACGGTTGTGCCGGCTGGCGAACCTCGGCTTCATCACCGCCTCCCGCAGAGGGCACGCTTCCGCGCGCCTCGTTGCTGGAGGCACGGTCAGCCTGAGGCTGGCCGGTTGTTCCACTAGCCGGCTCGACGTTTTCACCGCCCTCTTCCTCGTCATCTTCGCCCTCGTCGCTGGAGGCGATCTCCTCGGCCGAGTCCTCGCTCTCCGCCGGGTTCAGACCGAACCACTCCTCCGGCTGGGCGACGCCATCATCATTGATTTCAGGCGCGAAGACATTGGTGTCAGTGCACTCGGCCATCGTCGAAGCACGCTGGGCGATTGCCGACCGCACTTCTTCCAGCTCCGCATCGGCCTCCAGCCGCCAAGTGCATAGTTGGTCCAGGTTCAACCCCGGGTACCAAGCGCGAACGAATTCCAACGCACGCCCGGCTCCAAGACGGGCCGCCGACGCCTTCCAAGTTTCAAAACGACCAACTGTGACCTCCAGCCAGTCGGCGGTCCGGCTTGGGGTGCGGGGGATCGTCTTGGCGGGCCAGAGGGCGGCCAGCACCTGCGCCCCGACACACTGGAGCCGGCGAAGCATCCGGTGAGCCGGCTGCAGCCGCGCTTGGATGGCCAAGAGCTGCTCCTCCAGGGTCCGATTTGCGTCCGGCGCGATGACGACCCCCGTCTGACGGCGCGCCTCGCGGTGGGTGTCGATGGATTGGGCGGCGAAGGCGGAATAACCAGGAAAATAGTCTGCACCAGAAAACGGGCAGCAGCACAAGTCAAGCCAAAACCCAGGCGGCAGGAGACAGTAGAGGAGCGAGGAAGGTCCTTACCATCGATCAAGTCTTCGATGCGGCCGAAGCCTTCATCCAGCGCTTGTCGGGTCTCTGCCCAACTCGCCGCCTCAGTCTCAAACTCCGCCTTCAGGGCGGCCTCGTTGTCCTGCGCTTTCTGCAGGGCCGCCTTGTGGCTTTCCTCCTGGTCAGCCAGCTTCTTGGCCAGGCGGTCACGCTCCTGGACCAAGTCGGCGTACTCGACGTCCTTGGCGCGAAGGGCGGCCTGCGCTTCGCCGAGCTCCTTCCTCAAGTCGGCGTTGGCCCCTGAAAGCACGAAGGGAAAAGAGAAAACCAATAAGGAAAAAGTCGTCAAGGAAGATCCGACACGACTGCTCAGCAGTCGGCCCGAATCTCGGGGACTACACCCAGTGGGAGTGCTGACGCGCCCCCACAGGAGATAGACAAGTTCAAGCACTTACTTTGGCTGTTGACCAGGTTGTCGGTCCTCCAGCTCAACTCCTGAGCCTGGAAGTTGAAGGTGGTAGCACGAGAATTATGATATTCCTGAAAGTTCAGAAAAGAGGCAAGGATAAGGTTGTCGTCGAGAAAGATCCGACCCGACTGCTCAGCAGTTGGCCCGAATCTCGGGGACTACACCCAGTGGGTGCGCTGACGCGCCCCCACGGAAGAAATCAAGAAACCAACGCGTCCAAGAATAAAAAACTCACCCGGATGGCGGTCCGCATCGACAAGAACTCCTGGGTGAGCTGCTGCAGCAGGGCGGCCTACGCTTGAAGCCGGGTCTGGACCCCTTGAGCCGCCACATTTAGCTCGCCCGTTCCCCCGCTGGGAGTCCACTCGGATGTGGCGGTGCTGGCCGCCTCCAGGGCCTCCGCCGACTGGCCGGCGCCCGCAGCTCGGCGCGACTCCGGCGGAGCCGCGTTTCCCCCCGCGCACTGATGCGCCACCAGCTGCACCTCGAGGCCGGCTCCGCTCGCCGGCTTCCCCCCAGCCGGCTCCTCCGGCGCTGCTGATGATTGGCCACCTTGGCCCGCTCCGGTTGGCGCCGTCGCTGGCGCCCTCTCTGCGAGGACCACGAGGTCCTCTCCCCTCTCCATCAGCGGCGCGTCTTGGACGATTTCCTCCGCTAGGGGCAATGCGGTGTCCGGGGCCACAGATCAGAGGGGGATGGCGAGCAGCGGAGGCTGGTTACGCGAACCCTCCGCCTCTGTCTCCGTGGTCGCCGCCTCCGCCTGGGCCTTGGCTGCCACGTCGGCCTGCTCCTTCGCCGCTTGGGCGGCTGCCCGTTCCGCCGCTTCCCGCTCCTCCCGCGCCTCCCGGGCGTTCCGCTCTGTGGCCTCCCTGAGGTCGGCGGCGGGGTCCACGCGGCGGGGGCCTGAAGACCCTCCAGTCGGCCCAACCACGGAGCCGCTCGGGCCCCGCTCATGGGAAAGCGGCGCCCTGTTCATCAAACGGAGAAAGGTCAGGAAGAATGTTCAAAACAGAAGAAAAACAATGAGAAAAGTGCGTCCAGGCAAACGACGACTTACGCTGAGACTGTCTAAGGCTGCTTCACCGCTTTGCGGAAGCGGGCCGCCTTCGCGGCCGCCTCGTCTCGTTTTGTCGCCGCGGCAGAGGCTTTCGGCTTCTTCGGCCAGCTGCCAAAGAGGGTCGACGCGGCCCAGCGCTTCTGTGCGCCGCTGCTGGCAGCCGGCGCGGTGGACGAGCCCATACCTTGATGGTCGGCCGCCGGCTGGTGGCGCGGGACGACTTCTACATCAGCATCATCTGGCCAGTCTTCGAAGCTGGCGGTGAGCCCTATGCCTCCGGGCTCGGCGTTGTCCCCCGCAACGGCGTCTTCCATGGCGGCCGCCCCCAGATCCGGGTCGTCGACGTCGTCCACCGTGCGGTCGGTGGCGTACTGGCGTTCTATCCCTGCCGTCCCGGGCGGCGGCGGAAGAAGGGGGTTCTGCAAGGAAGAGCCGACTGGTCAAAACCGGCCATCATGAAGTCGGCTATCAACATAAAGAGAAGAAAGAGAGGAAAACTTACCATAGGCGGAGGATTGGCGCGTGAATACGGCACCTTGCCGTACCGCCAGTCGGCGCCGAGCTTGCAATTGGCGATGTAGTTAACCATGAGCGACACCTCCGCATGAAGCATCTCCCTGGTGCTAAGCCGGCTTGGGTCGAAGCGGCCGCTCATCTGGCACATCATATGGGGCCGGCTTTGGAGAGGAAAAATCTGGCGCTCCACGAAGGCGGCCACCAAGTCGGATCCGCGCAGGCCTTCTGACTGGATCATCACCCGAAGCCGGGCGATGGCGGCGTTCCCGGCCTGAGACAGGGACCTGGACCGGAAGCTCCATGACGGCTGCCTCCCAGCCGGCGGGCCGGCTACGTAAGCCGGCAGATTGATGTTGTCTCCTCTTGGGGGTGAGCCGGCGTTCTTCACATAGAAATACGACCTCTGCCATACCTTCACCGACTGGATTAGGGGGATGGACGGGAACGGATTGTTCTCGCCTGACCTCCTCATGGCGATGTAGGCTCCGCAGGGGGCGAGCACGCCGGTGACGACGGTGCCGAGCGTGCTCTGGAAGAATTCTCCCCAGAGCTCCAGCGTGGGGAGCACGCCCAAGAAGCCTTCACAGAGGGAGACGAAGGCCGACAGCAGCATCACCGCATTGGGCGTGAGGTGATGCGGCTGCAGGTTGTAGAACTCGAGGAAGGAGCGCAGAAATCCACTCGCCGGAAGGCCGAAGCCGCGCAGGAAGTGCGAGCGGAAGACGACCCGGTCGCCTTCCTCCGGTGCCGGTGAGATCTCCGTCTCCGGCGCCAGGTGGACCCGCACGAGGTTGGCGCCGGGCAGGCGTCGGGTCTGGCGGAGGAACTCCACATGATCATCGTGGACATTGGAGCCATCCCACGAGCTCGACAGCGCCATGAGAGCGTGAGGACGCGGTGGCGCGGCGGCGCTGAGATGGGAGGCTGCGGCGACGGCAAGAAGAAGAAGGAAGACAAGGGAGAGCGGAGCGGGGGAGAGCGTGCGAACCTCTGCCTTCCCCCTTCCTCCCCCTACTTATAGGCTCACACGGCGGAGCCGAGGAGGCGCGGTGTGGGGGTGTGGGGATCGATCGTGCCGACTCCCCCACGTCCCGCGTTTATTACGCCTTAACGGCGCAATGAAACCGCCACAAGAAGGCGAACGGTCCACCTGGGCCGCAGAAGATCAGTGCTCGGGCCGAGGCCAGGGAGTGGCGGGCCCGGGCCTGCGGCGGCGTCCCATCGCGTGCGTGCACTGGCAGGTTTCCGCTGCCACGTGGCCCGCGGGTGGGCCCGCAGTCAGCACGCGGGTCAAACACCGTCTTGCCTGCAAGACACAAGAGCAAATCCGGCTCCTCAGGGTGAGAAGCTGACCAAGCTTCTCGTCCTTCTGTCCGCCTCGAAGCTCGATCAGCTTCGGGGACTACTGTCGGAGTAAATAGCCATGGGTAGCCTAGCCGGTTTCCCCTGGCCCTCCTGAAAAAATTACGAGCTCGTCCGGCTCCCAAGAACCCAAGACCTGGGGCTGCCTTCCCTTTGCCGGCTGTCATCCAGGCCGGCTTCGGGAGGCGGCCCAACCTCAGCCCTCATGAAGAAAGCCATGGGAGGGCCGACTTCGAGAAGCCGGCCGCGTGAAGGCCGACTCCAAGAAGCCGGCTCCCATGAAGCGGTCAAGACCGTACCCTCAAAGTTTGCATCCACCCAGCGATGATGAAGCGGGGCGTGGCTACAGTGAAGCCTGCCACCCCCAAAACCCGGAGCACGACCGGCACAGTGCGCCGTACGGGTGACCACGACCCGCCCGGTGCGGCACTATTGCCACGACGACCCTGACACCAACCACGACGGGCCACCAGTGTGGCCCACGAGGCAGTGGGACCCTTCGGGCAGAGAGACGCCCGAAGGCGGCCACACTTCCTCCCAGTCGGAAAAGAGAGAGAGAGCCGGCTCCCCATAGCCGGCTTGCCATCCTCCTTGAAGGAGACGCCCCATTAAGGAGACAAGACACGGTGAGGCTACAGTAATCGCCCGCCGGGCGGCGGTACTGTAGCCACGCCCACCACGACCAAGCCCGCGTCATCAGCCTAGAGCAACAGTAACCAGCCACCGACCAGGCCCTGGACGGTGGGGCCTGCTTGTCGACCAAGAGGCTGGCAGCCGGCGGGACCCACCAGTCGGCGGGCCCCAGCGACCGGCGCAGAAGCCGGCGAGCGCAGTCACAAACGGCTGGGCCCCGCGCCCAGCTGGATTACCATTGTACCCCCGGGGTTACGCCTATATAAACCCCCCGGTGCACCCATGCAAAGGGTGGGACCCCTGACTAGTTTTAGACACATAGGAGGAGAAGAAGCAAGCTAGTCGTGCCCTTCTTCCTCCTTCCACCAAAACAACTCAAGGAGCATTGTGTAGCTACTTGTTCATCTAGTGATCATGCGGAGACCCCGCAGAGCAGCAGTAGGGGTGTTATCTCCACGGAGAGCCCTGAAGCTGGGTAAAGTCCGCCGGCGAGCTTATCTTCGCCTCATCCCGTTTCCAGGCACCGGCGATGTCTTATTGGCTCCCACAATGATAAGCCACCCGTTGGCATATGTCGCACCTACCACCCGACAGGGGTTGTTATTCTGGGGACACTCTCGGCTATAGTGACCCGGCTCTCCACACTTAAAGCATGTCACCACATTAGGGCGTGGAGCAGCATTAGCAGCGGGGCCACCATAGGGCTTGGGCAGTGCAAATTTCTGGTTGGGACGAGGTGCCTCAAAGGATGGCCTCGGGATGAACCTGGGTGGCAGTGCCGTGCTTGGAATCCACACCCGGCGCTTCTGAGCTCCAGAGCCGGATGAAGAGCCAAAATCACGGGAGTGCTTGCGTGAAGCGTCATAATCAGTCTGGCCTGTCTCAGCACTGATGGCTTTATTGACCAACTTCTGAAAGGAGGTGCACTCGTGCAGACGAAGATCGCGGCGAAGCTCAGGGTTAAGTCCCTTGCGGAACCTTGCCTGCTTCTTAGCGTCAGTAGATACCTCTTCAGGGGCATAACGTGCCAGATTCCCAAATTCACGACTGTAAGCATCCACAGTCAGTCTTCCTTGGGTGAAGTTGCAGAACTCCTCCCTCTTGCGATCCATGAGACCTTCCGAAATGTGATGCTCATGGAAAGCCTCACTGAATTCAGCCCAAGTAGTGATTTGGCCGACCGGGCGCATAGCTTCGTAGTTTTCCCACCAAAGGCTAGCAGGGCCTTCGAGGTGATAGGCAGCATAAGTAACCTTGTCGGCTTCGGCTACGTTGGCAGAACGTAGCTTGTGGGTGATGCTGCGAAGCCAGTCATCCGCGTCGAGGGGCTCGACGGAATGGTTAAACTTTGGTGGGTACAGCTTGATAAAGTCATTGATTGACACCAAGTCATTTCGCGGGTGGCATGCAGTGTTCTGCTCAATCCGCTCCAGCAGGCGGTTGGTCTCACGCTTGTTTCTTTCTGCCTCCAGCATTACTTCGACCAGAGAAGGTGGGTGAGGCAGATTTTCACCTCTAGCAGCACTGGCTTCCCCCTGCTCCGGGGCAGCAAGGTTGCTGCGGGTGTTGACCATCCTAGGAGAAAACAAGACAATGGTTTAGATAAGGATGGCTCAAACTTAGCAGGGAAGTGCGGAATGTAATGGATAACACGGAATGCAGAGATGTTCATCCGTATGTCATGGTAATATAAAACTGCCATATATATACCAACGGTCATACACATCATACATAGTTTAGTACAAGCCCAGGCTAGAGTACAACTATGATGAAAGACGTTACATCTCATCGGAGGCATTCCAAGCTCCTATACATTATTTGTCTACACCTCCGAAATCGATTACACACAAAGTCATATTCCACAAGTCACGCAGGACAGTGAAGATACAACTATTACAATACTAGTGGTACTACTACTAACTCAGACAGCTCCGTAATAGTCCTCATAGAAGTCACCTCCATAGCCTGGAAGTTCAACGTGACCATCCGGGAATAGACGGTCCTGAGGAGCCTGTGGACCATAGGGGCTAGGATGAGGTCTTGGACCAACAGACGGTGGCCAGCGGGGACCACGTGGTGGGGTGATGCCTCCCACATCACGCCAATCCACCATGTCTGGCAGAGCTGATCTCACAGGATACAGATCCCTTGTATCCATACATCCAGCTTGCACCGCAGGTGCAAACCGAGTCAATGTGGCCCAATGATCAGCACGGGTATTGAAAAGCTCCAGCCCCAAGGCCCGATTCTCTCGGTCCTTATCTTCGAGCATCTCGGCAGTGGTACGAGTTAATGAATCCTCCTGAGTGGAGTCAGCATAGATAGCCTGAAGATACCCTTGCGCTCCTGGAGGTGAAGCTGGCATGTATCGGAAGTCGGTGTTCCGAAGCAGGCCAGTCCGGACTCGCATGATGGTCATCATGGAATAGGCAGCATCCTGCACAACCATCTCAACAGTAATCCCGAGTCCATAGGAACAGTGAAGGGGCTCGGTAGATCCAGGATAAGAAGGAAATATCCTGACGGTGCAGAAATACTGGCTTTGATTAAAGTCTCAGAATTGCTCTTCGACGGTGTATTCGGGATACCAACGGTAACCCGTCTCGATCATGACCCGGACTAACATAGCAGTATGACCGGGCACGTCGAGGCACCGGGTCAGGCGAACCACTTGGTTTTGAGCACGGTTGGCCATCTGAAAGCACAACCACAATGCAAAGACATCAGAATTTCTAGGGAAAATTGGACAGCATAACAGCTGTAAATGCTGAGAAAAAGATTTGAGACATCCACAACAGTTCGCAATACCACTCAACAACATCATATTAAGGTTCTGATCCAAATAGCAACATACTAAAAATAGTAGAAACTGAACTGGGGCTTGTAACAACAATCCTATAAGCTACTACGGATTAGTAACACGTGAACCTGATAGAAGAAGAGAGCCTAGTCCTTAACCCGCGTTGAATGAGAAGAGAATGACTTAGATAAGAGGCATAGGGTGAAGGAGTAAAAGAGCCTTACGTTCCCTCCCACAATCAATTCCCCTACATATAACTAAAGCATTTCTAGACTCGACATCGACCAGTTTGGCTCCACGAACCTACAGGCAGTCTGGCTCTGATGCCAACGCTGTCAAGACCCCGATTCCTAGCCACATCGATCTAGCCGGTAACACCTCATATTACTTTGCGGCCTCACGCACGATATCCCACGGGTGTCGCCTTACCATGGCCCGGGACCGTTTGCGCCTTTTGGCTCACGTATATGATAGTGCCGCTAGCATCCATATGACAGAGAACCCGGGCCGACATGGCTAGTCGTGAACCCAAAGCGGCACAGACCTATGGAGACAGGCATACATGAATCACATCGAGCATGTCGGTCATCAGCGAGTGATTCCGGGCTGTAGCACTGGGCTAACAGGACTCCGGGGAACCCGGGCTGTAGCAGGCTAGGCAGGACTCCGGAAGTCACCACGTGACATTTCCCCGAAGGGACAGACATAGGAATGAAGTGAATCACATGCCGGCCAGTCAAGTGTCCTGAGCAGTAGTGCTGGGCTAGCAGGACTCCGGTGAACCGGGCTGTAGCAGACTACTATGGCTCGAGGAACACTAGACTACATTTCCCCATAAGAAAGGCTGCCAAGGATAAACAACTAGATTGTCAGATCCCACTCATACCAAGCATTCCAATCATACACACAATATGCCCGATATGAGTACATACAACATGGCATCACAACAAAACTCTACAACTCAAGTACTTTATTTAAAGGCTCCAGAGAGCCATACATAACATGTTCATACAGATAGGGGTCACATGACCCGACACTCAAGTCATACAATCATACAAGCACATGCAGAAGCAACCGGTCTGAGTATAGACACTAGAAAGAAAGAAGGTTCCTCGAGGCCTATCTATCTACATAGGGCCCTCCATGGCTAGGATCACCACCTGGGTGGCTAGTCACTCGTCGACGTCAAGGTCTACATAGAACCCATCGGAGGGGGCGGTGTTGTCGTCTGAAAACAGTAATTAAGCAAACATGAGTACAAAGGTACTCAGCAAGTTTTACAACAGAACCTACTATACATGCTTATTCTCAAGAAGGTGGTGGGGATATTGCAGCAAGCCATCTTTGACTCTTGGCTAAACTATCCTACGGAACTTCTCTAGTAAAATAGTTTTCGCACACGAGTCCACTACTCACCAACACAATACTCCACCGGGGATCCTCCCTCGTAATCCTACAAGAGGGCCATCCTCGGTACTCACACTTATCTTGAGTCTTTTAGTAGTATCCATTTACTTGTCTATGAACTGTATAGGCAACCAAGTAGTCCTTTACCGCGGACGCGGCTATTCGAATAGTTTTATACCCTGTAGGGGTGTACTTCGTAACACACGCTTTCACCACTTACCGTCGTTTACACGACATGTACTCGGCAACCTTCAAGCGGAAGCCCAGCGAGGGTGTCGGCCACGGCCTACCTAAACACTTAAGTCCCTAGTCCAGGTTTATCGCCAATCCAGGTTCCATCCGCAGGGAGTCCGGCCGAGGTTTCCACATACGGCCCCGAACGATGTGAACAGGGTCCCGAGACGCCAAACGGGCGCCCGGCATACCCGGCCACGGTGTATCTACCGCAACATACCCCACCCCTAGGGTCAGCGCTACGCACGGCCGCCAACACATAACCTACAAACACCAGAAACTATTTGCAACTCCTGGACAGAGTACTAGGGTGATTAAGAAGCCGAGAGGGTCAATTAAGGATCCCAATGCATGGTAGTAGCTGAATCTTAAATCACACATACAGATCTCAGTTCTTAGGGGCGGTCTCAATGAAACAACCCACCATGTACTCCTACATGGCCTCTCATTGATACCTTTACCAAAACATGTTCAACACATTCCTCATATTACCGACATAATCATATCACTCTAGCCCATCACTCAGATGAACCAGACCTGACACAACTCTAAGCATAGCAGGCATAGCAAGGTAGGAATCACATACATGGCTCAATCAACTCCTACAGATGCTAGTGGGTTTCATCTAGTTACTGTGGCAACGACATGTCATGCAGAGGATAAGGGTTCAACTACCGTAGCACACAGCAGTTTGAATCGTGATGTCTTAATGCAGTAAACAAGAGCAGAGGCGAGAACATGGGTTGTATCGGAATAATCAATGGGTTGCTTGCCTGATGGAGTGGTAGCGGGATACTGCCCTTCAGTTGGATACTCATGAATATCCTCGGAGGCAGAACCTACTACGAAGAACACATCGGAACACAATCAACACATGACGATATGCAACAATATGATGCATGATATGACATGGCAATATGAATGTGTCTTGGCCTAATGCAAGCTAAAATAGAAAGGGATGAACTCATTTGAATCAAAGATTCAAATATTAGCTCATTAAACATGGCCTCAATAGTGCATTTCCTTATTCTGCTTAAACAGCAAGGTAAACTTGTTTTGTCATGCATGAAACCATTACAGATGGATAGGTTGAATTTTTCTGATAATTTTTCATATATAAATTATTTCATTTGGAGTTATGGCTGAATTTCTATGATTTCTAAAAGTTTTAAACATTTTCTGGAATTTCCTGAATAAAAATAAGTCCAGAAAATGCATTACTGCGTCAGCATTGCGTCATGCTGACCTCAGCAGGTCAAAGGCGCCAGCCCAGGTCAAACCTGACTGGTGGGCCCCTTCTGTCTATCTCTCAGTTAAATAACAGGATTAGATTAACACTAATTAGCTGTCAGTGGGGCCTGGGCCCACATGTCAGTGTCTGATTAAAATAAAATTAGTTAAAACTAATCCTAGATTAGTTAGCAGACCGGCCCCACCTGTCATAGACTCAGGGGGGTCTACTTGGGCCCACCCAGGGTCAAACTGGATCAAACTCGCCGGCGTTGAGCCGCCGGCGAGGCCCGAGACGGTGGCGCAGCTCGGAAAACGCCTACAGGGCACGAGCGAGGCCGTTCTTGGGCTCATTGGAGAGCTCTTGCAGTCGCGCATCCAGTGGTGGTGGTGGCCGGGCCTACGGTGGCAGGAGACGACGACGGCGAGCTCCAAGGCGGCGGCCAGAGTTCGGCCATGTGCGGGGTGTGGGCTGCGGCGTGCAAACGTGGAAACTGAGGCGCTAGCGAGGCACTACGCGATGTGGCAAGCACGTTGCATAGCACGGGATGACCAAATGGTCGCCGGAGCGGTGGCGGCGACAAGCTCGAGCGGAGACGAGCTTCGGCCATGGTGGAACTATGGCCTAGAGGGTGCAAATGCGTGGAAAAGAAGAGGGGAAATGTGGCAGAGCTCACAGGGAGGTCGATGAGCAGCTCAGTGGGCTCGGGGGCGACCGGAGTGAGGCGAATTGGTGAGCGGTGTCCGGCGGGTATCGAGGTTGAAGACGATCCAATGGCGGCGATGCAGGGCCTCCGGCGAGGCGTGGCTCGATGGGGAGGGCGAGGGCGTCACGGCGGAGCTTCTAGACAGGTCAGAGAGGCGAGGGGGTGACGGAGGGCGCGACTACGACGCTGAGACGGCGACGGGTGCGTCGGCCATCGTGGGAGAGGGAGAGGGAGACGAGGGGGAGAGTGAGAGAGGATGAGAGGGGAACGTGGGGGTCATGTGGCATTCCCTGGACTTCTCCCGGCGTCGGCGGAAGCAGGAGGTGGCCGGCGTGTGGCCGCGGGCGCCGGCCACGCGCTCCGCGTCCTTCTGGCGCGAGGAGGACGACGACTGGTAGCGCCAGTAGGCTGGGCCGAGCCAGGTGGGCTGGCCAGCACAGGTAAGGCCTAGGTGGGCTTCTCCCTCTCTTTTTTTTAATTTGTTTCTGTTTTCTATTTAACTGTAACTGTTGGGCTTTATTTAAAATACTAAAACATTTCCAAAAATCCTGAAAATAATTGTGGGCTCTGTTTGTATTATTTCCAACAGCAAACATTTATTTCCAGAATTATTTGAGCATTTAAATTATTTAATAGCATTTAAATGCCCAAATTCAAATACTTATGATTTAAATCAATGACCTTCTGTTGACCTAGAAAAATTGTGCACCAATTTTGCCAGAGGTTCTAACCCAAGACAAAGAGGGTGAACTTTTTAGAAGGGCATTTCATGTTCATTGAAAATAATTTTGGCAAACCCTAGTTGTTTCCAGGGGGGTGTTGGGGGTTTCTGCCTTCCCCAATTCAAATTTAAGAGGAATTTAAACATGATGCACATTCTAATGCTTGAACTAGCTAGGGTTTGACAGAGCGTTACTTTCAGGCGGGTATCCTTGGTCCTGCATCCTTCATACAATGGAGTAACTGCGTCTATCTCCAGTTGATCCAGCTTGGCTTTCTCTTAGGAGGCAGCTCTTGCGTTATCCGTCTGCTTGAGAAACAGCTCTTGAATATGAGGGTCCTGCACCCAGCCCATCGATGGTCCATCGTCGTCTGCTCTGCCGGCATCTTCATCTTCATGATCATGCCATTCATCTGCTCCGGCATCTTCCTCATCATCATGTCCGGCATCTTCTACATGATGACTGTGTATAGCATCACCGTCATGATCATGTCCTAGAGATTCTTCGTCTTCTCACCCGCCTAAGCCGCGGTGGTTGTCTTGCTGCCCTTCCTCATTTCTTGCCCGGCCCCCATGGACGACTTCATAGTCATCTTCATCACCTTGCCACCATAGCCATCCATGAAACCACGCAAGAGCAGGTGGTCCCGCACCTGCCCAGAATCCGGGTCCGCAATAAGGCTCTTCAGCTTGCATCTTCGACACAGACATCTTATCTCCGTCTCGTTCTTTTGAAGCATCTCGGGCTTCGCGGAGCTCAAAAACCTATTCACGATGCCTTCGGTCATCGTGCGGACGATGGTTGCCTGCGGGGTAGAGCAAAATGATATTTTAGAACCAAGAAAAAATTTGGCATGACTTTCCCTAAAAATAGGACCAAAAAGAATGCATAGTGCCAAAATTCTCGCCGAAACGGAAATGAATCAACATTCCGGCAAAATATTGGCAACTATCGCATTTCAAATACCGATACCTGCAAACACAAACATATATGCAACACCACAAACATAAATAGATCTAGCTAGGCCACAAAAAGTGCATGCGCACATTGTTGGAGCGAGCTAGGCAGAAAAAAAGTAGATCTACAACATGAAGATAGCTTTCCCCTTACTTACCTATCAAAAAAAGGTAATTTCACCACTTAATTTTGATGAATCTATGGTGCAAATGAGGTGAGGAGGAGGAGGCAGCCGACAAGCTTGGAGAAGGAGGTGGAGGGAATGAAGTGGGGAAAGTGAGTGTGTAGGTGTGTCCAAAATATCTAGCTGGTCCCAGGTTACTAATGGCGCACCACCCAGCCATGCGCCATTAGTAACCCAACATACTAATGGCGCACCTGCTGGCCGTGCGCGATTAGTAGTTTTGCAAATATATATATATATATATATATATATATATATATATATAGTGTTACTATTCATCACCCAGGGTGCAGAATAAGTTATTCTTCACCCGAGGTAATATTACGATCATTTCATAATGAAATTACATTTGGAATTCAAATAGTTACATTCCTATTGATTCACGACGTAAAATTTGACATAAGAAAATAAAAATATAGGTTATAAGACAAGAAAAATTACAGTTTATGTGTATTTTACACTATGTTTCTACATTTGTAATTTTACATAACATAAAATATTTTTTCCGATGATTATATAGTTTCTTACGGCCTCTTTTTACTTCGGAAATAAAGCAAAATTTACAGAACGTAAAATTACGGTCCATTGATTGTAAAATAGAGAGGGTGAAGAATAACTATTCCTCACCCAGGATGACGAATAGTGCACCGTGGCATAGTCCACCATTACTAGTTTAAACTAGTAATGGCGCACTCTGCCACGGTGCGCCATTAGTAGTTTTGCAAAAAAAAGCGTAAAAAAATACAGTAGTGCCGCACTCTATGGCTGGTGCGCCATTACTAGTTAGAACTAGTAATGGTGCACTTTGCCCGGATGCGCCATTACTATGTTTGGAAAAATGAAAAAAAGTTGTTACTAGTGGCGCACCTTGTGCCTGGTGCGCCATTAGTGTCTTCCACACTAATTGCGCATCGGCACATGGTGCGCCATTAGTATATAGTAGTGGCGCACCACTTCTCTGGTGCGCCATTAGTGTCAATTTCATCTATAGCCCTTTTCCTAGTAGTTAGAGGACTAGCCATAATGACAAGGCAAGCAAGAAAGCGACGAACGGAAAAGAGAGGGCGAATAAAACGGCAATGGTGAAGTGGGGGAGAGGAAAACGGTAGGCAAATGGAAAATAATATAATGCGAGGGATAAGAGTTTGTGATGGGTACTTGGTATGTCTTGACTTGTGCATAGACTCCGGCAACGGCGCCAGAAATGGCTCGTTGTCAGGAGTCAAATCTTGACTTGACTTGGCGCGAATCTCCCCGGCAACGGCGCCAGAAATCCTTCTTGCTACCTCTTGAGCACTGCGTTGGTTTTCCCTTGAAGAGGAAAGGGTGATGTAGTAAAGTAGCGTAAGTATTCCCCTCAGTTTTTAATAACCAAGGTATCAATCCAGTAGGAGATCACGCTCAAGTCCCACGCACATACATAAACAAATAAGAACCTCGCAACCAATGCGATAAAGGGGTTGTCAATCCCTTCGCGGTCACTTACGAGAGTGAGATCTGATAGATATGATAAGATAATATTTTTGGTATTTTTGTGATAAAGATAAATAAATATGCAAAGTAAAATAAACGACAAAGGAAATAGCTAAGTGTTGGAAGATTAATATGATGGAAGATAGACCCGGGGGCCATAGGTTTCACTAGTGGCTTCTCTCAAGAGCATAAGTATTACGGTGGATAAACGAATTACTGTCGAGAAATTGATAGAATTGAGCATAGTTATGAGAATATCTAGGCATGATCATGTATATAGGCATCACGTCCACAACAAGTAGACTGAAATGATTCTGCATCTACTACTATTACTCCACACATCGACCGCTATCCAGGATGCATCTAGAGTATTAAGTTCATAAGAACAGAGTAATGCTTTAAGTAAGATGACATGATGTAGAGGGATAAACTCATGCAATATGATATAAACCCCATCTTTTTATCCTCGATGGCAACAATACAATACGTGTCGGTTCCCTTTCCGTCACTGCGATCGAGCACCGCAAGATTGAACCCAAAGCTAAGCACTTCTCCCATTGCAAGAAAGATCAATCTAGTAGGCCAAACCAAACTAATAATTCCAAGAGACTTGCAAAGATAAACCAATCATACATAAAAGAATTCAGAGGAGATTCAAATATTGTTCATAGATAAACTTGATCATAAACCCACAACTCATGGGATCTCGACAAACACACCGCAAAAGAAGATTACATTGAATATATCTCCAAGAAGATCGAGGAGAACTTTGTATTGAGATCCAAAGAGAGAGAAGAAGCCATCTAGCTAATAACTATGGACCTGAAGGTCTGAAGTAAACTACTCACACATCATCGGAGAGGCCATGGAGGTGATGTAGAGGCCCTACATGATCAATGCCCCCTCCAGCGGAGCTCCGGAAAAGGCCCCAAGATGGGATTTCTCGGGTACAGAAGGTTGCGGCAGTGGAATTAGGTTTACGTGGTGCTCCTGGATGTTTGGGGGGTACGTGGATATATATAGGAGGAAGAAGTATGTCGGTGGAGCAACAAGGGGCCCACGAGGGTGGAGGGCGCGCCCAGGGGGGTAGGCGCGTGCCCCTGCCTCGTGCCCTCCTCGATCATTTCTTGACGCCCACTCCAAGTCTCCTGGATCACGTTTGTTGAGAAAATCACATTCCCGAAGGTTTCATTCCGTTTTGACGCCGTTTGATATACTTTTCTTTGTAACCCTAAAATAGGCAAAAAAAAAACAGCAATTTGGGATGGGCCTCCGGTTAGTAGGTTAGTCCCAAAAATGATATAAAAGTGTAAAATAAAGCCCATTAACATCCAAAACAGATAATATAATAGTAGCATGGAGCAATCAAAAATTATAGATGCGTTGGAGACGTATGAGATAGTAGCATGGTGGTTTATCAAAAATGGTTTGAGGACGAGATTGCAAGATGGAAAGTACGCCAGCTGAGATACGTTTTAAGCATACAACTAAAGAAGATGCACATGCAACAACGTGGGAAGATGGGCAGTGGAGTAAGGCCGGAGGAATCAGTACCTGAGGGTCGTCGGGATGTTACTAGGAGGGCACCGACAGCCGGGATCTACCCATACTGCGGCAGCGAGCAAGTGGCGAAGGCCCTACCGCGCCGGAGCTTGGTTAGAGAGAACGATGGGTACCGCAGATCGGGACGTGCTGCCTTAATGCCATCGAATGGAGAAATGATGCACATCCTCCCTTTCCGCCGGCGGACGGGATGCGGCCGGATCATTGACCAACGGTGAGAGAGAGAGGCCACCGCCGCCTTGTGTGAGATGGTGTGACGAGAGACAAACCCCGGCAGGCAGGCTCCGTTGTGTATACTGGAGCGGGATTTTTCATTTTTCCCACGGCAATCATTTTATATTCTATACTACGTGCCATTGAGGAGGAATATATAACTTTATTTAATACTAACGCGCCAAGTCAAACTTTGTTCCGTCTAGGCATGGTACCCGACCCTCCTTCGAGTAAACAACCGCTACACGCGTCAAATTATCATGTGTGCTACCTTTTCATACAGAAACAAACTCCACCATGTACCCGCGCGGGTGTGGCCGGGAACGAGACGTGAGTACGTGGATCCTACGTGCACCTCTTCTTTAGGTGCAGGTACGTACGTGGGTGGGTGTGAGAAAGATGGTTTGTGCGAAACCGAGGCAATGTATCGATGATATCTCAAACAAGAAAACGTAACATATGCAATGTGTGTGAAACAGAGTCATGGATATATCATATATAGAGGGAGCGATCCACGTGAAGAGAGTGGAGGGATCATCGACGTGAGATATCGATAGAATCGAAAACATGGATGAAGTGTGTGGCTGCGCGATCGATAAAGAGTGCCATCAAATTTGTGTTTGCCCACGTCAAAGATACAGGGAGGCTGTCCTACTAGAATTTGAGAGGGAAGAGGTGCAGTTTTTCTCTGTGGCATGGATACCTACCTACAACGTTCGACTATTGGTGGGGGGAGGAGGAGGCAGAGACCTAACTATAGAGAGGTAGATCGACTAGTATATGTGTGGAGAAGGAGAGAGACCTAGCTATGTATAGAGGGAGATCGATCGGCATCCATGGATATGTGTAGCAGAGGAATAAGGTTGGGAGAAAGACAAAGGTAGAGTGTCGGAGGATGGGTGATGGAGTGGCATCTCACAAATGGTGGGAGAGGCCTGCTAGACAAATGGAGGGTACGAGTGCAATATCAATAAGAGAGCGCGAGGATGTCTATCTGTCTATGCACGTGCGTGTGAGAGATGGGTCGGGAGGTATGCATGTATTATAAGGGAGACGATATGGACCTGAAGGTCTGAAGTAAACTACTCACACATCGTCGGAGAGGCCATGGAGGTGATGTAGAGGCCCTACGTGATCAATGCCCCCTCCGGCGGAGCTCCGGAAAAGGCCCCAAGATGGGATCTCTCAGGTACAGAAGGTTGCGGCGGTGGAATTAGGTTTACATGGTGCTCATGGAAGTTTGGGGGGTACGTGGATATATATAGGAGGAAGAAGTATGTCGGTGGAGCAACAAGGGGCCCACGAGGGTGGAGGGCGCACCCAGGGGGTAGGCGTGCGCCCCTGCCTCGTGCCCTCCTCGATCATTTCTTGACGCCCACTCCAAGTCTCCTGGATCACGTTTGTTGAGAAAATCACATTCCCGAAGGTTTCATTCCGTTTGGATGCCATTTGATATTCCTTTTCTTCGAAACCCTAAAATAGGCAAAAAAAACAGCAATTTGGGATGGGCCTCCGGTTAGTAGGTTAGTCCCAAAAATGATATAAAAGTGTAAAATAAAGCCCATTAACATCCAAAACAGATAATATAATACTAGCATGGAGCAATCAAAAATTATAGATGCGTTGGAGACGTATGAGATAGCAGCATGGTGGTTTATCAAAAATGGTTTGAGGACGAGATTGCAAGATGGAAAGTACGCCGGCTGAGATACGTTTTAAGCAAACAACTAAAGAAGATGCACATGCAACAACGTGGGAAGATGGGCAGTGGAGCAAGGCCGGAGGAATCAGTACCTGAGGGTCGTCGGGATGTTACTAGGAGGGCACCTACAGCCGGGATCTACCCATACTGCGGCAGCGAGCAAGTGGCAAAGGCCCTACCGCGTCGGAGCTTGGTCAGAGAGAACGACGGGTACCACAGATCGGGACGTGCTGCCTTAATGCCGTCGAATGGAGAAACGATGCACATCCTCCCTTTCCTCCGGCGGATGGGATGCGGCCGGATCATTGACCAGCGGTGAGAGAGAGAGGCCACCGCCGCCTTGTGTGAGATGGTGTGACGAGAGACAAACCCCGGCAGGCAGGCTCCATTGTATATAGTGGAGCGGGATTTTTCATTTTTCCACGGCAATCGTTTTATATTCTATACTATGTGCCATTGAGGAGGAATATATAACTTTATTTAATACTAACGCGCCAAGTCAAACTTTGTTCCGTCTAGGCGTGGTACCCGACCCTCCTTCGAGTAAACAACCGCTACACGCGTCAAATTATCATGTGGGCTACCTTTTCATACAGAAACAAATCCACCATGTACCCGCGCGGGTGTGGCCGGGAACGAGACGTGAGTACGTGCGTCCTACGTGCACCTCTTCTTTAGGTGCAGGAACGTACGTGGGTGGGTGTGAGAAAGATAGTTTGTGCGAAACCGAGGCAATGTATCGATGATATCTCAAACAAGAAAATGTAACATATGCAATGTGTGTGAAACAGAGTCATGGATATATCATATATAGAGGGAGCGATCCACGTGAAGAGAGTGGAGGGATCATCGACGTGAGATATCGATAGAATCGAAAACATGGATGAAGTGTGTGGCTGCGCGATCGATAAAGAGTGCCATCAAATTTGTTTTTGCCCACGTCAAAGATACAGGGCGGCTGGCCTACTGGAATTTGAGAGGGCGGAGGTGCAGTTTTTCTCTGTGGCATGGATACCTACCTACAACGTTCGACTATTGGTGGGGGGAGGAGGAGGCAGAGACCTAACTATAGAGAGGTAGATCGACTAGTATATGTGTGGAGAAGGAGAGAGACCTAGCTATGTATAGAGGGAGATCGATCGGCATCCATGGATATGTGTAGCAGAGGAATAAGGTTGGGAGAAAGACAAAGGTAGAGTGTCGGAGGATGGGTGGTGGAGTGGCATCTCACAAATGGTGGGAGAGGCCTGCTAGACAAACGGAGGGTACGAGTGCTATATCAATAAGAGAGCGCGAGGCTGTCTCTCTGTCTATGCACGTGTGTCGGGTGGTAGGTGCGACATATGCCAACGGGTGGCTTATCATTGTGGGAGCCAATAAGACGTCACCGGTGCCTGGAAACGGGATGAGGCGAAGACAAGCTCGCCGGCGTACTTTACCCAGCTTCAGGGCTCTCTGTGGAGAAAACACCCCTACTGCTGCTCTGCGGGGTCTCCGTATGATTACTAGATGAACAAGTAGCTACACGACGCTCCTTGAGCTGTTTTGGTGGAAGGAGGAAGAAGGGCAAGGCTAGCCTGCTTCCTCTCCTTGTATGGTGTCTAAGTCTAGCTTGAGAGTCCAACCCTTTGCATGGATGCACTGGGGGGTTTATATAGGCCTACCCCCGGGGGTACAATGGTAATCTGGCTGGGCGCGGGGCCCAGCCATCTGTGACTATGCTCGCCGGCCTCTCCGCCGGCTCCTGGGGCCCGCCGACTGGTGGGTCCCGCCGGCTACCGGCACCCTGGTCGACAGGTAGGCCCCACTGTGCAGGGCCTGGTCGGTGGCTGGTTACTGTTGCTCTGTGCTGATGACGCGGGCTTGGTCGGGGTAAGCGTGGCTACAGTACCGCCGTCCTGGCGGGCGATTACTGTAACCCCGCCGTATCTTGTCTCCTTAATGGACGTCTCCTTCGAGGAGGATGGCAGGCCGGCTATGGGGGGCCGACTCTCCATCGGGCCGACCTGGGAGGAGGTGCGGCCGCCCTCGGTATCTCTCTGTCCGAAGGGGCCCACCGCCCCGGGGGCCACGCTGGTGGACCGTCGTGGACGGCGTCGAGGCCGCCGTGGCAACAGTGCCGCGCCGGACGGGTCGTGGCCACCCGTACGGCGCATTGTGCTAGGCGTGCTCCGGGTTTTGGTGGTGGTAGGCTTTACTGTAGCCACGCCCTGCTTCATCATGGCTGGGTGGACGCGGACTTCGCGGGTACGGTCTTGACTGCTTTATGGGGGCCGGCTTCTGGGAGTCGGCCTACTCGTAGCCGACTTCTCGAAGTCGGCCCTCCCACATCCTTCTTCATGAGGGCTAAAGGCCGGTCGCCCCCCGAAGCCGGCCTAGTAGATAGCCGACAGGGGGAAGGCGGCCCCAGGTCTTGAATTCTTTGGAGAGCCGGACGGGCTCGTAATTTTTTCAGAAGGGCCAGGGGAAGCCGGCTGGGCTACCCATGCCTATTTACTCCGACAGTAGTCCCCGAAGCTGGGCGAGCTTCGAGGTGGACAGAGGGACGAGAAGCTTGATCAGCTTCGTACCCCGAGGAACCGGCTTCGCTAGCTTAGGTCGCCTTCAGAGAGTTCTCGTATCTTGCAGCCAGGATGGTGGCCGACTTGCATGCTGATGGTGGGCCCCCCGTGGGCCACGTGGCGGTGGAATCCTGCCCACGCACGCGCGCGACGGGACGCCTCCGCAGGCCCGGGCCCGCCACTCCCTGGCCTCGGCCCGAGCGTTGATCTTCTGCGGCCCAGGGAAATGGCTCGTCTTCCTGTGGCACCTTGAATTCGCCGTTAGGGAGCAATAAACTCGGATCGTGGGGGGGAAGTGGGCACGATCGATCCCACGTTTCCCCACGCCGCGCCTCCTCGGCTCCGCCGCTCGAGCCTACAAGTAGGGGGAGGAGGGGGAGAGACAGAGGTTCGCTCGCTCTCCCACGCTCCATCCCTCCTCGTCTTCTTGCCTCTTCTTCTTCTTCCTCCTCTCGCTGCCGTCGTAGCTTCTCATCGCAGCTCGCTCACCGCGCTCCGCCCCATGGCGTTATCAAGCTCACAGGACGGCTCCAATGTTGACAACGAGCAAGTGGAGTTCCTCCGCCAGACGCGGCGCCTCCCGGCGCCGATCTCGTGCAAGTCCGTCTGGCGCCCGCGACGGAGGTCTCGCCGGAGCCGGAGGAAGGCGAGCGGGTCATCTTCCGCTCGCATTTCCTTCGGGGCTTCGGCCTGCCGGCGAGCGGGTTTCTGTGCTCCTTTCTGGAGTTCTATAATCTGCAGCTGCATCACCTCACGCCCAACGCGGTGATGCTCGTGTCGGCCATCGTCTCCCTCTGCGAAGGCTTCTTGGGCGTGCTCCCCATGCTGGAACTCTGGGGGGAGCTCTTCCAGAGCAAGCTCGGCACCGTCACCGCCGGCGTGCCGGCTCCCTGCGGAGCCTACATCACCATGAGGAGGTCAGGTAACAACAACCCGTTCCCCTCCATCCCTCTAATCCAGTCGGTTAAGATCTGGCAGAAGTCATATTTTTACGTGAAGAACGCCGGCTCACCCCCGAGAGGAGACCACGTCAATCTGCCGGCCTACGTAGCCGGCCCGCCGGCTGGGAGGCAGCCGTCGTGGAGTTATCGGTCCAGGTCCCTGTCGCCGGCTGGGAACGCCGCCATCTCCCGGCTTCGAGTAATGGTACAGTCGGAGGGTCTGCGCGGAGCCGACTTACTGGCTGCCTTCGTGGAGCGCCGGATCCTTCCGCTCCAAAGCCGGCCCCACATGATGTGCCAGATGAGCGGCCGCTTCGACCCAAGCCGGCTGAGCACGCGGGAAATGCCGCACGCGGAAGTGGCGCTCATGGTTAACTACATCGCCAACTGCAAGCTCGCCGGGGACTGGCGATACGGCAAGGCGCCGTACTCTCGCGCCAACCCACCACCTGTGGTAAGCTTCTCTTTTCTCTCTTCTTTTCGTCGCCAGCCGACTCCATGATGGCCGGCCTCTGATCAGCCGGCTCTTGTTTGCAGAATCCCCTTCTGCCGCCGCCGGCTGGGGCGGCAGGGATCGAGCGTCAGTACGCCCCCGATAGCATGGTGGACGATGTTGACGATCCGAACTTGGGGGCAGCCGCCATGGAGTAGGCCGTCGTAGGTGACAACATTGAACCTGGAGGCACCGGGCTCTCCGCCAGCTTCGAGGACTGGCCGGACGACGCCGACGCCGAAGAAGTCCCACGTCGCCAGCCGGCGCCCGACCGCTACAATGTGGGCCCGTCCGCCGCGCCGGCTGCAGGCGGCGGCGCTCCGAAGCGCCGGGCCGCATCAGCTCTCTTCGGCAATCGGTCGAAGAAGCCAAAAACCTCCGCCGCAGCGACGAAGCGAGACGAGGCGGCAGCGAAGGCGGCCCGCTTTCAGAAAGTGGTGAAGCAGCCCCAGGCGGTCTCGGCGTAAGCATCCGGTCGCCTGTATGCTTGTTTTGCTGTGCTCTTCTGTTTGAATTATTCTTCCTAACTTTCTCCATCTTCTGAGCAGGGCGCCACTTTCTTTGGAGCGGGGCCCAGGCAGCTCCGTCGTCGGGCCGGCTGGAGGGTCTTCGGGCTCCCGCCGCGTGGATCCCCGCGCCGACCTCATGGAAGCCACAGAGCGGAACGCTCGTGAGGCACGGGAGGAGATGGAGCCGGCGGATCGGGAGGCAGCTCAGGCGGCGAAGGAGCGGGCGGAGGAGGCAGCCAGGACTCAGGCGGAGCGGGCGACTGCGGGGGCGGAGGCGGAGGGCTCGTGCAACCAACCCCTGCTGCTTGCCATCCCACTCCGATCCGTAGACCCGGACATCCCATTGCCCCTGGCGGAGGAGATCATCCAGGACCCGCCGTTGGTGCAAAGGGAGGAGCTCTCCGAGGTCTTCGCGGGGAGGACGCCGCCAGCCGCGCCAGTCGGCGCGGGCGAAGGCGGCCAGTCGTCAACGGCGCCAGTGGAGCCGGCCAGGGACGCGCCTGAAGTCGGAGCCGGCCTTGAAATTCAGCCGGTGATGCACTGGCGCGCAGGGGGAAGTGCCGCCCTGCCGGAGTCACGCGGAGACGCAGGCGCCGGTCAGTCGGCGGAGGCCCTGGAGGCGGCCAGCTCCGGAATGTCCGGGTGGACTCCCAGCGCGGGGACCGGCGAGCTGAACGTGGCGGCCGAAGAGGTCCGGAATCAGCTGCGAGCTCAGGCCGGCCTCCTGCAGCAATACACGCAGGAGTTGCTGTCGACGCGAGCCGCCATCCGGGTAAGTTTTTTGCTCTTGACCGCTCTGGTTCCTTGATTTCTTCCGTGGGGGCGTGTCAGCGCACCCACTGGGTGTAGTCCCCGAGATTCGGGTCGACTGCTGCGCAGTCGGGTCGGATCTTTCTCGGCGACCATCTCATGTTTGCTTTCTATCTTAACTTCCAGGAATATCATAATTCCCGTGCTGCCGCCTTCAACTCCCAGGCTCAGGAGTTGGGTCGGAAGATCGAAGACCTGGCCAACAACCGAAGTAAGTGTTTGTTTTTATCTGTTTCCTGTGGGGGCACGTCAGCACACCCACTGGGTGTAGTCCCCGAGATTCGGGCCGACTGCTGAGCAGTCGGGTCGGATCTTCCTTGACGACCTTTCCCTTATTGGTTTTTTCTTTTTGTCTTTTGTTATTTGCAGGAGCCAATGCCAACTTACGGAGAGAGCTTGGCGAGGCGCATACCGCCCTTCGTACCAGGGACGCCGAGTACGCCACCTTGGCCCAGGAGCGCGACCGCCTAGCCAGGAAGCTGGCTGATCAGGAAGAAAGCCACAAGGCGGCCCTGCAGAAGGCGCAGGAGAGCGAGGCCGCCCTGAAGGCGGAGTTTGAGAACGAGGCGGCAAGCTGGGATGAGACTCGTCAAGCACTGGATGCGGGCTTCGGCCGCATCGAAGACTTGATCGATGGTAAGCTGCTTTTTTTGCCCTTCTTCTGCCTGCTGGCCGCCTGGGGTCGTGGGCTGACTTGTGTTGCCGCCCCTTTTCTTGTGCAGATTACTTTCCGGGCTACTCCACCTTTGCCGCCCAAGCGATCGAGGCTTATCGCGAGGCGCGCCGTCAGGCGGGCGTCAACCTCGCGCCGGACGCCAATCGGACTCTGGCGGAGCAGCTCGTGGCCATCGAAGCACGGCTGCAGCCGGCTCACCGGATGCTTCGCCGGCTTCAACGTGTCGGGGCGCAGGTGCTGGCCGCCCTCTGGCCTGGCCAGATGATCCCCCGCACACCAAGCCGGACCGCCGACTGGCTGGACGTCGCAGTCAGCCATTTCAAAGCATGGAAGGCATTGGCGGCCCGCCTCGGAGCCGGGCGGGCGTTGGAGTTCATCCGCGCCTGGTACCCAGGGCTAAGCCTGGACCAGCTGCGTACTTGGAGGCTGGAAGCCGACGCGGAGCTGGAGGAGGTGCAGCCGGCGATCGCCCAGCGCGCCTCGACGATCGCCGAGTGCACTGACATTAGTGTCTTCGCGCCTGAGCTCAATGACGACGGCGTTGCACAGCCGGAGGACTGGTTCGGTCTGGACCCGGCGGCGGGCGAGGACTCGGCCAAGGAGATCGCCTCCAGTGATGAGGGCGAGGATGACAAAGACGAAGACGGCGAAGACGTTGAGCCGGCTAGTGGAACAACCGGCCAGCCTCCAGCTGATCGTGCCTCCAGCAACCAGGCGCGTGGAACCGCGCCCTCAGTAGGAGGCGGTGATCGAGTCGAAGTTCAGCAGTCGGCCGCTCCCTCAGCCGACGCAACCGTCTCCACCGACCAGCCCAGCTCGTCAACCGCTCCACCAGCTTGACTTGCCGTCTTTATCGTTCCTGCTTGTCGTCTTTTGGAACAATCTTTTAAGCTTTTTGCAATTCCACCCGCTAGGGGTGTATCGAACTATGCTGGATGTCGGCCTCATAGAGGTCTTTTTGTGTAAACATTATGGTATGCATGTTTGGTTTCTGTGCACGTACGCTTTTTATCCTTAGGCTTTTCCTTTGCCGTCTTCATGCTTTGGGGAGGCAAGTACTCAAGCTTTCTTAGATTGAAGTGAAGTGAATGGAAACCGGCCGGCCGGCTACTCTGGTAGTCGGTCGGCGGCAGGCGGCAAACCGGCTCTTGTTATATTAGTCCGCTGGTCCCTAGCCATTTTTCGTGTGCGCACCCTTTCCGGCTTTTGACTCTTGCCAGCCGAACAGCCGGTTCTTCGAACTGCGGCCTTGGCAAGAGCTAAGCTTGGGTGCGGGCACACTACTTGCCTGACCACGGGTAAGACTTCTAATATAACTTTAGTCGGTCAGTCCCCGGGCCGACTGGTCGAACCCGGTGCCGGACAGAATAAGTAAATGAAATGACAAGGTCATAAGCATGATATTGTTCATTCACAAATAAAAGATGGCAGTTCCCGAGTCCTCCTCGGGGAGCCTATTGTCTCGTACTTAATACAAAAGTTAACGTGATACATACTGCATTTCAACTGTAAAATCTTTGAAGGAGATTGGCGTTCCATGGTCGTTCCGACTCCTTGCCCGAGTCATCTCTCTTGCGTGCCTTGGGTTTCTGCGCGTCGATCAAGTAGTAGGAGTCGTTGCCTAGAGCTCTACTGATGACGAAGGGGCCTTCCCAGGGGGCCGAGAGCTTGTGCTGGCCGGCTGTTCGCTGGATCAGTCGGAGAACAAGGTCGCCTTCCTGGAAGGATCTTGGCCTGACCTTCCGGCTGTGGTAGCGGTGCAACCCCTGCTGGTAGATGGCAGACCGGCTGAGGGCTAATAGCCGACCTTCTTCCAGTAGGTCGATGCCGTCTTCTCGTGCTTCCTTGGCCTCCGCCTCCGTGTACATGGTCACCCGAGGTGAGTCGAACTCGATATCGGTTGGGATGATTGCTTTGGCGCCGTACACGAGGAAAAAGGAGTGAAGCCGGTTGACTTGTTTGGGGTGGTGCGCAGACTCCAGAGGACAGCCGGCAGCTCGTCGAGCCAACAGCCGGCTGAACGCTCTAGGGGTACGACCAGTCGAGGCTTGATGCCGGAGAGGATGAGGCCATTGGCTCGCTCGACCTGGCGTTTGACTGCGGGTGGGCGACGGACGCTAAGTCCAGTCGGATACCTTGCGCAGCGCAGAAACGTGCCAAGGCTCCTTTGGCAAAATTTGTGCCATTGTCGGTGATGATGCTGTGTGGCACGCCATACCGAGTTGTTATGTCTGCGATGAATGTCATGGCACTCGGCCCATTCAGCTTCTTGATCGGCTTTGCTTTGATCCACTTGGTGAATTTATCTACGGCGACGAGCAAATGTGTCATGCCGCCGCGCGCCATCTTGAATGGGCCCACCATGTCTAATCCCCAAACGGCGAAGGGCCAAGTGATGGGGATGGTCTTGAGTGCCGAAGCCGGCATGTGTTGCTTGGAGCTGAAAAGTTGGCAGCCTTTGCAGTGCTTAACTAATTCTTTGGCGTCATCCAAAGCAGTGTCAGGACCCCGATCCTAGGTCACACCGATCTAGCATGTAACACATCATATCACTTTGTGGCCTCACGCACGGTATTTCCACGGGTGCCACCTTACCTGGCCCGGGACCGTTTGCGCCTTTTGGCTCACGTATATGATAGTGTCGCTAGCATCCATATGACAAAGAACCCGGGCCGACATGGCTAGTCGTGAACCCAAAGCGGCACTAGCCCATGGGGACAGGCATACATGAATCAACCTCGAGCATGTCGGTCAACAACGTGTGAATCCGGGCTGTAGCACTGGGCTAACAGGACTCCGGTAACCCGGGCTGTAGCAGGCTAGGCAGGACTCCGGATGTCACCGTGTGACATTTCCCCGAAGGGATAGACATAGGAACGAAGTGAAACACATGCCGGCCAGTCAAGTGTCCTGAGCAGTAGTGCTGGGCTAGCAGGACTCCGGTGATCCGGGCTGTAGCGGACTACTATCGCTCAGAAGCACTAGACTACATTTCCCCATATGATAGGCTGCCAAGGATAAACAACTAGATAGTCGGATCCCACACATACCAAGCATTTCAATCATACACACAATATGCTCGATATGTGTGAATACAACATGGCATCACAACATAACTCTACAACTCAAGTATTTATTCATTAGGCTCCGAGGAGCGAGATATTACAGACATGGGTCTCATGACCCAACAATCATAGCATACAATGCAAAGAACATGCGGAAGCTTAACATGTCTGAGTACAGACATCTATAAATGAAAAAGGCTAAGAAGCCTGACTATCTACCAAATCCTGTCGAGGGCACAAGATCGTAGCTGAGGTATCAAGCTAAACGTCGAAGTCCACGCGGAACTACTAGCGAGACTGAAATCTCTCTGCAAAACATAAATTAAGCAAACGTGAGTACAAGGGTACTCAGCAAGACTTACATCAGATCTAAACTACATATGCATCGGTATCAACAAGGGGGGGGGGGGGTGGAGGTTAACTACAGCAAGCCAGCTTTGACTCAGTGGCTAACCTGAACTACGGTTCCAAGCAACTCTTTTGAGGTGGCGCACACGAGTCCACACATTCACCAATCAATACACCACTATGGATCCGCTCTCGTCTCCCTACGAGAAGGCCATCCATAGCACTCACGCTTATCTTGCGAGTTTTAGGGGTATCCACTTTCACTTGTCTATGAACTATGCAAGGGGTCCAAGTTTCCATATCCGAGGAATCCGGCTATTCGAATAGATATTGATAACCCTGCAGGGGTGTACTTCTTCACACACGCTCCCACCACTTACCACCATGTACACGTCATGTATCTCGGCAACCTTCAAGCGGAAGCCTGGCGAGGGTGTCGGCCACGGCCTACCTAAACACTTAAGTCTCTAGTCCAGGTTTATCGCCTATTCGGGTTCCATCCGCAAGGAGATCCGGCCGGAGTTTCGCTCACAGCCCCAAACGATGTGTGCAGGGTTCCCGAGACACCAAACGGGTGCCCGGTACACCGTGCCACGGTGTATCTACCGCAACATAGCCCACCCCTAGGGTCAGCGCTACGCACGGCCGCCAACACATATCCTACAAACACCAGAAACTAGTTGCAGCTCCTGGACAGAGTACTAGGGTGATTAAGAAGCCGAGAGGGTCCATTGGTTTCGGGCCCAATGCGTGGTAGTAACTGTTTCATGGATCACAAACACAGAACTCAGTTCCTGAGGACGGCTTCAGTGAGACAACCCACCATGTACTCCTACATGGCCTCTCACCGCTACCTTTACCAAATCGTGTTCACACACTTAGCTCACACACAGTAGGACATGTTTACACACCTCCGATCCATCCCTGATGAATCAGACCTGACTCAACTCTAAGCAGTAGCAGGCATGACAAACAAGCATGAATGAGTAGGCACATCAGGGCTCAAACAATTCCTACTCATGCTAGTGGGTTTCATCTATTTACTGTGGCAATGACAGGTCATGCAGAGGATAAGGGGTTCAACTACCGCGGCAAGTATCAGAGGAAACGTGTTGTCCTAATGCAGTAAAAGAGAGCAGGAGCGAGAGAGGGGGGATTGTATCGGAATGAACAAGGGGGTTTTGCTTGCCTGGCACTTCTGAAGATAATATAACTCTTCATCGGTGTCACCGATCCCATCGTCGAAACCACGTCTATCGAAAGGGGACAAATACCGGCAACAGAGAAAGAAATACAATCAATGCAATGCACAGTATGATGCATGATCATGACATGTCAATATGCTGTGGTTTGAGCTAATGCAACTAGCTATGATTTAAATGAAGTTGGTTTGAGTACAAGATTCAAATTCCAACCCCATATATGATTATTTAAATGCCCTTTATTTGTTTTGTCCAAAACAGAGGAGAAACATTGTTCAAACATGCATGAAAATGGTACAGATGGATTCCTTGAATTTTTCTGATAATTTTTCATATATAATTTATTTCATTTGAGTTATAGATTATTTTCTATGATTTTTAGAAGTTTTGGGTATTTTCTGGAATTTCCTGAATTATTTAAAATCCAGAAAATCATTTACTGCGTCAGCATTGCGTCATGCTGACCTCAGCAAGTCAACTGCGGCTGACCAGGTCAAACCTGACCAGTGGGGTCCACTGGTAAGTCACACAGTGCTGGCTCGAGTCAATGACAGGTGGGGGCCTGGTCAACGTGTGACGTGGCCAGGTCAAACTGACTTGTGGGCCCTTGTGGTTAGTTAAAACTAAACAGAAAAATAAACTGTGTTTAATTAGGAAGTGGGACCCAGCAGTCAGTGTGAGAGAGGGTTAATTAGCTGGGCTATTAGCCCCTAATGACGGCGCCACGTCAGCGTCACCGGGATCTCGCCGGCGGCGACCAAAACGATGGCAGCGCGGCTCGGAAACACGCTACGGGCGGCGGTTTGGTTTGCTGAGGGTACCAGGGCATAGCCCTTGCGCCCGCGCATCCAGCAGAGGCAGCGGCAGGTCGTGGGGTGACCGGAGCTCGCCGGAAACAAGCTCACGGCGGCGGCCGGAGTTTGGCAACAGCGGTGTGGGCGGTGCGGGGCACGGGAGGAGGAGCTGATGGGTTCTACGTGCTCCTGGTGAGGTGTGGAGCACGCTGCCGTGCTCGGGAGTGAGCTGCGATGGCTCTGGTCTCGTCTGCATCATCACCGGCGGCGAGGAGCTCACGGCTCCGGTGAAAAGGGCGGCCAGAGTGCGGAAATGAGTGCGGGGAGGAGGGGGAAAGGTGTGGGAGCTCACAACGATCTCGAGGAAGGACTCAGCGGCTCGGGGACGACCGGAAGGCGACGAATTCCGTCGATGGAGTCCGGCGGCCGTGCTTGGGGAAGACGACTCGTGGCGGTGATGTGGGGCTCCCGCGGTGACTTGGCTCGGGGTGGAAGAAAGAGGGGGTCGAGGCGAAGCCTCTGGCTGGTCAGGGAAGCGAGGGAGAGGCGGTGGCCGTGGTGGAGCTCGTCGGCGGCGGCGGCAGCGCTCGGACTGGGCGAGACCGAGGGAGCAGAGGAGAGAATGAGCACGCGAGAGAGTGAGAGGGGTCGGGGGGAAGCGTGTGGCATCGTGGAGGCGTCCAGGCCCTCGTCGGCAAGCAGGAGGTGGCGTGCGGTGGCCGTGCGCGTCGGCCACGCGCCCATCCTCCTGGCAAGGAGGAAGACGACAGGGGGAGGCGCCAGGTGGGCTGGGCCGTGCTAGGCCAAGTGGGCACCAGGTAAGCCACAGGTAACCTCTCTCTCCTATTTCTATTTTTGTTCTGTTTTCTGTTTTTCCTATTTTGTTTTGATTTAGTTCAAGACCAAACCATTTCCAAAATTCATAAAAATAATTGTGTGAACTAAATGGATTTATCCAAATCCACACAACAATTTTCAGAATTATTGAACATATATTTATTATATAATAAATATAGATCCAATTCAAATATTTATTGGATTAAATCAAAGGCCCAAAATAAATATCTCTGAGATTCCAAAAATATTGTTTTAAGTTTTACCTCTTGCCAATATTTTCAGAGACTAAGATGAACATTTTCTTGGACTTCTTTGAAAAGATTTTAAGGTTGATTATTTTTGAAGTGATTTATGAGGGTTTCAACTAACCTCAATTCAACTTTCAGTATTTAGACATGATGCATGATGCTCACTCGGGTAAATAGCTACAAGCAAATTCTAGGGCTGTGACAACTCACCCCCACTAAACAAGAATCTCGGCCTGAGATTCAAGACGTGAGGTAAGAAGACAGAGGGAACGCCAATAAAGAATCTTCACGATCCGATTGCCCTCCTCGAAGATGTTGATTCATTGCATCATGTCGATCTTGACATCCTCGCTTTTGAGATGTTCATCCACGCGATGACGACGAAAAGAAACTCAACTAGGATTGAGCTTCTCGAAGATCGAGCTAAACAATATCAACTCGCGGAATGAGATGTTGAAACATCTTGAGTTGAGACACAGGACACATCGAGAGGGATGGAAGAACAACGACGGGGTTTGATTTGTGGGCAGCAATTCCACGCTTAGAAAGATGGTGGATGGTGTCAAGGTGGCGAGGAAATAGTTGCCATGATACCATAACGAGACATCTTAAGGAAAGTGACTCGCAGAATATTCCCTTAAGTGGCAAAATTAATTACTTTTGATTCAGAGATCGTTGAAACTCTCCATACCAGCTTAAGGCAATTTACAATTGATCGTTTGAGATAGCTTGAAGAGATGGCATACTTGGACTAGGATGGATGATGTGGACTACCTTGTTGAAGACAACGCAATGGATGATTTTTAGCTTATCATCGGAAATGGATGGGACCCATGGTAAGTCCACTTTTGAAGATGATCCTGAACAACAGCTACTAAGGTGTAAGCTGGGAACAAAATGCAAATGTTGGGAATGATTCTAGTAACTGGGGAGAAGGTTCACCGGCAAAGGTGATTCCACCAATTGGATGGCTATCGAACAATTGAGAGAACGGAGGCACATTCCAGTTAACGACAACATCAGAACCTAGTGCCTGAGCGTGCTCTCAAGAACTTGAGCATTTCCATACTCATCAAGGTCTTACCAACATCCATGTCAAGGATCCTGGCAACACAACATACCGCCATGATGAATGGTGATGGATAATGCAGATGCAAAGGAAGATAACACTTTCTCAGATTTCACCTTAGCGAAGCCAAGGAAACAAAATCTGGATGATCGACCGAGAGACATTTAGCACTCCGCTTCTAATGTTCTCCTTGATGTACTGGTTACCACGGTCATGCTTTAAGCATCGGCATAGCCACCAAGTAGTGGTCAAACTTCGGAATACAATAGATCCATAAGGAACAACTTCTGGAGTAAAACCTACGAAATCCTCATGGGAAGGTGGCCAACTTTCTTCAATCGAGATACTACAATAATAGGTCTTCCGGCTGGATGTGTTGGCCACGACATCCACTTTACCGGTTATCGAGAGACCAATATTATAGTTCTTGGAAAATGCTCCAACCATCATATCTGCCTGAGATTTAGATCTGGTTGGTGACAGGATATTCCAGACTCATCGAGTCTAGAAAGGAAAATGAAGGTTTGCAACACAAATCGATGAGATGACATTGCGAGATTCTCAGGGGAATGAACTATGGTAGTAAGCTCCAAAACATGAGCCGGTTCTGCTACAAGCATGTGAACACGTTGTCCTAGACAAGCATGGTCACCTGGTAGTCTTAAAATGAAACACTACCGAGTTCAGGGGGAACCATCAACGAGGATATCGAAGTCCTTGCGTAGGTCTAACCCTTAAGAGGAAACTTATTCTCCTTGAACAAATCAATTAGTGGCTTGGTGTGCTAGGGATACGTATAGAATGTAGATGATCAGTCTATCAGACCATAGAATACTTCGCACATGCATGACTGACTTGGGATGATTCCAGAGGAAGCAAAAACAAACTTTCTCGAATTCACGGCGGCAACTTACATCAGATCCACATGAATTAGAGGAAGTCACATCTTTCAACCGGACATATACTTCATGGTCGGGACATGAGGGCAATGCTTATAAAGTTTCCAACACTAGCTGGATGTTCAACACAATCATGGAGGAGACAAAATGCCGCTGATGGGCTCAACAGCAACTCATCGGAATTTCCGTATCACTGGACTTCCACCACTATGTGAACAATGTGATAGTATTGGTCAGGCCAAAGATATAATGGTGTATGCTCGAGGGACAACCGCAAGTAAGAAAACATTACGCACATCGTTGGTTCTGATTTGTTTTGACGATAGCCCACACTCAAATCAAGGTTTGGGCAAGATAATAGATCCAACAGCTGATCACGGGGATCAGTCGATGAATATATCATCTTTCTTCAACACACACACACACACAAGGATATCCCTTAGGGATGAACTAAGTCGGACAAGTTTTCATCTTCCAACTCTCCAAGTTGTTGTTAAGCTTAACCAACTAGCTCAGGGGTATCCAATACAGATTCTTGGGGAAAAGTCGTTTATCGGAAAACCAACTTGATCACGAACTCAACATAACGGTCAGGTGACGACCTGATAACACTTCCGAGAAGATATTCGGAAAATCACGAACCACCGATATGTTATTAAGCTCGAGAACAATCTTGCTTTTCAAGGCAAGACGATATGATCGATAGAGCAAGGGTTTGTCAAAATCCTAACCCGTTGATCGAAGAGTGCACCAGGAAATATGGACTAGGTAGCACGATCAGTCTTAGAATGATAATTCAATAACCAACACGCTAAGGATGAGAATATTGTCCATTAACTACCGAGCAACGGAGTTGCTAGGAGTATTGATTTCACACATCACGGTTCACTTGTCGGCATTCCGGTTGCGACAACAGGGGACCGAGGAATGAAGAATGATGGTAAGAAGTATCACTGCGTCAAGAATTCATGAGAGATGTGCAATTCTCACGACGCTCTTGACATAAAGTGGGTAATACTTCAGGGTAGAACAGAACCAAAAGCTGGGTTGCATTTTGATCTGCGGATGAGGTACTGGAGTTTGTTTCTCCTAGTCATTCTGAATAGAATGGCTTGACGGACCACAGAAGTAAAAGGCACTGATGAACGTGGATGCACGACTACTTCTGACTATCAAGTGATAGACGAAGGTCGGAATATAACTGAAGGGGGGAACAACTCAAGGAACATATAACTTTCTGAGTTGTGGATGCATAGGTTAGTATGTCGAACGAGTTAAACATATTTCTTCCGGATAACCCATGCAGAAAGGTAGAACTGGTAGAGCCACAATATAGAATGGAGAACTCATCAAGAGCACTCTGGTTGTGATCCTTTGGTTCAAGAACTTCTGCCATAAGTGGTTCATAGTATTTGGAAGAAGGAAATACCACGGACCTCGAGGTCTATCACAAGGTTTACTAATGTCCTAAGGAACTAGCAAACACTATCAACATGAAGCAGGTAGGGTGAGTCTCGGGTTCAAAAACCCAGGAATAGAATGCCTATTAACTAATAGCATCACGGGATGCTTTCGAGAATGATGGCCAAAATCACACACTAGAAATGCAAAACATGGTTCGATTACTAGGTGGCACTCTAAGACATCTAGGGTCATAATAATAATTCCAACATATATGTCGAGGCAAAAGAATACCCCAACTCACAATTAGTGTGATTAACCTGGCCTAAATGGACATCAGGAACAGGGGAAAAGGTTCGCAAATGCATCAGACTATTTAGAAACCTGGGATGACTCGGACAGCATAACGGATGTAATTGCTCAAAAAGATTTGAAACAATATGCAAAAATGGTGGCATAACCACTCAACAACATCAAGGTTCTGAGGCTAGTTATGAATATATGGAAGTAGTAGGAACTGAACTGAGGCTTGAACTCAACAATCCTAGGCAACTACGGTTTAGTAACACGTCATCCTGATAGATAGATGAGAAGGCCTAATTCTTAATCCCCGTAGAAAAGAAGAGGTTGACTCAGATCAGAAGGGCATAGGGTAAAGGAGTAAAAAGAGCCTTATGTTCCCTTCCACAATCAATTCCCTTACATAACTAAAGCATTTCTAGACTCAACTTCGACCAGTTTGGCTTGGTAATCCTACAGGCAGTCAGGCTCTGATACCAACGCTGTCAGGACCCCGATCCTTGGTCACACCGATCTAGCATGTAACACATCATATCACTTTGTCGCCTCACGCACGGTATTTCCACGGGTGCCACCTTACCTGGCCCGGGACCATTTGCGCCTTTTGGCTCACGTATATGATAGTGTCGCTAGCATCCATATGACAAAGAACCCGGGCCGACATGGCTAGTCGTGAACCCAAAGCGGCACTAACCCATGGGGACAGGGATACATGAATCAACCTCGAGCATGTCGGTCAACAGCGTGTGAATCCGGGCTGTAGCACTGGGCCAACAGGACTCCGGTAACCCGGGCTGTAGCAGGCTAGGCAGGACCCCGGATGTCACCGCGTGACATTTCCCCGAAGGGACAGACATAGGAACGAAGTGAAACACATGCCGGCCAGTCAAGTGTCCTGAGCAGTAGTGCTGGGCTAGCAGGACTCCGGTGATCCGGGCTGTAGCGGACTACTATCGCTCAGAAGCACTAGACTACATTTCCCCATATGATAGGCTGCCAAGGATAAACAACTAGATAGTCGGATCCCACACATACCAAGCATTTCAATCATACACACAATATGCTCGATATGTGTGAATACAACATGGCATCACAACATAACTCTACAACTCAAGTATTTATTCATTAGGCTCCGAGGAGCGAGATATTACAGACATGGGTCTCATGACCCAACAATCATAGCATACAATGCAAAGCACATGCGGAAGCTTAACATGTCCGAGTACAGACATCTATAAATGAAAAAGGCTAAGAAGCCTGACTATCTACCAAATCCTGTCGAGGGCACAAGATCGTAGCTGAGGTATCAAGCTAAACGTCGAAGTCCACGCGGAACTACTAGCGAGACAATCTCTCTGCAAAACATAAATTAAGCAAACGTGAGTACAAGGGTAGTCAGCAAGACTTACATCAGATCTAAACTACATATGCATCGGTATCAACAAGGGGGGGGGGGGTGGAGGTTAACTGCAGCAAGCCAGCTTTGACTCAGTGGCTAACCTGAACTACGATTCCAAGCAACTCTTTTGAGGTGGCGCACACGAGTCCACACATTCACCAATCAATACACCACTATGGATCCGCTCTCGTCTCCCTACGGGAAGGCCATTCATAGCACTCACGCTTATCTTGCGAGTTTTAGGGGTATCCACTTTTACTTGTCTATGAACTATGCAAGGGGTCCAAGTTTCCATATCCGAGGAATCCGGCTATTCGAATAGATATTGATAACCCTGCAGGGGTGTACTTCTTCACACACGCTCCCACCACTTACCACCATGTACACGTCATGTATATCGGCAACCTTCAAGCGGAAGCCTGGCGAGGGTGTCGGCCACGGCCTACCTAAACACTTAAGTCTCTAGTCCAGGTTTATCGCCTCTTCGGGTTCCATCCGCGAGGAGATCCGGCCGGAGTTTCACTCACAGCCCCAAACGATGTGTGCAGGGTTCCCGAGACACCAAACGGGCGCCCGGTACACCGTGCCACGGTGTATCTACCGCAACATAGCCCACCCCTAGGGTCAGCGCTACGCACGGCCGCCAACACATATCCTACAAACACCAGAAACCAGTTGCAACTCCTGGACAGAGTACTAGGGTGATTAAGAAGCCGAGAGGGTCCATTGGTTTTGGGCCCAATGCGTGGTAGTAACTATTTCATGGATCACAAACACAGAACTCAGTTCCTGAGGACGGCTTCAGTGAGACAACCCACCATGTACTCCTACATGGCCTCTCACCGCTACCTTTACCAAATCGTGTTCACACACTTAGCTCACACACAGTAGGACATGTTTACACACCTCCGATCCATCCCCGATGAATCAGACCTGACTCAACTCTAAGCAGTAGCATGCATGACAAACAAGCATGAATGAGTAGGCACATCAGGGCTCAAACAATTCCTACTCATGCTAGTGGGTTTCATCTATTTACTGTGGCAATGACAGGTCATGCAGAGGATAAGGGGTTCAACTACCGCAGCAAGTATCAGAGGAAAACGTGTTGTCCTAATGAAGTAAAAGAGAGCAGGAGCGAGAGAGGGGGGATTGTATCGGAATGAACAAGGGGGTTTTGCTTGCCTGGCACTTCTGAAGATAATATAACTCTTCATCGGTGTCACCGATCCCATCGTCGAAACCACGTCTATCAAAAGGAGACAAATACCGGCAACAGAGAAAGAAATACAATCAATGCAATGCACAGTATGATGCATGATCATGACATGTCAATATGCTGTGGTTTGAGCTAATGCAACTAGCTATGATTTAAATGGAGTTGGTTTGAGTACAAGATTCAAATTCCAACCCCATATATGATTATTTAAATGCCCTTTATTTGTTTTGTCCAAAACAGAGGACAAACATTGTTCAAACATGCATGAAAATGGTACAGATGGATTCCTTGAATTTTTCTGATAATTTTTCATATATAATTTATTTCATTTGGAGTTATAGATTATTTTCTATGATTTTTAGAAGTTTTGGGTATTTTTTGGAATTTCCTGAATTATTTAAAATCCAGAAAATCATTTACTGCATCAGCATTGCGTCATGCTGACCTCAGCAAGTCAACTGCGGCTGACCAGGTCAAACCTGACCAGTGGGGTCCACTGGTCAGTCACATAGTGCTGGCTCGAGTCAATGACAGGTGGGGGCCTGGTCAACGTGTGACGTGGCCAGGTCAAACTGACTTGTGGGCCCTTGTGGTTAGTTAAAACTAAACAGAAAAATAAACTTTGTTTAATTAGGAAGTGGGACCCAGCAGTCAGTGTGAGAGAGGGTTAATTAGCTGGGCTATTAGCCCCTAATGACGGCGCCACGTCAGCGTCACCGGGATCTCGCCGGCGGCGACCAAAACGATGGCAGCGCGGCTCGGAAACGCGCTACGGGCGGCGGTTTGGTTTGCTGAGGGTACCAGGGCATAGCCCTTGCGCCCGCGCATCCAGCAGAGGCAGCGGCAGGTCGTGGGGTGACCGGAGCTTGCCGGAAACAAGCTCACGGCGGCGGCCGGAGTTTGGCAACGGCGGTGTGGGCGGTGCGGGGCACGGGAGGAGGAGCTGATGGGTTCTACGTACTCCTGGTGAGGTGTGGAGCACGCTGCCGTGCTCGGGAGTGAGCTGCGATGGCTCTGGTCTCGTCTGCATCATCACCGGCGGCGAGGAGCTCACGGCTCCGGTGAAAAGGGCGGCCAGAGTGCGGAAACGAGTGCGGGGAGGAGGGGGAAAGGTGTGGGAGCTCACAACGATCTCGAGGAAGGACTCAGCGGCTCGGGGACGACCGGAAGGCGACGAATTCCGTCGATGGAGTCTGGCGGCCGTGCTCGGGGAAGACGACTCGTGGCGGTGATGTGGGGCTCCCGCGGTGACGTGGCTCGGGGTGGAAGAAAGAGGGGGTCGAGGCGAAGCCTCTGGGCTGGTCAGGGAAGCGAGGGGGAGGCGGTGGCCGTGGTGGAGCTCGTCGGCGGCGGCGGCAGCGCTCGGACTGGGCTAGACAGAGGGAGCAGAGGAGAGAATGAGCACGCGAGAGAGTGATAGGGGTCGGGGGGGAAGCGCGTGGCATCGTGGAGGCGTCCAGGCCCTCGTTGGCAAGCAGGAGGTGGCGTGCGGTGGCCGTGCGCGTCGGCCACGCGCCCATCCTCCTGGCAAGGAGGAAGACGACAGGGGGAGGGGCCAGGTGGGCTGGGCCGTGCTGGGCCAAGTGGGCACCAGGTAAGCCACAGGTAACCTCTCTCTCTCTCTCCTATTTCTATTTTTGTTCTGTTTTCTGTTTTTGCTATTTTGTTTTGATTTAGTTCAAGACCAAACCATTTTCAAAATTCATAAAAATAATTGTGTGAACTAAATGGATTTATCCAAATCCACACAACAATTTTCAGAATTATTGAACATATATTTATTATATAATAAATATAGATCCAATTCAAATATTTATTGGATTAAATCAAAGGCCCAAAATAAATATCTCTGAGATTCCAAAAATATTGTTTTAAGTTTTACCTCTTGCCAATATTTTCAGAGACTAAGAGGAACATTTTCTTAGACTTCTTTGAAAAGATTTTAATGTTGATTATTTTTGAAGTGATATATGAGGGTTTCAACTAACCTCAATTCAACTTTCAGTATTTAGACATGATGCATGATGCTCACTCAGGTAAATAGCTACAAGCAAATTCTAGGGCTGTGACAAGCAGTCAGCCAGAAAAAGCCGTGGCGGAAAGCTTTGGCGACAAGTGATCTTGAGGCGGCATGGTGGCCGCATTCTCCTTGGTGTATATCTCTAAGGATTGCAATGCCCTTCTCTTGCTCGACGCACCGTTGGAGGACTCCAGTGACACTGCGCTTGACCAGCTCTCTGTTGACGATCGTGTATGCTCCGGCTCGACGCTGGACTTGTCTCGCTTCTGTTTCGTCAGCCGGCAGATCTTGGTTTACTAGGAAGTTGAGGATGGATTGGGCCCATGACGGGACTACGACTTCCCCTACGGCCAATGTGGCTACTGCCACCAGGGTGGGCGGGTTGGGTGCTGAAGTGCTGGAGTCGGCCGCCGACTGCTGCGTTGACGTAGTCCCCGGGCCGGCTACTGTAGCCCCTGGGCCGGGTGCGGCAGTCCCCGGGCCGGTTACTGCAGTCCCCGGGCCGAGTACTGAAGTCCCTGGGTGGTCTGCTTGGTTCTTCGAGCCGGACCCGGCCCCGTCGGCGTTGGGCGGCACGAAGATGGAGTCGGATTCTGGAGATGGCTTGACGGACGGCTTGAGGAGGCGTTGTAGAGCAACGCCGGTTGGTATTGCTTGCCGAGTGGAGCCTATTCGGGCCAGGGCATCGGCTGGCTCGTTGTCGGCTCGCGGTACATGGAGGAACTCGCATCCCTCGAAGTATCCACTGATTTGCTGCAACAGGAAGCGGTAGCTTGCCATGTTTGTGTCCTTGGCGTCCCAGTCGCCGGATGATTGTTGAACCACCAAATCCGAGTCGCAATAACATAGGATCCGGCGGATGCCGAGTTCCTTGGCAAGCCGGAGCCCATGTATGAGCGCCTCGTATTCGGCTACATTGTTGGAGGCAGCAAAGTGGATCTGCAGCGTATATCTAAGCTTGTCGCCCTTGGGAGAGGTAAGGACGACGCCGGCTCCCAAGCCGATGCGCATCTTGGACCCGTCAAAGTGCATGCGCCAATGGGTGGAGTCAGGAGCTGGCGGCAGCTACTGGGTCTCGGCCCAGTCGATGAGGAAGTCGGCCAATGCTTGGGACTTGATGGCAGTGCGGGGCTGGTAGAAGATTGTGTAGGCGGGCAGCTCAATGGCCCACTTCGCCACCCGGCCAGATGCATCCCGGCTGCCTATGATCTCGGCCAGCGGGGCCATGCATACGACCGTGATGGGATGCTCTTGAAAGTAGGGCTTCAGCTTCTTGGCGGTGAAGTACACGCCATAGCACATCTTCTGGTAGTGCGGGTAGTTCTGTTTCGAGGCGGATAGCACCTCGCTCAAGTAATACACCGGCCTCTGGACCGGCTGGGCTCGGCCTTCTTCTGGGCGTTGGACCACGATGACGGTGCTGACCACCCGGCTGGTTGCGGCAATGTAAAGGAGCATGGGCTCTTTCTCAGTCGGCGCCGCCAGGATAGGCGGCGTGGCCAGCATCTTTTTCAGCTCGTGAAAGGCTTGATCGGCCTGGTCGTTCCACTCGAAGTGAGTGCTCTTCTTCATGAGGCGGTAGAGAGGGAGGGCTTTCTCTCCGAGCCGGCTCATGAAGCGGTTTAAGGAGGCCAAGCACCCGGTGAACTTCTGGATTTCTCAAAGCTTGGTGGGGATCGCCATTCTCTCGATGGCCTTGATCTTCACCGGGTTGCAGTCGATGCCGCGTTCGTAGACCAGGAAGCCTAGGAGCTGGCCGGCTGGCACTCCGAACACGCATTTCTCAGGGTTGAGCTTGATTCGGAACCGGCGCAGGTTCTCAAATGTTTATTTCAGGTCTTCTAGCAAGGTGCCGCGCTTCTCCGTCTTTACCACGATATCGTCCACATAGACGTGAGCGTTTTTACTGAGTTGCGTGAGGAGGCACTTCTGCATGCAGCGCTGAAAAGTGGCACCGGCATTCCTCAAGCCGAATGTCATAGTCAGGTAGCAGAAGGCTCCAAATGGCGTGATGAAGGCGGTCTTCAGGCGGTCGTCCGGGTTCAATTTTATCTGGTGGTATCCTGAATAAGCATCCAAAAAACTCAACAGCTCGCATCTGGCTGTGGAGTCTATCACTTGGTCAATTCTTGGCAGGGCGAAGGGATCTTTGGGGCAGGCTTTGTTGAGGCTTGTGTAGTCTATACACATGCGCCACTTGTTATTCTTTTTCAGCACGAGAACCGGGTTGGCAAGCCACTCCGGGAAGAAAACTTCCATGATGAAGCCGGCTGCAAGAAGCCAGGCTATCTCCTCCCCTACGATCCTTCTCTTCTCCTCTGACAGTCGGCGGAGAGGCTGCTTGACTGGTTTTGCGTCTTCTCGCACGTGTAGCTTGTGCTCGGCGAAATCCTCGGAACACCCGGCATGTCCTTGGGGGACCATGCAAAGATATCCCGATTCTCACGGAGGAAATCGGCGAGCTCGCCTTCCTATTTGCTATTCAGGCTTGCCCCAATGATAGCAAACCTCTCGGGGTGCTCTGGGTCAAGAGGTATCTTCTTGGTCTCCTTGGCCGGCTGGAAAGATCCTTGGGCATCATGCTCCTTGGAGTCGGTGGGCTGGCTCAGCTGGTTGCTGGCCAGGGCCACGACCCGGTCCAGCGTCTTCTTTTTTTCGGCAATCACAAGGGACTCGGCCAGTCGGCTGCTGGCTGCAGCGCACTCGGCAGACTTCTTGTAATCGCCGGTTATGGTGATGATGCCCTTGGAGCTTGGTATCTTCATCTTGAGGTATGCGTAGTGGGGGACCGCCATGAACTTGGCCAAGGCAGGTCGGCCAAGTAATGCATGGTAAGGGCTTTCCAGGTCCACCACTTCGAGCCAGATCGCTTCCCGACGGAAATGCTCCTTGTCCCCAAAGAGCACGTCGATCTTGATCTTGCCAATGGGGGTGCAAGACAAACCGGGGACGATGCCGTGAAACACCGACCGAGTCGGCACAAGTTGCTTCGTCTTGACACTTAACTTCTCCAGGGTGTCGCGGTACAGGATGTTGATGCTGCTTCCGCCATCTATCAGCACACGGGAGAAGCGGGCGGCACGTCTGTCCGTCGCGAGGGTGGCCTCCAGGACCAAGGCATAGGAGCTGGGAGACGGCATCACCTCTGGGTGATCGGCCCGGCTCCAGCTAATGGGTTTCTCTGACCAATGCATGTGTCCGGCTGGGTTAGCAGCGACCACACTGACTTCTTGGTGCTCTCGGCGCTTGCTGCGCCGGTCATCGGGCTGGCTCGTAAAGATGACGTAGGATGCTTGCTCGTCGGGGAACTCGTCCTGCACGGCGCCGACCATGGGTCGGGCGGCCTGAGGCGGCGGAGCCGGAGGCGGCAGACTGGCAGGAGGAGTCGGCGTGAGCCCTTCACCCTTGGAGATCCGGGCGAGCCAGTTGCACTTGCGGGTTGTGTGGTTGGACGGCTTCGCGCCGCTATGGAACTTGCACGGGGCGTCAAGAGCTTGCTCGTAGGAGAAAGCCGGCTGCCAAGCCGGCCGGCCGCCCTTGGGCTTCTTGGGAGTGGGCTGCCCTTCAGGCGGCGTGTCTTCGACCGTGGCCACCTGCCGGTTAATGGGAGGCGGCGCAGGGCCTTTACGCTTCTGGTCGTTCGGGTGCTGGCATCGGCCGGAGTCTCCTGCCGGCATCTTGGGCGCCGGGTTAAGAACTTTCCCGGGCGCGTCCACCTGGAGCAAGGTCTTCATCGAAGAATCGGCGGTGGCGTATCTGTCGGCGATGTTCAGAAGCTCGTCAAGGGTAGTCGGCTCGTCGCAGAGAAGCTTGTGCTTGAGGAGGGTGCCTTCTCGGCACCCGGCAGTGAAGTATTCGATGGCCTGCACCTCGTGCACCCCTTCACAAGAGTTGCGAAGCTCGGCCCAACGCGTGAGGTAGTCACGAGTGGACTCGGCTAGGCCCTGTACGCACAGGGAGAGCTGCTTGGGCTTGGGAGCCCGCTTGTAGGTGCTGGTTAAGTTGCGAACGAAGGCTTCAGTGAAATCTACCCAGCTGTTGATGCTGAGAGGCTTGAGGCTGTTAAGCCAAGTCTGTGCCATGCCTTGCAGCATGAGGGGCACGTACTTTACGGCAACCGGCCGGTTGCCGTTGGCTATGCTGACTGCCGTGGAGTAGTCGATCAGCCAGTCTTCCGGCTTCACTGAGCCGTTGTATTTGGGCGTGTCTCTTGGGAGCGAGAACCCTTTGGGGAAGGGCTCGTCGCGGATGCGGGGGCCGAAGCAAGGCGGGCCGACATCGTCTTCTTCTTCCAGCGCCACGGATCGGGCCAGGCGGTCGATCCGATGGCGGGCGTCGTTCTCGCCGACTCCTTCACGGCGACCTAGTCGGCCGCTGAGAGTCGGGTGCGCCACTAGCGGTGGGGTGGGGTATCTTTCTCCACGAGCCCGAGGCGGAGGCGGGCTGCCCCGCCACTCCCTGGCTCGGGGACGGCCGTCCACGTCGCGCTTGATGGAGATTCGAGTCCGGCTTCGGCTGCAAGCTGAGTCTTTCTCGCGCCGCGCGCGGGTGTTACTCTTAGTCGGCGTCCGGGACGTCGCGCCGTGATCCCGACGCGGGGGTGGGCTTCCCGCGCGGGCGTCGGCCTCGTGTCGCTGAGCGGCCGCGTCAATGAGTTGCTGTATGCGCCGGGTCATGTGGGGGAGGTTTTCGGCCTCCAAGCCGTCCAACTCGTCCACGGCCGCCTGGGCGGCGCGCAAATTCTCGAGCGGAGTGGCATAGACTGGGCGGTCGACTCCCAGCTCATCGGCGATGACGGTGCCGCGTTGCCTGACAGCACCGGCTCGGCTAGGGCCAGCCGGGGCCAGCGTGCCGAAGGCGGCACGGTCAGCTTCGCGCTGGTAGGCCTCGGTGAGGCGTCTTACGGAAGCCAGCCACCGGCCCTCCGCGAGGAGGGCGAGGCGGCGTGCCTCCAGTGCTTCGTCGTCGGCGTCAGCCGGGAGGGGGACGGACAAGTCGAGGGCCGCTGTGCGCGGGGCGTCGCGGGCGCTCTCGTCGGCCGGATCGCCATGGCCGATAACCATCACCTCAGTGGTGACAGTATCGCGATCGTCGGCCCGAGGAAGCGGGTCATTGTAGATCATGACGTTGGTGGGGAAGGTGTCGTAGGAGGCCGTGTCGGAGTCGACAGAGTCGACAGGCATCGGGTCGGTGGAGCCAACCGACTCCAGATCCGCAGTAGGCTCGCTGGAGACATGGAGTTGGCTAAGGAGGTTGGCGAGGTGGTCAGTGCCCGCATCGGAGGCGAGCTCGTTGGAGATGCGGGCCTCATCGAGGAGATCAGCAAGGCTGCTTGCCGCGTAGATGCTGGCGACGCCTTGCAGCGCGTCGTGGCAAGCGCCATCGGGCGTGCCGGGCTGGCTACGCTCACTAGGGAGGAAGAGGGTTCCCGTCCAGAACAGGTCTCCGGACGACGGTGCACCTGGCCCCACGGTGGGCGCCAAATGTTGGGTGGTAGGTGCGACATATGCCAACGGGTGGCTTATCATTGTGGGAGCCAATAAGACGTCGCCGGTGCCTGGAAACGGGATGAGGCGAAGACAAGCTCGCCGGCGTACTTTACCCAGCTTCAGGGCTCTCCGTGGAGATAACACCCCTACTACTGCTCTGCGGGGTCTCCGCATGATTACTAGATGAACAAGTAGCTACACGATGCTCCTTGAGCTGTTTTGGTGGAAGGAGGAAGAAGGGAAAGGCTAGCCTACTTCCTCTCCTTGTATGGTGTCTAAGTCTAGCTTGAGAGTCCAACTCTTTGCATGGATGCACCGGGGGGTTTATATAGGCCTACCCCCCGGGGGTACAATGGTAATCCGGCTGGGCGCGGGGCCCAACCGTCTGTGACTATGCTCGCCGGCCTCTCCGCCGGCTGCTGGGGCCCGCCGACTGGTGGGTCCCGCCGGCTGCCGGCACCCTGGTCGACAGGCAGCCCCCACTGTCCAGGGCCTGGTCGGTGGCTGGTTACTGTTGCTCTGTGCTGATGACGCGGGCTTGGTCGGGGTAAGCGTGGCTACAGAACAGCCATCCTGGCGAGCGATTACTGTAGCCCCGCCGTATCTTGTCTCCTTAATGGACGTCTCCTTCGAGGAGGATGGCAGGCCGGCTATGGGGGGCCGACTCTCCATCGGGCCGACCTGGGAGGAGGTGCGGCCCCCCTCGTTATCTCTCTGTCCGAAGGGGCCCACCTCCCCGGCGGCCACGCTGGTGGCCCGTCGTGGACGGCGTCGAGGCCGCCGTGGCAACAGTGCCGCGCCGGACGGGTCGTGGCCACCCTTACGGCGCATTGTGCCGGGTGTGCTCCGAGTTTTGGGGGTGGCAGGCTTTACTGTAGCCACGCCCTGCTTCATCATGGCTGGGTGGACGCGGACTTCGCGGGTACGGTCTTGACTGCTTTATGGGGGCCGGTTTCTGGGAGTCGGCCTACTCGTAGCCGACTTCTCGAAGTCGGCCCTCCCACAGCCTTCTTCATGAGGGCTAAAGGCGGGTCGCCCCCCGAAGCCGGCCTATTAGATAGCCGGCAGGGGGAAGGCGGCCCCAGGTCTTGAATTCTTTGGAGAGCCGGACGGGCTCGTAATTTTTTCAGAAGGGCCAGGGGAAGCCGGCTAGGCTACCCATGGCTATTTACTCCAACAACGTGCGTGTGAGAGACGGGTCGGGAGGTATGCATGTATTATAAGGGAGACGATATGGTTGTGGTAAGCATATGTAACTACATAGGAAGATCAACCGTCGTGTGTTCGAGAAAGGGAGAGATATAACTAGTGAGGTAAGTCTATCGGTGCATGGGGAAAAAGAATTATAGTCGACCTAGCTATATGTAGGGAGATCAGTACGTATACATGCATGCATGTGTTAGAAGCAAATAAGGTCCGAAGAGACAGACAGGGGGAGGGGTGCGGCTAGGAGGTGGTGCGAGAGGCCTACTATGTCGAGGGGGGAGGAGTGTGCGAGTATGAGATCGATGAAAAGAGGGGCGGGAGTGTGCACCTGTGTGGAACCATATTGGACAAAGGGGGCATGGACGGTGAGAAGAGAAGAGGGGAAGTATGTGTTTGTGGTAGGCACACTTGGCTAGAGAGGTATATCGACCGGTGTGTGTCGGAAAGAAGGAGTCGAGGGTACTACACACACCGCAGGTGAACGACCTAAAGAGAAATAACGAACGTGCGCGATGGAGGGGACACTGAGGGAGGGTGAGAGGGGGGCAGGTGTGTGCACAGGGGTGGAATTGGTCCTGGGGCAACTGGGGCTATAGCCCCAGGCTTGTCCCAACTGGTAGGTATATATTTAGTTGATTTTTTTTACATTTGTAGACTTACAAAGCCCAGCCCTAGGTGTCCAAGCATAGCCCACGTAAGTTCCCAGTTCCCAGCCCAACTGAGCTGTCCTACGGGCTTGGTTGGAAGAAAAAGTAGACACCTGCAGCACAACTCCACATTGGTTTTGGTAGTAGCGATTCACCACGAATCAATTGTCCAGCGTCTTGCTTGATATCTCGCCTGATCGATCAAATATCTCTCGTTCATAGCTGCATCGCCTCAGCTGCGATGCATTAGCCGCCCGCTGTTTCCCACGAGAACTAAGGCCGGCGTCCTGCGCCTAGGCGGCTGGTGCTCGCCACTCGAAGCACGGGTCAGCTCGCCTCGTCCGAGTAGGAGCAGCTGTCGGTGTTCTGGGAACGGGGGTCCCCAGACTTGCCTGCCTGTGGCCTGCGGAGTGGCTCAAGTGGGGGCCCAGCGTGGCCCATCTATATCAGCTCAAGCTCAAGACCCTCGCGAGGGGCCAAACCTAGTGGGGCGGACGACTGGAAGCTTCCTCAGGGGCAGCCTCATCAGGAAGGCTCGCGAGGAGGCGGAGAGATCAAGGCGGGGATACCTCGTAAGGAGCCCGTGACGCAAGCCATGACGATCGAGACCAGGCGGGCGCCAGGCGGGCGCCGGCCTGTGCAGTGTCCTTGTTTCCCGTTTGGTGCAAAGGGGGCAAGCACAGGCCAAGGCATCGGGCAAAGGTTACCATTCCGGTGCAACGAGACCAAGACCAATAGAGCGGCAGGACGGAGGTCACCGTGGAGCCCAAGACGGCGTCATCACCTGTGCTTTTGGCAGCCGAAGACCACCTTTGGCCAGGATAAATTGTACTAGATGTTCCCCTTCAAAATGGCCAATTGTTGGCGCCCTTCCCGCTCATTATTTGGGGAGAAGCCCAGGGCCTCTATAAATCGAGCTAGCCACCACAGAGTAGAGGGAAATGGAGAGTTCTGGCAGAACCCCAGCAGAGAGAGAGAGAGAGAGAGGCGACTGAACTCACCCAAGCAGTTCATCGCACCAGCTCAAGGACACCTCCTGCGGGGTTGTTCTTCCCTTGTACTGTTCATCTTCAGCCCCTGAGGCAATCCACCACGTCACACGCTGGAGTAGGGTATTACACCACAACGGTGGCCCGAACCAGTATAAACCTCGTGTCCCTTGTGTTGTTCGTTGTTTCTAGCTAAGATCACGCGAGGAGATTGGACGAAGATCGGTAGGGGAGAGATCTCCGCGCGCACCCCAGTGTTTGAACCTCAAGGGTCTGCCGGAACCAGAAATCCGACATTTGGCGCGCCAGGTAGGGGTGCGCTGGAATCTTTCTTCCGCTGTTCGCGTGTGATCTTCCGTCGTGTCCATGGCTAACGCTCGTCGGGCTCGCGCCAAGCGTCGGGCTGCTCTCGCCACCCGCGTCGCCCAGACGGCGCCCGTCGGCGGACGCCCTCGTCGTTCCCCGTCGCCTGCTGCCAACGCCGCCACCGGCCCGGCAGGGAACGAGCAGCAGGCCTTGTCCCAGCATCCTTCGGTGCAGCGGGAGGGCCGCACCGCCACACCGTTGATGACTCCAGCCGCTTTGTCGTCCCACGCCCGTCGTGCCCCCACGGACGTGCACGCCGCGCTGCTCCTGGCAAGAGAGCTCTTGCACTACCGCCTCATTGACGACCTCTATGAAGACTGGCTCGACCGCATCACCGAGCTCGTCAGTGCCGCAGGGGGCTCCCCCTTGCCGTCCCTCTCGCTACCTCGCCCACCATTCCGCGCAGGAGGCAGGGATCAGGAGGTGCCTCCACCACCTCCTCCCCAAGGTGGCGCCCTGGCTCCAAGGCGCGCAGCCCTAGGGCGAGAGCCTCCGCGTCCGGTGCCTGCGCAGCAAGAAAGGAGTTGCCAAGAGATCCCTCGTCCCCAAGAAGGTGCTCGCGCGCTCCCAGCGCCGGCGCGCCAAGATCGCGTCCCTGCACCTCCATGCCAAGACCCTGCGCTGCTCCAAGCGGTGGTGCGCGGTAATCCCCAGGAGCAAGCCCAATACCAGCAAAAGGCACCGGTGGCCACCGCAGGGTGCCGTGCCCTCACGCCCGAGCTACGCGACGTCGCATGGCCAGGCAAGTTCAAGCCTGACCTGCCCCCTCGCTACGATGGCACGGCGGACCCCGCGGAGTTCCTACAGCTCTACGAGCTATGCATCGAAGCCGTCAACGGAGACGAAAGGGTCATGGCGAACTGGTTCCCCATGGCGCTCAAGGACGGGGCCCGCACCTGGCTCCTGAACCTGGCTCCTAGCACAATCTCCTCCTGGGACGAGCTGCGCACTCGCTTCATCGCCAACTTCCGGGGCACTCGCGACCGGCCCCCGGCCGTGAGCGATCTGCACCGCATCAAGCAGCAGCAAGGGGAAACCCTGCAGAAATACATCCAGCGCTTCAACAATGCTCGCCTCAAGATCCCCAAGGTGACTAAAGAAGCCATCATCTCGGCCTTCTCCGATGGCGTACGCGACATCAAGATGAAGGAGGAGCTAGCAATCCATCAAGACCTGTGCACATCCCTGGAGTTGTTCAACTTGGCGACCAAGTGCGCCAGGGCTGAGGAAGGGCGCCTTTCCCTCCTCGAACTCCCGGCTGCTGACCCAGAAGAGAAGAAGCCCAAGGCCAAGCACGTGAAGCGCAAGGGGGCTGCCGTGCTTGCAGCGGAGCCAGACACCAAGCGAGGCAGGGATCAGCCTGAGTCATCCAAAGGCAGCCGGTACTACGTGTACCACGACCTCCACACCCACAACACCAACGAATGTCAAGAGCTCAGGGCCGTGAGAGATGGACGTGTCGGCCGTCGCCCTGAGCGCAACAACAGGGGCTATGGCCAAGGAGGAGGAAGAGGTGGCGGACGATGGGAAGACCGTGGCCCTCGCCAAGGGTGGCGTGACCAACCTCGCGAGGATCGCTGGCAGGACCAGCCTCACGAGGGAGGCTGGAGAGATCGGCCTCATGAGGATCGCCCGCACGGCAAAACAGGCCTTCCTCCTCTGCCACCACCGCCAAGGAGGAACGAATACCAACATCAAGACGAGGGGGCTGTGGGCTTCCAAGAGCCGCGCGCAATCGCTTGCATCTTGGGTGGAGTGCAGGCCACAGCCTCACAGCGCATCTTCAAGCAGTTTGCTCATGAGGTGAATGCAGTCCTCCCCAAGCTTGAGGCCACACGCCCTCTCAGGTGGTCTGCGTGCATTATCACGTTCAGCTCAGCGAATCATCTCAAGTAGTCCTGGCCATCTCAGGCCCGACCCTGTCGGCCCACCCAGGCCCGGCCCTAAAATCATGGGCCTAGGCCCGATGGGCTTGACCGTGGGCCGAGCTTGGGCTTAGCATATTGACATTTTAAGGAAGAGGCCCAACCCACGGCCCTAAGCCCTAAGAGCTTTTTACCAGATGGGCTGGGCTTGGGCTTGAAAAGTAGGCCCGATGGTAGGGCCTGGGCCTCAGTTTTCTGCCATGGGCTTTTTTAGGCCCGGCCCCGCCCGGCCCATGGCCAATTATAATCCCAAGTGCACGGCGACGGCCAGAGTCCTCCCGATGCTTTGCTCCACAGTCATCAGCAACGTGCAGGTCACCAAGACCCTCATTGACGGCGGAGCAGGACTCAACGTCGTGTCCGTCGAGACGTTCGACAATCTCCAAGTGTCGTACGATCAGCTTCAGCCAACCAAGCCCTTCTCAGGAGTAACTGATGGTTACACTGTTCCAATAGGGCAGGTTCGCCTTCCAGTCACCTTCGGGCAGCGCAACAACTACCGCACCGAGCTCATCGACTTCGACGTCGCCCACATCCGTCTGCCATACAACGCCATCCTCGGGTACCCAACCCTGGCCAAGTTCATGGCAGTGACTCACCATGGATACAATGTCCTCAAGATGCTAGGAAGCGGTGGAGTCATCACCATACCCTATGAAGAAAGGGACGCAGTGTGTTCACTTGAGCACGCGTTCCAAGCCGCAGCAATCGAAGACACGAACCACAGAAAAGGAAGACTTCCCGAGGCTCCTGGGCCTGGGGGCTCGTGAGGGTCGACGTCGTCATCGTGCATCGCCCACTTCTTCAACATCACTTCATCTTCAACGGCACCAGGTGACATCTTTTTAAGTTCCGTTTTTAGCTGGGAGCGCCCACAGGGCTGCATCATTCCCAGGTCGCATGGGTCCGTCCCTGCGGCGTGTATGCATTTTGCTTATGCTCTTTACTTATCTTGCTGCGGGCGCCCCTCGGGCTACATCATCCCCGAGCTGCTCGGGCTTGGCCCTGCGGCGTTTGCTTTTCCTGCGTCTACTTAAAATGAATTTGCTCTTTCGCGCTTAATTGTCACCTAATGCTTATCGCGGACTTCTCCGCTTTCATGCAAAGCGCTTGCATGATAAAAGGGGGGGGTACCTGAGCATCGTGACTCATGGGCTCCTACTGGCTCTCCAGCCCTCACCCCCTGGCCTTGACCCACGGCATCACGACCTATCATACCAGCGGCGGCTGAGCTCGCTCGAGGGCCGGGACCTGAGGACGTAGAGCATTTGCATTCTAAGCACCCTGCAGGAACACAACATTGATAAAGGCCCAGAGCCAGGTGCAACCCGCCTCGAGGTAGGGCCTTGTGAGTCCCGCGCTGGCTCACGAGTGCCCAGATATACCTCTCCTAGCCCTACCGTGCCGGCCACATGTCAGGGCGGGGCTGTACACACCCCGGGGGCTCCTCCCGGAGGGGAGCCCCCTCCTACGTACCAGTGGAAGCACCATGCTCCGCGCTGGCTGACGACACTGCCAAGGAGCGGCTATGCCCGTACACATACGGAAGCGCTATGCTCCGCGCTGGTGATAAACAACTGAGGGCAGCCTACGGCCGTACCAACCTCAGGGAGCCCAGAGCTTAGTGCCCGGCACCATCGCAATGCCTCCCCTCGGGAGCGCCACGCGAGGGGGCTGGACAAGGGGGCTACGCCCAGGCCTTGCCCGAGCACACACCACCCAGCCAGGTCCCTCGGACCTGGTCGTCACGTGCCCCTCCCCAAGCGTAGCCAAGGTATGGGAACCCGTTTGAACATCAAGGGAGACTCCTGAGCATCGCGACTCAGGAGCGTAACTTGCCCCGTAGCCCCTCACTCCTTAGTCCCATCCTGGTTTCCGGTCGGGGCTAACGCTGGGTGAGGTATGCGCGGGGTCGGCCCTGCCGATGCAGAACTACCAATCCACTCATTATTCCCCCTTTCCTACTTGTTGCTTGCGCGTCAAGGGGGACTCTTGAGCATCGCGACTCAGGAGCCTAACTTGCCACGTAGCCCCTCACTCCTTAGTCCCGTCCTGGTTTCCAGTCGGGGCTAACGCTGGGTGAGGTATGCGTGGGGCCGGGCCTTGCCGACGTAGAGCGCGAGCAAGTAGGGGAGAAAAATGCAAATTCCAGGAAATTCAAAGCAAATATTACAAGCCATAGATTGTTTCACGACACCAAACACAAGTTTAAACGCCTCCGCGAGGCATGGTGCATGTTGCAGGAATAAAAACAGGACATAAGCCGCGAAGGGATCACTCTCCAGCGGCGCCACCACCTGTGGTGGAGTCACGCTGGACGACTCCGCCTCCTGGGGCCACAGAGCTGGCGGCACTGCGCCCGGGAAAGACGCCGAAGGCGCGGAACCTCCCCAGCAAAGCTTCGGTTTGGCCTTTCATGGCCTCAGCGGCAGCGGCAACAAGGTCGCCGCTCACGGGTTCCAGCAGGCTGTCGAAGTCGATGTCGGGGTCGCACAGGTAGACGTGGCTGAGGACATGCGTCAGCACCGCAGAAGACAGGGCACGCGTCTCGGCCACGGCCGTGGGGTCAAGGCCGTCTACGACAACTTCAAGCGCACGAACCAGGAAGGGAAGCATCTTGGCGGGGCCGTCCTCCACACTGGCCAGCGACTCCTCCAAGCCGCTCTCGTAAAGCGTCTTCAACGCGGCATGAACCTTCTCCTCCATCTTCGTGAAGACCACCCGATCCTCCGCCAGGACCTTCGCCTTGGCGTCTAGCTCGGTCCTCTCCGCTTTCAGCGACCGCTCCAGCGTCTCCAATTTGCCGTGGCGGTCATCAAGCTTGGCATCCCGGTCCTTGACGGCAGCCTCCCGAGCCTTCATCTCCTCCTCTTTCTCCTGGTGGTCGTGGACCTCCTTGGCGAGCTCGTCGTGCAGGCCTTGCAGCTCGGCCTCTAGTGCCTCGTACCAAGCCTTAGCAGCCGCAGCGTCGCCCAGGGCAGCGTCGCGAGCGGCCTTGGCTTGGTTGGCGGCCTACTTCTCCCCATCGGAGGCCGCCACGGCCTGGCTCAGCGCTGCTCGGACGGAGGCAGCGGAACGGGCCCAGCCAGAAGCTAACTCCAGGCGCCCGGCCGCTAGGCTAGGGTCCGCGCTCAAAAGATCCTCCCGCAGTTGGCTCAGTTCATTGGCGAGCTGGTCCAGGATGGCGGCAGAGGGAACAGAAGAAGCGGGAACCGGTGGAGTAGGCGAAGAAGACGGCAGCGTGATCACGGCTTGGCAGGAAGGAACCCCCTGGGCCTTGGCTGCCCCGGCTGCAGCATCGAGCACAGTCGACTCCAGGGTCAGCGGGGCCACGGGGGCTGACTCCTTGCCCAGGTGTCCCAGTCGGCCTCGCGAGGATGACCGGGCACGGGAGGCGCGAGTCACGCCGTCTTCCTCCCCAGCGGACGAAGGCGCCGCCCCGGAAGATGGACTCGCCCCAAGTAGGGCCGCAGAAGCCCCTCTCAACCTCTTCGCCATAGGCGCCAGCCTGACAAAGAATATGGACATCAAGCCTCGGCGGCAGAAACCAAGCAAAGTAGGAATCAAGCACTTACTGGTCGTCGCTCATGAACTCAAGCAACCTCCGGCCAAACTTGAAGCCCGAGAACCTGTAGCTGGGGTCAACCTCAGGAGGCCCGCAAGCTGGGGTCAACCTCGGCTGGGGTCTTTAACCTTTTTGGGGTTCCAAGGCCCTTTAGGTTTCCCTTTAGACTTTCCTTGGGCCAAAGCTAAGGCTTCCCCGGGAGCCGCTGGCTCGGCTTTCCGCTTCTGTTTCCGATTGGAATTGCCTCCGGTTTCTTGGGCGACTGACTTGAGCTTGCCGCTCCTGAGTCGATCCTCGTCTTCACCGTTAGCGTACTTGGTGGCAATCTCCATCATCCGATTCAGGGACATATCTCCGGTTCGACCGAATTTCAGATTCAGTTCTCTGTACTTGACGCCTTCCTTGAAGGCACAAACTGCTTGGTGGTCAGGCACATTCTCCACTGAGTGATGTAACGTGATCCATCTCTGGATGTAATCCCTCAAAGTTTCATTCGGCTTTTGCACACAAGACCGCAGTTCCGTCAGTCCTGCCGGTCGCTTGCATGTGCCTTCAAATGTGGTGACGAACACTCGGGAGAGATCTTCCCAAGTGTAAATGCTACTAGGCGCTAACTGGTTTAGCCACGCTCTGGCTGAGCCCTCCAACATGAGAGGCAGGTGCTTCATGGCCACTTCATCATTGCCGCCGCCAATCTGGATGGCCACTCGGTAGTCCTCAAGCCAAGTATCGGGCTTGGACTCGCCAGTGAACTTACTGACTCCAGTCGCGAACCTGAAATTGGGAGGAATCACAGCAGCCCTGATGGCTCTACTAAAGCACTCTGGCCCTGAAACATGTACTCTGCTGCTGGCAGGCGCATCTCTGTCGTGACCTTCTCGGTGAGCCCTGTTCCTGTCGACCAGACCTTGGACGAGGATGGATCTTGCGTCAAAGCCTGGCCCTCTAGGGTCGACTGGAATCCTTTGCCCACCACTATGAGGGCGCCTGTCATCCTGCTGGCGAGGCACAAATGACCCGCTCCTCGGGGGAGGCGTGGGTACTCGACGTCGACCGTCACGATCGACTCGGTGATCATACTGCTCATGGTTCCCATACTGGTCACGCCGGTCTCCACGTCCCTCATGCCTCGGGGGTGATCTCGGGCTGTGAGCCGACTGGACTGTGTCTGCGGCAACGGATCTGCTGTGAATTCTATTCCACGACTGAGAAACAGCGGAATTCTGATCTCCTGCTGCCCGGAGTAACGCTCTGATCTGCAGCAAGCCTCTGCCAGCCTCCGACTGCGAAGGCTGAATCAACTCCGCTATACGGGCCGCAGCTGCTAAATTCTGAATCGGAGTCCGATATACCTGCGGGGGCGGGAAGAGCTGACGTCGACTGGATTCGGGAACCCGTTGTCGCGCACGCTCATCGAGTGCTCGCTGGAGGTTTTCCAGTCGAGTGCGCTCGGCCAAGTTTGCCAGGCGCGCGTCCTCCAAGGCGTGAGCCTCGGGGGTTTCTCCAACGATAGGAGTGCGCAGCGCATCCACATTCCAGCGTCGAAGTTCTTCTCTCTGCAGCGACGTGAGAGGCTCGGGAAGATACTCTTCATGGGGACGCGACGGGTCGCCTCCTCCTGCGCCTCCGTCGGTGCGGGTAAAACCGGGGGGACTGGGCGGTCCATCGACCATCAGAACCTTTGTCGCCGGATCCCTGCTGTCGCACTCAGATGCAGTCTCTTCGGAGCCAGTCGAACAGGCTGTAGAGGGATTCGTCGGGCTCGATCGCCGCGACTTGAGGGGTGGCCGACTGACGGACCACCGCATGTCTCACCCACCGCTGAAGTCTCGACTGACCGGAGCACTTGCGCCGGCGGGAAATGGGGAGGGAGGACAACACAGGAGCCGACTGGTAAGGGGTCAATGGTTGCCGCAGGAGAACGCCGCGGACGCACGCGCTAAAGTGCGTTGCCCCGCGGACAGGAGTGCGTCCACGTCGAGTGGAGCCTCCTGAAGCCAGGCAGAGTCGTCGACGATGAACGTGAGCGCGCCGAGACAGATCTCGTGGCCCTCCACCAAAACTCCGTCGAAAACCATGATGATTTGGGTTGGAAAATATCGCAACTCCTCCAACAAAACGCTAAAATACCTGCCCCACGGTGGGCGCCAACTGTCGTGGTTCTAAGTCTGACAGTAATGTAGGGGGTAAGTATGGAGAGGCGAGGTCTTAGCTATGGAGAAGTTGTAAGGACGCAAGGTTTATGAGTTCAGGCCCTTCTCGGAGGAAGTAAAAGCCCTACATCTCGGAGCCCGGAGGCGGTCGACTGGATTATGTGAGTATGAGTTACAGAGGTGCGAACCCTTGTCTCGGAGGAGGGGGGTGGCTTATATAGAGTGCGCCAGGACCCCGGCCAGCCCATGTTACGAAGGGTTCAATGTACATTAAGGCAGGGCGTTACTGACAATGCTAGTATTAAAGTGCTATGATGACCATAAAAGCTACTTAATGACCGACTGTTAGCATGCGGAGTAACTTTAGGTCTCCTGGCCATCGAGTGGTTGGATCTTGGTCGAGTAATTGCTTCTTGGTCGAGTGTCTTCAAGTCTGTCGAGTGGAACACCTCCAAGTCGATTGAAAGGTGATTTATTCTAGAGGTGTCCTTGGGTAGGGCAGTTAGGACAGGTCCGTGACCCTACCTTAGGTACATAGCTCCATCATGTGGTTCGACCGATAAAGATCTTCATAGAATATGTAGGAGCCAATATGGGCATCCAGGTTCTGCTATTGGTTATTGACCAGAGAAGTGTCTCAGTCATGTCTACATAGTTCTCGAACCCGTAGGGTCCGCATGCTTAACGTTCGTTGACGATATAGTATTTATGAGTTATGTATGTTGGTAATCGAATGTTGATCAGAGTTCCGGATAAGATCACAGACATGACGAGGAGCTCCGGAATGGTCCGCAGATAAAGTTTGATATATGGGATAATAGTGTTTGGTCTCCGGAAAGGTTCCGGAATTCACCGTAAGGGGTTCCGGATGTTTCCCAAAATGTTTGGGTACGAGAACACTTTATTTGGGTCAAAGGGGAAAGCCCACAAGGTTTTTGGAAAGTGCAAAAGGAAGTTTTGTGGAGTTCAGGGGCCAGACACCAGGGTCCCTGGCGTCTGGGTCCAGACGCCGAGAACCCTGGCATCTGGCCCTGGAGTCCGAGAAGGACTCTTGCCTTTCGGGTGAAACCGACTTTGTGGAAGCTTTTACTCCAAGTTTCAACCCCAAGGCTCAACATATAAATAGAGCGGTAGGGCTAGCACCCAAGACACATCAAGAAACACCAAGCTGTGTGCCGGCTACCCCGTCCCCTCTAGTTTATCCTCTGTAATAGTTTTCGTATTTCTTAGGCGAAGCCCTACGGAGATTGTTCTTCACCAACACCGTCACCACGCCATCGTGCTATCGGAACTCATCTACCACTTCACCCCTCTTGCTGGATCAAGAAGGTGAGGATGTCATCGAGCTGAACGTGTGCTAAACATGGAGGTGCCGTACATTTGGTACTTGATCGGGACGGATCATGAAGGTGTACGACTACATCAACCGCGTTGATAAACGCTTCCGCTTTCGGTCTACGAGGGTACGTAGACATACTCTCCCTCTCATTGCTATGCATCATCATGATCTTGCGTGTGCGTAGGATTTTTTTGAAATTACTATGTTCCCCAACAGCGGTATCAGAGCTAGGTTTATGCGTAGATGTTATATGCACAAGTAGAACAGAAGTGAGTTGTGGGCGATACAAGTCATACTTCTTACCAGCATGTCATACTTTGGTTCGGCGGTATTGTTGGATGAAGCGGCCCAGACCGACATTACGTGTACGCTTACGCGAGACTGGTTCTACCGACGTGCTTTGCACACTGGTGGCTGGCGGGTGTCAGTTTCTCCAACTTTAGTTGAACCGAGTGTGGCTACGCCCGGTCCTTGAGAAGGTTAAAACAACACTAACTTGACAAACTATCATTGTGGTTTTGATGCGTAGGTAAGAACGGTTCTTGCTCAGCCCTTAGCAGCCACGTAAAACTTGCAACAACAAAGTAGAGGACGTCTAGCTTGTTTTTGCAGGGCATGTTGTGATGTGATATGGTCAAGACATGATGCTATATTTTTTTTGTATGAGATGATCATGTTTTGTAACCGAGTTATCAGCAACTGGCAGGAGCCATATGGTTGTCACTTTATTGTATGCAATGCAATCGCCCTATAATTGCTTTACTTTATCACTAAGTGGTAGCGATAGTCATAGAAGCAATAGTTGGCGAGACGACAACAATGCTATGATGGAGATCAAGGTGTCGCGCCGATGACGATGGTGATCATGACGGCGCTTCGGAGATGGAGATCATAAGCACAAGATGATGATGGCCATATCATATCACTTATATTGATTGCATGTGATGTTTATCTTTTATGCTTCTTATTTTGCTTAGATTGACAGTAGCATTGTAAGATGATCTCTCACTAAATTTCATGGTACAAGTGTTCTCCATGAGTATGCACCGTTGCAAAAGTTTGTCGTGCCGAGACACCACGTGATGATCGGGTGTGATAAGCTCTACGTTCACATACAACGGGTGCAAGCCAGTTTTGCACATGTAGAATACTCGGGTTAAACTTGATGAGCCTAGCATATGCAGATATGGCCACGGAACACTGGAGACCGAAAGGTCGAGCGTGAATCATATAGTAGATATGATCAACATAGTGATGTTCACCATTGAAAACTACTACATCTCACGTGATGATCGGACATGGTTTAGTTGATTTGGATCACGTGATCATTTAGATGACTAGAGGGATGTCTATCTAAGTGGGAGTTCTTAATTAATATGATTAGTTGAACTTTAATTTATCATGAACTTAGTCCTGATAGTATTTGCATAACTATGTTGTAGATCAATAGCTCGCGATGTAGCTCCCCGTTTATTTTGATATGTTCCTAGAGAAAAACTAAGTTGAAAGATGTTAGTAGCAATGATGCGGATTGGATCCGTGATCTGAGGATTATCCTCATTGTTGCAGAGAAGAATTATGTCCTTGATGCACCGTTAGGTGACGGACCTATTGCAGGAGAAGATACAGACGTTATGAACGTTTGGTAAAGCTCAATATGATGACTACTTGATAGTTTAGTGCACCATGCTTTACAGCTTAGAATCGGGGCTTCGAAGATGTTTTGAATGCCATGGAGCATATGAGATGTTCCAAGAGTTGAAATTAGTATTTCAGACTCATGCCCATGTCAAAAGGTATAAGACCTTTGACAAGCACTTTGCCTATAAGATGGAGGAGAATAGCTCAGCTAGTGAGCATGTGCTCACAATGTCTGAGTACTACAATCACTTTAATCAAGTGGGAGTTAATATTCCAGATAATATAGTGATTGACAGAGTTCTCTAGTCACTATCACCAAGTTACTGGAACTTCAGTATGAACTATAATATGCAAGGGATAACGAAAACAATTCCCAAGCTCTTCGTGATGCTGAAATTGACGAAGGTAGAAATCAAGAAAAGCATCAACTGTTGATGGTTGACAAGACCACTAGTTTCAAGAAAAGGGAAAAGGGAAGAAGGGGAACTTCAAGAAGAATGGCAAGCAAGTTGCTGCTCAAGTGAAGAAGCCCAAGTCTAGACCTAAGCCTGAGACTAAGTGCTTCTACTGCAAAGGGACTGGTCACTGGAAGCAGAACTGCCCCAAGTATTTGGCGGATAAGAAGGACGGTGATACGTCTCCAACGTATCTATAATTTTTGATTGCTCCATGCTATTATATTATCTATTTTGGATGTTAATGGGCTTTATTTACACTTTTATATCATTTTTGGGACTAACCTACTAACCGGAGGCCCAACCCAAATTGTTGTTTGTTTGCCTATTTTAGGGTTTCGAAGAAAAGGAATATCAAACGGAGTCCAATCGGAATGAAACCTTTGGGAACGTGATTTTCTCAACAAACGTGATCCGGGAGACTTGGAGTGGCCATCAAGAAACAAGGGAGGAAGGCACGAGGCAGGGGGGCGCGCCTACCCCCCTAGGCGCGCCCTCCACCCTCGTGGGCCCTCCGTTGCTCCACCGACGTACTTCTTCCTCCTATATAGGTCCATGTACGCCCCAAACATCCAACATCACCATGAAAACCTAATTCCACCGCTGCAACCTTCTGTACTCGAGAGATCCCATCTCGGGGCCTTTTTCGGAGCCACACCGGAGTAGGTAAATGATAAAAAGAAGAATTTTTGATGTGGAATGCTTTCTAGCATATTTATCAATGTAATTTTTCTTTATTGTGGCATGAATGTTCAGATCCGAAAGATTCAAGATAAAAGTTTAATATTGACATAAAAATTATAATACTTCAAGCATCCTAACTAAGAAATTATGTCTTCTCAAAATAACATGGCCAAAGAAAGTTATCCCTACAAAATCATATAGTCTGGCTATGCTCTATCTTCACCACACAAAATATTTAAATCATGCACAACCCCGATGAAAAGCCAAGCAATTGTTTCATACTTTTGATGTTCTCAAACTTTTTCAATCTTCACGCAATATATGAGCGTGAGCCGTGGATATAGCACTATATGTGGAATAGAATGGTGGTTGTGGAGAAGACAAAAAAGGAGAAGATAGTCTCACATCAACTAGGCATATCAACGGGCTATGGAGATGCCCATCGATAGATATCAATGTGAGTGAGTAGGGATTGCCATGCAATGGATGCACTAGAGCTCTAAGTATATGAAAGCTCAACAAAAGAAACTAAGTGGGTGTGCATCCAACTTGCTTGCTCATGAAGACCTAGGGCATTTTGAGGAAGCCCATCATTGGAATATACAAGCCAAGTTCTAGAATGAAAAATTCCCACTAGTATATGAAAGTGATATCATAGGAGACTCTCTATGATGAAGATCATGGTGCTACTTTGAAGCACAAGTGTGGAAAAAGGACAGTAGCATTGTCCCTTCTCTCTTTTTCTCTCATTTTTTTATTTGGGACTTCTTTCCCTTTTTTGGCCTCTTTTTTCGTCCGGAGTCTCATCCCGACTTGTGGGGGAATCATAGTCTCCATCATCATTTCCTCACTTGGGACAATGCTCTAATAATGATGATCATCACACTTTATTTACTTACAACTCAAGAATTACAACTCGATACTTAGAACAAAATATGACTCTATGTGAATGCCTCCAGCGGTGTACCGGGATGTGCAATGATGCATGAGTGACATGTATGAAGAATTATGAACGGTGGCTTTGCCACAAATACGATGTCAACTACATGATCATGAAAGCAATATGACAATGATGAAGCGTGTCATAATAACGGAACGGTGGAAAGATGCATGGCAATATATCTCGGAATGGCTATGGATATGCCCCATAATAGGTAGGTATGGTGGCTGTTTTGAGGAAGGTATATGGTGGGTTTATGGTACCAGCGAAAGTTGTGCGATACTAGAGAGGCTAGCAATGGTGGAAGGGTGAGAGTGATAATCCATGGACTCAACATTAGTCATAAAGAACTCACATACTTATTGCAAAAATCTATTAGTTATCAAAACAAAGTATTACGCGCATGCTCCTAGGGGATAGATCGGTAGGAAAAGACCATCGCTCGTCCCCGACCGCCACTCATAAGGAAATCATGCTCCGACTTCATCACGTAACGGTTCACCATACGTGCATGCTACGGTAATCACAAACTTCAACACAAGTATTTCTCAAATTCACAACTACTCAACTAGCATGACTCTAATATCACCATCTCCATATCTCAAGACAATTATCAAGTATCAAACTTCTCATAGTATTCAATGCACCTCTATGGAAGTTTTTATATTAAAGAAAATTTCCATGTTCTTCTAAAGGACTCTCAAAATAATATAAGTGAAGCATGAGAGATCAATTATTTCTATAAAATAAAACCACCGCCGTGCTCTAAAATATATAAGTGAAGCACTAGAGCAAAAACTATATAGCTCAAAAGATATAAGTGAAGCACATAGAGTATTCTAATAAATTCCGAATCATGTGTGTCTCTCTCAAAAGGTGTGTACAGTAAGGATTATTGTGGTAAACCAGAAAGAAAAGACTCAAATCATACAAGACGCTCCAAGCAAAACACATATCATGTGGTGAATAAAAATATAGCTCCAAGTAAAGTTACTGATAGACGAAGACGAAAGAGAGGGTGCCTTCCGAGGCAGCCACAAGCTTAGGCTTTTTGGTGTCCTTGAATTTTACCTTGGAGTGCCATGGGCATCCCCAAGCTTAGGCTCTTGCCACTCTTTGTTTCATAATCCATCAAATATTTACCCAAAACTTGAAAACTTCACAACACAAAACTCAAAATAGAAAATCTCGTGAGCTCCGTTAGCGAAAGAAAACAAAACACCACTTCAAGGTACTGTAATGAACTCATCATTTATTTATATTGGTGTTAAACCTACTGTATTCCAACTTCTCTATGGTTTATAAACTCTTTTACTAGCCATAGATTAATCAAAATAAGCAAACAACACACGAAAAACAGAATCTATCAAAAACAGAAAAGTATGTAGTAATCTGTAGCTAACGCAAACTTCTGGGACCCCAAAAATTCTAAAATAAATTGCTGGACGTTAGGAATTTATCTATTAATCATATGCAAAAAGAATTAACTAAATATCACCTTCCAAATAAAAATGGCAGCAATTCTCGTGAGCGCTAAAGTTTCTGTTTTTTACAGCAAGATCAAAAAGACTTTCCCCAAGTCTTCCCAACAGTTCTACTGGGCACAAACACTAATTAAACACAAAAAACACAACTAAAACAGAGGCTAGATAAATTATTTATTAATAAACAGGAGCAAAAAGCAAGATATAAAAATAAAATTGGGTTGCCTCCCAACAAGCGCTATCGTTTAACGCCCCTAGCTAGGCATAAAAGCGAAGATAGATCTAGGTATTGCCATCTTTGGTAGGTAATTCTTCAATAAGACACCTGTCACTCTTAGGAGTTTCTTTCTTTTTATTAATTATCAAACTCCTAGGCACGAAATCAAGAAAATCATTTGTAGCAAACGGTTCCTTAATGATAGCAAAAAGATTGGGATGAACACTTATTGATTTTAAATCCGCAGTTTCCTTACTAGAGGATTCACCCTTATTTTCAGGAACGTAAAAAAGCTTGGCAATTTTGGTAGGAGGATTTGGAGTATTTTTAATGGAATAAAAGCGGACCCCAAGTTGGTGATAATTCCCTCAAGTTTATCGATTCTAGTAGAATCTTGATCTATTTTTTCATTAACTGTGGGTTCTTTTTCCTTAAAACTTTTCAGAGTAATTCCCACCTTAGATCCATATTGGGTAATTTGGTTGTGGATCTTTTTATCCAAATTCTCAATCAACTCTACATTAGCAACTTCATTCTCAATAATTTCAAGCCTTTGCATCACATGTTCCAAAGTTAACATAGTTCCATTAACCAAAAGAGGTGGTGAGCCAAACAAATCTATCATAGCATTCTAAGAATCAAAAGTATGGCTACCCAAGAAATTCCCTCCGGTAATGGTATCAAGAATATATCTATACCAAGGAGTAGCGCCTACATAAAAATTGCGGAGAAGAACGGAAGTAGATTGCTTCCTGGTAGATCTATTTTGAGCATTGCAAATTCTATACCAAGCGTCTTTTAGATTTTCTCCCTCCCTTTGCTTAAAATTAAGAACTTCATTCTCGGGAGACAACAGGAGAAGATAGGAAAAGGCCTACTAGTGGCGCACCAGTTTTGCCTACTAATGGCGCACTACTGGTGCGCCACTAGTACCATGCCACTAGTATTTTTTACTAATGGCGCACCACTGGTGCGCCATTAGTATAGACCACCATGCGCCATTAGTATGCCTCCCAGGGGCCATATTTACCCACGTGCTTTGGCATACTAATGGCGCACTGTGGGGTGATGCGCCATTAGTATCCTTTGGCATACTAATGGCGCACTGTGTAGTGATGCGCCATTAGTATCCTTTGGCATACTAATGGTGCACTTTGAGGTGATGCGCCATTAGTATGAATATTAGGTTTTTTTACTTTTCTGGTTTTTGCACAAGTTACAAAATATATTATTGGACAGAATATAGACAGTAGCACACATCAACAGCAGATTCATCGAATACAATAGAAGATTAGTCTCCGAATACAATTCATCATATTAGTCTCCGAATTCAAAAGACCAAACAAAGATAAAACATTACAAGTCTCGAGACCGCGAGTAGCGAGTTTGTCTTTACATTACAAGTAGATATCGATCATCTAAACTACCATCACATAGAAGAGAGCTGCGGTCATCATGATGAGCATCATCGCGATGAAACTGGTCTTCATCCGGTTCCTCCAACGCTCCCTCCTCTCTCGCGCTAGATAGCGGGCGTATCTAGATTCCAACTCCGCCCTAGTGGTGTACCCTTTGTAACTGTTACCGCTGAAACGGTGAACCTGTCTCCGACACTCCTCCCAGTCATCGTAGACTCCGAGAACCTTACCCTTGTACATGACATACGACGGCATCTCTATGCACAAGCCAAACAACAGACAATACATAAGCAATATATAAGTATGCAACAAAAGGATCGGATGAGAAAAGCAAGACATTAATAGCACGATTCATGGTCCTATTAATAAATAGCATCGATTACATCTAAGTTGAACGACTGTCCAAACCAAAGAGCCATACAATTCATTAAAGTTTAATTACAACATGAGCCAATCAATGTTTCGGAACTACACATAGCATCACTACTTTCGACTCGACTCATGGGACCGGAGCGTGGATGAAGCCGCCGTCTGTCATGATGGTCATGAAATCGCGGGCGTTGTCAGCCTACATTTGTAGTGTTGTGTCTATCTCACTGTTGGACGGTTGATAGTTGAGGTAGAACTGCCCCGAGGTATGAAGGACATCTTGATAGATGATGTCCGCAAACTCCGACTGGATGCGAAAGAATTCTTGTCTGATGTCCGTGTCCTGGATTGCCGACAAGCTCGCGGCCCAATCTTTAAGATTAGCTGGTAGCAAAAGGTGATGATGGTCCCGTAGGATCGCCCACATGTGATGGAGGGCGTAGTGGGCATCCTTCTGACCGCCAGGCGGCTGCTTGACGCAGCAGAACTTAGTATTGTGGGCAAACACGTGCTTGCCGTACCTACGAACTGGCCTGGTGAAGGTGCCTCCAGATTTGGCGTAGCCGGGGAGAACATCATCAAGAACTTTCTTGATCCATCTTGGAGTCACGGTTCGGGTCGAAATACGTGGCCATGGAATATTTCGGGCTTAAGAGGATGAGTGTGCAATGTATGTCACTGCACAGAACACGGAATGTTAGAAAAAAAAGAACGATAGAAATCTAAGAAATCATATGTTTCGGAGCGGTTAAGGGATGACTTACTCGGGAAAGTAAGACACGAGGAAGTTATCCTTATCTGGGTTTGCCAGAATGACGCCTTCGAGGTGTGAACTCGCGACTTGGCGGTCCCCAGTGCTTCCCAAGAGCTTGGCACGCATGTAGAAGGGGTCAACTATCATGGTGTCTGGGGTCTTGTCTCTAATGATCCGCATCTCCATACTCAGCAAAAACAGCCAAACAAAGGTGTAGTGCAGCGGATGAAGGTTAAACATAGCAAAGATGTCATCAAACCGCAGGACGATCATACCCCTGATGGCGCCATCCACAAAGCCCTTGCCCTCTGGCACCTTGGCCACGAAAACCAGGTATGCCACATCATTCTCTCTGAGACGCTGCTTCTCCAAAGAAAGAACACTATCATGCAGACTCCGCATAGCACCGGTTGCAGCATTGAGCATATTTGTCGGTAGCATCGCCCTACCCGCCACATGCACCCTCCTCGAGATATCCTTAGGTGAAGGTGGCCCGTCCTGAGCACGGATCGTACTCGGTGCCGGCTAGCTCGCACCGGCGCCCTTTTTAGCATTTCTTTCCCGTCCCTTCTTCTTGATCTGCTATAATGGGACCGAGTTCTGCTCACAGACCGCCTTCTTGAGCGTGTTGGGGCTGATAATATTTGGCACCTCGGCTATCTGAGGCTCGGTGAAGGCAGCAGCTGGAGGCGTCTCTTGAGAACTAAACGACAGACGACGCCTGTTGCAATTGGGTTTCTCCGTCGTACCAGCTAGATCGCAGTCGTCTTGGTTGGGTTCTTGAGAAGGAGGCCCGCAGAACTCGTCACCGTACCCATGTTTGGCAAAGTACTTATCGACGTTGGTAAATGTACCGTCGTCGTTGTCGTCGTCATCCGGATCATGTGCCATATGCATGTCCGGATCCTGTGCCATAGGGATGTCTGGCATGTCCGGTAGCGTTGCGGCATTCTTGCCATGGCTTGGCGCCGGCACGACTGGCGGTCTTGTCTGTGGGGTGGTGTCCCCCGCCCCCTAACGAATCTGGCTCTTCGGCCAAAGCAGGGGCCAGCTTACACAGACGCTGAGGGTCATCTCTTCTTCTTCGTCGGCCCCAGCGGGTCGAATCGGAGGTAACAGCTCGTCGCAGCCTGGCAGCACCCGAACAACTTCAACCCTATACACTATGGGTGGCATCGGATTACCGTGGAACACGGGGTTGCCTGGTTGAACGATTCTGCCCTTGGCGACATCGACCAACTTGCCGCCCACGAAGTGCAGGAGAGTGCAAGGAACGTCAGCGGCGCCCTGCAAAAACATGTAGGGAGTTAGGCATGCCCAGTCGAAGGCAAGGAGATGAAGTCATCGGCCGAGAGGCTTAGTTACCATGATGCCGTCGAGCTCGGCTAATGTCGAGGCACCGCCAACGGCTGGCGTGCAACTGACGTAGGGGCCGCTTGCTGGCGAGGTGCCGGTCGGCGTACACCCAGGTGCATTAAGCTCCAATGTCCATGCCAGCGCCGGAGACATGAATACCACCTCCGCCGGAGACACCAATGGCACCGCCGGAGACACCAATGGTGCCGCCTGCGCGTTGTGCAAGTTGCTGGCCGTGAAGCTGGGAACCGGGGAAGGCCCCTGTTGGCCGCCCGCAATCCACGTCGTCAGTCCATGAATCAACGTAGGCACCATGGTGTTGAGCGTCGTTCCCAGTTGTTGTTGCACTTGCTCTTGGACAATCTCGGGAATCCACGCCACTTGTGCCTTGAGTGCTTCAACCTCGCGCGACTGGCTTTCCGAGCTAGTCTTTTTCTCCTTTCACCCACTAGCAGTATAGTATGAAGACCATTTTGTGGACAAGCCTTTGCCGACCACACGACCAGCTGACGTCGGCTTACTGAGCTTATCCTTGTTTTTTCATTACGTTCAATGCCCTATTAAAAGGGGTGTCGAAAGGGGAGCTCTGAGACGACCCCGCGCTACTGCTTTCATTGTTCAGCGGAAGGAATGTGAACCATTTAGAAATATTGGGGATTATTTAGAATGCAACCATATGGAGCTAATTACGCGGGGGATGTATTCCTTACCAGAACAAGCTCAAGCGCCCTGGTCTTCAGATCCGTGGTAAGCTCCTTTGTTACCGGGTCCTCCTTGTACCGGGCCCTGAGAAAGTTCCTGGTCTGCTTGTCACGGTATTTCTCGAACCGGGGCGGTAGGCCTTGCTCGGCACGCTCCGCGTCCTCCTTGTCCCATATAGGCTCCGCCACGCTATAACCGCAGGGACCGAGTTGGTGGACCCCTAAGTTCAACTTCCGCATTTCTTTCCCCCACTAACTTGATTCGGAGGTTGCGCTGCTCTCGCACTTGATCTTGAACTCCTTGTAGTCATCTTCGCTCATCAAAGGATATTTAGCCTTGATCTTCTCATAACTATCACCTTTTTCAATCATTGCCTTCACCGTGCTTTTCCAAGTAGACAGGGCCATGCTCATCCTCGTGAGGGCGGCAATGTTCACTTTATTCCCTGAGAGGCGTGTGTTTGCAAACTCAGCGGGTAACTTGTATCGTTCGTGCAGCTTCGTGAAGAGGAGGCTGTGCAAATTCCCTTGGTCCTTATGCCTTAGGTTCTCGGTGTTGATCAAGACGGTGCTTCGAAGAATGCACCCGAGCTGAACTGAGTACCCCTTGACTACGTGTTTGGGCACCATCGGATGCCCATCGGAGATCACTTCAGTAAATTCCTCCCTGACAGTGCCGAGCACGCTCGGGCGCCGGTCCTTCCATTGCCTCTTCGGTTGGCTGTCATCTGTGCGTGCGCTGCCATCATCAGTAGTGGCATTCGCGGCGCCATCATCAGTGATGTCATCCCTGACGCCACTAGGGGTTGTGTAGTCAGGATCGGTGTCTTCCGCGGCGTCCTCATAGCGGTGAGGTTCTTCCTCCAACTCCTTGGACAGCTCCTAGAATTGCTTGCCGCCCGAACCACCGGCCTCATCGTTGTGGGCCATGTTTCACTCTAAATAGGAAAAAAGTTTGGTCAAAAAGTTGGTTATTGTCAAGGAACAATGTCATGGTCTCATCATTTAGGTTTTTTCGACACCGAGGCATCCTAAAAGCTAAGATTTTATCATTTAGGGTTTGTCGATGCCGAGGCACCCTAAAAGCCTAAGCGTACATCATTTAGGTTCTCATCGACACCGAGGCACCCTATAGAAGCCAAGTTAAGTTTTCATCATTTAGGGTTTATCGATGCCGAGGCACCCTAGGTTGGGCCTAATCACTTGGCACTAATCACTTGGCTCTATTGCCACCTATGTTGGGTTTATCATCTAGGGTTTATTGATGCTAAGGAGAATTCTAAGTTGGGCCTAATCACTTGGCTCTATTGCCACCTATGGTTTAATGCAGCAAGAATGGCGTGGCAGTTGATCCTACTTAACTAAGTACTAAGATACCCCGGCCTATGCATTAGTCGCAAGTACCCCATATGTCCTATTTTTAGCAAAGTCATGCTAAAATTCACAGAAAATTTCAGCATGACCTTTGCTGAAAATAGGACATATGGAGTAGCCGAATTTTCCGGAACGGAAGTTAATCGACATTCCGGCAAACTCAAGGGCCTCTCGGGGTACCTGCAAATTCATCACGACACAATGGTCGGATACAAAACCCAACAAACTAGCAAGATGATCATCATCTTTGCAAGACAGTAGCTCAAGTTTTTGACAGTAGCCTCTGAAGAAAAGAACATTGCAACATTCAAGTTCAGACATACACACTGAACATTTGACCAGTTACCTCTGAAGAAAAATATATGCTGACTATTGGATACAAAGAAAACATCTATTGTAAACATTAAGTCATGGTAGTGTGCGCTGAAACAATTACAGTATAGGAACAACAACACAACAGTAGCTCAGTTACTAGAGGACTGTAAAAAACAAACACAAAAAACACAGAACAGTCATTTCCTTGTGTGTGCTATACATATAGATGAAAATGGATTTGTTGCTACAGTAATTACAGTTCTAAGGAAAGGGAGTTACAGTTTAACATCATCAAGTAGTGTTACATAATATAGGTGATCATCATCAAGTAGTTGCTAGCAGCAAAGTTACTGACATGTTTACAGAAATTGTTTTCTGTAAAAGATGATCATCATCTTTGCAAGTCTTTCTCAATGTGATCAGAAGTAATTCAGAGGCATCACAATAAAGCAACAACCTGCACTAGCCTAAAAACAAGTGAAGTTTCACCCATATAAGAACAACTTTATAAAATCAGAGAAGTTGCTAAATTTTTTGTATCCTTCATACACACTGGAGTACAATGCTTTATAATGTTCCATCATCATTACAGAAATCCAAGAAACACATGGTCTTGAGGATATTCTTTATGACTGGTTATTTTAGAAAAGCCAGGGAACATAGAAATCCAAGGAACGATGTTTTCACTTGATTTATTAAAATGGGTCATCACAAGCTCAACGTTGGGAAAAATGAGTGTCGTGAGGAATCAGTGCACAGCGGCACACCAGCTGCCTGCCCAATTTCTTCTTCTTCTGTAAAGAAAATAATCGGCTTGTTGGACCGGATCTACTCATAATTAATTATATCGAGCGGTCGTTTTCTCCTTATTAGAAATTAAGCTGATGTGCACACATATCTGTGATACTACCATGTACTAGAACCAAGACCAACTTGCGCAAATAATGCTTGCAGGACTGTGCCTGATTGCTGTATGATTACTTGATTAGGGGGACGAAAACGATAGGGGGGAGCCTTCCAAATGTACAGTGCAGACAAGCTGAATGTGTCAAGTGGATGGCCCCAAATACAGTACAAACAAGCTGAATATGTAAGCACAGAGCTATATGTGTTATTTTGCTCTTGTACTTCTGATAATCGTAGTTTCTACCTCCTAGTTTTTCTTTAGCCATAGTTAAACTTGTAAGAAGTGTACACAACCATAAACTATCATTGGGGCCGGCTGATTCTATGCATTTGTTTTGTTTTGCTTTTCGAATGATGACACTTAGGTCCAACAGAGCGCGCCCAACATTCCAATTGCCTCAGTTAAATCCCAAATTGCAAGCTGCCCATGTTGTACAACTGCCAGTTGGTCATGAATAGGTCAATGCTCTACGGATCACATGGACCAGCAATCAAGGCGCCACGAAGACTTCGAAATACAATAACAAAACTAGGGAGCAAGAAGCCTGCCGCCACGGCCCTAGGGTTTGCAGGGGAGGGGGTGGAGGAGAAGGGAGGAATCACCTGGGGGAGGGGATGGAGGAATGGAGGAAGACGTCGGGGGGCGCGGGCGCGGGCGGAGGGGCTTGGGCGGGAGGACGTCGAGGGCGCGGCCGCGGGCGGAGGGGGGACGGCGAGGGAGGCGGTGCTCGGCTCGGCGTCACGTGGCCTGGCTGAGCTGAGGTAGAGGCGGTCGTCGTCTTCTCCTCATCCTCGTCCTCCTCCTGGTCCTCCTCCTCCGGCTCGGGACGCGGGGGCGCGGGGGCGGCGGCGGCGGACAGACGGCGAGGTCGGTGAGAGAACGGCGACGGCGCCGCAACGAAGCCGCGTGGTCAGCCGCAGGGCGCAGGGGCGCGCGGGGGTGGAGTCTGGCGGGGGTCGGGGCGGCGGGGGTGGGGGGTGCGGGGGCGGCGAGGGTCGGGGCGCGCGGGTGGATCTGGCGAGGGAGAGAGGGGCGAAGGGGATCTGGCTAGGGAGAGGGAGGAATTAGCTAGGGGGGAAGCTTACTAATGGCGCACCCCGCGGCGGTGCGACATTACTATGTTTTTCTAGAGAGCAATGGCGCACCCCCTGTCGGTGCGCCATTAGAAATCTTTTTTTAGATAGCAATGGCGCACCCCCCGTCGATGCGCCATTAGAAATCTTTTTTTGAGATAGTAATGGCGCACCACCAAACTGGTGCGCCATTAGTATGTTTTTTTAAATGAATATGAATATGAAACAGTAATATTTTTTTATAAAAACAGTAATAATTGTTGTTTAACAACAATTGTAGTCTACACTTTATTATTATTATTTTTTGGAAAATGAATATGAATATGAAACAGTAATAATTTTTTATAAAAATAGTAATAATTTTTTAAACAATATCATCAAATTTGTTATTTGAAAATATCATCAGCAGCGGTGGTGGAGCGGGGGAGGGTGCGGGGGGTGCTCGTCGGCGACGGTGGAGCGGGGGAGGGTGCGGGGGCTGCTCGTCGGCGGCGGTGGAGCGGGGGAGGGTGCGGTGGGTTGTCGGCGGCGTTGGAGTTCAAAAAGTGCCGATGAAATTTTAAAATATTCATGATATCAAAAAGTGCCCATGAAATACAATCGAGAAATGAAGACTACGATTTAAATACAATCGATCTTAGCTAGCTATCTGTTCACAATCTTCTTGCCCTTCTTTTTTGCAAATGGAGTTCTTCTGTGGAACGGACGTCCTTTAGGTAGGGTGGTCCTGCTTCTTCTTGTGGTGTATGCTGCTACTTCATCGTCGTCGTCATGTTCCATCTTCGGGTCGCCGTACTTGCCAAAGTCTTGCTCATTGGCTACTCCATCCATTCCGATGATCTTCCTTTTGCCTCTCCTCACGACAACACGATTGGGCTTTGGCGGGTCGGTAATGAAGAAGCATTGGTCCACTTGGGAAGCCAGTACCCATGGCTCATTTTTCGCGGTGACATTTGCGCCCGCTGTCTTGGATTTGGCTTCGGGTATAACCATGGTGGTGAAATACCGGTCTTCTTTTAGGACGCTCTTGGCCCATCTGACACGGAACATCGGGACCTTCTCTCCAGCGTAGCTCAGCTCCCAGATCTCCTCGATCCTTCCGTAGTATCTGTCCTTGTCGTTACCGGTGTAGGATTCCATCGTTACCCCGGAGTTCTGATAACCATCGCTCTTCATGTCCCTGTCCTTGGTGTAGAATGTGTAGCCGTTGATATCGTATGCCTCATAGGTCATCAGGTTGTGCTCGGCGCCCTGTTACAAGGCGAATATGAGTTGTTCTTCCGCGGAAGAATCCTCATGTAAAGGGTACAACAAAAGCTTCTGCTTGAACCAACGTGTGAAACATGAGTTGTGCTCTTTGATTATATCTCCGTTCGTCCTCTGTTGGCCTCGGTCATTGTATGTCTTCTCAATAAAGGTTTTGTGCTCTACCACCCAAGGATCGACCATGTCTATGTGTTGTAGCGTGACTAGGTTTGCTCTTTCAAAGTCGGCAAGTCGACCCTCGAAGTCGACATGCATTTCACGGTGACCCTCACGGTGACCCCATCTAGCGAGCCTGTCGAGGTGCCTGTTGACGGGCAGACCAATGGGGTTCTCGATGCCTAGATAATTCATGCAGTAGGAGATGCACTCTTCGGTCAAAAAGCCCCTAGCTATACTTCCCTCTGGACGTGACATGTTGCGAACGTATCCTTTGATGAAACCATTCATCCTTTCGAACGCAATCATGCTGTGCAGGAACGTCGGCCCGAGTTGGATGATATCCTCAACTATATGGACTAGCAGATGCACCATAACATCGAAGAATGCGGGCGGGAAGTACATCTCAAGTTCGCATAGTATCACCACGATCTCTTCCTGTAGCCTTCTGAGTTGCCTCATGCCAACCGACTTCCGAGAGATGACGTAGAAAAAGTTGCATAGGCCAAATAGTGTTTCACGGATGTGCGCGTCCATGATCCCACAGATTGCAACTGGAAGTATCTGTGTCATCAGCACGTGACAGTCGTGAGACTTCATCCCGCTGAACTTCTGCTTTGCTGGGTCTAGGTATCTGCTTATCTTCCCCGCGTAACCGTAAGGAAGTTTTACTCCTACGAGGCAGGTGAAAAACTGCTCGATCTCCTCCTGACTTAGAGTGAAGCACGCGGGAGGGTAGTCATTTCCGGTCTTATTGGCATTTTTGCCTTTGCGATGACTTTCTGTGTCCTGCTTCGCATCATCATCATCATCATCATCATCATCATCATCATTATCATTAGCGTGAAGCTCCTGCCTGATGCCCATTGATTCCAAGTCTGCCCTTGCTTTCAGCCCATCTTTGGTCCTCTCTGGCATGTTGAGCAGGGTACCAAGCAGACTCTTGCACACGTTCTTCGTGATATGCATGACATCAAGGCTGTGAGGCACACGGTGGATCTTCCAGTATGGCAGGTCCCAGAAAACAGACATCGTTTTACATACCTTCAGCAGCGGCTCTGGCACCTTTCGCTTCTTTCCCGGCTCTGGCGCCTTTTGCTTCTTTCCGGCAGTGGGCAATCTTTCCAATTTTTCAACAGCTCGTCTATTTCCTCGCCGCTCCTCGTACGCGGGCATCTTCGGGGTTCGGTTTCACCATCGAACAGATCCTTGCGTTTCCTCCACGGGTCATCGTCGTGAAGCCACCTTCGATGTCCCATGAACACGGTTTTCGAAGACTTGGGATCTCTATCTAGCTGGCGATATGTTGTGTCATCCATGCACCTGACGCATCCATAAAATCCATGGACCACCTGCCCTGCGAGATATCCGTAACCGAGATAGTCGTGCACCGTCATGAGCAGTGCGGCTCTCATAGGGAAATAGTCTTTCTCTGCAGCATCCCACGTATTGGCTGGCGTTTTCCACAGCGTGTCTAGCTCCTCTTTCAGCAGCCCTAGATACAGATTGATGTTGTTCCTTGGTTGTTTTGGCCCTTCAATTAGCATACTCATGTGAATGTACTTCCTCTTCATGCACAATCAGGGGGAAGGTTCTACATCCACACAAACACAGGCCAGGTGCTATGTGTGCTTCTCTGGCTGCCAAACGGACTGACTCCATCGGTGCTCGCACCCAGCACGATGTTCCTTGGATCCTTCCCAAATTCTGGGTGTTCGAAGTTCAACGCTTGCCACTGGCTCCCATCCTTAGGGTGACTCAGCATCTTGTCTTTTTTATTTATCTCCGGATCATTTGCGTCATCTTCTCGCTTCTTCTCCTCCCTATCCGCATGCCAACGCAGGAGCTTTGCTACCTTAGGGTCCGCGAAATACCGCCGCAGACGAGGAGTGATCGGAAAGTACCACACCACTTTTCGAGGAGCTTTCTTCCTCTTCTTGTATCGAATGCCGCCCCACACCAGACATATGGTAGACTCCGCGTGCTCATCTCGATAAATTATGCAATTGTTCATGCACACATGGTATTTCACATGCAGTAAATCCAGAGGACACACGATTTTCTTTGCCTCCTCGAAACTGGTAGGGCACTTGTTCCCCTTGGGAAGACGTTCGTGCCAGAATAACATGTTCTCGTCGAAGCATGCATCGGTCATTTTGTGTTTTACCTTCATCTCCAGAGCCATGAGCGTTACTTTCAGGCGGGTATCCTTGGTCCTGCATCCTTCATACAATGGAGTAACTGCGTCTATCTCCAGTTGATCCAGCTTGGCTTTCTCTCAAGCGGCAGCTCTTGCGTTATCCGTCTTCTTAAGAAACAGCTCTTAAATATGAGGGTCCTGCACCCAGCCCATCGATGGTCCATCGTCGTCTGCTCTGTGACACCCCAAAAATTTGGCCTTGTTTTATTGAACTAAAAATTTTGCCAGGAATTTAAAACCTTGATTTCTGAGCACCATTTTGATTTTTAAATCATTTCCTTCCCTATTAGTGATGAGTTTTTTTTCCCTTAGAGAAAACTTTTTCAAATATGTTATTGGACTTATTTGATCTCTCAAGAAAAACTTTTCCTTATTTAATCTAACTAATTAAATAATTAAGTTGCTTGATCTCTACTTTCTTGAAAATGGTTTTTCAAGGTTAAAATGGCCATATTTGAACTACAACCATTTCACAAATTCACTTAAAATTTCCACAAAAATTTGGAGAAGTTATGTGATGTTATTAAATAACTTTTGTGCAAAAACATCTTTATTTCCTGAAAATTTTTGAGCTCTGCATCAATTTTCCTTCTCTGGTCCAGAGTGCAATCTTGCACTACAACCCATTTAAATAATTCTTCCTAGCCTCCACCAAAATTTTTGGGATGTTGGTAGCATCATATGATTTCACTTTATGCAAAAACCCAGTGATGTTATTTGCAAATTTTGAGTGAATCAACCTCATTTTCATTCTGGACCAACTTGATGGTTTATACAGCAACCATATTTTTGCTTGCTCTTTAGCCCTTGATTTTTTCTCCTATTTATAGTCCTTCATGTTAAACCCTTAAGTCCAGGAGCATGCACCCTTTGGATCATTTTTGGTTCATGAAATAATGCCATTTATTTCCTGTCCAGAATTGAAGTTTTGGAAAACTTGCACTAACAAGTTTCTCCTTTTGCCAAACTAACCTCACCACTCTCTCTTGCATCTAAAGAGACCCCAATCTGGAAGTTTTGGCCACCCCAAGAGATGCCTAGGTGCATGTGGAATTCTGTCGAGCACCCTGTAGGCATGACCAGTTTTGACATGAGTCTTAGCTTTCACTGTGACCTTGCGCCCCTAATCAAACCAACATGTCCACTAGACTCCCAGTTGCTCCTAACCTCGATCTGCTAAATGCCAGCCTCACCCAAGCTCTGTAGCATGCCGCGGCATTGTGTCGAACACCTTCGGAGCGTGCTCTGGACGCGCCCAGAGCGCGCGTATTGCAGCCGCGTGCACAAGCCGCCGCGTCGCGCCCCTGTCTTGGCCCGCACGGCAGCACCCCGCCAAGCGCTACCCTCCTCGCAGCAACACGCCAAGCCCCCTGGCACGCTACAGCGCCGCCGCCAGCGCCCCCTTGGCAGCACGCCATGGCCGCCCGACAGCCCCTGCTCATGTCGGCGCCGCCTAAGCCATCCCCGCTCGCCACCTAGCCCCTGGAACAGCGCAAGCTTATCCCCTCACTCGTCGGCTAGCTCTCATCGCCTCCACATCACCCTGCAAGCTACAGAGAGGTGGTCCGCCGGCATCCTCATCCACCGCCGCGGGACCGACCTCGTTGCACTATAAAGAGAGGCCCCCGAGATCATCCGAGCACTCAGGCGACCTCAGGCCACCCCCATGGCACCCCCACAGCCAGCAATCGTCGGGGGAATGCCGTCTTCCCCAACTCCGGCCGGTTCGGCCGCCGCCACGTTCCAGCTCCATTCGCCGCAACCAGAGCCTCTCCCGTTCGTCCAACGCCGCCAAATGACCCCACTTCGACGTGCGGAGCCACCCAGCTACTCAAACCCGACCGGGAGCTACCGCAGTTCAAACGCCCAAAATCCCCGAAGCCACCGGCCGCCGCGAAGCTCACCGCCGGCGACTCCCTTCATCCCCACCTGTCTGGCAACCACCGGAAGGATCGCCCTCGAGCCACGGATCCATCCCCACCCTCGGCGTCTCGAACGGTGCCACCGTTCGCCGGCGAGCGTCGCCGGAAATCCCGCCTCCGCTCGGGGCAGAGGAAGAGGAGGGAGGCCGACTAGTCAAACCTGACCAGTGGGCCAGGCGGGCCCACTGTCAGTGACACCCCGCGCCGTCCACGTGGTTAAGTGAAGACGTAACCCACTCCAGTACGTTTTCCCCGCTTCGAAAGCGTATTTGCCTCTGAAAACGTTTTCTTTTCTGTTTTATTTCAAATAACAGATTTTGACCAGAACTTTGACTACCTATAACTTTTTAAATATAACTCCAAATGAGTTGATTCTTTTCCGTACCTTCCTCAAATTTGATCTAGTTTATTTTAAGATTTATTCGAAAATTTTCCAAACAACTTTTTTGTACTGTTTTTGAAATGTGTGTCAATTCAAATATATTTTAAAAATAGGATTTTGGAGAGAGAAGAAACTTTCAAAAGTTTTGCAGAGCACCTCACCCCTCCACAACTTGAAGGCAAGCATTCTGAACCCCGGGATAATGTTTTTGGTGTGTTATTTGACACGTTTATAACACCACCTTATTTCGGAGGACTTGTTATTTCATCTGATATGATCATATGCATGGAAGCATATTACTGATTTCCTTGCTGTTGGAAATGAATATTTTTTGTGATGGTATTCATCCTCATGTGCCTTGCATGCATGCCGGAAAGGAATCCGGGAAAGCCTTGGCCTTGGGTAGGCGTGAGCTTGTCACCGGTCCCCGTCGGGACGGTTATGTCCGGTATGGCATGGTAAGGTATATTGGGTGATGATTTCGTCGGTTGTTATATATTTGATATACATGTCATACAGGGAACTTATAAACCTCCTGAGTCGACCGCAGATCGAGTCTTGTTCCGGTAACCCCCATACTTGCCTCGTACTACCACTCGTCCCTGCCGCAGGTAGGGTACGGGTCAGTAAGTCGTCAACCCCTTTCCAGCACACACCGTACACAGAGGCCATGGTGGAAGATATCGGTTGTAGCCGGTAGGCATGCCACCTGGTCCGGGGGCATGGGTGTTACCGGTTGGGACCGAGAGGGGAGGCCACCCCTTAGAGCGCGCGATACAAATTTGATCCCATGCTACACGAGGTTGTAGCCTCCCCACTTAGAGTTTTGCTTAACAAGTGTCGTGGGTGATTCCAGACACCGGTGAGTTAAGCTGGTGTGTGCAAGGTTAGGCGTGTTTTCAACTAAAAGGCCGTAGACGGAATTAGTCCCGATGGACTAAAGGAATCCGTTACTCGTGGGTAAAGAGTACACCCTCTGCAGAGATTAAAACATATTCGAATAGCCATGTCCATGGTTAAGGATTACAGTCTGGGATGGGTCAAGTGTTGGTCTTAGTGTCAGTCTTCGGAGGTGAAATTGTTAAACCAAACTTGGATACTAACCGATGACTTGTGAGGACCATGGTTATTATTTTGTGATGGACTAACCTGTTGTATATTTGTATTATCGAGTATCCCTGGGATGGTTCTATCCCCTGGATATTCATGATGATTATTTATTTTCTAAGCCCGGTTAAATGTTTATTCCTGTGGATGGACTAACCCTTTTATTATCCTGAACTGAATATTTATTATGAGTATTATTTATTTGTGACTTAAAGCCCTTTCTGTGATGTCGCTCAGACGTCCGACTGTGGCATTTCTTTTAAAGCCCTTTCTGTGATGTCGCTCAGACGTCCGACTATGGCATTTCTTTTAAAGCCCTTTCTGTGATGTCGCTTAGACGTCCGACTGTGGCATTTCTTTTAAAAGCCCTTTCTGTGATGTCGCTTAGACGTCCGACTGTGGCATTTCTTTTAAAGCCCTTTCTGTGATGTCGCTCAGACGTCCGACTGTGGCATTTCTTTTAAAGCCCTTTCTGTGATGTCGCTTAGACGTCCGACTGTGGCATTTCTTTTAAAGCCCTTTCTGTGATGTCGCTTAGACGTCCGACTGTGGCATTTCTTTTAAAGCCCTTTTTGTGGTATCGCTAAGACCGGCATGTTATTTCCACTCCATTATTGCTTATTCATGTTGCATATTAATAACCATTGCATGCATAAAAGATATTTTATTGGTGACTAACGACGTGATCATAGAATATTTAAATGCATAATTATCAATTATATTATTCCAGTGCTCTTAATGTTTGCGAGTACATTCAAAGTACTCACTGGCTTGTCCCTGGCTATTGTCTTGGCCAGATATTTGCATGGAAAGGAGCGTTATGGTGACAGCCCCGGAAACTAGCAACGGTGATAGCAGCCTCGCGAAGATAGGAGTTAACCTGGTCAGCTGTTCCCGTGGGAAATGGAGTCCCATGCACTGATGATTCACAAACCGATTCCGTTATCGACCACTAGAAAACCATTTGATGTACTCATAGGCCACAATGGTCTTGTACTGCTCATTTTGTACCTTTTGCTTGGAATTTCTGTATCAAGTTGATGCCTCACCAGCTAACAGTAATCCTGGGGCTGGTGAGCACAGTGGCCATTTTCTGGGAATTCAATGCCCGGAAAACCGGTCGCGACAAGCTTGGTATCAGAGCCAGGCTGACCATTGGCTAATCCTATCTTAGCCAGGTCAATAAACTTAGGTAAACCAACCCACCAGACCTTGACCAAACCCCAGTCAAGCTTCCCTTGCAAGATAGCCACACCGAGACCCGACACCTTTTTGGCAGTCGGTGCCCAACCTATCCATCTAACCAGTCAATCATGCACCAGTGACCAAGTCCCAAATAGTCCTTTTTCGCCAAGCGTGTGAAGGAAGACTCCGTCCCCTTTTTCCTATAAAAAGGGCACGCTAGCCTCAACTCAGCACAGCACAGCCTCTACCCCAACCAAGCCACAATGCCCGGCCCTGTCGTGCACAATGAGACCACGGAAACCAACCTTGGAGGCTTTGTGACCATACTCGCAAACCTCACTCGTCGTGCCTATGCGTTAGAAGAGCCCCCAGAATATGTTGTGTACCAAGGACCCATGAGCGGTGAGAGCCGTCAATTCTGGGCCATTGTGCACATTTATGGTAGGGGACTAGAGCCCGAGCGTCCCTACAGGTTCACCGGAAGGACAACTTCCTTTGAGCCACAAGCCATCCAACTAGCTGCTCGAGAAGCTATAGTTCATCTCCGGCACTTGTCGCCCAGAGTTAACTGTCGCTCGTTCCACTACTACCCCAGACGTGAAGGGTATGGTAGACCACCCCAAGTTGTCAATGGAGATCACAAGACAGATCCTGCACTATTACACCTAGTGCGCTATGTAAGTGCACTAGAGGAACTATGCGATCAAATCACAATTGATCTAATCGCAGCTCGTGGAGAGCTGGTTCGTCGAACCCCGGCGAGGGAAGAGAACGAGCCCAACATCAGCAACCCAGTCATGCTGTTTGGACACCCGATCGAGCCCCGGAGATCTGCCCCAGCCATCGGCCAAGTTGCCGCGATAACCCCAGAAGTGCTTCACCGCATTTTGGAAGCACACTCCAACGGGGTTGTGGCCAACAATCCCCGAGATGGTCATCATCGCTACCCCGAGACTGCAGCCCCTCAGACCACTCCAGTTAATTCAGATGACGAGACCCGAAGAGAAGCCTCGACATCCACAAGGCACGCCCGCTTGGATGTAAACGAGGTAGACTAAGTCACCCGTATCATATCGAGTCCTAGTGTACCCTTGCTTTGTAATCATGTGGCCTTATTCTTAAATGCTGCCTGTTGTCGTCCTCTGTTTTAAATAGTATCCTTGCATGGGTATGTCAGCACAGAGTTGCATGCCTTTCCGGACGCAACTACCCAAAAACCTTCCCCGACAATCCCCACAGTAACACATCACTTTAGTGAAATGTGTGAATCTGTGGCTTGACTCCGACCTTGGAACCGAGCTGAAAATTTTCTTTACCATTCACCACGGTAAAGATGACCCAGCTCCAGTACTATAAAAGGCCAGCGCGTGACCTTGCCAAGCACCCCTCATCTTGTGCACCATCCTCCCAATCAATTCTTGCCATGCCGAGCCCCAGCATTTACCTGAGAACCCCAGATGCAACCCAGGGTAGTTTTGTCAAGATATTGTGGGATTTTACCTGCAGTACCATGGGCGCTACCCAGCCACCCCAGTACGAGCTGTTCAAATCGAGGATTACCCCTTCCACCTCAAGATATTGGGCAGAAGTGCATATTCCTCCCGTAAACTCAAACCAAGACCCAACGGAGGTCTCCTTCGTGGGGAAATCTATGCCAACCCCGCAGATGGCCATAGAAGCTGCTGCATACGAAGCGCTTGCTCGCCTTCGATTCGCGGTACCCTATGCCAGTGAACGAGGGTATTATTACTTTCCGAGCCGTGCAGAACCCGGAGGAGTGACATCTTTTCCCAGAGGACGAATTGAGAGAGACCCAGTCCTGGCCAACCTTGTCCAGTACGTCATCGCTCAAGAGCGTTTAACCCAGCGTGTGATGGGTTATCTCCAGAGCCTCGCAGATTTAAATCCTCAAATCGCCATCGGCAGAGCACTAAGGCCCGAGCGGGAGAGACACGTACATCAACTGGTCAATCCACTTTCCCCGATAGAAGAGGAATGTATCCCAGTACCAGAGACGTTTTCTAGGGACCCCGTCCGGTTACCATTTTAGACGTCGCCGCAGTGTTCATTATTGCAACCTTTATTTATGTGTTTGAATTATGCATGATACCCTGAGTTTGTTCGACAAGTCAATTATTTGGCTTCTACTAATACGTGTGGTTTTTGTTGTGGTTTATGCTCCTTTAAATTAACTGTTTTTCCCTCGCAAAATCCTGAAGTGAGATTTCTTTTCCCTGAGTCGCTACATCTGCACCTTCTCACGACGTGGATTAATTAGTTTCACACAGCACCACGGCAGCAGACTCACAACCACTACCATTCGAGCACATACACGGTTTGCAAGACCTTGCAACGGTGATTCATCCGACTAATCACCCCCCCCCTAACAACAGTTAGCACCCGGCACACCCTATCTACTCCTCATGATCACCACCACCGCGGAGAGCCAACACCCGAGCAGCAGCGTCGCGACGATCGTCGAGGATCATCACGCACAGGAGCATAGAGAGCCCCAGTAGTGTCGCCAGTCCCGTGAATATCAGGATCGCAAACCAGTCCGGCATCGCCTCCGCCATTAGAGCCTCACCCGAGCTTCTGTAAGCAGTAATGGAGAAAGGAGGAGGAGAAGTGAGGCCAGGTGTGAGGAAGAAGAGGGGCACACCTCGGCCGTTTTATAGCTCGAGCTCGGTGTACGGTGGGCGAAGTCCACCAACGCCGCACGTCGACGACCGCCGGTGTTCGGAGTCGAATCCGCGAGCAGTGCCGACAGCATGCTGGCCCGCGAGGTGAGTGCACGCTGCACCGGCAGCTAGCACGCCACGCACTACCTCGGTACGGCCTAGATGCCCTACGCACTAGACATCGCCGGTGGAGAAAGCGTAGGAAAGCGCGCGGGAGAGAGGGAGTAGAGAGAGCCAGAGGAAGAAGAAGAGGCTGACTGTGGGCCCCGGGTCCACCTGTCAGCCAGAGAGAGCACTGTGCTCTCGGGTGCGACCAGCGTATATATTTAAATTTAGAAATTATTCCAAATTTATATCCAGCTAGGGAGCCTACGTTTTTCGTCCCGAACCATAGATTTTTCCACGCAGCACCAGTATTCACACTGTGGTTTTTACACCACTTATTTCCCTCTCACTGTAGCCACATCTTTGTTGCATAAATCTTTCTTGAAACAGCTTTTGACAAATCTCGAGGACGAGATTTTTCTTAAGGGGGATAGTGTTGTGACACCCCAAAAATTTGGCCTTGTTTTATTGAACTAAAATTTTTGCCAGGAATTTAAAACCTTGATTTCTGAGCACCATTTTGATTTTTAAATCATTTCCTTCCCTATTAGTGATGAGTTTTTTTTCCCTTAGAGAAAACTTTTTCAAATATGTTATTGGACTTATTTGATATCTCAAGAAAAACTTTTCCTTATTTAATCTAACTAATTAAATAATTAAGTTGCTTGATCTCTACTTTCTTGAAAATGGTTTTTCAAGGTTAAAATGGCCATATTTGAACTACAACCATTTGACAAATTCACTTAAAATTTCCACAAAAATTTGGAGAAGTTATGTGATGTTATTAAATAACTTTTGTGCAAAAACATCTTTATTTCCTGAAAAATTTTGAGCTCTGCATCAATTTTCCTTCTCCGGTCCAGAGTGCAATCTTGCACTACAACCCATTTAAATAATTCTTCCTAGCCTCCACCAAAAATTTTGGGATGTTGGTAGCATCATATGATTTCACTTTATGCAAAAACCCAGTGATGTTATTTGCAAATTTTGAGTGAATCAACCTCATTTTCATTCTGGACCAACTTGATGGTTTATACAACAACCATATTTTTGCTTGCTCTTTAGCCCTTGATTGTTTCTCCTATTTATAGTCCTTCATGTTAAACCCTTAAGTCCAGGAGCATGCACCCTTTGGATCATTTTTGGTTCATGAAATAATGCCATTTATTTCCTGTCCAGAATTGAAGTTTTGGAAAACTTGCACTAACAAGTTCCTCCTTTTTGCCAAACTAACCTCACCACTCTCTCTTGCATCTAAAGAGACCCCAATCTGGAAGTTTTGGCCACCCCAAGAGATGCCTAGGTGCATGTGGCATTCTGTCGAGCACCCTGTAGGCATGACCAGTTTTGACATGAGTCTTAGCTTTCACTGTGACCTTGCGCCCCTGATCAAACCAACATGTCCACTAGACTCCCAGTTGCTCCTAACCTCGATCTGCTAAATGCCAGCCTCACCCAAGCTCTGTAGCATGCCGTAGCATTGTGTCGAACACCTTCGGAGCATGCTCTGGACGCGCCCAGAGCGCGCGTATTGCAGCCGCGTGCACAAGCCGCCGCGTCGCGCCCCTGTCTTGGCCCGCACGGCAGCACCCCGCCAAGCGCTACCCTCCTCGCAGCAACACGCCAAGCCCCCTGGCACGCTACAGCGCCGCCGCCAGCGCCCCCTTGGCAGCACGCCACGGCCGCCCGACAGCCCCTGCTCATGTCGGCGCCGCCCAAGCCATCCCCGCTCGCCACCTGGCCCCTGGAACAGCGCAAGCTTATCCCCTCACTCGTCGGCTAGCTCTCGTCGCCTCCATGTCGCCCTACAAGCTACAGAGAGGCGGTCCGCCGGCATCCTCATCCACTGCCGCGGGACCGACCTCGTTGCACTATAAAGAGAGGCCCCCGAGATCATCCGAGCACTCAGGCGACCTCAGGCCACCCCCATGGCACCCCCACAGCCAGCAATCGTCGGGGGAATGTCGTCTTCCCCAACTCCGGCCGGTTCGGCCGCCGCCACGTTCCAGCTCCATTCGCCGCAACCAGAGCCTCTCCCGTTCGTCCAACGCCGCCAAATGACCCCACTTCGATGTGCGGAGCCGCCCAGCTACTCAAACCCGACCGGGAGCCACCGCAGTTCAAACGCCCAAAATCCCCGAAGCCACCGGCCGCCGCGAAGCTCACCGCCGGCGACTCCCTTCATCCCCACCTGTCTGGCAACCACCGGAAGGATCGCCCTCGAGCCACGGATCTATCCCCACCCTCTGCGTCTCGAACGGTGCCGCCGTTCGCCGGCGAGGGTCGCCGGAAATCCCGCCTCCGCTCGGGGCAGAGGAAGAGGAGGGAGGCCGACTAGTCAAACCTGACCAGTGGGCCAGGCGGGCCCACTGTCAGTGACACCCCGCGCCGTCCACGTGGTTAAGTGAAGACGTAACCCACTCCAGTACGTTTTCACCGCTTCGAAGCCCTTTCTGTGATGTCGCTTAGACGTCTGACTGTGGCATTTCTTTTAAAGCCCTTTCTGTGATGTCGCTTAGACGTCCGACTGTGGCATTTCTTTTAAAGCCCTTTCTGTGATGTCGCTTAGACGTCCGACTATGGCATTTCTTTTAAAGCCCTTTCTGTGATGTCGCTTAGACGTCCGACTATGGCATTTCTTTTAAAGCCCTTTTTGTGGTATCGCTAAGACCGGCATGTTATTTCCACTCCATTATTGCTTATTCATGTTGCATATTAATAACCCATTGCATGCATAAAAAATATTTTATTGGTGACTAACGACGTGATCATAGAATATTTAAATGCATAATTATCAATTATATTATTCCAGTGCTCTTAATGTTTGCGAGTACATTCAAAGTACTCACTGGCTTGTCCCTCGCTATTGTCTTGGCCAGATATTTGCATGGAAAGGAGCGTTATGGTGATAGCCCCGGAAACTAGCAACGGTGATAGCAGCCTCGCGAAGATAGGAGTTAACCTGGTTAGCTGTTCCCGTGGGAAATGGAGTCCCGTGCACTGATGATTCACAAACCGATTCCGCCATCGACCACTAGAAAACCATTTGATGTACTCATAGGCCACAATGGTCTTGTACTGCTCATTTTGTACCTTTTGCTTGGAATTTCTGTATCAAGTTGATGCCTCACCAGCTAACAGTAATCCTGGGGCTGGTGAGCACAGTGGCCATTTTCTGGGAATTCAATGCCCGGAAAACCGGTCGCGACAGGCTCTGCCGGCATCTTCATCTTCATGATCATGCCATTCGTCTGCTCCGGCATCTTCCTCATCATCATGTCCGGCATCTTCTACATGATGACTATGTACAGCATCACCGTCATGATCATGTCCTGGAGATTCTTTGTCTTCTCGCCCGCCTGAGCCGCGGTGGTTGTCTTGCTGCCCTTCCTCATTTCTTGCCCGGCCCCCATGGACGACTTCATAGTTATCTTCATCACCTTGCCACCGATAGCCATCCATGAAACCACGCAAGAGCAGGTGGTCCCGCACCTGCCCGGAATCCGGGTCCGCAATAAGGCTCTTCAGCTTGCATCTTCGACACAGACATCTTATCTCCGTCTCGTTCTTTTGAAGCATCTCGGCCTTCGCGGAGCTCGAAAACCTATTCATGATGCCTTCGGTCATCGTGCGGACCATGGTTGCCTGCGGGGTAGGGCAAAACGATATTTTAGAACCAAGAAAAAATTTGGCATGACTTTCCCTAAAAATAGGACCAAAAAGAATGCATAGTGCCAAAATTCTCGCCGAAACGGAAATGAATCAACATTCCGGCAAAATATTGGCAACTATCAAATTTCAAATACCGGTACCTGCAAACACAAACATATATGCAACACCACAAACATACATAGATCTAGCTAGGCCACAAAAAGTGCATGCGCACATTGTTGGAGCGAGCTAGGCAGAAAAAAGTAGATCTACAACATGAAGATAGCTTTCCCCTTACTTACCTATCAAAAAAAGGTAATTTCACCACTTAATTTTGATGAATCTATGGTGCAAATGAGGTGAGGAGGAGGAGGCAGCCGACAAGCTTGGAGAAGGAGGTGGAGGGAATGAAGTGGGGAAAGTGAGTGTGTAAGTGTGGCTGTCCAAAATATCTAGCTGGTCCCAGGTTACTAATGGCGCACCACCCAGCCATGCGCCATTAGTAACCCAACATACTAATGGCGCACCTGCTGGCCGTGCGCGATTAGTAGTTTTGCAAATATATATATATATATACTATTCATCACCCAGGGTGCAGAATAAGTTATTCTTCACCCGAGGTAATATTACGATCATTTCATAATTAAATTACGTTTGGAATTCAAATAGTTACATTCCTATCGATTCACGATGTAAAATTTGACATAAGAAAATAAAAATATAGGTTATAAGACAAGAAAAATTACAGTTTATGTGTATTTTACACTATGTTTTTACATTTGTAATTTTACATAACATAAAATATTTTTTCCGATGATTATATATTTTCTTACGGTCTCTTTTTACTTCGGAAATAAAGGAAAGTTTACAGAACGTAAAATTACGGTCCATTGATTGTAAAATAGAGAGGGTGAAGAATAACTATTCCTCACCCAGGATGACGAATAGTCAATCCCTATATATATATATATATATATATATATATATATATATATATATATATATATATATATATATTAATGGCGCACCATGGCATAGTCCGCCATTACTAGTTTAAACTAGTAATGGCGCACTCTGCCACGGTGCGCCATTAGTAGTTTTGCAAAAAAAGAGTAAAAAAAATACAGTAGTGCCGCGCTCTATGGCTGGTGCGCCATTACTAGTTAGAACTAGTAATGGCGCACTTTGCCCGGATGCGCCATTAGTATGTTTGGAAAAATGAAAAAAAATGTTACTAGTGGCGCACTTTGTGTCTGGTGCGCCATTACTGTCTTCCACTCTAATTACGCATCGGCACATGGTGCGCCATTAGTATATAGTAGTGGCGCACCACTTCTCTGGTGCGCCATTAGTGTCAATTTCATCTGTAGCCCTTTTCCTAGTAGTTAGAGGACTAGCCATAACGACAAGGCAAGCAAGAAAGCGACGAACGAAAAAGAGAGGGTGAATAAAACGGCAATGGTGAAGTGGGGGAGAGGAAAACGGTAGGCAAATGGAAAATAATGTAATGCGAGGGATAAGAGTTTGTGATGGGTACTTGGTATGTTTTGACTTGTGCGTGGACTCCGGCAACGGCGCCAGAAATGGCTCGTTGTCAGGAGTCAAATCTTGACTTGACTTGGCGCGAATCTCCCCGGCAACGGCGCCAGAAATCCTTCTTGCTACCTCTTGAGCACTGCGTTGGTTTTCCCTTGAAGAGGAAAGGGTGATGTAGTAAAGTAGCATAAGTATTCCCCTCAGTTTTTGATAACCAAGGTATCAATCCAGTAGGAGATCACGCTCAAGTCCCACGCACCTACATAAACAAATAAGAACCTCGCGACCAACGCGATAAAGGGGTTGTCAATCCCTTCACGGCCACTTACGAGAGTGAGATCTGATAGATATGATAAGATAATATTTTTGGTATTTTTATGATAAAGATAAATAAATATGCAAAGTAAAATAAACGACAAAGGAAATAGCTAAGTGTTGGAAGATTAATATGATGGAAGATAGACCCGGGGGCCATAGGTTTCACTAGTGGCTTCTCTCAAGAGCATAAGTATTACGGTGGATAAACGAATTACTGTCGAGAAATTGATAGAATTGAGCATAGTTATGAGAATATCTAGGCATGGTCATGTATATAGGCATCACGTCCACAATAAGTAGACCGAAACGATTCTGCATCTACTACTATTTTACTCCACACATCAACCACTATCCAGGATGCATCTAGAGTATTAAGTTCATAAGAACAGAGTAATGCTTTAAGTAAGATGACATGATGTAGAGGGATAAACTCATGCAATATCATATAAACCCCATATTTTTATCCTCGATGGCAACAATACAATACGTGTCGGTTCCCTTTCTGTCATTGGGATCGAGCACTGCAAGATTGAACCCAAAGCTAAGCACTTCTCCCATTGCAAGAAAGATCAATCTATTAGGCCAAACCAAACTAATAATTCCAAGAGACTTGCAAAGATAAACCAATCATACATAAAAGAATTCAGAGGAGATTCAAATATTGTTCATAGATAAACTTGATCATAAACCCACAATTCATCGGATCTCGACAAACACACCGTAAAAGAAGATTACATTGAATATATCTCCAAGAAGATCGAGGAGAACTTTGTATTGAGATCCAAAGAGAGAGATGAAGCCATCTAGCTAATAACTATGGACCTGAAGGTCTAAAGTAAACTACTCACACATCGTCGGAGAGGCCATGGAGGTGATGTAGAGGCCCTACGTGATCAATGCCCCCTCCGGCGGAGCTCCGGAAAAGGCCCCAAGATGGGATCTCTCAGGTACAGAAGGTTGCGGCGGTGGAATTAGGTTTACATGGTGCTCATGGAAGTTTGGGGGGTACGTGGATATATATAGGAGGAAGAAGTATGTCGGTGGAGCAACAAGGGGCCCACGAGGGTGGAGGGCGCACCCAGGGGGTAGGCGTGCGCCCCTGCCTCGTGCCCTCCTCGATCATTTCTTGACGCCCACTCCAAGTCTCCTGGATCACGTTTGTTGAGAAAATCACATTCCCGAAGGTTTCATTCCGTTTGGATGCCATTTGATATTCCTTTTCTTCGAAACCCTAAAATAGGCAAAAAAAACAGCAATTTGGGATGGGCCTCCGGTTAGTAGGTTAGTCCCAAAAATGATATAAAAGTGTAAAATAAAGCCCATTAACATCCAAAACAGATAATATAATACTAGCATGGAGCAATCAAAAATTATAGATGCGTTGGAGACGTATGAGATAGCAGCATGGTGGTTTATCAAAAATGGTTTGAGGACGAGATTGCAAGATGGAAAGTACGCCGGCTGAGATACGTTTTAAGCAAACAACTAAAGAAGATGCACATGCAACAACGTGGGAAGATGGGCAGTGGAGCAAGGCCGGAGGAATCAGTACCTGAGGGTCGTCGGGATGTTACTAGGAGGGCACCTACAGCCGGGATCTACCCATACTGCGGCAGCGAGCAAGTGGCAAAGGCCCTACCGCGTCGGAGCTTGGTCAGAGAGAACGACGGGTACCACAGATCGGGACGTGCTGCCTTAATGCCGTCGAATGGAGAAACGATGCACATCCTCCCTTTCCTCCAGCGGATGGGATGCGGCCGGATCATTGACCAGCGGTGAGAGAGAGAGGCCACCGCCGCCTTGTGTGAGATGGTGTGACGAGAGACAAACCCCGGCAGGCAGGCTCCATTGTATATAGTGGAGCGGGATTTTTCATTTTTCCACGGCAATCGTTTTATATTCTATACTATGTGCCATTGAGGAGGAATATATAACTTTATTTAATACTAACGCGCCAAGTCAAACTTTGTTCCGTCTAGGCGTGGTACCCGACCCTCCTTCGAGTAAACAACCGCTACACGCGTCAAATTATCATGTGGGCTACCTTTTCATACAGAAACAAATCCACCATGTACCCGCGCGGGTGTGGCCGGGAACGAGACGTGAGTACGTGCGTCCTACGTGCACCTCTTCTTTAGGTGCAGGAACGTACGTGGGTGGGTGTGAGAAAGATAGTTTGTGCGAAACCGAGGCAATGTATCGATGATATCTCAAACAAGAAAATGTAACATATGCAATGTGTGTGAAACAGAGTCATGGATATATCATATATAGAGGGAGCGATCCACGTGAAGAGAGTGGAGGGATCATCGACGTGAGATATCGATAGAATCGAAAACATGGATGAAGTGTGTGGCTGCGCGATCGATAAAGAGTGCCATCAAATTTGTGTTTGCCCACGTCAAAGATACAGGGAGGCTGTCCTACTAGAATTTGAGAGGGAAGAGGTGCAGTTTTTCTCTGTGGCATGGATACCTACCTACAACGTTCGACTATTGGTGGGGGGAGGAGGAGGCAGAGACCTAACTATAGAGAGGTAGATCGACTAGTATATGTGTGGAGAAGGAGAGAGACCTAGCTATGTATAGAGGGAGATCGATCGGCATCCATGGATATGTGTAGCAGAGGAATAAGGTTGGGAGAAAGACAAAGGTAGAGTGTCGGAGGATGGGTGATGGAGTGGCATCTCACAAATGGTGGGAGAGGCCTGCTAGACAAATGGAGGGTACGAGTGCAATATCAATAAGAGAGCGCGAGGATGTCTATCTGTCTATGCACGTGCGTGTGAGAGATGGGTCGGGAGGTATGCATGTATTATAAGGGAGACGATATGGTTGTGGTAAGCATATGTAACTACATAGGAAGATCAACCGTCGTGTGTTCGAGAAAGGGAGAGACATAACTAGTGAGGTAAGTCTATCGGTGCGTGGGGAAAAAGAATTATAGTCGACCTAGCTATATGTAGGGAGATCAGTACGTATACATGCATGCATGTGTTAGAAGCAAATAAGGTCCAAAGAGACAGACAGGGGGGAGGGGTGCGGCTAGGAGGTGGTGCAAGAGGCCTACTATGTCGAGGGGGGAGGAGTGTGCGAGTATGAGATCGATGAAAAGATGGGCGGGAGTGTGCACCTGTGTGGAACCGTATTGGACATAATGGGCATGGACGGTGAGAAGAGAAGAGGGGAAGTATGTGTTTGTGGTAGGCACACTTGGCTAGAGAGGTATATCGACCGGTGTGTGCCGGAAAGAAGGAGTCGAGGGTACTACACACACCGCGGGTGAACGACCTAAAGAGAAATAACGAACGTGCGCGATGGAGGGGACACTGAGGGAGGGTGAGAGGAGGGCAGGTGTGTGCACAGGGGTGGAATTGGGCCTGGGGCAACTGGGGCTATAGCCCCAGGCTTGTCCCAACTGGTAGGTATATATTTAGTAGATTTTTTTTACATTTGTAGACTTACAAAGCCCAGCCCTAGGTGTCCAAGCATAGCCCACGTAAGTTCCCAGTTCCCAGCCCAACTGATCTGTCCTACGGGCTTGGTTGGAAGAAAAAGTAGACACCTGCGGCACAACTCCACATTGGTTTTGGTAGTAGTGATTCATCACGAATCAATTGTCCAGCGTCTTGCTTGATATCTCGCCTGATCGATCAAATTTCTCTCGTTCACAGCTGCACCGCCTCAGCTGCGATGCATCAGCCGCCCGCCGTTTCCCATGAGAACTAAGGCCGGCGTCCTGCGCCCAGGCGGCTGGTGCTCGCCACTCGAAGCACGGGTCATCTCGCCTCGTCCGAGCAGGAGCAGCTGTCGGTGTTCTGGGAACGGGGGTCCCCAGACTTGCCTGCCTGCGGCCTGCGGCGTGGCTCAAGTGGGGGCCCAGCGTGGCCCATCTTCATCAGCTCAAGCTCAAGACCCTCACGAGGGGCCAAACCTTGTGGGGCGGACGACTGGAAGCTTCCTCAGGGGCAGCCTCATCAGGAAGGCTCGCGAGGAGGCGGAGAGATCAAGGCGGGGATACCTCGTGAGGAGCCCATGACGCAAGCCATGACGATCGAGACCAGGCGGGCGCCAAGCGGGCGCCGGCCTGCGCAGTGTCCTTGTTTCCCCTTTGGTGCAAAGGGGGCAAGCACAGGCCAAGGCATCGGGCAAAGGTTACCATTCCGGTGCAACGAGACCAAGACCAACAGAGCGGCAGGACGGAGGTCACCGTGGAGCCCAAGACGGCGTCATCACCAGTGCTTTTGGCAGCCGAAGACCACCTTTGGTCAGGATAAATTGTACTAGATGTTCCCCTTCAAAATAGCCAATTGTTGGCGCCCTTCCCGCTCATTATTTGGGGAGAGGCCCAAGGCCTCTATAAATAGAGCTAGCCACAACAGAGTAGAGGGACATGGAGAGTTCTAGCAGAACCCCAGCAGAGAGAGAGAGGCGACTAAACTCACCCAAGCAGTTCATTGCACCAGCTCAAGGACACCTCCCGCGGGGCTGTTCTTCCCTTGTACTGTTCATCATCAGCCCCTGAGGCAATCCACCACGTCACACACTGGAGTAGGGTATTACACCACAACGGTGGCCCGAACCAGTATAAACCTCGTGTCCCTTGTGTTGTTCGTTGTTTCTAGCTAAGATTACGCGAGGAGATTGGATAGATCGGTAGGGGAGAGATCTCCGCGCGCACCCCAGTGTTCGAACCTCAAGGGTCTGCCGGAACCCGAAATCCGACATTTGGCGCGCCAGGTAAGGATGCGCCGGAATCTTTCTTCCGCTGTTCGCGTGTGATCTTCCGTCGTGTCCATGGCTAACGCTCGTCGGGCTCGCGCCAAGCGTCGGGCTGCTCTCACCACCCGCGTCGCCCAGACGGCGGACGCCCTCGTCGTTCCCCATCGCCTGCTGCCAACGCCGCCACCGGCCCGGCGGGGAATGAGCAGCAGGTCTTGTCCCAGCATCCTTCGGTGCGGCGGGAGGGCCGCACCGCCACACCGTTGATGACTCCAGCCGCTTCGTCGTCCCACGCCCGTCGCGCCCCCACGGACGTTGAAAGTGCATTATATCGACTAGAGGGGGGGTGAATAGGCAATTTTTATGAAAGTCTTCAAAACGTGGAAGTTATGAAGACAAACAGAATAGACAAGCCTATCACTATGCAGCGGAAGTTAGATTACACAAGGCAAGCCATGGTCAAGTATTCAATATAGTGAAAGCACAGTGACAAACAGCTTCAGTGTAATAAGGATCAGATAGGAAGAAGTTATGAAGTCAAACAAATCATACAGTTAAGTTGTGAAGACAGAAGATAAAGCAAGCATGCAATGGCTTCACAATGTGTAACGGTAAGTAAAAAGGAGTGAAGATGAAACCAGTGACACGTTGAAGACAATGATTTGTTGGACCAGTTCCAGTTACTGTGACAACTGTACGTCTGGTTGGAGCGACTAGGTATTTAAACCAAAGGACACACAGTCCCGGACACCCAATCCTGAACACGCAGCTCAGGACACCCAATTCTCACCGTTTTCTCCTTGAGCTAAGGTCACACAGACCTCGCCCAATCACTCTGTTAAGTCTTCAAGGTAGACTCCCAAACCTTCACAGACTTCGTTCACCGGCAATCCACAATTTCTCTTGGATTCTCAGAACGCGACGCCTAACCGGCTGGAGGATGCACAGTCCTCAAGTGTAATAAGTCTTCAGATCACTCAGACAAGAAGACTTAAGTGATGCCCAATTTACTCTGGCTCTGGGTGGTTAGGGCTTTTCTCCTCGCTAGGAATTTTCTCTCAAAGGCTTCGAGGTGGGTTGCTCTCAAACGAAAAAAGCCGTGCACTGAAATCTGAGCAGCCAACCGTTTATGGTTGTAGGGGTGGACAATTTATAGCCACTTGGCAACCCGACCTGATTTGTCCGAAATGACCCTGGGTCACTAAGGAACTGACACGTGTACCAACGGTCGGATTTCGAACTCACACGGCAACTTTACTTGGGCTACAAGCAAAGCTGACTTGTCTGACTCTGGACAAGATTTTCTCTCATAGTCTTCGCTCGAAGACATAGGATTTGAATTAGGCATCACTTCAGTCATCCTGACTGGTTCTCTTGGACCCCACTTAAAAGTACAGTGGTTCCTATGACACAACATTAATGAAGTAAAACTACGAAGGATCTAAGTCTTCGAGTTCCATAAGCTTCATAGGGAGTCTTCACATGTCATTGTCTTCAATATGAATATCTTCATAAACCACCATTGTCTTCAATGTCTTCATACATTTTTAGGGGTCATCTCTGGTAGTGAAACCAAATCAATGAGGGACTTCTACCTGTGTTATCCTGCAATTCTCACAAACACATTAGTCCCTCAACTAGGTTTGTCATCAATACTCCAAAACCAACTAGGGGTGGCACTAGATGCACTTACAATCTCCCCCTTTTTGGTGATTGATGACAAACTAGTTGAAGTTTTCAACGTGGAATATAATTTGTGAAATTGTAAAGGAATTGTCTTCATAAGCTGCAAGGGCTCCCCCTGAAGATGTGCATATAAGTAATTTGCTTCTGGAACGCAAATGCACATGGCAGGTTGTACTTGTGGAAATCCACTTCAACTTATGATGACAATCCACCATGCATGTAAAAGTATATGAAGAGAATGACATGCATAATGAAAAATGGACGTCTGCGAAATGATATAAGTGTGGAAATTATCGTCGTACATGCGGAATTTATCTTCGCAAAAACATAGTGGCAAACAAGTAGCAGACGACCATCAAGTTTAAGTGTTACAACTCAAAGAACCAAATGTAGCAAAACGAGAGTTGTAAGCACGAAGCAAAATGTAGCAAAATATAAAGCACCCGCCCATATTGACCCGCTTGAAGACTATAAACATCATATGCTTCTCCCCCTTTTGTCAGTGATGACCAAAAAGGTTTGAAGACATAGAGTTTTCTACGCGTTCCCAGGCGCAGCAGGGTCGGTGGAGGCGTTTGGTGGTGCCGAAGAGCTTGGTGCAGGGTCGACGCGCGCTGAAGGAGGTGGTGGTGATGTAGCGTCGTCTTCTTCCTCAATGATTCTTCCAGTCACGGTGGCAGCAAAGGAAGAGAACTTAGAATCTTCAAGAGACGGAGTTCCGCGCAGCACAGCTCTTCTGGGGGGTGTGGAGTCAAACTTGAATCTCTCTCTGAAGCCATCCTCTTGAAGTTCAGCTTCAGTGCACATCATAGTGAGGCCTTTCCAAGTGCGGCGACACGTTTCGTGAGTGACGAAAGCATTCTTGGTGGCCAGATTTCTGATCCCATTGACGTCTTGCATGATACTTCTCATCTGCCTCTTGAGCCAGTCGTGATGCCTATCTTGCTTTTGGTGAAGAGCCACAAGAAGTTCTCTGTCATTGAGTGCACGAGCGCGTTTCTTGGGTCTCGGTGCAGCTGTGCTGTCAGTGGCTTCAGTTGATGCAGGGGCACGTGTGGTGCCAGCCATTGGATACACTCTTGAGATGGCTTCAACACCTTCATCATTCTGAGTGAAGCTCTGGTGTTCTGCATTCTGAAGACTTAATGGTTGCTTGGTAGGCTCAGGATATATTGCTTCAGCAGAGGTGTCCACATCGGGTAAGAAGATCCTATGGTTGCGGGCTGAGGGCTGATAGGAGACAGCAGAGTGAAGCTTGATCAGCCTCATAACACAAGGAGCATAAAACTTCAAACCAAAGAGATCTGAGCCAGACGCTGCAAGTTGGCGTATAAAGAGATCCTGTGCGTTGAAGCATTTGCCATGCAGGATACAGAAGATGAGAGTCTTCATTGCACCTTCAACCTTGGCATATGGAGAGTGCCCCTTAATGGGCCATAGAGTCCGCCTGACGATGTGATATATGGTTCTGGGCAGGTACTCTAAGTCTTCAACGAAGAACTCAGTTGGATAAGGTGCATCATGAGGCAATGGTTTCATCATTGAGAGCATCTGACTCATATTTGGCTCAGGCCGCTGGAATATGCTCTCAATTGCTTCAGCATGGAGTTGGCAACCTTCTTCGAAGAGTTCGCCAGGAGTGGGTAGGCCGGTAAGCTCAATGATATCGAATGCATTAGCTTCATGATGGACATTGCCAGTCATCCACTCCAGGACCCAAGTCTTCGGATCTCTGTTATAGCCTTTGATATGCAGGGTGGCATAGAACTGGAGCAGAAGCTCTTCATTCCAGTGCTCTTCATCGGTGATAAACGGCAGCAGACCCACTTGCTTGAAGCAATCCAGTGCTTCTTCCAGACCAGGCAGACCAGCAATAGCTTCAACCTCAAGGCGCTGGTGAGGAAAGATGCGGCCTTGGTTGTATAGGATGCATGAATAGTAGCTGCGTTGTGGGTAGCTCCAGAACCTATCTGATACAATCCGTTCCCTTGAATAAGGGTTCTTGGAGCGGTTGAAGAACGTGTTATCTGCCCTGAAGCTGTTGATGTTGAAGGAGCCAGGAGCTGATGCAGGACCTGGGAACCTTGGCAATCGTGGGATCGGCTTCTGCACCTGGGGCCTGTGCGCAACATGATAGTTGAATTGTGGACCGGCAGCAGACTCAGGCACAGAAGGTTCAGGTGCAGTAGCTTCAGTGTCTCCTGAAGCTGTTGGTGGGAAGGGCTCCACAATTGCTTCAGTGTTGGTTGTGGCAGCCTCCACGTTTTCAGCCTCAACACGTGTAGTGAGAGGGATGGATTCAGGTACGTTCTCCTGGAAAACTGCTTCTTGTTGGTGCGGGGGAGATGGAGCTTGAGGTTATTCTTCAATATCTTCGGCGGATGCAGCCAGAATGTTGTCAGCAGCCTAAGCCCTTGGCCCTTTACGAAGCCTACGGAATGTAGGCGACGCCGGTGGAGTTGCAGTGGGCTGGGGCTCATTATCTTCCTCCTATGGGCGATCTGCCCACGATGCATCTTGTGTGATTGGTGTCAATGGACGACCAATGCTGATCAGTTCGCTTGTCTCAAGCTGAGGAAGGGCTGCATCACCTTGTACATTGTCTTGGAGACCAATGTCTTCAGCAGCGTTGGGGTCGGCTGCTGGAATGTCTTCAGCGTGCGGAGCCTCTGTGAAAGCAGGCTCATGCACTGTCAACTGACGATCTTTGTCAGGATAGCGGACGGAGAGGGGTTCGACTATCAAGGGCTCTGTGGGAGCAGCCCGAGATTTCTTGGTCTTGCGCTTCTTGATGGTGGGGTCAGAAGGAGAGGCTTCAGAGTGTTTCCTCTTCCTTGCTTCAGCCTCTGCAGTCCGTGTCTTCTTGAGTTCTGAAGTGGTTGACCGGTGCTTTGGCTTCGAGCCAGTCGTACCAGTGGGGAAGACAATCGGAACAGCTTCTTGCCTTGGTGCCTCTGGTTCAGCCACAGCAAGCTTCTTCTTTTTCTTCGCGGCCATCCTGGGGTCGATGCCGGGACGCCCAAGTGCCTTGCGCTTCTCGGCCTCATTGTAGGCCTGCACACAAAGATCAGCCAGAGTCTTCATTCGCTCCCGTGAACCCTAAGCTTCTGCACGTTTCTTCAGAAAGTTTTCCTTTAACTCGTGCAACATGATCTTGAAGTCCTTGACTTCTTGGATGCTGAGCCTGGCCATATTCTGCTTGAACTGAGCCTTTTCAAAATCAATTTTCTGCTTCAGTTCAACAATGCGCTGGGCAATTGCAAGTTCTGAAGGAATAGCGCCTTGGAAGGCGACGCTGAGGCCAATGTTCAGCTGCAGATCATCGAAGCTGATATTGGGTGTATCAAACCACTCATCGATGAAGTTGTGGATGATTGCTGCATCAAACAGAGGCAGATTGTTGAAGATTTCAGCCTCCTCCTTGTTCTTGATGAGCTGCTCAAGAGCGTCATCTCCAAGATCTTCGTCACTGGACAGATCAATGGTTTCGCAGCACAGAATAGCGGTAGCTATGAGCTCTTTGCCTATGTGTGGCTGAGGCTTCTTTGCTTCTTGGGGCTTGGAGACTCGTGATAAGTCTTCAGACTGCACACTGGCTTCAGGAGGTGCAGTTGCCAATGGCTTCGCTCTAGAGATTTTGGGAGAAGCGGCTGGCTTTGAAGCTTTTGGCTTCTTCGTCTGCTCCGGCTTCGGTGCAGCAGGAGCGTCATCAAACTCAGTGTCTGCTGGAGGGTCGTTCACGGCAGTCCCTTGGACTAGAATGCGAGTGATGAGGCCTGCAAGATTGGCATACGGCCCGATGATATTGGGATTGGCGTCGCGTGTGCCGTCCGCCCTTGGTTTAGAGGGACCAGGGTTGAAGTCCAACCCCAGCTCCTTCTTGTTTTGCTTCGCCGAGTTTTGAGCAAATTGGAAGTTGCGCTTGAACAGATTGTCATCGCGACACCAGAGAAGTGATGACGGATGTGCTTCAGCTGGCTGTGGTCCTCTGACCATGCATGCATAGAAGCCTTGAGCAATGGCTTCGTCTCTGGACCGGGGTACAAGATTTTTGTACAATACGTCTCCCCACGGTCTCTTGATGGCGCACTTTTCTGCATATTCCTGAGTGACGAAGCGGTATTGGAACCACTGCTCTGCCCAATAGAGTCGAATCCATTGGATTCGTGTCTTGCACTGACCGTAGCTCTCTTCAGGATCAGTTTTGTACATTTCTGCCAATTCATCAGGCAGATCTTTGGACGTTTCACGACGTCTCTGTCTGCCTCCCTTCCTTGCTGGTTTTTCTGCTGCCATGAAGCTTAACTTGGAAGGCTTCAAAACGTTCAAAGGTTTCAAAGGTTTTCTTTTGCTGGACCAACAGGAACTGGCTTCAGGAGAATTGATGTGACATTGTAAGAACTCTGCAAATGAATGCAGACTATGAGAACCAAAAGATTCTCCCACGGACATGTACCTGTGACAGCATTAAGGTGCGAGGGAAGGGGAAGAGGTCATATGCATTCTTAGAAGATTTTGAAGATAAATCAGTTTAGAAGATATTGACCTCATCATGCGAAGACATTCACTTATAGAAAGGAAGTTGGTTCCAGATTTGTACGAACCCATAGATCAGTACAAGTGAGGAATCTAACTACTTCATGAAGCACAAGTGAATATACTACGCAAGTTATGAGATGCAGACTGAGACAGTTCTAACTTGTGTGAATAGAAACTTCTTATGGCAGAAAGTGACCGAACTATAGGATCAAAAGAGGCTGTAAAAAGAGGTTTTATTTACCACACTTGGAACTGCTAGACGAAGTGGGAGTTGAGGCCGAGCAGTTCGATCCTCCGTGCCCTAACTTGGCGACGGAAGACACCTACGGCGACGGCGGAGAGACCGATGTCCGCAGTCGGCGTGAAAACGGCGTCGGAGAGGTTGCGGCAGTGAAGCGCTTCGTCGCCGGCATCATCGAGAGCTAGCGGTGGCGCTAGGGTTCGTGCGAGGGTGGAAGAAGAGATAATGACCGCAGTGAATCGTGTATTTATAGGGATAGGGGCGGCACTGCGCTATTACTCAGGTGCCCCTGGCGATTCACATCTGAACAGCACGTGGCCATCATGCGGTATTGTGGGGGCAGTTCCACATCCCACGCACGCCTTGATTGACGGGTGTCGTTCCTACTTCTCCGGATTTCTTGTTGATGAAAAAAACATTGAAAACGGTTTCAAAGTTTGTCTCTGTGTCTTCTGCTGGCAAGGATGCAGTGAAGACATTCGACAGTTTCAATAGAATGCATACGACTTGGAGAGATATAGTTTGAGGTAGGAAGCATGGAGAGGTTAGGGTCCGATCACATTCACTTAGTTCAAAAGATTCAAACAAGAGGACATAGCTATAAGTGAATGCTGTAGAGGACAGAACACTAGTACATATATATATATATATATAATTAACGCAGTGAAGATAATCATGAAGACAAATTGATTGAAGCCAAACCAAATGTGAAGACATTGCGAGGTAACACCATGAGGGAAACAATTCAAATAGAACGTTTGGTGGTGGCGTTACCCACCATATAGGAAGTATTAGACTTAGAAACGGCGCACAATTATCGTGGCGCTCCGAAGTCAAATTCCATGTTAATGTATTCACACTTAGAATATATGTCTTCATTGATTGAAGATATACGTTACTTCGTGTGTTGCACATCTAAGTCATCAGCATGCATAAGTGTTAGGATGTGTGCCTGATCACAGGACATTCGAGGATTCCAAGATATTTAGCTCACACCGTAACTTGCAAAATCTCTTCTCATCCAAGGGCTTGGTGAAGATATCTGCCAATTGCTCTTCAGTGTTGATGTGTATGATATCAATATCTTCCTTTGTAACATGATCTCTGAGAAAATGATGACGAATTTCAATGTGCTTTGTCTTCGGGTGCTGAACTGGGTTGTTGGCGATCTTGATGGCGCTTTCGTTGTCGCAGTAAAGTGGCACTTTCTTCAGATGAATGCCATAATCCTTGAGGGTTTGCTTCATCCATAGAAGCTGAGCGCAGCAGGATCCAGCAGCAATGTATTCAGATTCAGCAATGGAGAGAGATACACAGTTCTGCTTCTTTGAAGACCAACATACAAGTGATCGGCCCAGAAAGTGACATGTGCCTGACGTGGACTTCCGATCAACCTTGTCACCAGCGTAATCAGCATCCGAGAATCCAACCAGATCAAACTCTGAGCCCTTTGGATACCATAACCCTAGAGTTGGGGTGTGAGCCAAATATCGAAGAATTCGCTTCACTCCTAAGTGATGCGACTCCTTTGGTGCCGCTTGGAATCGAGCACACATGCAAACACTAAGCATAATATCTGGCCTAGATGCACATAAATAAAGCAAAGAACCAATCATGGAGCGGTATACCTTTTGATCGAACTCTTTACCATTGTCGTCAGGACCCAGATGATGTTTGGCTGGCATTGGTGTTGTGAAACCTTTGCAGTCTTGCATACCGAACTTCTTCAGGCAATCTTTGAGATACTTCTCTTGAGATATGAAGATGCCATTGCGTTGTTGCCATATCTAAAGACCGAGGAAGAATTTCAGCTCCCCCATCATAGACATCTGATATTGCTCTTGCATCATATATCCGAACTCCTCACTGTACTTCTGATTGGTGCAGCCGAAGATAATGTCATCCACATATATTTGGCACACAAACAGTTCACCATCATATGTCTTCGTGAAGAGAGTGGGATCTAGGGAGCCAGGTATGAAGCCTTTGCTCTTCAGGAAGTATTTGAGTGTGTCATACCAGGCCCGAGGGGCTTGTTTGAGGCCATATAGTGCCTTATTGAGCTTGTAAACCATGTCAGGATGTTTTGGATCTTCAAACCCAGGTGGTTGTGCAACATACACTTCTTCTTCAATCTTTCCATTGAGAAAGGCACTCTTCACATCCATTTGATACAAAAGTATGTTATGATGATTTTCATAGGCCAGCAGTATACGGATGGCTTCAAGTCTGGCCACAGGAGCAAATGTTTCATCGAAGTCAATGCCTTCCACTTGAGTATATCCTTGAGAAATGAGACGAGCTTTGTTTCTGACAACTTGACCATGCTCATCTTGCTTGTTGCGGTATATCCATTTGGTGCCTATTATGTTATGCTTCCGTGGATCAGGACGCTTAACCAATTCCCATACATTGTTCAGCTCAAACTAATGAAGCTCTTCTTGCATTGCTTGAATCCACTCAGGTTCCATAAAAGCTTCTTCAACTTTCTTGGGTTCTGTGATTGAAACGAATGCGAAGTGTCTGCAGAAATTTGCCAGTTGAGTTGCCCTTGAACGAGTTAGTGGACCAGGTGCATTGATGCTGTCAATTATTCTGTCAATCTGCACTTCATTGGCAACACGAGGATGTATGGGTCGAAGACTTTGCTCTTGCTGATCTATGTTGTCGTGGGGAGGAATGTCTTCAGGCTGAGCATTGTCTTCATGTGGATCAGGTGCTGAGATGATAAGTTCTTCTTCAGGATGAGCTTCAGAAGGTATAATTTCTCCAGTTCCCATTAGCTTGATTGATTCACTGGCTGGAACTTCATCTAGCACATCTGGCAGTTGCTCTCTTTGTGAACCATTGGTCTCATCGAACTGCACATCCACTATTTCAACCACTTTGTAGTGAAAGAGATTGAAGACTCTGTAGGAGTGCGAATCCTTTCCATACCCAAGCATAAAGCCCTCATGTTCTTTTGGTGCAAATTTTGAGGTGTAGTGTGGGTCCTTGATCCAGCATCTTGAGCCAAATACTCTGAAGTAACTGACATTTGGCTTCTTGCCAGTTAGAAGTTCATAAGATGTCTTGTTTAGAAGCTTGTGAAGATAAACACGGTTGATTGTATGGCATGCAGTGTCAATGGCTTCAGGCCAGAATTTTCTTGGAGTCTTGTACTCATCGAGCATTGTTCTGGCCATCTCAATGAGTGTTCTGTTCTTGCGTTCGACAACGCCATTCTGCTGTGGCGTGTACGGAGCTGAGAATTCATGTGTGATGCCCAAGGTATCCAGATATGTATCAAGGCCAGTGTTCTTGAATTCAGTGCCATTGTCACTTCTGATGTGCTTTATCTTGGCGCCATAATTGTTCATAGCCTGATTTGCGAAGCGTCTGAAGACATCCTGCACTTCAGTCTTGTAAAGGATTATGTGCACCCAAGTATATCTAGAGTAATCATCAACAATGATGAAGCCATAGAGGCAAGCAGTAGTGGAAAAAGTTGAGTAGTGAGTGGAACCAAAGAGATCCATGTGAACCAGTTCGAAGGGTCGAGTAGTGGTCATGATTGTCTTCGAAGGATGTTTTGCCCTTGTCATCTTCCCTGCTTCACAGGCACCGCATAAGTGATCTTTCTTGAACTTGATGCCCTCGATGCCTATGACATGCTTCTTCTTCGCAAGGGTGTGGAGGTTCCTCATGCCAGCATGCCCAAGCCTCCGATGCCAAAGCCAGCATTCTGAAGCCTTTGCCAGAAGACATACTGCAAGCTGTGGCCCTGCTGAGAAATCTACCACGTACAAATCATCTTTCCGATACCCTTCAAACACTAGAGACTTGTCAGATTCCATTAGTACCAGGGAACGATATTTTCCAAAAATTACAATCATGTTCAAATCGCAAAGCATTGAGACAGACATTAAGTTGAAGCCAAGGGATTCAACAAACATGACTTTATCCATGTGTTGATCCTTTGAGATTGCAACTCTACCTAGACCCAATACCTTACTTTTACCAATGTCAGCAAATGTGATGTGGCTCTTGTCGGATGGACGTAAGGTTGAGTCCATAAAAAGACTTATTTTGCCAGTCATGTGATTTGTACACCCACTGTCAATAATCCATTTTGAAGACTTTGAAGACGCTGGTGTCGTACCCTACAGTGCAGTTAGGGGGATAGGCTTCAGGAAGAGTATTGTGAAGCAAAAACATTTGACGAACCAGTGGGTTATGAAAACTTAGATCCAGGTTAGGACTAATAGGGAGAGTAGCATGCGATTTAGGTACGAAATACATAGTGATGCCATTCGGGCATTTGATCTTGCGCCCCACAAGATTTTTAAGGTCCCCAGCAATAGCGTCAGAAGATTTTGGTTTTCTGCTGGAGACCTTTCCCTGCAAAAGAGAGTTAAGCTTTCTTAACCACCCACATCTTCAAGGGTGGCTTAGAAGCAATAAGTCTAAGTGCAGCATCTGAGAATTTTGGCTTTGGAGCCCTAGCAAACAGTCTAGCAGGCGGGCAATAGTACTCATAAGAATAGGCAGAATAGTTCTTGGTCATATGAACATGACGGTTTGAAGAACCGCTCTCATATGCTTGAGCATGGTTTACCTGCAAAACATTTGCGTTAGTGTGACTCAGGTGAGTCCTCTGCCTGTATGAAGCCTTTGGACCATATGAAGCCTTTGGTCTGAGGTTTGTCTTCTTCATGTGAGGTGTCATGAGGACATTCATAGGAAGATTCTCCAGACACGTTTTTGGAACCCAGATCTTCTTCATAGGCGGTCCATTCCTGCAGTTAGTACCAATGTACCTGGCAAATACTTCACCATTCTGATTTTTAAACAGTTTATAATTTGCATCAAAAGATTCATCAATGATAATAGGATCAGCACAAGTGAAGCCAGATAGATTGGATGGATCTGCTGAGGATTCCTTTGCAGCAACCCATCTGGTTTTGGGGTACTGCTCAGGTTTCCAGTAAGAGCCATCTGCATTAATTTTCCTCATGAACCCAACACCCTCTTTCCTAGGGTTTCGGTTCAGAATATGCTTCTTGAGGACATCACATAATGTCTGATGTCCTTTGAGACTTTTGTACATCCATGTTTCAAGCAATGTCTTGAACCTAGCATTCTCATCAGCAATAGCAGTGGTATCCTCAGCAGAGGGGTTAGTTACCACTTCAACAGTTGAAGATATTGCAACAGCAGTAGCAGTGGAACATTCAGCAACAGAAGTAGCATTATCACGCTCAATGCATTTAAGGCATGGTGGTTCAAATCCTTCCTGGGCGGAACTGATCTGTTCGGCTCGAAGTGACTCATTTTCCTTTTGAAGATCTTCATGATCCGCTCTCAACTTCTCAAGATCTTGCTTCTTTTGAAGATAATCATAGGAAAGCTTTTCATGTGTAGTTGAGAGAGTCTCAAGACGATCTTCAAGTTCCTAATACTTAACATGAAGATTTTTTATGTCTTCAATTAAGGATTCAGAACGAGTCATTTCAGCACCCAATAGATCATCGCTTCTGTCTAATAGTTTTTGAATATGTTCCATAGCCTTTTGTTGTTCAGTTGCAATTTTAGCAAGTGTTTTGTAGCTGGGTTTTGAATCACAATCAGAGTCATCGTCACTGGATGTTTGATAGTGAGTAGTGCGTGTGTTTACCTTGGCACCGCGTGCCATGAAGCAGTAGGTAGGAGTAGAGTCGTCCTTGTCATTTGCATCGGTGTTGGTGATGAAGTCATTGTCTTCAGCGTTGAAGATGGACTTGGCGACGTAGGCTGTAGCCACACTCGCAATGCCAGAATCAGACTCCTCCTCAGACTCCACCTCTGCCTCCTCAGAAGCGGACTCCTCCTCTGAATCCATTTCCTTGCCAACAAACGCACGAGCCTTGCCAGTTGAGCTCTTCTTGTGTGATGAAGACTTTGAGGAAGACTTGGAAGAAGACTTTGAGTATTTCTTCTTCTTGTCGTCGGAGTCATATTCCTTTCTCTTCTTCTTCTTTCTGCTCTCATTGTCCCACTGTGGACAATCAGAGATGAAGTGTCCAGTTTTCTTGCACTTGTGACATGTTTTCTTCTTGTAGTCATGAGCAGAAGCTTCATCGTTCCTTGAGCTTGATCATGAAGACTTTCTGAAGCCTTTCTTCTTGGTGAATTTCTGGAACTTCTTCACTAGCATTGCAAGTTCCCGTCCAATGTCTTCAGGATCATCAGAACAGCTGTCAGATTCTTCTTCAGATGAGGACACAGCTTTTGCCTTGAAGGCACGAGTTCGCCCATAGTTTGGACCGTAGATATCTCTTTTCTCAGAAAGCTGAAACTCATGTGTGTTTAGCCTCTCAAGTATGTCAGACGGATCGAGTGTCTTGAAATCTGGACGTTCTTGAATCATCAGGGCTAGGATGTCAAACTAACTGTCAAGTGATCTCAGCAGCGTCTTGACAATTTCATGTTTGGTGATCTCAGTGGCGCCGAGGGCTTGAAGCTCATTTGTGATGTCAGTGAGCCGGTCAAATGTGTGCTGGACATTCTCATTGTCATTTCGCTTGAAGCGGTTGAAGAGATTGCGAAGAACAATGATTCTCTGATCTCTCTGGGTTGAGATGCCTTCATTGACTTTGGAGAGCCAGTCCCAGACCAGCTTGGATGTCTTCAAGGCACTTACACGGCCGTACTGTCCCTTGGTCAGATGACCACAGATGATATTCTTGGCAGTAGAGTCCAGTTGAGTGAACTTCTTGACATCAGCAGCGGTGACACCTTCTCCAGCCTTGGGAACGCCATTTTCGACGACATACCATAGGTCGACGTCAATGGCTTCAAGATGCATGCGCATCTTATTCTTCCAGTAGGGATATTCAGTTCCATCGAAGACGGGGCACGCAGCAGAGACTTTAATTATCCCTGCAGTCGACATAGCTAAAACTCCAGGTGGTTAAACCGAATCACACAGAACAAGGGAGCACCTTGCTCTGATACCAATTGAAAGTGCGTTATATTGACTAGAGGGGGGTGAATAGGCGATTTTTATGAAAGTCTTCAAAACATGGAAGTTATGAAGACAAACAGAATAGACAAGCCTTTCACTATGCAGCGGAAGTTAGATTACACAAGGCAAGCCATGGTCAAGTATTCAATATAGTGAAAGCACAGTGACAAACAGCTTCAGTGTAATAAGGATCAGATAGGAAGAAGTTATGAAGTCAAACAAATCATACAGTTAAGTTGTGAAGACAGAAGATAAAGCAAGCATGCAATGGCTTCACAATGTGTAACGGTAAGTAAAAAGGAGTGAAGATGAAACCAGTGACACGTTGAAGACAATGATTTGTTGGACCAGTTCCAGTTGCTGTGACAACTGTACGTCTGGTTGGAGCGGCTAGGTATTTAAACCAAAGGACACACAGTCCCGGACACCCAGTCCTAAACACGCAGCTCAGGACACCCAGTCCTCACCGTTTTCTCCTTGAGCTAAGGTCACACAGACCTCGCCCAATCACTCTGGTAAGTCTTCAAGGTAGACTCCCAAACTTTCACAGACTTCGTTCACCGGCAATCCACAATTTCTCTTGGATGCTCAGAACGCGACGCCTAACCGGCTGGAGGATGCACAGTCCTCAAGTGTAATAAGTCTTCAGATCACTCAGACAAGAAGACTTAAGTGATGCCCAATTTACTCTGGCTCTGGGTGGTTAGGGCTTTTCTCCTTGCTAGGAATTTTCTCTCAAAGGCTTCGAGGTGGGTTGCTCTCAAACGACAAAAGCCGTGCACTGAAATCTGAGCAGCCAACCGTTTATGGTTGTAGGGGTGGACTATTTATAGCCACTTGGCAACCCGACCTGATTTGTCCGAAATGACCCTGGGTCACTAAGGAACTGACACGTGTACCAACGGTCAGATTTCGAACTCACATGGCAACTTTACTTGGGCTACAAGCAAAGCTGACTTGTCTGACTCTAGACAAGATTTTCTCTCATAGTCTTCGCTCGAAGACATAGGATTTGAATTAGGCATCACTTCAGTCATCCTGACTGGTTCTCTTGGACCCCACTTAACAGTACGGTGGTTCCTATGACACAACATAAATGAAGTAAAACTACGAAGGATCTAAGTCTTCGAGTTCCATAAGCTTCATAGGGAGTCTTCACATGTCATTGTCTTCAATATGAATATCTTCATAAACCACCATTGTCTTCAATGTCTTCGTACATTTTTAGGGGTCATCTCTGGTAGTGAAACCGAATCAATGAGGGACTTCTACCTGTGTTGTCCTGCAATTCTCACAAACACATTAGTCCCTCAACTAGGTTTGTCGTCAATACTCCAAAACCAACTAGGGGTGGCACTAGATGCACTTACAGACGTGCACGCCGCACTACTCTTGGCAAGAGAGCTCTTGCACTACCACCTCGTTGACGACCTCTATGAAGACTGGCTCGACCGCATCACGGAGCTCGTCAGTGCCACAGGGGGCTCCCCCTTGCCGTCCCTCTCGCTACCTCGCCCACCATTCCGCGCAGGAGGCAGGGATCAGGAGGTGCCTCCACCACCTCCTCCCCAAGGTGGCGCCATGGCTCCAAGGCGCGCAGCCCTATGGCGAGACCCTCCGCGTCCGGTGCCTGCGCAGCAAGAAAGGAGTTGCCAAGAGATCCCTCGTCCCCAAGAAGGTGCTCGCGCGCTCCCAGCGCCGGCGCGCCAAGATCGCGTCCCTGCACCTCCATGCCAAGACCCCACGCTGCTCCAAGCGGGGGCGCGCGGTAATCCCCAGGAGCAAGCCCAATACCAGCAAAAGGCACCGGTGGCCACAGCAGGGTGCCGTGCCCTCACGCCCGAGCTACGCGACATCGCATGGCCAGGCTAGTTCACACCTGACCTGCCCCCTCGCTACGATGGCACGGCAGACCCCGCGGAGTTCCTACAGCTTTACAAGCTATGCGTCGAAGCCGCCAACACAGAAGAAAGGGTCATGGCGAACTGGTTCCTCATGGCACTCAAGGATGGGGCCCGCACCTGGCTCCTGAACCTGGCTCCTGGCACAATCTCCTCCTGGGACGATATGCACACTCGCTTCATCGCCAACTTCCAGGGCACTCGCGACCGGCCCCCGGCCGTGAGCGATCTGCACCGCATCAAGCAGCAGCAAGGGGAAACCCTGCAGAAATACATCCAGCGCTTCAACAATGCTCGCCTCATGATCCCCAAGGTGACTAAAGAAGCCATCATCTCGGCCTTCTCCGATGGCGTACGCGACATCAAGATGAAGGAGGAGCTAGCAATCCATGAAGACCTGTGCACATCCCTGGAGTTGTTCAACTTGGCGACCAAGTGCGCCAGGGCTGAGGAAGGGCGCCTTTCCCTCCTCGAACTCCCTGCTGCTGACCCAGAAGAGAAGAAGCCCAAGGCCAAGCACGTGAAGCGCAAGGGGGCTGCCGTGCTTGCAGCAGAGCCAGACACCAAGCAAGGCAGGGATCAGCCTGAGTCATCCAAAGGCAGCCGGTACTGCGTGTACCACGACCTCCACACCCACAACACCAACGAATGTCAAGAGCTCAGGGCCGTGAGAGATGGACGTGTCGGCCGTCGCCTCGAGCGCAACGACGGGGGCTATGGCCGAGGAGGAGGAAGAGGTGGCGGACGATGGGAAGACCGTGGCCCTCGCCAAGGGTGGCGTGACCAACCTCGTGAGGATCGCTGGCAGGACCAGCCTCGTGAGGGAGGCTGGAGAGATCGGCCTCGTGAGGATCGCCCGCACGGCAACGCAGGCCTTCCTCCTCTGCCACCACTGCCAAGGAGGAACGAAGACCAACATCAAGACGAGGGGGATGTGGGCTTCCAGGAGCCGCGCGCAATCGCTTGCATCTTGGGTGGAGCGCAGGCCCCAGCCTCACAGCGCATCTTCAAGCAGTTTGCTCATGAGGTGAATGCAGTCCTCCCCAAGCTTGAGGCCATGGGCCCTCTCATGTGGTTTGCGTGCGCTATCACGTTCAGCTCAGCGAATCATCTCAAGTAGTCCTGGCCATCTCAGGCCCAGCCCTGTCGGCCCACCTAGGCCCGGCCCTGTCGGCCCACCTAGGCCCGGCCCTAAAATCCAGGGCCTAGGCCCGATGGGCTTGACCGTGGGCCGGGCTTGGGCTTAGCATATTGACATTTTAAGGAAGAGGCCCAACCCACGGCCCTAAGCCCTAAGGGCTTTTTACCAGATGGGCTGGGCTTGGGCTTGAAAAGTAGGCCCGATGGTAGGGCCTGGGCCTCAGTTTCCTGCCATGGGCTTTTTTAGGCCCGGCCCGGCCCGGCCCATGGCCAATTATAATCTCAAGTGTGCGGCGATGGCCAGAGTCCTCCCGATGCTTTGCTCCCCAGTCATCAGCAATGTGCAGGTCACCAGGACCCTCATTGACGGCGGAGCAGGACTCAACGTCGTGTCCGTCGAGACGTTGGACAATCTCCAAGTGCCATACGACCAGCTTCAGCCGACCAAGCCCTTCTCAGGAGTAACTGATGGTTCCACTGTTCTAATAGGGCAGGTTCGCCTTCCAGTCACCTTCGGGCAGCGCAACAACTACCGCACCGAGCTCATCGACTTCGACGTCGCCCACATCCGTCTGCCATACAACGCCATCCTCGGGTACCCAGCCCTGGCCAAGTTCATGGCAGTGACTCACCATGGATACAATGTCCTCAAGATGCTAGGAAGCGGTGGAGTCATCACCGTACCCTATGAAGAAAGGGATGCAGTGTGTTCACTTGAGCGCGCGTTCCAAGCCGCAGCAATCGAAGACCCGAACCATAGAAACGGAAGACTTCCCGAGGCTCCTGGGCCTGGGGGCTCGTGAGGGTCGACGTCGTCATCGCGCATCGCCCACTTCTTCAACATCACTTCATCTTCAACGGCACCAGGTGACATCTTTTTAAGTTCCATTTTTAGCTGGGAGCGCCCACAGGGCCGCATCATTCCCAGGTCGCGTGGGTCCGTCCCTGCGGCGTGTATCCGTTTTGCTTATGATCTTTACTTATCTTGTTGGGGGCGCCCCTCGGGCTGCATCATCCCCGAGCTGCTCGGGCTTGGCCCTGCGGCGTTTGCTTTTCCCGCGTCTACTTAAAATGAATTTGCTCTTTCGCGCTTAATTATCACCTAATGCTTATCGCGGACTTCTCCGCTTTCATGCAAAGCACTTGCATGATAAATGGGGGGGTACCTGAGCATCGCGACTCATGGGCTCCTACTGGCTCTCCAGCCCTCACCCCCTGGCCTTGACCCACGGCATCACGACCTATCATACCAGCGGCCGCTGAGCTCGCTCGAGGGCCGGGACCTGAGGACGTAGAGCATTTGCATTCTAACCACCCTGTAGGAACACAACATTGATAAAGGCCCAGAGCCAGGCGCAACCCGCCTTGAGGTAGGGCCTCGTGAGTCCCGTGCTGGCTCACAAGTGCCCAGATATACCTCTCCTAGCCCTACCGTGCCGGCCACATGTCAGGGCGGGGCTGTACACACCCCGGGGGCTCCTCCCAGAGGGGAGCCCCCTCCCACGTACCAGTGGAAGCACCATGCTCCGCGCTGGCTGACGACACTACCAAGGAGCGGCTATGCCCGTACACATACGGAAGCGCTATGCTCCGCGCTGGTGATAAACAACTGAGGGCGGCCTACGGCCGTACCAACCTCAGGGAGCCCAGAGCTCAGTGTCCGGCACCATCGCAATGCCTCCCCTCGGGAGCGCCGCGCGAGGGGGCTGGACACGGGGGCTACGCCCGGGCCTTGCCTGAGCGCACACCACCCAGCTAGGTCTCTCGGACCTGGTCGTCACGTGCCCCTCCCCAAGCGGAGCCAAGGTATGGGAACCCGTTTGAACATCAAGGGAGACTCCTGAGCATCGCAACTCAGGAGCCTAACTTGCCCCCGTAGCCCCTCACTCCTTAGTCCCGTCCTAGTTTCCGGTCGGGGCTAACGCTGGGTGAGGTATGCGCGGGGCCGGCCCTGCCGACGCAGAACGACCAATCCGCTCATTATTCCCCCTTTCCTACTTGTTGCTTGCGCGTCAAGGGGGGCTCCTGAGCATCGCGACTCAGGAGCCTAACTTCCCACGTAGCCCCTCACACCTTAGTCCCATCCTGGTTTCCGGTCGGGGCTAACGCTGGGTGAGGTATGCGTGGGGCCGGGCCCTGCCGACGTAAAGCGCGAGCAAGTAGGGGAGAAAAATGCAAATTCCAGGAAATTCAAAGCAAATATTACAAGCCATAGATTGTTTCACGACACCAAACACAAGTTTAAACGCCTCCGCGAGGCATGGTGCATGTTGCAGGAATAAAAACAAGACATAAGCCGCGAAGGGATCACTCTCCAGTGGCGCCGCCACCTGTGGTGGAGTCACGCTGGATGACTCCGCCTCCCGGGGCCGTGGAGCTGGCGGCACTGCGCCCGGGAAAGATGCTGAAGGCGCGGAACCTCCCCAGCAAAGCTTCGGCTCGGCCTTTCACGGCCTCAGCGGCAGCGCGACAAGGTCGCCGCTCACCGGTTCCAGCAGGCTGTCGAAGTCGATGTCGGGGTCGCACAGGTAGATGTGGCTGAGGACATGCGTCAGCGCCACAGAAGACAGGGCACGCGCCTCAGCCACGGCCATGGGGCCAAGGCCGTCTACGACAACTTCAAGCGCACGAACCAGGAAGGGAAGCAGCTTGGCGGGGCCGTCCTCCGCACCGGCCAGCGACTCCTCCAAGCCGCTCTCGTAAAGCGTCTTCAACGCGGCACGAGCCTTCTCCTCCATCTTCGCGAAGGCCACCCGATCCTCCGCCAGGACCTTCGCCTTGGCGTCTAGCTCGGTCCTCTCCGCCTTCAGCGACCGCTCCAGCGTCTCCAATTTGCCGTGGCGGTCATCAAGCTTGGCATCCCGGTCCTTGACGGCAGCCTCCCAAGCCTTCATCTCCTTCTCTTTCTCCTGGCGGTCGTGGACCTCCTTGGCGAGCGCGTCGTGCAGGCCTTGCAGCTCGGCCTCCAGCGCCTCGTACCGAGCCTTAGCAGCCGCAGCGTCGCGAGGGGCCTTGGCTTGGTTGGCGGCCTGCTTCTCCCCATCGGAGTCTGCCACGGCCTGGCTCAGCACTGCTCGGACGGAGGCAGCGGAACGGGCCCAGCCAGAAGCTAACTCCAGGCGCCCGGCTGCTAGGCTAGGGTCCGCGCTCAAAAGATCCTCCCGCAGTTGGCTTAGTTCGCTGGCGACCTGGTCCAGGATGGCGGCAGAGGGAACAGAAGAAGCGGGAACTGGCGGAGCAGGCGAAGAAGACGGCAGCGTGATCATGGCTTGGCAGAAAGGAACCCCCTGGGCTTTGGCTGCCCTGGCTGCAGCATCGAGCGCAGTCGACTCCAGGGTCAGCGGGGCCACAGGGGCTGACTCCTCGCCGAGGCATCCCAGTCGGCTTCGCGAGGACGACCAGGCACGGGAGGCGCGAGTCACGCCGTCTTCCTCCCCAGCAGACGAAGGCGCCGCCCCGGTAGATGGACTCGCCCCAAGCAGGGCCGCAGAAGCCCCTCTCAACCTCTTCGCCATAGGCGCCAGCCTGACAAAGAATATGGACGTCAAACCTCGATGGCAGAAACCAAGCAAAGCAGGAATCGAGCACTTATTGGTCGTCACTCGCGAACTCAAGCAACCTCCGGCCAAACTTGAAGCCCGAGAGCCTGCAGCTGGGGTCAGCCTCAGGAGGCCCGAAAGCAGAAGGCACGTCGGGAGGGCTGGGGCTGGCCTCAGACCGCCCAGGGACCAGAATGGACCCTGGGGGAACCAGCCCCGACCTGCTCTTCCTCGCGGCCAAGGGAGAGTCCTCCCCTTCTCGCCTGGCGCCGGCCTCGTTGTCGTCCGGCATGGAGCGGAGGGCCTGGGACCTACACCGAGGGAAGGACTCCCTTGACTCCTCGCCAGTCGCCTTAGAGTCAGACTCTTCTTCCTCCGCCTCTTCTTCCCCCTCGCTCTTGCTAGAGCTGTCGGAGGACATGTTCACCATCGCCAGCGGCGCAAGACCCTTGGGAGCTTCCGCGGGCACCAGCCCCTCACCATTGAAGGTGGGCATGGCGTTCACCACCTACTCCCAGTCGTCACGAAGGAACAGGGGGGCAGGGGCACCCACCAGCTTCGCCACGTCTCCCCCAACCAAGGAATGGAGGGCCGCGACCAGATTCTCGTCGGTCAGGGCCTGAGAGCTTAGGCACAAGGCGGCGTCTGCTTCCCCAAGCCTCCACAATGGGAGCGAGTGCTCCTAGAGTGGAGCCACCCGGTACTCCAAGAACTCCCAGAGGAGCGTGGCCCCGGTCAGCTTCGCCGCCCCCAAGTTGCTTGGCCTCAGGTCCGCGTTCATCCTCTTCGGTACCGCCTTCGCACGGGGGTCGACGAGCTCCATGCGGGACCACGCGTCGACAGCCTTGGGCTTCCCGATAGGCAACACTAGACGGGGGTGGATGCGCCCGTCGTCCACCATGACCCACTTGCTCCGGAAGCCTTCGATTCTCTTCCCAGGCTTCGAGATGGCATTGGAATTGGAGTATGCGATGAAGCTTGCACATGCGGAGACATGGCCACCAGAAACCTGGAGGGAAAATAGTGATGCAACAAGGCCATCGAGGGCTTTACCCCGACATGAGCCTCACAGTAGTAAGCAAAAATCACCAGGAGAAGAACGGAGTTGTGGTGGAGATGCAGAGCCTGTAAGTTGTACTGGTGGAGAACAGCAAAGAAGAACTCAGAGAAAGGAGGCACCATACCGGCGACGGTGGCGCTCACAAAGAGTGGATAGAAGGTGCTCCCCCTACCTTCAGGCTGGTCGGAGCCGGCCTTGAGCACAGTCGCCCCCTTGCTGCCCTGCGGTACCGTCATCAGGCATGTGAGGGCGAGGTTCTTCTCCGGCAGGTTCGGGGAATCCAGAGCCGGCCAGTACCAGGCCTCGGTCGGGGACTTGCGAGGCGCCATGGCGTGCCAGACGAGAAGGATTGAGACAGATCTGGAGGATTTCGGGAGCAAGAAGGAGGAGAGCGAGAAAGGGGATCTGGGGTGAGGCGAACAAGAACAAAGCAAGTAAGTCTGGCCCGGGCACCTCTTTTGTCAGATGGACAGTTGCCGAAGCATCGTGGGAAGCGCGGACGCCCACATCCAATCAATCGCCACGCGGCGCCCAAGGCCACAGGCTGTTGGGGCCCGCGGTGCTTCGCGCTCGCCCCTTCGCTTCCCTGCTAGGCCAAGCCCGGGCGCGCCTTGGGCCCGGGGGCTACTGTCGGCGTTCTGGGAATGGGGGTCCCCAAACTTGCCTGCCTGCAGCCCGCGGCGTGGCTCAAGTGGGGGCCTAGTGCGGCCCATCTTCATCAGCTCAAGCTCAAGACCCTCCCGAGGGGCCAAGCCTCATGGGGCGGACGACCGGAAGCTTCCTCAGGGGCCGCCTCATCAGGCAGGCTCGCGAGGAGGCGGAGAGATCAAGGCGGGGATACCTCGCGAGGAGCCCATGACGCAAGCCATGACAATCGAGACCAGGCGGGCGCCAGGCAAGCGCCGGCCTGCGCAGTGTCCTTGTTTCCCCTTTGGTGCAAAGGGGGTAAGCACAGGCCAAGGCATTGGGCGAAGGTTACCATTCTGGTGCAACGAGACCAAGACCAATAGAGCGGCAGGACGAAGCTCACCGTGGAGCCCAAGACGGCATCATCACCAGTGCTTTTGGCAGCCGAAGACCACCTTTGGTCAGGATAACTTGTACTAGATGTTCCCCTTCAAAATGGCCAATTGTTGGCGCCCTTCCCGCTCATTATTTGGGGAGAGGCCCAGGGCCTCTATAAATACAGCTAGCCACCACAGAGTAGAGGGACATGGAGAGTTCTGGCAGAACCCCAGCAGAGAGAGAGAGAGGCGACTGAACTCACCCAAGCAGTTCATAGCACCAACTCAAGAACACCTCTCGCGAGGCTGTTCTTCCCTCGTACTGTTCATCATCAGCCCCTGAGGCAAATCCACCACGCCACACACTAGAGTAGGGTATTACACCACAACGGTGGCCCGAACCAGTATAAATCTCGTGTCCCTTGTGTTGATCGTTGTTTCTAGCTAAGATCACACGAGGAGATTGGACGTAGATCGGTAGGGGAGAGATCTCCACGCGCACCCTAGTGTTCGTACCTTAAGGGTTTGCCGGAACCCAAAATCCGACAGCAGCCCCCTCCAGGCTCCAGCCCTTTCCGTTCCTTTTCATCTTCACAATCGGCTAGACCGATAGCAGGACATGTAATCTTCAGTTTACTATATCTGTCATCTAATTTTCCCTAGTCTCTTTCTATTAGCTGAAAATCAACGAGTTTGTGACATTCAATTGAATTACTTTAATCACTTCTATTTCATTGTTATTTGTTAACAGCAAAAAAAATCCAAGATGAAGAGGATTCAGAAAATTGAATCTTTTTTGCAGTCAACATCTGGCCAGCCTGCAACCAACACCAATGATTCGCCTACTGACAATGCACATGTGGAGCTTAATCCAGATGACATTAATCCCGACCCCGACCTCCGAAAACCAATTGAGGAGTTGCATGTGAGTGTGAGAGATGCTGCTAGAAGGGAGTATTTGACCATGGGACCATGCCAACCAACATGACATGTCTATGAACAAGAAAGAAAAAGGAAACAAATGAGAGGCTTTCGTGAAGATTGGTGCAAGTCACATGATTGGTTGGAATATAGTGTTGCTAAAAAGCCGCCTTTTGTTTTCATTGTTTTCTCTTTAAGCAACCAAGAGCTAAAAACTATGGAATAGAAGCATATACAAAGAAAGGTTTTAGTAATTGGAAAAATTCTACTACATCTTTTGAGACTCATGTTGGCAATGTTAATAGTGCTCATAATAGAGCTAGAAGACATTGTAAAGCTTTTCAAACCCCAAGGCAAAATGTTGAACAAGTATGGGCTGGTTCAGATAAGAAGAAGGAGGAAGAGTATTTGGGTCGTCTCACTATTATGTTAGGTGTTGTGAGGTTCTTTTTATTGCAAGCTCTTGCTTTTCGTGGACATGATGAGTTAGCTAACTCAAATAATAAGGGGAATTTCTTAGAGATGGTGCAATGGTATAAAAAGAAGGATGAAAATGATGCGGAGTTGTTAGATTGCGCTCCTGGAAATAATTTGTTAACTTCTAGAGAAATACAAAAGCAGTTGTGTAAACTTATGGAGAAGAGACTACGAAAGCCATTGTGAAGGATATTGGGGATAAAAAAATCGCTGTCCTTGTTGATGAGGCTCGAGATGCATCTATCAAGGAGAAAATGATTGTGGCCTTGAGGTTTGTATGTCATGAATTGAAATTTTTATTGCTTCTTTGTTATGAAGTATGTTTGTATTAAGTTTGTTTCTTATCTCATCTAAGTATTTGAACAGTTAGGGGGAAGTGATTGAGAGGTTTCTTGCGATTAAACATGTTGCCGACACAACATCATCTTCATTGAAGGCAGCCTTAGATGCTCTATTTCTTAAACATGGCCTATCTATCCATAGAGTGCGGGGCCAAGGATACGATGGAGCATCAAACATGAGAGGTGAATTCCACGGGCTGCAAAGAAGGGTACTACATGAGAATCCTTATGCTTTTTATATTCATTGATTTTCCCATCAGTTGCAATTAGTGGTAGTTGCTGTTGCCAAGTATTGTCCTTCTGTCTTGGATTTATTTAGCTACACTTCTATGATTGTCAATAGTGTTAATGGTTCTTGCAAGCGACATGATCAGTTAGCCCAAGCATACCATGATAATCTTATGCAGAAATTAGAGAGTGGAGAATTTTTTACAGGGAGAGGGAAGAACCAACAAACTAACCTTACAAGACCCGGTGATACTAGGTGGGGATCACATCACAAAACCTTGTGTCGTCTTCATCAGATGTGGTATGCAGTGCTAGAGGTATTGGAAAATATGTCTGATGATGCCACTAACACATCACAAAAAACCACATCACGAGGTTTGATACGTCATACGGAGAGCTTTGAGTTTGTGTTTATACTACATCTAATGATCAAATTGTTGGGAAAAACTAATGATCTATCGCAGTGCTTGCAAAAAAAGAACCAGAACATTGATCGTGCTATGGGCTTGATTCAGACCACATTACAGAAACTTAATGAGATGAGGCATGAGGGTTGGGATGAGTTATTTGAAGAGGTAAAGCCCTTTTGTCTCCAACATAACATCATTATTCCAAACATGATGGAAACATTAGCTATCGGGGGCTGTTCCAGAGGTCGCGGTGGCCAATTGGTAACTCACTTGCATTATTACAATCATGGAAATGTGGTGCTTGACCAGATTATTGTTGAGTTCAACAATCACTTTGCTGAGAAATCTACTCAACTATTGAGATGCATTGCTTGTCTTGAACCAAGAAATTCTTTTGCCAACTTTGATATAAATAAGCTGGTTGAACTTGCTCAGATGTATGGTGCTGATTTCTCAGAATATGAGTGCATAGTTCTTAGGGACCTTCTTGAGACATTTGTCACTGAAGCTAGAGCTGATACTGAATTTTTAAGATGCATTGATCTTGGCCAGCTTGCTATGAAATGGTTCAAACAGATAGGCACACACATTTTCAATTAGTATATCATCTCATTGAATTGGCCTTATTCTGCCTATCACTACAGCAACCGTAGAAAGAGCTGTCTCAGCTATGAGCATTGCCAAAACTGAGTTGTGGAATAAGATGAATGATGAATGGATGAATCATCGTTTGGTGTGCTATATTGAGCATGATGTATTTGCAAGCATTGAAGATATTAAGATTATACAGTGCTATCAAAAAATGAGGAAACGCAAGGGGCTACTACCTCATTGCACTTCATGACAATGGTATTTTTTCAAAATATCATACAAACAATTGATTTTAGTATATGTCCAGCGTCCTAATTTTAAATACTCGGTTTTATATTTGCAGCTCCAGGTCCTTCTACTATTGCCGGTGTAGAAACAATGGCCTGGAATTAAGCAAGTCTTCATTAGTTTGGTACCAAACAATGTTTGCAAAAATGCACTTTGTTAAATTATTTGTTTTATCGAATTTTCTCTCGTGGTAATAATGAATTTATATTTCATCTTTAATGTGAATTTGTGGCATACTTCTGGAACACGTTGGTGTGCATGTCATTTGACACCTAAAGAGAAATAACGAACGTGCGCGATGGAGGGGATGCTGACGGAGGGTGAGAGGGGGCGGGCGTGTGCATGCACGATAGAAAATTAGCACTAGCTAGCTACAAAGAGAAGAGGATCGTGAAGGTGTTAAAGACGAACATAGATCACAATTCAATATAAAAAAGTGGATACATATACTTGAAGAAGATATCATAATGTAGAACATTGATTATAATTTGGGCTAATGTGTGGCTTTTGCAGCTCAGGGCTAAATACTTGTCATAATGTAGGGGGCGGGGCACTATACTTTGTGTGATAAACATAGTGTACGTATGGAACATGGTTTAGATTATGAATATCTAGTTAGTACATCAAATGTACTATTATTTGGAATCAACATCCAGTGTATTCAAAAAAATTGAATTCAAGTTCATATAGTACACATAGTTCATATCTATCTCTATAGTAATCATGTGGTGTGTTGTTAAGGTAATACACGAATGATGGTTGAAGTTGGCAACAATCATGATTGTAGATTCTTATTGAAATAGAGAAAAGAATTCAAATTCAGTTCAAATTGCAGCGGTAGTATAGACATTTGGAATGCTCTAAAATGTTGGCATGAGTAGGTTACATGCATTATACAGCCAGCAAAAAAATTAATTGGACATAACATGGATCCATACTCCCTCCTTCCATTTATACAGCCAGCGAAAACTCCCTCCATCTCAACCTGCGCCTTGCTATCCCAAAATTACAACGCGCGCGAAAACTCCCACCTCCTACGAAATCCCGACATGCGAAAATCCCGTGATACCCCTGAACCGAAAGAACTGCCTAGCTCAAATCGGTGGGGGTACTTTCGTAACTTACCCCACATTTCGGACAAGCGCGCTCCTAAGCCATGGTTCCCCCTCCCATCGCCTCCTTTTCGCCATTCGAAATCCCAGGCCTCCATAACCTCTCCGCTCTAGCCGCGGAACCCCACCCTCCTCTGTCTGCCACCTCACTGCTGCCCAGCCCGATCCTCTTCCCCGATGATGTCGTCCACCACAACAGGTCGATGTCCCTCATCCGCCTCCCCGAATGAGGATCCGTCGTCCATCCCGTCGTCCCGCCAGTTCAGCTGCCCCGTCCTCCACCTCCAAGGAGCTACTCTAGCGATCGCCTCGTCTATCACAGCTGTTCCATCCCCATAGCGCCACCTTAACCTGCTCCACCGAAACCGCAGCATCCTCACCGACTCCTTGGATGAAGCCGAGGCCTACTCGGTGCCACCAAAGATATAATACACTCATCGCATCGCACCTTCTCCTTATCTTGACCTACCGGCGCCGATGATGCTCCATCCCGCACCCCCATGGAGCGGCTACCTCGAAGCCGGCGCCATGGGCGACATCTCCATGGCGGTTCTCCCCAGTGCGAGGCCCCTTCAGCGGCAGCGTCCATACCATCCGGATTTGCTGCTGCTGCTCCGGCTATCGCTCGGTCGCTCGCGCTGCTACTGCTACTCGGGCTCTCGCTCGCCCAGCTGCTGCTGCTTCGGCTCTCGCTCGAGATGCTGCTGCTGCTCCGGCTCTCGCTTGCGCTGCTGCTGCTGCTCCCCCCTCACTTGTGCTGCTGCTCTGCTCTGATTTAGCTACACTTCAGTCGACTGAATCGACTTTTGGGTCAATCGATTTTCAGGGGGTGGGGGTTCTCGCCGGAGTTAAGGAAAACCACCCGCAGCGGGGAGGGGGCTTGCCGAAGAGGTACCCCACTATCTATCTTAGGGTTCTGGGTGGGTGCTGCTCGCCGGTGGTGGGGGGCGCGGTGGTGGGGCGGTGGCGTGGGGATCGCCAGAGAAAAAGCTTGGCGCAGGGGGAGGGGGGGCTAGAGGGCTGGCCGCGGTGGCAGCGGACCAGCGGTGGGGAGTTTTTTCGGGGCGGCGGCACATCGGCGATGGGGAGTTCTTTTGGGGCGGCGAGGCGGCGCAGGGTTCTGCCGGTGGTGGCTGGCGGCTCAGGGGGGTGCAGGTTGAAGATGAATTGCAGGCCCTCCCTAAACTATCCCATGTGAAGTGCCTCTCTGCTACCATTGCATTCAGTTTCGACAGTAACATTCAGATTCACGGTAAATCTCAGTTAGACAATTAAGTTCAGAGTCAATAGTTTTTACCTCATCTGTTGTAGTCAGGTGGTTTTTGGTGATGTAAATTTTACATCTATCACTTTTTGGTAATGCATTTTACATCATCTATTGGAGATGCTATTAGAATCCCACTTGAGATTAACGATGCCTGTCTTGTGCTGCTTCACCCTTGACGTCTTACGGCTCACCGGAGCTGCTCCAATGACGGAACGATCCATCACAACAGAGCAGTGCCCTGGACGCCGTCTATAGATTCCTCAGTTCTTCCTCCACACCCCCGACAGCCACCTCTGCCTCAACTTCTTCAGCGACCAACCCAATGATGTTGAGGTCGACACGGCTACAACAAAGAGGTTGTACACTTGCGCATCACTTATTACTCTACATTCATGTCAAGTTCAGAGCCACCTCTGCCTCAACTTCTTCAGCAACCAATCCTATGCATGAAAACAAGACCAAGTGCATTAGTGGCAGAATAACATTCTAACTGTACACACTTTCATATGGTTTCACTTTATTTTGGCCATGTTTCTTTGCATTCCTCTGCTCCTCCAATTCTTGTGAACCAAACACCCAAGTTGATAGAAATCCTGTGTTCACAAATGCTCTGTTTCCCATGTGCATTCTTATCCTATTCTGGTGTTTTTCCTCCTATCCCTGCATTTTTAGAATCCTGCAAGCCAATTGAGCCCTTACAGAATTACATAAGTTACAGGTAGGTGTCGAAGAAAACTTTGTGTGGTTTGTCCTGCTCCTGCCGCGACATCGTCCACCTCACCTGACCTGCTCCATCAATAGAAGCATCCACCAAACCAGACATCACGACTCTTGAGCGTCTTTCGCCGCCTCATATCTCCTTCCCTGCCGCCGGCACCCACCGCAACAGCATCACCATCATCGACTCAGCAGATGAACCTGAGGAGTACACGGGTCCACAAGAGAGGTCGCACTCCTTTGTTTCTGTTTATGTTATGTATTGCTTAATATTACCTGCTACTTTATTGTCCTGTTCACCTCTTAGACTCCAAGTCAGGTCCAAATTGATGTTCAAACTTGAGTTCTAAATTAGTTGTGGGGCACATATTGAGGCAACAATGAATAGTATCTCTATCTAATATCTGGTTCACCTAGGGTATGCCTATGTTGTTCATCTTGGGTGCGAAACAAATAGTAAAGCAATCATCATCTTTTTTATTAAATTAAAGCAATCATCAGCCTGCTATCATTATTTTTGGATCCATCCACTGGTTGTTACCATTACTCTAGATTTCTGCATGCTCTCCTTACATAATCTCACTATATTTTTTTGTATGCATGTCAAATATTGTACATAGTCATGCTGAACATGTAGAGAAAAAGAGAAGAGTTTTGCGTGGCAATACAATGTCATGCAGACATCGCTCCATGGTGGGTTTAATGGCAAACCCTCCCCCCTCTCTAGATTGTAATCCAGAGGAAGATATCTGTTCTGAGGCGGATTCAGACGCAGGTGACCACTCCTATTTACCCCCAAGGTGTTTGCTCTAACTTGGTATGCTGATGTTAGTCATATCATGCATATGTTGCTTTGCAGTGCCTACTTTCGACATCATATATGTCATCTGCTTAGTTTAGACATGTTCTGTAATGCCACCTGCTTAGTTTCTATATCATATATGGGAATTATGTAGTCTCATGTCTTTTAGCCAGCCATAATATATGTGAAATGTGCGATGCCATCCTGTTTAACCAGGCATCATATATTTGAATGATATCTAGCCTATCCTTTTCTTCATTAAATTTCCATTTGTCGACAATGTTTGTACATTAAACTACTCTTCCTGTGAATCAGCCATTTGAGTGGGTGATGGAAAATCTGGAGTGAAAACAAGGCCTTCAGAGCAGACAGTGCTACCTGTTGAAGCAGATCTCTTGCTAGGTCCCGATAGCTCCTCAAAGATGGATTCAGAGACAGATGACCAGTCCTATTCCCCCACCGAGGTGTATGCTCTAAGTTGGCACGGTTCTACTGCTCATATCATGCATATGGTGTCTTGCATTGCAGAGTTTAGACATCATATACACAATATTCAACACCATGTTCTTAGTTCAGACATCATATATGCGAATGCCCTTCGCTTAGCATATAAATCACATATGTGAATTAAATCATGCGATCCTGGTTACTTAGATAACATGTATGTGAATTATGTCTTGCGATCCTGTTTAGTTAATCATCATATCTTTGAATTATGTTATGCTATGCTATCCAGTTTAGATAGACATCATATATTTCAAATTATGTCATGCTATCCGTTTTAGTTAAACAATATACATGTCAATTATTTAATGCTCTCTTTTTTCCACACTATCTATTGCATATATGTCTCTCATACAATGTCTGTACATTCAACTATGTTTCCTGTTTATCAGCCATTTGAATTGGAGCGGGTGATGGTAGTATCTAGCGAAGTAAAACACGGTCTTCAAATAAAACAGTGCTACCTCTTGGTGGAGATAGCACCTCGGTTGTACATGCACGAGAACTAGCCCTACCACACATAACCCAAACTCTCGCAGATTTTACCCCTACTGTGATGGGCGGAGAACTAGCTTCACCCAATCTAACCCCAACCCCAGCAGATAGTAACCCAGTTCCTATTGACACAAGACCATATCCACCACAGAGCTCCCAAACAACAGCAGTTAGTAAGGCAGCTCCAGTGCCCAAAGCGCTAGTACTATCACGGGGAACCCCAACTCCACCAGTTAGTACACCTATTCCTGTGGAGGTAGCACAACTAGCCATTCATAGTTTATCATCTATCGCATTTGATGTTGTTAAATCCTATGTGCATATCTTCCCATCATGGAAATATTATACTGAAGATGAAGGAAAATACCAGTTGCAGGTGTTTGTCCAGGAGTTATGTGTAAGTAATGTCATTCATGGCAATTACTTTGCTTTGTCCCATACATTCTACCTCCATGATGGTTATAATACAGCAAATTTTCCCATTTTTCTATATAGAGAAGGACCGATTTGGAAACTCAGGATGAGGTAACCTGTGCTAATACCTATGCTATCTTCAAGAATGCTTGGTGGCAGTATCGAAATTACCTAAAGAAAACGTACTTCACTAGCAGAGAAACTCATCAAATTCCCTTACGTTCTCCCGAGACACATTTACTAGACGATGACTGGGTAAGGTCTATGAGCTCATTTTATTTTAAGTACTATATGCTTGCGTCTTACTGTACTCTGTTCATGTAGAACAAGTGCTTAAACCTGAAGAACAACTGTTCTCATTTAAGATTCCATTGCTATCGTGCATACTGCTTTGCTCTTCTATCACTGTATTTACTCATACAAACTTATTTTTAAATTGAACTATCCAATGGAAACTCCAATTGCACAACAGGTACGTTTACGCATGTTTATTTAATAGGTTTGCTCTTATAAATAGCTCTGTTGATTTCAATTTCAATTGTGTATACAGTTGACTTCTCATATCATGCACATTACTAGCATCATAACATGGCCAATAGTGTTGTTGTACATGTAGACCCGTGGTACCCATCTGAAATCTTGTTGTACCGTTCAGTTTTCCACGCTTTGTATTCTTTTAGTGCTACTTTCTCTTAAACTGATTTGATTTGAACCGTGTCTCTATTTTGATTTGCTAAGACAATGATGTGACCATAGGACATAGATATATGTTTGTTTGATGCTTTTATAATGTACTAGTTGGCAATAGAAGACTTGGTAGTTTAATCTTGTCCACCTTACTAATGAACTGGTTCACCGAAATGAGTTTCATATACTAGTACATGCTAAACCTGTTATGCGTCTGCTTGTTTCTTCTTTTAGAATGCTGATAGAATATTGGGGAAGAGTGCCTTATTAAGCAATGATAACGGAAGTAATGCAAATAAGGTTCAGGATCGTGAGACATCCTTGTTGGTCTCCAACAAAGCTGATAAAATAGCTAAGGAAAGCTATCTTGAAGACAGTGAGGCAACCCCAAAGTCATGTCTTGGTTTACTGTTCGAGTTACTAGCCACTACTGCTTGCACAAGCTATTCAAACTCATTGTACGAATCAGTTCGGTTTCTTGATCCTCAACTACAAGCTGAAAGACATTGATCAGTTGTGCTGCGACAAGAAGCGGAAGGACTGCAGAAGACCCTGCAACATTCAGATGCATACTTTCTGGTGCAACAACAAGCGTTGGAGGATTTTAGCGCCAAACAGGACAAAGCTAATAAGCTTGCTAAGCTTATTGCCACCATGGTCGATACCCAGGATAATGTTTCTTGAGCACTTCTGAAGTTGTTTCAGTTATGTACTTGTTTTGCTTCCGCGTTTATTTGCACTGGTGGCCAATTTTGATGGCTAGTGTATGTAATATGCTGCTTTGTTCCCTATATTTGCATTGGTGGCGAACTTTGATGCCTAGTGGATGTAATATGTGTAATAGCTGTAATAGGCTAGCGTTAGTTGCTTGCTTAATTATTTCCTTATTGTCTTGTTTAGTTGTTTGCTTGTAGTCACTGCAGTTCTTTTTCTGCGTTTTCCTAGTGGCCACAATAACCATTTTTTGGTAACTAGGCCACAATAATCATGGCAACACACGGACTATTGTAATCATGGCAACACACGATCCATGGTCCTTCTACGGGTCATAGGACCCATGGACTTTCTACGGGCCTTATGATCCATGCGCCTTCTATGGGCCGTAGGGTCCATTAGTCTTTTACAGGCCGTAGGATCTATGGGCCTTCTACGGGGCATATAATCATTTCGCCAGACATGGGTCGTACTATTCATGGACCATAACGGGCCGTTAATAGGTCGTATTTGATAATGCTATGAAAACAGCCCAATGGGTTAACGGGCCACAAACGGGCCCAATGTAAACACGAGCTGAATTTGGCCCATAAACGGAACAGGCCAGTAATGGACCGTAACTAACCGAATTCTAGAAATGATCCCAAGAATAAATGGGCCCTTAGAAGGCCGAAAGTTAACACAGGCTGGAAACGGCCAACGGAATAATGGGCCGTTAATGGGTATAAAGTGATACACTGTTCATTATGGGGCAGTTTCATCTCGGGCCTTTATTGGGCCCAGAGTTATGAAGGGCCTCATATGGGCCGAAAGACATCATGGGCCATACATGGGCTAGAAGTAACAACAGGCTGGAATCAAATTGGACGACCCAGATGAAGCTATTGGGCTTAATTCCGATAGGCCGTAACAGGCCGGGAGTTAGCGGGTCGTAAATGGGTGATATACGAACATGTCATTAACATGCTTACCCTGGGTCAGCCCGTTACCTTTTGACCAAGTCAAATGGGCCGGCCTTTTCACCGGAATGGGCCTCTGTAGGATTGAAAGTATGTCTAGAGGGGGGTGATTAGACTACTTGACCAAATAAAAACTTATCCTTTTCCCAATTTTAGTTCTTTGCAGATTTTAGCAACTTTGGACAAGTCAAGCAATCTTAACACAATTCAAGCAAGCATGCAAAGAGTATATGAGCAACAGAAAGTAAAGCATGCAACTTGCAAGAATGTAAAGGGAAGGGTTTGGAGGATTCAAACGCAATAGGAGACACGGATGTTTTTGTCATGGTTCCGATAGGTAGTGCTATCATACATCCATGTTGATGGAGACTTCAACCCACGAAGGGTAACGGTTGCGCGAGTCCACGGAGGGCTCCACACACGAAGGGTCCACGAAGAAGCAACCTTGTCTATCCCACCATGGTCGTCGCCCATGAAGGACTTGCCTCAATAGCGGTAGATCTTCATGAAGTAGGCGATCTCCTTGCCCTTACAAACTCCTTGGTTCAACTCCACAATCTTGTCGGAGGCTCCCAAGTGACACCTAGCAAATCTAGGAGACACCACTCTCCAAGAAGTAACAAATGGTGTGTTGATGATGAACTCCTTGCTCTTGTGCTTCAAATGATAGTCTCCCCAACACTCAACTCTCTCTCAGGATATGGATTTGGTGGAAAGAAGATTTGAGTGGAAAGCAACTTGGGGAAGGCTAGAGATCAAGATTCATATGGTAAGAATGGAATATCTTGGCCTCAACACAAGTGTAGGTGGTTGTCTCTTAGAAAAAGTAAGTTGCAAGTATAGGTTTGTTCTGATGGCTCTCTCCCCGAATGAAGAGGTGGTGGAGGGGTATATATAGCCTCCACATAAAATCTAACCGTTACACAACTTGCCAATCTTGGTGGGACCGAATTGATAAACTCGGTCGGACCAATTCAGCAAAGCTAGTGAATGTTAGGGTTTTCGGTGGGACCGACATGCAACTCGGTAGGACCGATATTTAGGGTTAGGGCATAACGTAATCTCGGTGAGACCAATTACACAAACTCAGTGAGACCGATTTTGGTAATAAGCTAACCCGAGAATTGGTCAGGTAAACTCGGTGGGATCGATCGCTCATTTCGGTGAGACCGAAACGTTACGAAGGGAAAATAGAGAGTTTACATTGCAATCTCGGTGGGACCGATCGCTCATCTCGGTAAGACCGAAATGTTATGAAGGGAAACAGAGAGATTACAATCCCATCTCGGTGAGACCGAGGCCCCTATTGATGAGACCGATTTGCCTAGGGTTTGTGGCAGTGGCTATGACATTTGAAACTCGGTGGCGCCGGATAAAAAGAATCGGTCGGGCCGAGTTTGATTTTTGGTTTAGGTCATATGTGGATGTGAGAAAGTAGTTGAGGGTTTTGGAGCATATTACTTAAGCATTTTGAGCAAGAGCCTCATTAAGCAACACCTCATCCCTCCTTGATAGTATTGGCTTTTCCTATAGACTCAATGTGATCTTGGATTACTAAAATAGAAAATGTAGAGTCTTGAGCTTTGAGCTTGAGCCAATCATTTGTCCTTAGCATTTTGAGGGGTCCACTTTTCTCATCCATGCCATGCCAATCATTGAGCTTTCCTGAGATATTAATCTTGAAATAGCATTAGCTAAATGAGCTATATGTTGTTAGGAATTACCGAAACCACCTAGGGATAGTTGCACTTTCAGCCTCTGTTGGGTCGTGCCATGTGTCGACGTATCATAGGTGCCTCCTGTCCAATGAATGGATGACATCTGTCCCAATGGTGAGCCAACATGTGTTTCCTCCGGCCAATGACAATTTTACACGTGGAAAATCCTCATTGGTCCGGGCTGTTAACGGGTTATCGGATCCAAAACCGGACCCGATAGCGTAACGGCGACCCATTATGGTGGATGCCACGTGTCGGTCACCCTTGACGAAAGCACTTCTATGACGCGTGATTTATCATCATGGAAGTTGACACTTCCGTGATGATAATTTCAGTCTCTCCCTTTTTGGTAATTGATGACAACATATAGATCAAAGCTTCGATAAACGATAATAAGAGTGAAAAACATTGTCGCTCTGAGAAGTATGTGAAAAGCAAGAGCTCCCCCTAAATTTGTGCATAGTTTAAGATTTGCTTTGGACTGCAAATGCACAATGAGTTAGGAACATGGGTTACTCTTCCACGTCACATACATCTTGGTGGAGCGCTCAAAATGATAATAATGAAATACATGCACTCATCACCAAGCAAAGTGAATGATCATTTATGGGGATATAAAAGGATAATGTCATCCAACAAGCATTAAGGTAGCATATGATCAAACACATGATCATCCAGGTATCACACAAAAGCATAAAGTATCGCAACCAAGAAAATAAACAAAGTTTAACCACCAAACAAAAAGAGAGAATAAAAAGCAACACTCTCTCTCGAAGCCTATGATCTATACATTTTCTCCCCCATTGGCAACAAGTTACCAAAAAGTTCATAAAAATGCGTAGTGTTAGATCGACTCTCAAGCTTGGTCTTCAGGTGGTGGTGTAGATAGCACGCCAAGGACGAAGGCATCTGTTGATGTAGATGGAGCTGGTGGAGTGGGTGCTGGAGCTGGTGGCACTGAAGCTGTAGCTGGTGCAGATGAAGTTGCTCTAGTGTCTCTAACAGGCATTGCAGCAGATCTTTGTCCTCTGGGCACTCTAGCAAAAGCATCAGTGGTAGACTTGACCTTCTTCTCCTGCACTTCATCCTGAAGTTGCTCAACAACTGACTAGATCTCAGTGACCTTCACATCTAAGTCATAGAACTTCTCCTCCATGATCCTCTCCAAGCTCTCCTGGTTTTGAGTCAGGGTAGCCAATCCCTTCTCAATCCTCGGAGTGGAGGCAATCAAGTAGCCAAGCTGATCTTGCTTTCTCTTCAGAATATACTGAGATGCCTCTTCAGTGGTTGGCATCTTTGCAGCCTTTTCAGCTCTTGCCTTCTCCCTCTTGGCTTGTGCTTGCACAGAAGATGGTTCATTTTCATCCATCATCACAGTGTTGTCCTCAAAGTCTGGGTAGATGGGCATGTGTTCCTTGTCCAAGAGATATGTGCCAGTGCCCATCTTGGAGTTGATTAGCACCTGGATCTATGGGGCATACCCACAACTCCTCTTCTGATCTGCAGCTGTTCTCTTAATGGTTTCCACAATTAGGCTCATGACCTTGAACTTTTGAGGCACATCAAATATGTGAAGCAAGTTAATTGCATGGCCTCTGATCATCTTGTGATCACCTGACTTTGGCAAGAGAGTGTGCCTGAGGATCCAGTTGATTGTTGGCAAGCCTGACAGAAGGTAATGTACTGGTCCAAACTTGTGTGTCTCAAGAGCAGTATCTGGGATCTCTTTGTACATATGTGTCATGGTGTTGTGATCCTTCTTCTTCTTGGCATAGACATCCAAGTCATCTTCACTCTCCTCAAGAGCATTGATCAATTTTGCCCATTCTGCAACCGTTGACTGGTACCTAGTACCTTCAGACATCTAGACAATCCTTCCATCTGGGTAGAAATGAGCTGTGGAGTAGAACTGCATAATGAGCTCATCATTCCACTTTGTGAGCTTCTGAGCCACAAACTCATCGACTCCACACGCCTTGAAGTTGTCATATACACCAGGGAAGTGATCTTCATTTTCCTCAATGAACTTCCAGTCTACCCATCTCATGTCACACACGATGGGCTTCTTGTCAAGTAAGATAATCTCATAGAAGTCTTGATGTTCCTTTGTATGGAACCTGTAGTCCACAGCAGTCCTTCTCCTGGTGGCATATGGATCAGACTCTCTCCATAGCCTTAAACACAAATCCTTCCTGATTTTCATGTTCTCTGCAACTGGGTGAGCATCATTGTGATCTGGAATTTTTGGCTTCAACTTTCTCAACACGACATAATCATCTTCTTCTTCAACAGCTTGGGGCACTGGGGCCTTGTTCTTCTCCTCAACAGGGATGTTCCTGGTGCTCCTCTTGGGTTTTGGCTTTGGAGCTGGAGCAGTAGTCTTAGGAGCAGTCTTAGGCTTAGATGGAGTACCCCCCTACCCTTATAGCATCTCCCATAAGCTTTTGAGCTTTGGGTGCTGGTGTTGCATCCTCTTCCTCTTCCTCTTCTTCAGAGTCTTTCATTATTGAAGATCTCCCAAGCACTCTGCAGTGGTCTTCTTGACCCTTTCCTTCCTTTTCTTTTCTGCCACAACCTGTTCTTTGGGTGCAGATCCCAAAGTCTCTTGAGTGGATGTTCTGGCTTTTGACATGGGAACTCTCTTGGTAGGTACCTTTTGCTTCATTCCTGGCTTAGTGGCAGCAGCTGTGCCATATTCCTTTTTTAGGACTTTCCTATTTGAGGTGGCCTCTTCCTCAATAGCCACATAGTCCTCATCCTCAGAATCTGAGATTTTCTTCTTTCTGGTCATGGTGGCTACCTTAGGCAAGTTGCGGGGTGTACTCCTGCTTCCTTCATCAAAGCTGCTAGAGGGACTAGTGCCCTCACTCATGTTCACTTGCTCCTCAGACTTGTTCTGACTGTCACTCTGATCTGACATGATGCAAACATTGACAGCAGACCCTGTGAATAGATTATAGATGAGGTAGATTTGATAAGAATCACAAAGTACAAAGGTTTTTGCAAAAGAATGAGTTAAAAACTTAGTTTTAGTTTTCCATAGAAAGCATTTCGGATCTACCGATTTGCAAACTCGGTGATACCGAAGCAGCTTTTGGAACCTAAACTAGTTAATCCGAGCAGACCGAGTCACAGTTCGGTGGCACCGAGACTGCTAGGGTTTCACAAAGTTTTGAACTCGGTCATACCGATTTGCAATTCTCATTCATACCGAGAATCACATGTGCAATGGCCTTAGCCAAATCGGTGGAACCAATTTCAACAACTCGGTCGGTCCGAGATGGTTTCGGCGGAAACCTAACCCTAAATTTTCAATCCACGACTAAACTACGGAGTGATTTCGATGGATAGAATGATCTCAATCGTGGAAAGATACATGGCAAAACAATGTGCTAAGAATCAGAGGGGGGATAGCACAAGGATCAAGTCCATACCCTAGTGCGGTGATGGACTTGCTACGACGGCAACGGCGGAGATGATTCCCGTTGACGGCGGCGGAGACCAGCGGTGGGAGGCAGCCGGCGATGAGGAGGGCGATCCGGAGACCCAGGGAGGCAGAGCAGGCTGAGCGCGGGCGAAGAGGTTTGGAAAATTTTCCAAATTTTGGGCCGCGGATATATATAGCCTGACTCTGTCGGTGTGACTGAGTGGAACAACTCGGTGGCACCGAGATTCATAACTGCAAGCAATTACTAAAACTCGGTGTGACCGAAAAGTTCAAATCGGTTGCACCAAGATTGAAAACCTAGATCGACTTAGTGATCTCGGTATGACCGAAATGGATGAATCGGTCAGACCGAAACGCACAAAGGAGTTTTGGATTTTTAAGTCTATGACGAATCGGGGACTCCGAGTGCTCCTCACACAGAGTGGTTCGAATCTGACTTGATCAAACTTTGTGATGTAGCATGAATAGAGTTTGAGACGAGAAAAGCATAGATAGCTAGAGAAGGTTCTTAGGCAATCTTGTCCATCCACTTGGCAAAAGAAAAAGGAACCAAACAATCAAAACAACAAGTGGATGTCCTCAAATGAGTAAATTATGCAACCAACATGCTCACACAATAAAATGGCAAATGAAATATGTGGCAAAGCATGCATAACCAATTCTAGCATCTATCAAGCAATTGGAGATGACTAGGTCATCTATATATGAGTATATTGACTTAGGAGTCAAATGAGAACATTTGATCATAGGTCATACTCATCGTTTAAGCACAAATGGGGTTACCATTTTTACATAAAGCGTTGTTGTGTTCACACCTTTAGAGTTCTTTAGCTCAATTTTAGAGTAAAGCTCCCCCTAGATGTGAGATCCCCCCTAAGAGGGATGAACTAACCTTGGGTTTTGTCGATGATGACTTCATGTAGGTGTTGAAGATGTGGATGCTCAATGTGGATGTAGATCATTTGGAGCAATCCTTTGGAGCGAGTTGCACTTTCAATACCTACACGGGTTAGTCCCACAAGGAACAAACAAGGATATCCATAGACATAGAGTGATGCACACACAAGATGATGTCTATGAAAGCATTAGGTTACCATGTCCCTTGTCTTCCAACAAGAGGGTTTGTGACACCTTGAACTAGTGCAAGATGTGGAAGTTGATTGCACTTGTTCTTGCCAAAATGATAAGAGTGAGGTATGTTGGCGGAGTCACCCTCAAGAACTCTCTAGTTCTTCTTCTTTGGGATCCACATCATCTTGATGGGAATCCTTGGAGTTGTAGTCATACTTGCTGAATTAGAACTTGATGTAGTCTTGGGAACCCACTTGACCAAGGCCTTGGGTGCTTCTTCAAATGCATCAATTTCCTCTTGAAGCTTATCCTTGCCTTTTTGCTTGTGGTCTTGTGGTGGAAGATCATCTTGAGCTTGTGTCCCTTCGAAGGAAGTAGGATCATACTTCTCTTGTTGAGGAACAAACTTCGTCTTGGGGTATTGATCTTCTTCCCACTCAACTCCATTGGTATTGAACTTTCTTTCAAAACCAACACCTTGGTTCTTCCGGTGCCTTCCTTGGTTGCGTACAATTTCCTCGAATTGCTTACTCCCAGCAAGGCTCTTGTAAACACCTTTCTCTATAATTCCCTTCAATAAGCTATTTTCTTGCTCAAGTGTAACTTGGCTAAGAGAATCATTAGTGGAATCAAGAGAACTACTAGAAGCAACAATATTAGATTTAGCATGATTATTGTTACTACTAGAGGAAGAATATTTCATGTTCTTATTACTAGACTTGACTCGAGGCATGTAAGAAGATAAGAGTAAACGTTTGGCAATGTAAGAAGAACTTTTCTTGCGAAGATCATCATTGATTGCCTTTAAGAACTCATGCTCTTGCTCAAGGTTGAGCTTTTCAAAACGTAATTTCTCATGAGTCCTTAAAAGTTCTTGATGATCTCCTAAGATAGTTTCATGAGCTAACTTAAGACTGTTTAGTTCTTTAGTTAGAAACTCAATCTTCTCCTTATCATTGCCATTCATTTTATCTTGATTAGCATGATTAATTGACGTTTCCTCATAGTATTCATCACTAGAGTTGTCAACAAGTAGATCATCATCACCTAACAAGTCATCTTCATCACTATTGAAATCAACATACTCGGGGTGTGATACCTTTGGGCCTTTAGCCATGAAGTATCTTTCAAGTCCTTCATTTGGTGAATCAAATATGTCATAGGAGTTGGTTGACACAAGTGCTAGACCGGCAACACCTTCATCTTGAGTATATTCGGAGTCAGAGTGATAGCTTCTCTCGGAGTGATTGTCGGAGTCGGAGCCGAATACCCATTCACCAACATGAGCTTGATGTCTTCGTTTTGTGTAGCTCCTTGATGGCTTGTCCTTCCTTTCTGAATCATTGCTTCTCCGGGATGTTCTTCGTTCGTAACGATCATCTCTACTCCTTCTCTCTCTTGATGGTGATTCTTCTATTCTACTTCTTCTTTTTGGAGAATCTTATCTTCTTTTGTAGGGTGTCGTACACTCATTGGAATAGTGTCCGGGTCTTCCACAATTGTACCAATTTCGCTCTCGACTAGAAGATCTTTTGTCATTGTAGGACCTTGACTTGGAACTTCTCTCTTTGCTTCTACTCTTGTAGAACTTGTTGAAGTTCTTCACCATTAGGCTCAATTCTTCATTGAAGGTTTGTTTCTCACTTGATGATGTGGGAGCTTCACATGAGGCTTTGTAAGCACCACTTGACTTGTTACGGAGCTCCTCCTTATCCTTGAGTGACATCTCATGAGCAATAATTCTTCTGATGACTTCCGTTGGCTTGAGATCTTTGTAATTGGGCATCATTTGAATCAATGTACATACGGTATCATATTTTCCGTCCAAAGCTCTTAGGATCTTCTTGATGATGAATTTGTCGGTCATCTCTTCACTTCCTAATCCGGCGATCTCATTTGTGATAAGAGCAAGCCTAGAGTAAATTTCAGCGACACCTTCACCATCCTTCATTTTGAAGTTGTCAAGCTGACTTTGAAGCACATCCAACCTGGATTCCTTGACAAAGTCGGTACCTTCATGCATATCAATCAATGTGTCCCAAATTTCCTTTGCATTCTCAAGACGACTGATTTTGTTGAATTCTTCGGGGCACAATCCGTTGAAGAGGATATCACAAGCTTGAGCATTGTATTGCAGCATATTCAACTCTTCCACGGTAGCTTCTCGGTTCGGTTCTCTCCCATCAAAGAATTCACCTTGCAAGCCAATACACACAATAGCCCATACGGCGGGGTTATGTCCAAGAATGTGCATTTTCATTTTATGCTTCCAACTAGCAAAATTAGTACCATCAAAGTAAGGACCTCTATGGTGGTAGTTTCCCTCGCTAGACGCCATACTCTCCTAGGTTGTGAAACCAAGGCTATGACTTCCAAAAGCTATGAAAATCAAGGCAAATGGAGACCAAAGCTCTGATACCACTTGTAGGATCGAAAGTATGTCTAGATGGGTTGATTAGACTACTTGACCAAATAAAAATTTATCCTTTTCCCAATTTTAGTTCTTTGCAGATTTTAGCAACTTTGGACAAGTCAAGCAATCTTAACACAATTCAAGCAAGCATGAAAAGAGTATATGAGCAGTGGAAAGTAAAGCATGCAACTTGCAAGAATGTAAAGGGAAGGGTTTGGAGGATTCAAATGCAATAGGAGACACAGATGTTTTTGTCGTGGTTCCGATAGGTGGTGCTATCGTACATCCACGTTGATGGAGACTTCAACCCACGTAGGGTAACGGTTGCGCGAGTCCATGGAGGGCTCCACCCACGAAGGGTCCACGAAGAAGCAACATTGTCTATCCCACCATGGCCGTCTCCCACGAAGGACATACCTCACTAGCGGTAGATCTTCACGAAGTAGGCGATCTCCTTGCCCTTACAAACTCCTTGGTTCAACTCCACAATCTTGTCGGAGGCTCCCCAGTGACACCTAGCCAATCTAGGAGACACCACTCTCTAAGAAGTAACAAATGGTGTGTTTACGATGAACTCCTTGCTCTTGTTCTTCAAATGATAGTCTCCCCAACACTCAACTCTCTCTCACAGGATATGGATTTTGTGGAAAGAAGATTTGAGTGGAAAGCAACTTGGGGAAGGCTAGAGATCAAGATTCATATGGTAAGAATCGGTGGGGCCGAGTTTGATTTTTGGTTTAGGTCATATGTGGGTGTGAGAAAGTAGTTGAGGGTTTTGGAGCATATTACTTAAGCATTTTGAGCAAGAGCCTCATTAAGAAATACCTCATCCCTCCTTGATACTATTGGCTTTTCCTATAGACTCAATGTGATCTTGGATCACTAAAATAGAAAATGTAGAGTCTTTAGCTTTGAGCTTGAGCCAATCCTTTGTCCTTAGCATTTTGAGGGGTCCACTTTTCTCATCCATGCCATGTCAATCATTGAGCTTTCCTGTGATATTAATCTTGAAATAGCATTAGCTCAATGAGCTATATGTTGTTAGGAATTACCAAAACCACCTAGGGATAGTTGCACTTTCAGCCTCTGTTGGGTCGTGCCATGTGTTGATGTGTCATAGGTGCCTCCTGTCCAATGAATGGATGACATTTGTCCCAATGGTGAGCCAACATGTGTTTCCTCCGGCCAATGACAATTTTACACGTGGAAAATCCTCATTGGTCCAGGCTGCTAACGGGTTATCGGATCCAAAACTAGACCAGATAGCGTAACGGCGACCCATTACGGTGGATGCCACATGTCGGTCACCCTTGACGAAAGCACTTCTATGACGCGTGATTTATCGTAATGGAAGTTGACACTTCCGTGATGATAATTTTGGTATTGTCATGGAACACTTCTACGACAGCACAGGTATGACTATCTTGATTCCGTCATAAAATTGTGATGGATGTACATGCATGACTCAGAACGTGACCTACTAGGACAAACACATATCATCACGGAAGTGTATTTTTTGTAGTGCTTGGAACATCTCATATGCTCCATGACGTTCAAAACGTCTTTGAAGTCCGGATTCTAAGCCGTAAAGCATGGCACACTGAACTATCGAGTAGTCGTCAGCTTTAGCTTGCCATACGTTCACAACGTCCGGAGTTGCTCCTGCAGCAGGCTATGCACCTAGCGGTGCTTCCAGGACGTAATTCTTCTGTGCAGCAATGAGGATAATCCTCAAGTTATGGACCCAGTCCGTGTAGTTGCTACCATCATCTTTCAACTTAGCTTTCTCTAGGAACGCATTAAAATTCAAGGGAACGGTATCGGAGGCCATTGACCTACAACAACATAGATATGCAAAAACTATCAGGACTAAGTTCATGATAAATTTAAGTTCAATTAATCATATTAATTAAGAACTCCCACTTAGATAGACATCCCTCTAGTCATCTAAATGATCACATGATCCATATCAACTAAACCATGTCCGATCATCACGTGAGATGGAGTAGTTTTCAATGGTGAACATTGCTATGTTGATCATATCTACTATATGATTGAAATTCGACCTTTCGGTCTCAGTGTTCCGAGGCCATATCTGCATATGCTAGGCTCGTCAAGTTTAACCCGAGTATTCTACACATGTAAAACTGTCTTGCACCCATTGTATGTGAACGTAGAGGTTATCACACCCAATGCTCACATGGTGTCTCGGCACGACGAACTATCACAACGGTGCATACTCATGGAGAACACTTATACCTTAAAATTTAGTGAGTGATCATCTTATAATGCTACTGTCGTACTAAGAAAAATAAGATGCATAAAAGATAAACATCACATGCAATCAAAATATGTGACATGATATGGCCATCATCATCTTGTGCCTTTGATCTCCATCTCCAAAGCACCGTCATGATCTCCATCGTCACCTGCTTGCACCTTGATCTCCATCGTAGCGTCCTTGTTGTCTCGCCAACTATTGCTTCTAAAACTATCGCTACCGCATAGTGATAAATTAAAGCAATTACATGGTGATTGCATTTCATACAATAAAGCGACAACCATAAGGCTCCTGCCAGTTGCCGATAACTTCTACAAAACATGATCATCTCATACAATAACTTAGATCACATCATGTCTTGACCATACCATATCAGAACATGCCCTGCAAAAACAAGTTAGACGTCCTCTACTTTGTTGTTGCAAGTTTTACGTGGCTGCTACGGGCTTCTAGCAAGAACCGTTCTTACCTATGCATCAATACCACAACGATTTTTCATCAAGTGTGTTGTTTTAACCTTCAACAAGGACCGACCATAGTCAAATTCGATTCAACTAAAGTTGGAGAAACAGACACCCACCAGCCACCTTTATTCAAAACAAGTTGCATGTCTATCGGTGGAACTGGTCTCATGAACGTGGTCATGTAAGGTTGGTCCAGGCCGCATCATCCAACAATACCACCGAATCAAAATAAGACGTTGGTGGTAAGCAGTATGACTATTATCGCCCACAACTCTTTGTGTTCTACTCGTGCATATCATCTACGCATAGACCTGGCTCGGATGCCACTGTTGGGGAACATAGCATGCAATTTCAAAAAATTCCTACGATCACGCAAGATCTATCTAGGAGATGCATAGCAATGGGAGGGGGAGAGTATGTGCACATACCCTCGTAGACCGAAAACGGAAGCGTTAGGTTAACGCGGTTGATGTAGTCGAACGTCTTCATGCTCCAAATGATCTAGTTGTCACACCCTAGTTAGTTCAAGCATTAGAGTGTGCATCATGTTTAAATTCCTCTTAAATTTGAAATGGGGAAGACAGAACCCCCAACACCCCCGTGGAAACAACTAGGGTTTACTAAAATTATTTTCAATGAACCTGAAATGCCCTTCTAAAAAGTTCACCCTCTTTGTCTTGGGTTAGAACCCCTGGCAAAATTGGTGCACAATTTTCAAGGTCAATAGAAGGTCATTGAATTAAATCATAAGTATTTGATTTTGGGCATTTAAATGCTATAAAATAATTTAAATGCTCAAATAATTCTGGAAATAAATGTTTGCTGTTGGAAATATTCTAAACAGAGCCCACAATTATTTTTAGGATTTTTGGAAACGTTTTAGTATTTTTAATAAAGCTCAACAGTTGCAGTTAAATAGAAAAAGAAAAACAAATCAAAAAAAGAGAGAGAGGGAAGACCACCTGGGCCTTACCTGTGCTGGCCCAGCCCACCTGGCTCGGCCCAGCCGACTGGCTTTGCCAGTCGTCGTCCTCCTCCCGCCAGGAGGACGAGGAGCGCGTGGCCAGCGCCCGCGGCCACACGTCGGCCACCTCCTGCTTCTGCCGACGCCCTGGAGACGTCTAGGGATGCCACACCGACCCCCACGTCCCCCTCACATCCTCCCTCACTCTCCTCCTCGTCTCCCTCACCCTCTCCCGCGATGGCCGAGCGCGATCCTCGCCGCCGTTCGCCGTAGTTGCCACCAGAGCCACCCCCTTGCCTCCCCAACGTGCCCGTTAGCTCCGCGCTGCCGCCCTGGACCTCTCCGCTAACCCACGCGACTCCAAACGCCGCCGAATGCCGTCTTCGCCCTCGTCTTCAACCTCGGGCACCCGAGCCGTCTCCGGTCGATTCGGCGCCGCCAGGACCTCCCCGAGCTCGCCGACCCCCTCTCCGACTCCGCTATGAGCTCCTCTTCCTTTCCCCCTAGCTCCCGTGCTCGTTTGGCCTCTGTAGTCGCCACTTCCACCGCACCCGAAAGCTCCCCGCCGCCGGCCATGGTGCCGTCATGGCTAGAGCCACAGTGGCTCGAAGCCAAGCTCACTGTTGTGCTTAGTGCAGCACCAGGAGCCCGTAGCCACCACCAGCTCCTTCTCCCGTTCCCCGTAGCGTCGGGTTCATCCACGCCCGAGCTCCGGCGACCGCCAAGGTCGTCGCCGGCGTCGATTCCGGCCTCCCCGAGCCCCACTTCCTCCACCAAACGATGCGGCTCACTCCCCGCATCACTTAGTTGCTCTCCACTGTCGTTTTGGTCGCTGGAAACGCAAACCCGCAGCCCTCCGCCGCGTCTGGCCTCGCCGGCGGCTAAACGCCGGCGAGTTTGACCCAGTTTGACCCCTGTGTGGGCCCAGGTAGACCCCCCTGAGTCTATGACAGGTGGGGCCGGTCTGCTAATTAATTTAGGATTAGTTTTAACTAAATTTAATTAATCCAGTCACTGACATATGGGCCCATGCCCCACTGACAGCTAATTAGTGTTAATCTAATCCTGTTAACTAGTTGTGTCACTGACAGAGAGGGCCCACCAGTCAGGTTTGACCTGGGCTGGCGCCTTTGACCCGCTAACGTCACAGTGATGCAGTGCTGACGCATTAATTCAATTTCTGGATTTATTCTTTAATAGGAAATTCCAAAAAATAATCAAAACTTCTAAAAATCATAGAAAATCAACCATAGCTCCAAATGCAAAGATTTATATATGAAAAATGATCAGAAAAAATCAATCTATCCATCTATAATGGTTTCATGCATGACAAAACAAGTTTACCTTGATGTTTAAGAAGAATAAGGAAATGCACTAATAAGGCCATGTTTAATGAGCTAATATTTGAATCTTTGATTCAAATGAGTTCATTCCCTTCTGTTTTAGCTTGCATTAGGCCAAGACACTTTCATCTTGCCATGTCATAGCATGCATCATATTGTTGCATATTGCCATGTGTTGATTATGTTCAGTGTATCTTTCGTGGTAGGTTCTGCCTCCGAGGATAACCCCGAGTATCCGTCTGAAGGGCAGTACCCTACTACCTCTACAACAGGCAAGCAACCCATTGATCATTCTGATACAAACCCATGTTCTCTCTTCTGCTCTTGTTTACTGCATTAAGACATCGCGATTCAAACTACTGTGTGTTATGGTAGTTGAACCCTTATCCTCTACATGACCTGTCATTGCCACAGTAACTAGATGAAACCCACTAGCATGTGTAGGAGTTGATTGAGCCATGTATGTGATTCCTACCTTGCTATGCCTGCTATGCTTAGAGTTGTGTCAGGTCTGGTTCATCTGGGTGATGGGCTAGAGTGAAATGCTTATGTCGGTAATGTGAGAGAAGTGTTGAACATGTTTTGGTAAAGGTATCGATGAGAGGCCATGTAGGAGTACATGGTGGGTTGTTTCATTGAGGCCGTCCATAAGAACTGAGATCTGTATGCGTGATTTAAGATTCAGTTACTACCACACATTGGGCCCTGAAATATGACCCCGCTCGACTTACTGACCCTTCTCGTCCTCTGTCCAGGAGTTGCAACTAGTTTCTAGTGTTTGTAGGTTATGTGTTGGCGGCCGTGCGTAGCGCTGACCCTAGGGGTGGGCTATGATGCGGTAGATACACCATGGCACGGTGTACCGAGTCGCCCGTTTGGTGTCTCGGGAACCCTGTACACATCGTTTGGGGCCGTTGAGGACACCCCGGCCGGATTTCCTTGCGGATGGAATCTGAATAGGCGATAAACCTGGACTAGAGACTTGTGAGGTTAGTCAGGTCGTGGTCTACACCCACGTCGGTTTTCGCTTGAAGTCTGCCGAGCACATGTCGTGTGCAGACGCTAAGTGGTGGAAACATGTGTGACGAAGTACACACCTGCAGGGTATAAAACTATTCGAATAGCCGCGTCCGCGGTAAAGGACTACTTGGTTGCCTATGCAGTTCATAGACAAGTTAATGGATACTACTAAAAGACTCAAGATAAGTGTGAGTACCGAGGATGGCCCTCTCGTAGGATGACGAGGGAGGATCCTCGATGGAGTATTCTGTTGGTGAGTAGTGGACTCGTGTGCGAAAACTATTTTACTAGTGGAGTTCCGTAGGACAGCTTAGCCAAGAGTCAAAGCTGGCTTGCTGCAATAACCCCACCACCTTCTTGAGAATAAGCATGTATAGTAGGTTCTGTTGTAAGACTTGTTGAGTACCCTTGTACTCATGTTTGCTTAATTATTGTTTTCAGACGACAACACCGCCCCCTTCGATGGGTTCTACGTAGACCTTGACGTCAACGAGTGACTAGCCACCCAGGTGGTGATCTTGGCCATGAAGGGCCCTATGTAGATAATCAGGCTTCGAGAAGCCTTCTTTCTTTCTAGTGTCTGTACTCAGAGTAGTTGCTTCCGTTTGTGCTTGTATGAGTGTATGACTTGAGTGTCGGGTCATGTGACCCCTATCTGTATGAACATCTTATGTATGGCTCTCTGGAGCCTTTAAATAAAGTACTTGAGTTGTAGAGTTTTGTTGTGATGCCATGTTGTATGTACTCATATCGGGCATATTGTGTGTATGATTGAAATGCTTGGTATGAGTGGGATCCGACAATCTAGTTGTTTATCCTTGGCAACCTTTCTTATGGGGAAATGTAGTCTAGTGTTCCTCGAGCCATAGTAGTCCGCTACAGCCCAGTTCACCGGAGTCCTGCTAGCCCAGCACTACTGTTCAGGACACTTGACTGGCCGGCATGTGTTTCACTTTGTTCCTATGTCTGTCCCTTCGGGGAAATGTCACGCGGTGACTTCCGGAGTCCTGCCTAGCCTGCTACAGCCCGGGTTCCCCGGAGTCCGGTTAGCCTAGTGCTACAGCACGGAATCACTCGCTGATGACCGACATGCTCGATGTGATTCATGTATGCCTGTCTCCATAGGTCTGTGCCGCATTGGGTTCACGACTAGCCATGTCGTCTCGGGTTCTCTGTCATATGGATGCTAGCGACACTATCATATACGTGAGCCAAAAGGCGCAAACGGTCCCGGGCCATGGTAAGGCGACACCCGTGGGATACCATGCGTGAGGTCGCAAAGTGATATGAGGTGTTACCAGCTAGATCGATGTGGCTTGGAATCGGGGTCCTGACACTAGTACCGAACGTACGTCACCTCCGAGTTCAGCACACGTTCAGCTCAATGATGTCCCTCGAACTCTTGATCCACCAGAGGGCCAAGGGAGAGTTTCATCGGCACGACGGCGTGGTGATGGTGTTGGTGATGTGATCCGCGCAGGGCTTTGCCTAAGCACTATGACGCCATGACCGAAGGAGTAAATTGTGGAGGGGGCACCGCACACGGCTAAGAGAATAACTGTTATGCTTTGGGGTGCCCCCGTATATAAAGGAAGGGAGGAGGCGGCGGGCAACCAAGGGGGTGCGCCAAGGGGGGAGTCCTACTAGGACTCCACTCCCAGTAGGATTCGCCCCCCTTTTTCCTTTCTCATCAGAGCGGAAAAGGGAAGGAGAGGGAGAGGGAGAGGGAAAGGGGGCCACGCCCCATCCCCCTTGTCTAATTCGGACTCCCTTGGGGTAGGCGCGCTCCACCCCGCGGGCTCCCCTCTCTTTCTCTCCTATGGCCCATGAAGGCCCATTACTTTCCCAGGGGGTTCCCGTAGCCCCTCGGTACTCCGATAAATATCCGAAACATCTCGAAACCATTCCGGTGTCCGAATACTATTGTCCAATATATCAATCTTTACCTCTTGACCATTTCGAGACTCCTTGTCATGTCTGTGATCTCATCCAAGAATCCGAACAATATTCGGTCACCAAAACACATAACTCATAATACAAATCATCATTGAATGTTAAGCGTGTGGATCCTACGGGTTTGAGAACTATGTAGACATGATCAGGACACATCTCCGATCAATAACCAACAATGGAACCTCGATGCGCATATTGTGCCTACATATTCTATGAAGATCTTTATCGGTCAAACCGCAATAACAACATAGGTTATTCCCTTTGTCATCGGTATGTTACTTGCCCAAGATTCGATCGTTGGTATCATCATACCTAGTTCAATCTCGTTACAAGCAAGTATCTTTACTCGTTCCCTAATGCATCATCCAGCAACTAACTCATTAGCCACATTGTTTGCAAGGCTTATAGTGATGTGCATTACCGAGAGGGCCCAGAGATACCTCTCCGACACTCGGAGTGACAAATCCTAATCTCGATCTATGCCAACCCAACAAACACCTTCGGAGACACCTGTAGAGCATCTTTATAATCACCGAGTTACATTGTGATGTTTGATAGCACACAAGGTGTTCCTCCGGTATCCGGGAGTTGCATAATCTCATAGTTAGAGGAATATATATAAGTCATGAAGAAAGCAATAGCAATAAAACTTAACTATCATTATGCTAAGCTAACGGATGGGTCTTGTCCATCACATCATTCTCTTAACTTAATCATTTTTTATTAACGAGCTAGTCAAGTAGAGGCATACTAGGGACACTTTGTTTTGTCTATGTATTCACACAGGTATCAAGTTTCCTGTTAATACACTTCTAGCATGAATAATAAACATTTATCATGATATAAGGAAATATAAATAACAACTTTATTATTGCCTCTAGGGCATATTTCCTTCAATGATCTCCATCGTCACTGGCTTGACACCTTGATCTCCATCATAGCGTTGTGGTCGTCTCGCCAACTACTGCTTCTACAACTATCGCTAACGCATAGTGTTAAAGTAAAGCAATTACATGGTGTTTGCAGTTCATAAAATAAAGAGACAACCATAAGGCTCCTGCCGGTTGCTAGTAACTTTTACAAAACATGATCATCTCATACAATAACGTATATCACATCATGTCTTGTCCATATCACATCACAACATGCCCGCAAAAACAAGTTAGATGTCCTCTACTTTGTTGTTGCAAGTTTTACGTGCCTGCTACGGGCTTCTAGCAAGAACCATTCTTACCTACGCATCAAAACCACAACGGTGATTTATCAAGTTTGCTGTTTTAACCTTCAACAAGGACAGGCCGCAGTCAAATTTGGTTCAACTAAAGTAGGAGAAACAGACACCTGCGAGCCACCTTTATGCAAAACTAGTTGCATGTCTGTTGGTGGAACCGGTCTCATGAACGTGGTCATGTAAGGTTGGTCCGGGCCGCTTCATCCAACAATACCACCGAATCAAAATAAGATGCTGGTTGTAAGCAGTATGACTATCACCGCCCACAATCCTTTATGTTCTACTCGTGCATATCATCTACGCATAGACCTGGCTCGTGATGCCACTGTTGGGAAACATAGCATGCAATATCAAAAATTTCCTATGCTCACGCAAGATCTATCTAGGAGATGCATAGCAATGAGAGGGGGAGAGTGTGTCTAAGTACCCTGGTAGACCGAAAGCGGAAGTGTTTAACAACGTGGTTGATGTAGTCAAACTTCTTCTAGCTCCGATCAATCAAGTACTGAACGCACGGCACCTCCGAGTTCTACACACGTTCAGTGCGATGACGTCCCTCGCGTTCTTGATCCAGCAAGACGTCAAGGAAGTAGATGAGTTCCGTCAATGATACGTCTCTGATACGTCCATTTTGCATCATGCTTTTATATCGATATTTATTGCATTATGGATTGTTATTACACATTATGTCACAATACTTATGCCTATTCTCTCTTATTTTACAAGGTTTACATAAAGAGGGAGAATGCCGGCAGCTGGGATTCTGGGCTGGAAAAGGAGCAAATATTAGAGACCTATTCTGCATAGCTCCAAAAGTCCTGAAACTTCACGGAAGACGTTTTCAGAATATATAAAAAATACTCAGCGGAAGAAATTCACCACGGGGGCCACACCCTGCCCACGAGGGTGGGGGCGCGCCCTACCCCCTGGGCGTGCCCCCTACCTCGTGGGCCCCTGGTGGCCCTCCGGTGGCCATCTTCTGCTATATGAAGTCATTCGATGGGAAAAAAATAATAAGCCATCTTCTCGGATGAAACTCCGCCGCCACGAGGCGGAACCTTGGCGGAACCAATCTAGGGCTCTAGCGGAGCTGTTTTGCCGGGGAAACTTCCCTCCCGGAGGGGGAAATCATCGCCATCGTCATCACCAACGCTCCTCTCATCGGGAGAGGGCAATCTCCATCAACATCTTCATCAGCACCATCTCCTCTCAAAACCCTAGTTCATCTCTTGTATCCAATTCTTGTCTCGAAGTCCGGGATTGGTGCTAGTAGGTTGCTAGTAGTGTTAATTACTCCTTCTAGTTGATGCTAGTTGGTTTAATTTGTGGAAGATCATATGTTCAGATCCTATATGCGTATTAATACCCCTCTGATTATGAACATGTTTATGCTTTGTGAGTAGTTACTTTTGTTCTTGAGGACATGGGAGAAGTCTTTCTATTAGTAGTCATGTGAATTTGGTATTCGTTCGATATTTTGATGAAATGTATGTTGTCTCTCCTCTAGTGGTGTTATGTGAACGTCGACTAGATGACACTTCACCATTGTTTCGGCCTAGAGGAAGGCATTGGGGAGTAATAAGTAGATGATGGGTTGCTAGAGTGACAGAAGCTTAAACCCTAGTTTATGCGTTGCTTCGTAAGGGGCTGATTAGGATCCATATGTTTCATGCTATGGTTAGGTTTACCTTAATACTTTTGTTGTAGTTGCGGATGCTTGCAATCGAGGTTAATCATAAGTGGGATGATTGTCCAAGTATGGGCAGTACCCAAGCACCGGTCCACCCACATACCAAATTATCAAAGTACCAAACGCGAATCATATGAGCGTGATGAAAATTAGCTTGACGATATTCCCATGCGTCCTCGGGAGCGCTTTTCTCTATATAAGAGTTTGTCCGGGCCTATCCTTTGCTACAAAAAGGATTGGGCCACCTTGCTGCACTTTATTTACTTTTGTTACTTGTTGCTCGTTACAAATTATCCTATCACAAAACTATCTGTTACCACTTATTTCAGTACTTGCAGAGAATACCTTGCTGGAAACCGCTTATCATTTCCTTCTACTCCTTGTTGAGTTCGACACTCTTACTTATCGGAAGGACTGTGATAGATCCCCTATACTTGTGGGTCATCAAGACTCTTTTCTGGCGCCGTTGCCGTGGAGTGAAGCGCCTTTGGTAGGTGGAATTTGGTAAGGAAAAATTTATATAGTGTGCTGAAATTTACTGTCTCTTGTTATTATGGAAAGTAATCCTCTGAGGCGCTTGTTCGGGGTATCTTCACCCCGACCAGTAGAGCAAAGAGTTGCTCCTCAACCTACTGAACCTACTAAAAATGAAAATGACTGCTTTGAAATTCCTTCGGGTATGATAGAAAAACTGCTAGCTAATCCCTTTTTAGGAGATGGAACATAACATCCTGATGAGCATCTAATATATGTGGATGAAGTTTGTGGACTATTTAAGCTTGCAGGTGTACCCGGAGATGTTGTTAAGAAGAAGGTCTTCCCTTTACCTTTGAAGGGAGACGCATCGACATGGTATAGGCTATGTGATGATATGGGGTCTTGGAATTACAAACGATTGAAATTGGAATTTCATCAGAAGTTGTATCCTATGCATCTTGTTCATCGTGATCGCAATTACATATATAAGTTTTGGCCTCGCGAAGGAGAAAGCATCGCTCAAGCTTGGGGAGGCTTAAATCAATGTTATATTCATGCCCCAATCACGAGCTCTCGAGAAAAATGATTATTCAAAATTTCTATGCTAGGCTTTCTGATAACAATCGCACCATGCTTGATACTTCTTGTGCTGGTTCTTTTATGATGAAGACTATTGAATTCAAATGGGATTTATTGGAAAGAATTAAACGCAACTCTGAAGATTGGGACCTCGACAAAGGTAAAGAGTCAGGTATAACACCTAGTTTTGATTGTGTTAAATCTTTTATGGATACCGATATTTTTCATAAATTTAGCACTAAATATGGACTTGACAATGAGATAGTATCTTCTTTCTGTGAATCTTTTGCTACTTATGTTGATCTCCCCAAGGAGAAGTGGTTTAAATATCATCCTCCCATAGAAGTAAAAGTAGTTGCACCTATTAAAGTTGAAGAAAAGATTGTCACTTATAATGATCCTATTGTTCCTACTGCATATGTTGAGAAACCACCTTTCCTTGTTAGGATAAAGGATCATGCTAAAGCTTCAACTGTAGTTTGTAAAAGCAATATTAAAACATATACACCTCCTGAGCAAGTTAAAGTTGAACCTAATATTGCTATTGTTAAAGATCTCTTGTCCGATAATATTGATGGGCATGTTATTTATTTCTGTGATGAAACTGCTAGAATTACTAAACCCTGTGCTAAAGATAAACCTAGACCTGTGGTAGGCATGCCTGTTATTTCTATTAAAATAGGAGATCATTGTTATCATGGCTTATGTGATATGGGTGCCAGTGCTAGCGCAATACCTAATTCCTTATACAAACAAATTATGCATGAGATTACACCTGCTGAAATAGAAGATATTGATGTGACAATTAAACTTGCCAATAGAGATACTATTTCACCAATGGGAATTGTTAGAGATGTTGAAGTCTTGTGTGGGAAAACTAAATATCCTAGGTTTTGTCCACAAAATAGCTTTTGTCCCATTATATTTGGTAGACCCTTCTTGAACACTGTTAATGCTACCATAGATTGCAAAAGGGATGTTGTTACTGTCGGTTTAGATGATATGACTCATGAATTTAATTTCTCTAAATTTAGTAGATAACACTGTGAAGACGAATTACCTAGTAACGATGAAATTATTGGTCTTTCTTCTATTGCCGTACCTCCTAGTGATCCTTTAGAACAATATTTGCTAGACCATGAAAGTGATATGTTTATGAATGAAAGAAGGGAAATAGATGAAGTATTCTTTAAACAGGAACCTATTCTGAAAAAAAATTACCTGTTGAAATCCTAGGGGATCCTCCTTCACCCAAGTGTGATCCCATGTTTGAGCTTAAACCGTTACCTGATACTCTTAAATATGCTTATCTTGATGAGAAAAAGATATATCATGTTATTATTAGTGCTAACCTTTCAGAGCATGAGGAAGAGAGATTATTGAAAACTCTGAAGAAGCACCGTGCTGCTATTGGGTATACTCTTGATGATCTTAAGGGCATTAGTCCCACTCTATGTCAACATAAAATTAATTTGGAAGAAGATGCTAAACCAGTTCGTGATCATCAACGACGGCTGAATCCTAAAATGAAAGAAGTGGTAAGAAAAGAAATACTAAAGCTCCTTAAGGCAGGTATAATCTATCCCGTTGCTGATAGTCAGTAGGTAAGTCCTGTCCATTGTGTCCCTAAGAAGGGAGATATTACTGTCATTCCTAATGATAAAGATGAATTGATTCCACAAAGAATTATTACAGGTTATAGGATGGTAATCGATTTCCGCAAATTAAATAAGGCAACTAAAAAGGATCATTATCCCTTACCTTTTATCGATCAAATGCTAGAAAGATTATCCAAACATACACATTTTTGCTTTCTAGATGGTTATTCTGGTTTCTCTCAAATACCTGTGTCAGCCAAAGATCAATCAAAGACTACTTTTACATGCCCTTTTGGTACTTTTGCTTATAGACGTATGCCTTTTGGTTTATGTAATGCACCTGCTACCTTTCGAAGATGCATGATGGCTATATTCTCTGACTTTTTCGAAAAGATTTGTGAGGTTTTCACAGACGATTTTTCCGTCTATGGATCTTCTTTTGATGATTGCTTAAGCAACCTTGATCAAGTTTTGCAGAGATGCGAAGAAACTAATCTTGTCTTGAATTGGGAAAAGTGCCACTTTATGGTCAATGAAGGTATTGTCTTGGGGCATAAAGTTTCTGAAAGAGGTATTGAAGTTGATAAAGCTAAGGTTGATGCTATTGAAAAGATGCCATGTCCCAAGGACATCAAAGGTATAAGAAGTTTCCTTGGTCATGCCGGATTTTATAGGAGGTTCATTAAGGACTTCTCAAAAGTTTCTCGACCTCTGACTAGTTTATTACAAAAAGATATACCATTTGTTTTTTATGATGATTGTGTAGAAGCATTTGAAGTACTTAAGAAAGCATTGATTTCTGCACCTATTGTTCAGCCACCTGATTGGAATTTACCCTTTGAAATTATGTGTGATGCTAGCGATTATGCTATAGGTGTTGTTCTAGGGCAAAGAGTTGATAAGAAATTAAATGTTATTAAATATGCTAGTAAAACCCTAGACAATGCTCAAAGAAATTATGCTACCACTGAAAAAGAATTCTTAGCAGTTGTATTTGCTTGTGATAAGTTCAGACCTTATATTGTTGATTCTAAAGTAACTATTCACACTGATCATGCTGCTATTAAATATCTTATGGAAAAGAAAGATGCTAAACCTAGACTTATTAGATGGGTTCTCTTGCTACAAGAATTTGATTTGCATATTGTTGATAGAAAGGGAGCTGAGAACCCCGTTGCAGACAACTTGTGTAGGTTAGAAAATGTGCTTGATGACCCACTTCCTATTGATGATAGCTTTCCTGATGAGCAATTAAATGTCATAAATGCTTCTCATACTGCTCCATGGTATGCTGATTATGCTAACTACATTGTTTCTAAGTTTATACCACCTAGTTTCACATACCAGCAAAAGAAAAAGTTCTTCTATGATTTGAGGCATTAATTTTGGGATGACCCACATCTTTATAAAGAAGGAGTAGATGGTGTTATTAGACGTTGTGTACCTGAGCATGAACAGGAACAGATCCTACGCAAGTGTCACTCCGAAGCTTATGGAGGACACCATGCTGGAGATAGAACTGCACATAAGGTATTGCAATCTAGGTTTTATTGGCCTACTCTCTTCAAGGATGCCCGTAAGTTTGTCTTATCTTGTGATGAATGTCAAAGAATTGGTAATATTAGTAGACGTCAAGAAATGCCTATGAACTATTCACTCGTAATTGAACCATTTGACGTTTGGGGCTTTGACTATATGGGACCCTTTCCTTCCTCTAATGGATATACACATATTTTAGTTGCTGTTGATTACGTTACTAAGTGGGTAGAAGCTATTCCAACTAGTAGTGCTGATCATAACACTTCTATTAAAATGCTTAAAGAAGTTATTTTTCCAAGATTTGGAGTCCCTAGATATTTAATGATTGATGGTGGTTCACATTTCATTCATGGTGCTTTCCGTAAAATGCTTGGTAAATATGATGTTAATCATAGAATTGCATCTCCTTATCATCCTCAATCTAGTGGTCAAGTAGAATTGAGTAATAGAGAGATCAAATTAATTTTGTAAAAAGACTGTTAATAGATCTAGAAAAAAATTGGTCCAAGAAACTTGATGATGCATTATGGGCCTATAGAACTACATATAAAAATCATATGGGTATGTCTCTGTATAAAATGGTTTATGGAAAAGAATGTCACTTACCTCTTGAACTAGAACACAAGGCATATTGGGCTATTAAAGAACTCAATTATGATTTTAAACTTGCTGGTGAGAAGAGGCTATTTGATATTAGCTCACTTGATGAATGGACAACCCAAGCCTATGAAAATGCCAAGTTGTTTAAAGAAAAAGTTAAACGATGGCATGACAAAAGAATACAAAAGCGTGAGTTTAATGTAGGTGATTATGTATTGCCATACAACTCTCGTTTAAGATTTTTTGCAGGAAAACTTCTCTCTAAATGGGAAGGTCCTTACGTTATCGAGGAGGTCTATCGTTCCGGTGCCATAAAAATCAACAACTTCGAAGGCACAAATCCGAAGGTGGCGAACGGTCAAAGAATCAAACATTATATCTCAGGTAATCCCATAAATGTTGAAACCAATGTTATTGAAACCGTAACCCTGGAGGAATACATAAGGGACAGTTTCTGGAACGTTTCAGACTCCGACAAGGAATAGGTATGTGGTACGGTAAGTAAACCGATTCCAAAACAGTTTTTAAGGCAATATTTCTCCATTTTGGAATATTTAGAAAAATAGAAAAATAAGAGGCAGTCCGGGAAGGACACGAGGGCTCCACGAGGGTGGAGGGCGCGCCCTACCGTACTGGGCGTGCCCCCCTACCTCGTGGGCACCTCGTGTGCTCTCCAGACTCTGTTTTCGTACACGACACGTATTTTGGTCGGTAAAAAATCATTATATAATCTCCCAGAGGTTTTGACTCCCGTATCACGCAAAAATCTTCTGTCTTTGTTTCGAGCTGTTTTCTGTCAGGGTTGTCAAGGCCAGGCACTATGTCGTCTCCCTCCTCCAACCATGAGGGCAACGATGCTTGGCTAATGAAGATAGAGCTAAAGAGAGAAGAACCCATGGAGATCAACAAGGATGAAGGGTTTAAGAAAGCCACGGAGGACCAAGTTCCGGCAACAGAAGACACCCTTCAACTTGATCACAATCTTCTCACCCCAACAAAGATCGAAGCTTTCAGGATGATTGAGTTAGCTCGTATACAAAATAACTATCTCACATGTGAAAATATTTTGTTGAAGGAGCATATCATCGCACTCAAGGGCATTATCCGCAAGTTAGAAGACCTCCTACGCTCGATGTGCGACTATCCATCATCAACAACTCCACCTTCTTCACCAACAAAGGAGACATAATCACATGGGTATGGGCACCCCCCTTGGCAACTGCCAGGCTTGGGGGAGTGCCCCGGTATCGTATCACCATCACTTTTATCTTTACCGTTTTTCTTAGTTCGATCCTTTTGGTAATATCTTGATCTAGTAGAATAAGAGTTCTTAGTATGATCTAGTCATGAGTTTTGCTTTATAATTCTTCTATGTAATCGAGTCCGTAAGCTATATATAATAAAGATTAGTGTTGAGTCAAGGGCTTGATTCTTTTGCCATGATCTTAAGTGCATAAAAGAAAAGAGAAAGAAATAAAAAGGAAACAAAGAGATCATATGGATCTTATGGAGAGTAATGAGCTCACATAGAAAAAGTGTGATGAATAAAATTTGTTGAGAGTTGACGAACATAGTTTTGGTCATCGTTGCAATTAATAGGAACTAATAAAGAAAGATGGGTCTTCACATATAGATATACTATCTTGGACATCTTTTATGATTGTGAGCACTCATTAAAATATGACATGCTAAAAGAGTTGACGTTGGACAAGGAAGACAATGTAATGGGTTATGTTTTCTTACATCCGAGATAAATTATATTATCATGGATCTTCCAACATGGTTGAGCGTGCCTTTCCCCCTCGTGCTAGCCAAATTCATCGCACCAAGTAGAGATACTACGTGGGCTTCCAAATACCCTTAAATCAGTTTTGCCATGAGAGTCCACTATACCTACCTATGGATTGAGTAAGATCCTCCAAGTAAGTTGTCATCGGTGCAAGCAATAAAAATTGCTCTCTAAATATGTATGACTTATTAGTGTGGGAGAAATAAGCTTTATACAATCGTGTGATATGGAAGAAATAAAAGCGACAGACTGCATAATAAAGGTCCATATTACAAGTGGAAATATAACGTGACGTTCTTTCGCATTAAGATTTTGTGCATCCAACTATAAAACCGCATGACAACCTCTGCTTCCCTCTACGAAGGGCCTATCTTTTACTTTTATCTCCTACCATGCATAAGAGTCATGGTGATCCTCACCTTTCCTTTTTACATTGTATCCTTTGGCAAGCACAGTATGTTGGAAAGATCCTGGTATATATGGCTAATTGGATGTGAGTTTTCATGAACTATTTACCATTGACATTACCCTTGAGGTAAAACGTTGGGAGGCAAAACTATAAGCCCCTATCTTTCTCTGTGTCCGATTAAAACTCCATACCCATAAGTATTGCGTGAGTGTCAACAATTGTGAAAGACTATATCATAGTTGAGTATGTGGACTTGCTGAAAAGCTCTTATATGTTGAATCTTTCCTATGTTATGATAAATTGCAATTGCTCCAATGACTGAGATTATAGTTTGTTAGTTGTCAATGAAGTTTACGATTCATACTTGAAATTGTGATTGAATTATTACTCTAGCATAAGAAATCATATGGCAAGAATTATACAAGTTGCTGTTCTAAGAATGATCATGATGCCCTCATGTCTGTATTTTATTTTTATCGACACCTTTATCTCTAAACATGTGGACATATTTTTCGATTTCGGCTTTTCGCTTGAGGACAAGCGAGGTCTAAGCTTGGGGGACTTGATACGTCCATTTTGCATCATGCTTTTATATCGATATTTATTGCATTATGGGCTGTTATTACACATTATGTCACAATACTTATGCCTATTCTCTCTTATTTTACAAGGTTTACATAAAGAGGGAGAATGCCGGCAGCTGGGATTCTGGGCTGGAAAAGGAGCAAATATTAGAGACCTATTCTGCACAGCTCCAAAAGTCCTGAAACTTCACGGAAGACGTTTTTAGAATATATAAAAAATACTCAGCAGAAGAAATTCACCATGGGGGCCACACCCTACCCACGAGGGTGGGGGCATGCCCCCTACCTCATGGGCCCCCTGGTGGCCCTCCGGTGGCCATCTTCTGCTATACGAAGTCTTTCGATGGGAAAAAAATAAGAAGCCATCTTCTCTGACGAAACTCCGCCGCCACGAGGCGGAACCAATCTAGGGCTCTGGCGGAGCTGTTCTGCCGAGGAAACTTCCCTCTCGGAGGGGGAAATCATCGCCATCGTCATCACCAACGCTCCTCTCATCGGGAGAGGGCAATCTCCATCAACATCTTCATCAGCACCATCTCCTCTCAAAACCCTAGTTCATCTCTTGTATCCAATTCTTGTCTCCATGTCCAGGATTGGTGCTAGTAGGTTGCTAGTAGTGTTAAGAGAAAATTCCTTATTTGACACTATCTTAAAATCGGCTTCCTTATTTGACACTGGGAAAAATTTCTTCCCTATTTGACACAAGTTCTAAATTTTATTCCCTATATGACATTTTCGTTCATTTTGAGCCTAAATGACACCTGAAAAGACTCTTTTGCCCCTCATGTGGTATGCGTGTGCGGGGCAATAGCGCACACCAGCAGCACCAGTGCGAGGGCGGGAGCACACACGCAGCAACACATACACATGCACCAACACACGCACGTGCACACACACGCAACAACACACACGCCCACGTGTACACACACACACACGCAGCAACACATGCACGCGCACACACATGCATCGACACACACGCACGCAGCACACACATACACACACGCAGCAGCAGCAGCAGCACACACGCAGGCAGCACATAGGCACGCAACATCACACACACACGCGTGCACGTACACACAGTAGAAAACACACACGCAGCGGCACACATGCACACACACATGTAGCAGCAGCACACATGTGCGCGTGCATCCACACACGCAACAACACACACGCACACACACACACATACCGCATGAGGGGCAAAATCGTCTTTTCAGGTGTCATTTAGGCTCAAAATGGACGGAAGTGTCGTATAGGGAATAAAATTCAGGACTAGTGTCAAATAGGGAAGAAAAACTTTTCCAGTGTCAAATAAGGAACCAGATTTTAAGGCAGTGCCCAATAAGGAATTTTCTCTAGTGTTAATTAGTCCTTGTAGTTGATGCTAGTTGGTTTAATTGGTGGAAGATCATATGTTCATATCCTATATGCGTATTAATACCCCTCTGATTATGAACATGTTTATGCTTTGTGAGTAGTTACTTTTGTTCCTGAGGACATGGGAGAAGTCTTGCTCTTAGTAGTCTGAATTTGGTATTCGTTCGATATTTTGGTGAGATGTATGTTGTCTCTCCTCTAGTGGTGTTATGTGAACGTCGACTACATGACACTTCACCATTGTTTGGGCCTAGAGGAAGGCATTAGGGAGTAATAAGTAGATGATGGGTTGCTAGAGTGACAGAAGCTTAAACCCTTGTTTATGTGTTGCTTCGTAAGGGGCTGATTTGGATCCATATGTTTCATGCTATGGTTAGGTTTACCTTAATACTTTTGTTGTAGTTGCGGATGCTTACAATAGAGGTTAATCATAAGTGGGATGCTTGTCCAAGTAAGGGCAGTACCCAAGCACCGGTCCACCCACATACCAAATTATCAAAGTACTGAACGCGAATCATATGAGCGTGTTGAAAACTAGCTTGACGATATTCCCATGCGTCCTCAAGAGCGCTTTTCTCTAAATAAGAGTTTGTCCGGGTCTGTCCTTTGCTACAAAAAGGATTGGGCCACCTTGCTGCACTTTATTTACTTTTGTTACTTGTTGCTCGTTACAAATTATCCTATCACAAAACTATCTGTTACCACTTATTTCAGTACTTGCAGATAATACCTTGCTGGAAACCGCTTATCATTTCCTTCTGCTCCTCGTTGGGTTCGACACTCTTACTTATTGAAAGGACTACGATAGATCCCCTATGCTTGTGGGTCATCAGTCTCCAACGTATCTATAATTTTTGATTGTTCCATGCTGTTATATTATCAATCTTGGATGTTTTATAATCATTTTATATCATTTTTTGGTACTAACCTATTGACATAGTGTCAAGTGCCAGTTGCTATTTTTTTCCATGTTTTTTTACATCGCAGAAAATCAATATCAAATGGAGTCCAAACGCAATGAAATTTTACAGAGATTTGTTTCGACCAGAACGAACATAATGGGCCCTGGTTGCGCCTGGGGGTGCTCCGAGGAGAGCACAACCGACCAGGCCGCGCCAGGAGGCCTAAGCGCGCCCTGGTGGGTTGTGCCTACCTCGGATGCCCCCCAGACCGCCTTTTTGCTCTATAAATACCCCAATATTCCAAAAACCCTAGGGGAGTCGACGAAATATTCATCCAGCCGCTGCAGAGTCCAGAACCACCAGACCCATCTAGACACCATCTCGGATGGGGTTCGCCAGCTCCATTGGTGCCTCTCCGATGATGCGTGAGTAGTTCTTTGTAGACCTTTGGGTCCATACTTAGTATCTAGATGGCTTCCTCTCTCTCTTGATTCTCAATACAATGGTCCCTTGGAGATCCATATGATTTAACTCTTTTTGCGGTGTGTTTGTTGGGATCGATGAACTTTGAGTTTATGATCAGATCTATCTTTTTATATCCATGAGAGTATTTGAGCTTCTTTGATCTCTTTTATGCATGATTGCTTATAGCCTCGTATTTCTTCTCCGATATTTGGGTTTTGTTTGGCCAACCTGATCTATTTATCTTGCAATGGGAAGAGGTGCTTTGTAGTGGGTTCGATCTTACGGTGCTTGATCCCAGTGACAGAAGGGGAACCGACATGTATGTATCTTTGCTACTACGGATAAAACAATGGGGTATATCTCTACATAGATAGATCTTGTCTACATCATGTCATCGTTCTTATTGCATTACTCCGTTTCTCCATGAACTTAATACACTAGATGCATGTTGGATAGCGGTTGATGTGTGGAGTAATAGTAGTAGATGCAGGCAGGAGTCGGTCTAATAATCTTGGATGTGATGCCTATGTAATGATCATTGCCTGGATATCATCATGAGTATTTGAAGTTCTATCAATTGCCCAACAATAATTTGTTCACCCACCGTTTGATATTTTCTCGAGAGAAGCCATTAGTGAAACCTACAGCCCCCGGATCTCTTTCTCATATATTTTCCTTTGCGATCTACTTTTATTTGCCATTTATTTTCAGATATATTAAACCAAAAATACAAACATACTTTGCTGCACTTTATTTTATTTGTGATTTATTTATTCAATCTATTACAACTTTCTCCTATCCACGCACCAATTTCTGGCACCATACCCGAAATGGATTGACAACCCCTTTAAAACGTCGGGTTGCGAGTATTTGTTATTTTTGTGCAGGGGTTGTTTACGTTGTGTTGCTTGGTTCTCCTGCTGGTTCAATAACCTTGGTTTCACATCTGAGGGAAATACCTACCGCTGATGTGCTGCATCATCCCTTCCTCTTTGGGGAAATACTCACGTAGCTTCAAGCCGCATCAGTTAACACGGCGGCGTGGTGACGGTGATGGTGAAGTAGTCCATGCAGGGCTTCTCCTAAGCACTACGAAGATATGACCGAGGGTGTAAACAGTGGAGGGGCGCTACACACGGCTAGGCAATTGTCTGTTGTGTGCTAGGCACCCCCTCCTCATATATATAGGTGGGAGGGAGGGAGGAGCAGCCATAGGAGGCGCCCAAGTAAGAGGAATCCTACTTGGAGTCCCTCCCAAGCCGCGCGCCCCCCGACCATATAAACCGAGGTGGAAGGAAAGAGGGGGGATAGGGAAGGAAGTAGGAATCCTAATCAACACTTTCCTTGCCCTCCCCTCTTTCATTCTCCTCCTCATAGGGATGCCCTCTATAGGGGCGCACCAAGGCTGGTGTGTTTCCTCACTTGGCCCATAAGGCCCATATCTTTGCCGGGGGTGCCCAAAACTCCTTTTCGGTGACCCAGTACCCTCAGTACACTTCGGGTGTCCAAATACCATCGTCATGTATATCAATCTTTACCTCCCGGCCATTTCGAGACTCCTTGTCATGTCCGTGATCTCATGCGGGACTCCGAATAACATTCGGTCACCAAATCACATAGCTCATAATACTAAATCGTCATCGAGCGTTAAGCGTGTGGACCCTGTGGGTTTGATAACTATGTAGACATGACTGAGACACCTCTCCGGTCAATAACCAATAGCGGAACCTGGATGCTCATATTGGCTCCTACATATTCTACGAAGATCTTTATTGGTCGAACCGTTATGACACCATACGTAATTCCCTTTGTCAATCAGTATGTTACTTGCCCGAGATTCGATCTTCGGTATCTTCATACTATTGGAAATATGCCCTAGAGGCAATAATAAAGTGGTTATTATTATATTTCCTTGTTCATGATAATTGTCTATTGTTCATGCTATAATTGTATTAACCGGAAACCGTAATACATGTGTGAATACATAGATCGTAATATGTCCCTAGTAAGCCTCTAGTTGACTAGCTTGTTGATCAATAGATGGTCGTGGTTTCCTGACCATGGACATTGGATGTCGTTGATAACGGGATCACATCATTAGGAGAATGATGTGATGGACAAGACCCAATCCTAAGCATACCACAAGGTCGTGTAGTTCGTCTGCTAAAGCTTTTCTAATGTCAAGTATCTTTTCCTTAGACCATGAGATTGTGCAACTCTCAGATACTGTAGGAATGCTTTGGGTGTGGACGACACAGTCACCGGAAGTATTCGGGGGTTTGCTGGTATTGTACCGGGACCACCGAAGGGGTTCCGGGGGTCCACCGGGAGGGTCCACCTGCCACGGAGGGCCCTATGGGATGTATGTGGAAGGGAACCAACCCCTAAGTGGGCTGAGCGCCATCCCCCCTAGGGCCCATGCGCCTAGTGTTGAGGGGGAACCCTAAAGGGGGCGCCCCCTTGGCTTGGGGGGCAAGCCCCTCCCCTTGGCCGCCGCCCCCCTCTAGATCACATCTAGAGGGGCCGGCCCCCTTCCCCCTTCGCCCTATAAATAGAGGGGAGGAGGGAGGGTAGTAGCACCTCATCCAAGGCGCAGCCCTCCCCCTCTCCAACACCCCCTCCTCCTCCGTTGAGCTTGGCGAAGCCCTGCCGGAGAACTGCAAGCTCCACCACCATGTCGTCGTGCTACCGGAGTTCTTCCCCAACTTCTCCTTTCCCCTTGTGGATCAAGAAGGAGGAGACGTCCCTGTGCTGCATATGTGTTGAACGCGGAGGCACCGTTGTTCGACGCTTAGATCAGAATCGACTGTGATCTGAATCGCTGCGAGTACGACTCCTTCATCCACGTTCTTGTAATGCTTATGTTTCGCGATCTTCAAGGCTATGAAGATGCACTCCTCTTTCTCTCTCTCTCGTTGCTAGTCTCTCCATAGATTGATCTTGGTGATGCGTAGAAATTTTTTAATTTCTGCAACGATCCCCAACACATACCTAGTTCAATCTCGTTACCGGCAAGTCTCTTTACTCGTTCCGTAATACATCACCTCATGACTAACTCTTCAGTCGTTTTCTTGCAAAGCTTATGATGTGTATTACCGAGAAGGCCCAGAGATACCTCTCTGATACTCAGAGTGACAAATCCTAATATCGATTCATGCCAACCCAACAAAACACCTTCGGAGATACCTGTAGAGCATCTTTATAATCACCCAGTTACATTGTGACGTTTGATAGCACACAGGGAATTCCTCCGGTATCGGGGAGTTGCATGATCTCATAGTCAAAGGAATATGTATTTGACATACATGAAAGTAGTAGCAATAAACTGTACGCTCAAATGCTAAGCTAACGGGTGGGTCTTGTCCATCACATCATTCTCCTAATGATGTGATCCCGTTATCAAATGACAACACATATCCATGGTTAGGAAACCTTAGTCATCTTTGATCAACGAGCTTGTCTAGTAGAGGCATACTAGGGACACGGTATTTGTTTATGTATTCACACGTGTATTTAAGTTTCCGATCAATACAATTCTAGCAAGAATAATAAACCTTTATCATGAATAAGGAAATATAAAATAACAAATTTATTATTGCCTCTAGGGCATATTTCCTTCAATTAGTTGCCTGCAATTGTTGCTCAGTTGCCTAACTTTTCAAATTAGTTGCCTACAAATATTTTGAAGGTGCTTATCATTGTTTTTCTAAGTTGCCTAAAAACATTATGAAATCACTACAAAAAAAGACACATCCGTGACATTTTGGGCCGAACAAAATTTTTTTCTGTCATACATATGACACTTCTATGACGATAATTGTGACAAACCCCAGTATCATCATAGATGTGGTGGGCTCCTACTTCTATGACAAAAAATCATGACAGAAAATGGGCTTTTCGTCTTGGGTGGGTCGGAGACGCAGCTGCATGACATTCTTTGGGCCGTCCATGATGGAAAAACCGTGGTAGAAGCGAGGGCGAGGAAAATTTCGGGGAGTTCCCGGTTACGGTGGGAGATCGGGGGCCGAGCGATGCGCGTTTCTCTCGTACACGTACGCTCGTGTGTGCGAGGCATTGGCTCTAACTGAACCCGAGCGATGCGTTGGGCTCTAACAGAACCCGAGTGATTGCACTGCAGGCTACGCGTTACTGAACCCGAGCGATCGATCGATGGCTGTTAACTGAACCTGATCGAGCGATTCCTTCGCTACTGCTGCTAACTGAAGCCGATCGATGCTGCCTCTGGATGAACAGTGAGCGTTGCGGGGGGGGGGGTGGGTTGGATGAACAGTTCCGGTGGGGGTGGATGAACAGGACCCCGTGGTGTTGCCTCTGGATGAACAGGACCCCGATCGATCGAGCCGGTTGGGGCTGGATGAACAAGACCCCATGGAGGGCTGGATGAACAGGACCACCCCGTGGAGGGCAGGATGAACAGTAGATAGTGGAGGGCAGGATGAACAGTAGCCCGTGGAGGCGTGGTTGAACAGGAGCCCGTGGAGAGGGCTGGTTGAACAGTAGCCGGTGGAGTAGCGCGCGGTGGAGGCTGGATGAACATGAGCCCGTGGATGAACAGTCGCAGGTGGAGGCTGGAGGAGGTCGACGGTGGATGAACAGTAGCTCGTGGAGGCTGGAGGGGGTCGATGGTGGAGATGAACAGCATCCCGTGGAATCCCGTTTTGCGGTATGCCACACCCCTCCCGATGAACACGACCCCTGCTTCGACCGTAGCGCTCCAACACAAGTCCGTTTCGTCCATTTTGCGGTACGCCACACCCCTCCCGATCACAGGAGCCCCGTTTCGACCGTAGGAGGTCCGTTTCCTCCATTTTGCAGTACGCCAGACCCCTCCCGATGAACAGGATCCCGTTTCAAACGTGGCCGGTCGAACACAAGGCTGTTTCCTCTGTTCTGCGGTACGCCAGGCCTTGTTTCCATCGCCTGTTCCGTCCAAGCCCTCCCGATGAACACGACGCATTCCATTGCCTCCCCATGAACACGACGCATTCCATTGCCTCCCCATGAACACGACGACGACGCTGTTTCTCCGTTCCGACCCAGCCATGTACACGAGCCATGGCCGTACGTATGCGCGAGTAGGCGTTCGAGACCCTGCCCGTATGTACACATACATGGCCGTATTGTCTTTCTTGCACCCTGGCCGCCTCTACTACGACACGTGCGCGCCTCTACATCGACCAGTATATATGTACGTACATGTTCGTGACCAGAATGACAACGCTATGTACGCTTCGACCAGGTGGGTCCCGACTGTCAGGCACTTCCTTGCGTGCGAAGATGTATGTGGTGGGTCCCAGCAGTCAGGGGGGCAAAATACGGTGGCCTGTCTGGTGGGTCCTGCTGTCAGGTGGAGGAATAATTATTTTGCACGTAATAAGGAGGCACTCCCTTGTTGCGGCCGTGGACCCAGCTGTCAGCATCTCCACGTACAGTCCATGTCCGATGGAAGCCATTCCTTGACCACGTTGACCACGCCGCGCTGAGACCACCAGGGCGGTGCACGACGGCGAGGCCTAGGAAGGGGACGACGCGGAGCCGGGGAAGACGCGGCAGTGGATGCCCACGCGTAGAGGAGTACGAGGGTTCACTGGTTCGCTGCGGTGTTAGGCTGCCATCGCCACGGAATAACAAGGGGTGTGGGTGAGTAGAGGGATGGCCTGGCCAGCGATGGGAGTAGTAGGGGGCAGTGAGGCCTCAGCCGCATCGCAGCTGGCCACGGGAGGCAAGAGCACGAGGCACGACCGGCGCTGGTTTGGGCGGCTAGAGCAAGAAGACCAGAGGTTGAAGAAGCACTACGGCCGTTGGATGGACATCGTACGGTCACTGGAGCTAGAATCATGCATATTGACTAAGTTGACAAAGCCCTCCGTCCCCGTCAACTTAGTAGGCCCACAAGTCAGCCTGCCACTATACTGGGTCCCAGCTAACAGGGGGAGTATTCATTTTTTTTGTGCGTAATAAAGAGGCACTTCCTTTTGTGCGAAGGTATAGCTGGTGGGTTCGAGCTGTCAGCGGTGGTAACATTTTTTTTGTGAAATACAGAGGCCCTTTCGGTGGGTCCCTGATGTCAGGTGGAGGAATCATTATTTTGCGCGTAATAAGGAGGCATTTCCTTGTGTGCGGCCGTGGACCCAGCTGTCGGCCTCTCCACGTAAAGTTCACTTCAGATGCATGTCGGTCGTTGACCATGTTGACCAGGCCGCGCCGAAAGCACCAGGGCAGTGGACGACGGCGAGGCCTAGGAAGGGAATGACACGAAGGCAGGGAAGACTCGGCAGTTGTTTCCCATGCGGAGGGGAGTACGACTGTACGAGGGTTTACTGGTTCGTCTATCGTCGCCGGAGAATAACAGCAGGTGTGGGTGAGTAGAGGGATGGCTAGGCCAGCGATGGGAGTACGGTGGGGCAGTGAGGCCTGCGCGGTAGTAGAGCCGGCCGTGGGGAGGAGGGAGCAGGCAGTCCCGCCGGCGCCTGTTTGAGCGGCTGGAGCAGTAAGAGCAGAGATTGAAGAAGCACGACGGCCGTTGGATGGCCATCCAACAGTCACTGCTTGTGTGTCAACCTTTTTTAGGAAAGCCTCAAATCTGTGGAAAACAGCATACATCCCATCTGCCATTATTTCTAATAATTTACAGCCCATTTGCTAATTATTAAGGTTTTTTTGGAGCCCATATTCTTTTTGTTAGCACTACAGCCCATATTGTGGCCACGGTTAAAAAATTATACAAAATTTTGCATATTTCGGCACGGTCCGAACTGTTGTTAATCCCGAAATTTCGACTCACATTCAAACTGATTTTAAAAATAAATGTATATCAATATAAAATCCAACAAATTCTCCATGCATAAAAATTAATGTAATTTCAAATCTCGAAATGAAAAAAAGATATTTGAAACTAATTGCCGGTTTGATGTGTTTTAAAAATGTACAGCCCATTTCTCATTACTGATGGGCCATTTTCTCGGCCAGCCGAATGAAAGCTCTCCTCGTCTTGAAAGATTTGCAGCCCAACAGGCCTGACAAAGCGACTTACTTGGCAAATCACAAAAAAACTGGGATGTGGCCGTGGACCCAGCTGTCAGCCTCTCCACGTACAGTACTCTTTCGATGGAATGTCGTTGACAACGTTGACCACGCCGCGCCGAGAGCACCAAGGCGGTGGACGACGGCGAGGCCTAGGAAGGGGACTATGCGGAGCCGGGGAAGACGCGACAATGGATGCCCACGCGGAGAGGAGTATGAGGGTTCACTGGTTTGGCTGCGGTGTGAGGCTGCCGTCGCCGCAGGGCTTGGCTAGCGGTGGGAGTAGTAGGGGCGATGAGGCCTCATCGGCAGCACAGCCGGCCACTGGAGGCAAGAGCAGGCGGTCTCCCCGGCGCTGGTTTGGGCAGCTGGTGCAAGAAGTGCAGCGATTGAAGAAGCAGCAGGACCGTTCGATTCAAATCCAACGGTTACTGCTGCTAGAATCGTTTGTTGACTAAGTTGACAAGCCCTGCGTACGCGTCAACTTAGTAGGCCCACAGGTCAGACTCCCAACCGGTGCGCCCCATATGTCAGTGGGAGGAATCATTTTTTTCACGTAATAAGGAGGCAGTTGATTGCGTGCGGCCAGGCCAACGGAGGGAGTAGGGTGGGCCGGGGAAGCCTGCGCGGCATCACAGCGGGCCACAAGAGGAGGGAGCAGGTAGTCCCATCGGCGCAAGTTTAGGCGGCTGGAGCAGGAAGATCAGAGATTGAAGAAGCACGTCGGTCGTTGGATGGACATCCAAGACTAACTGCTACTAGAATCATGTGTTCACTGACAAAGCCTTGCGTAAACAAGTCAGCCTCGAAATCTATGGCGTGTACAGCCCATTTGCTATTATTTTTATAACTTTTACTCATTTTCTAATTCATATGGAATTTATTGCAGCCTGTTTTCCATTTTTAGAATTGCTGGCCATTTTCTGGTTAGTACCAGGGTCAAAAAATTAACTAAATATGTTGGAAATTTTGAAAATTCACAAATTTTTGCTGGGGAACGAAATATTCTTAATCCAAAAATTAATAGCCACACTAAAACAAATTTAAAAATAAATTAGTACTATGTCATGTTAAATCCAATGAAATACGTATAAGATATCAGTGAAGAACAAAAACAAAAGAAGAAACTTATATCCCATTTGCTATAATTTTTTTTGAATTTTCAACCCCTTTTGATATTACTTTTAACAGACATTGACCATACTCTTAAGCCAGGCCGAAATGCATCCCTCCTCGTCTTGAAAGATTTGCAGCCCAGTAATTCGGAGAAAACAAATAGGCCTAGCTTGGGTATTCTTCAAAAAGAAATACTGGGCTACCTATTTTCCCAAAGAACTGGTGCATGAGCATTTAGCTTTATTTATTTATTTATTTACTTATTTATGTTTAGGGGGGCATGGGCATGTACCTGGGTCGGATTCATGTGAGAGCCTCCCTTCCAGTTAATTATGGGCTTCTCTATTGGGCCTTCATCAGTGGGCTGCATGTTATCAACAAGTGGAAAATGTGTTCCGAGTTTCAAAAAAAATGTGTTTCGTACGATAAATAGTATGCGCTACGTACGGTATGGGGCACTAAAGGATCGAACCGTGCAACGACTTCCAAACCATTGTGTTGGTCGTTCTAACAACACATTTATTCAACCAACAGACGAAATATACTACTGATTGTACATTGAAAACAACAGCAGCAGCAGCAACAACCAAGGCTGGGGGTGCAACAGAAGCAGTAAGTAGGCCAGAAGAGTGAAGACGCAGCTCTCTCTTCCAAACCAAACATCAGCCATCATTACAAAAGGGCTACCAAAAAAGAACAAGTGTATGCATCAAACTAAATAAAGATCCTACTACACCAAGTGTACGCATCTAACTAACTGGCTTAGTTAGATGTTACTATTTATTAAGCTGTGGAGATTGGCTGACGGCTTGAACCAGATGGGTGCCTGACGAGGGAAACTCCAGCCAGCAGGTCGAAGTCTGATACTTGCGACCCTCTCTCCTACTTTGGGCTGCAGAGCGTGGCGGCACATATCAGGATATGGTGCATGCAGAGACGCATGGTACGCTGTGTACACACAGTTTTGCCTGATGAACGAAACCGCGCTGCCATCATGATCCTTGCCGTCGGTTATCACCTGGTTAATCGGATAATTTAGTCCGACAAATAGAGAGCGTGTACCAAGGCTACTTACCAGCCTCCAATCAAAAATTCCTGAAGGCCCAGAGAAGCTGGGATCCTGCTCGAAGACCTTGCAGTGACTATGATTGTATTTCGCGAAACAACACGTCCGGTACGTGCGAACGATCATCAGTCTTTCCCGTCGTCTGATTGAGCCAGGAACCACCTGCAACTGCCATGCCACTTTTCTTTGAAGGGTTCTGAGATTAGGAAGGGTAGGGACACTAGGCGGCCTACAACATCATATCAAGTTGGAGTCAAATAAAAAGGGCTCTTGGTTTAGTCAATCTTAAGAACAACATGTTATGAGCATGAATATTTTCTCAGCAAATGTTGACAGTAATATAAGCAAGCCATCATGATATCATAGGAAAGTAACATACTGCTGTAACAACCGTTTGTAGCGATGACTGGAGTAGGCCAGTAATACGTCCAGCCATAGAAGCAGTCGACAGCGCAAATGAAGCCCTTGTGTTCAATGGCATCAGAGAACCATGGAGGATGTATGATCCTGCGATGGACGTGCAGATTTATCCACTTACCGCAGTGACCTGTCAGATAGGCGAGACCATGGTTGAAGAATGCAATTAGCCTGAAGTCTATATAATTCGCAGATCTTGTGGGCACTTGGCAGATTACAACCTTGAGCAAATCAAACTTGGTATCATGTTGGCTACTGTAAGATTCCGAGTATTCTGGGCCGCAGTGCCAAAGCAGTGCAGTGTTAATCGAAGGAAGGGGGATCAATCGCCGGGTGTAGACTGTCGTGGTTCTAGGTCTGACAGTAATGTAGGGGGGGTGTATCGAGAGGCTAGATCTTAGCTATTGGGAAGTTGTAAGCACACAATGTTTACGAGTTCAGGCTCTTCTCGGAGGAAGTAAAAGCCTTACGTCTCGGTGCCCAGAGGCGGTCAATTGGATTATGTGTTTGTAGATAACAGGGGTGCGAACCCTTCACACTGAGGAGGGGGGTGGCTTATATAGAGTTCGCCGGCCCCCTCCTGCCCTCAGTAATGCAGGGTTTTAGGTACATTTAAGGTTGGGCGTTACTGGTAACGCCCCTAATAAAGTGCTATAATGACCATAAAGACTACTTAATAGTCGACCGTTTGCCTGCGGAGTGACTTTAGGTCTTCTGGCAGTCGAGTGGTTGGCTTCATGGTCGAGTGATAGCTTTTTGGTCGAGTGTCTTGAACCCGTCGAGTGGGATACCTTCAAGTCGATTGAAAGGTGACTTCTTCTAGGGATGTCCTCAGGTAGGGCTCTTTAGGACGGGTCCGTGCCCCTACCCTAGGTACATAGCTTCATCATTAGCCCCCGAATGGATCAAGGTTAGAGTGAGAAAGGGTTGGTGACCTTTCCGACTGGTTCTTTGGACTATATGAGTGCCTCGTTCTGGGTCGACCGTCACGGATGATGTCATCAACCTCTTTCAGTCGCCTTGATCCACTTCAGGCCTTTCGTCGAGTGGATTTCTTTACCTGTGACATACCGAGCGTCGATGCGCGCGGGGTCTTCTGTTTTGACAAGTTGTTCTGCAGCCAGCGGATGTCACGGGATTCGGATTTTTTGGGAAGCGCGCGGGACGGGGGCGGCCACAGTAATCGGAAGTGACAATGCAGAGGCTCCTCGATCCCTGCGTCGCCTTTTTCGTCACGTACTGCGCGCGCGCCTGCTGCGGGATTTGACTGGATAGCCTGGGCCTACCGGTCAGCCACTCGGCCGCGGCTCCTTATAAGTTGCCGGCTCGGAGTTTCCCATCAGTGCACGTACTTCTCTCTTCTTCTTCTTCCTCTCTCCCTTCGCAACTCCTTTCGCCACCTCCGCTCTCGCCCTAGCGCCGCAAACTCATTCGAGATTTCGCCGGCGACGATGGTGAAGGGCAAGACGACTGCTCTGGAGCGCGCGAAGAAGGCGGCGGCGGCGGGGAAAGGGAAGAGGTCTACACGTGGCGGATCTTCCTCCAGGACCGCCCTGCCCAAAGGTTGGATCCAGGGCGAATGGATGCCGTCGGTGCTCCGGCAAGAGGATCTCGACGGCATGGTCGATGGGGGAGCCATTCCCCATAAAGCCGTGCGTCTTTCGGGGGGAGAGATCGAACCTCAACCCCATGATGATGAGTGCGTGCTCCTGGCCACTCACATCGACCGAGGGTTTTCTCTGCCGCCCCATCCTTTCTTCCGGAATTTCTTGAACTTCTTCGGAGCGCAGCTCCATCACTTTACTCCAAATTCCATTGTCTACCTCGCTGCTTTCATTTCCATGTGTGAGGCGTTCTTGGGTTGCCGCCCACATTGGGGGCTTTTCAAGCACATATTTACTTGTCGCTCTCAGTCGGTCAAGAAGGCCAAGTCAAGTGATGAGAGGACGCAAGTGATCCAGTTGTGCGGGGGCTTGGTGATCCAAACGAGGGGAAAGAGCTGTTTTCCATCCATCACTTTCCCAGAGTCGGTCCGAGGTTGGCAGGCAACTTGGTTCTACTGCCAGGACCAGGCGACCTCAGGGCAGTCGACTGGTCTCCCGTCTTTCTCTCTCGACCGAGCCAAAAAACCTGCTTCTCTAAAGGTGACACCGGAAGAAAAGGCCCAGGTCAAGGTGCTGGCGGGTCGAGTGGTTGAGCTTGTTCGTGAGGGTGTGACTGAGATGGATCTGCTGGAAGTCTTCCTCAAGAGGCGAATCCAACCGCTCCAGGCTCGTGACCACCCGATGTGGTTGTACTCAGGCCTCGAGGACACCACTCGGATCCACCCGAAGAGATGCTGGAGGGGTGGCTGTCGAGCATCACGGGGAACAAAGACAACCCCCGAGGAGCCAGGAGGGTCATTCCACTCGACAATTCGTACGAAGTGGACCAGGTATGCCTTTATGCTCCCGACTGAAATCTTGTTTTCTGCGTTGGTCTTCTTTGAGTAGGTCGATTGATTTTCGTCTTGTCTGCTATTTTCCAGGCGACCACCGAGATGTACTCGACGCCCAACGGGGCACAGGGGTCGACTGAGGAAGGGGAGGCGAGCGGAGGCAAGAGCGGGGATGACCAAGGTGAGTGGGACTCTGATGGTGAAGGAGAGGGAGGCGACGACATCTTCTCTAGCGAGGAGGAGGAGGAGGTTGAACCCCCCCCCCCCCGCCCAGAGAGGCGATCCAAGCTCGCACACGACCCGGCCCAGGAACGCGGTAAGGCGACTGCCTCCGTTGGGCCGTCGTCAAAACGCCCTCGGACCTCTTCTCCAACGCCGACTGGGAAGGTTCCCAAGCACCCACGCACGACACAGTCCAAGCCGCCCAAGGCTCTGCCCAAGATGAAGATAGCTGTCCCTACCATTTCCGGGTAATAAAGCTTGTTTTCCTTTGTCGACCGTGGACGGGTCCTTGGTCGATTCATTGAGCCAACTGACTGACTTTTCGAGATTTGCAGCGCTGCTACTTCTGAGGTCTCCGCCAAGGACGATGACCAAAAGATGGGGGATGTTGTTACCTCCAACCCTGGTACGATTACTGACGTTCTGTTTTTGAGTCGACTGGTCATTTCTTGCAATTCTTGTCGATTGAATGTTTCCCTTGCAGCCCCTCCTCATGTTATCGACCTCCCGGATGACGACGACAACGAACCGCTGAGGATGAGGAGGAACAAGAGGTCGTCGGCTGACAAGACTCCCCAGCCTACTCCGGCGTCTGAGACCATGGCTCGGGATGGTGGCGACACCACTCGGGCTTCTGTGACTTTCGCCAACCCTTTGTCGAGTGTGCGGCCTTCGGCGTCGACTGCGGATCCATCTTCACTTTTTGCTGCGTATCCCGTCCCTGAGGACCAAGCGGCTGCTGCAAAGGAGGCTATACGCCAGGCGGGGGTCATGATGGAGCAAGTGAAGATGGCTTGGGAGGCCAGCCAAGCAGCCTATGACGCGAGTTCGGCTCTTCAGAGCAACGTCCAGGTCGGTCGACTCGACACTTGATCGTTTGAAGAGTCTCTCTTTTTTTGAAGATCTTTTGTATCTATATCTGTACACCCACTGGGTGTGTTTGCCAATTCTTGGACGAGTGGGGGCACGCTAAGTGCACCCACTGGGTGTAGTCCCCGAGACTATGGTGGATTGTTGGCAGTCGACTGTAGTCTTTACATTGTGTTGCTGTATCTGTATTTCTTCACTCGGTTTGGTCGGGCCAGGTCGAGTGGGACTGTATCCGGTCGACTGCGGGCAGTCGACCTTTTTTTTTACAGTGGGGGCACGCTGAGTGCACCCACTGGGTGTAGTCCCCGAGACTACTGTCGAATGTTTTTGATTCGGCTGTGGTCTTAGAAACATCATCTTTTTTCTCTTAGTTACTCGGAAGCAACCTATCTTGGACGTCTGTCGACTGATTTTTCCTTTTACAGAAATCCTGCGAACTTGCATCTCGCTATACTGAGTTGAAGAAGCAGCGGATTCAACTGAACCTTGATCTGGAGCTGGCCAGAACAGAGCTGCAGAAGGTCAGAGACGGCGCCGCTGGTAAGACGACTTTGTCGACTAGTTTTGTTTTTAGGCTTGAGTACCCTTCTGCTATTTCCGAACCAATCATCATTTCTTTTGCAGGAGAACTGAGCGAGGCTCTGGCGAAGAAGGATCAGGACTTGGCTGCTGCCCGCAAGGAGGCTGACGACAAGATCGATCTGGCTGAACAGAAGTTGGCTTCGGCCGGCCAATTAGAAGAAGAGAATACCAAGCTGAAGACCGCTCTGAATGAAGCCAACAAGGAGTGCACACGTTGGAAGAAGGAGAACCTCGCCCTGAACGAGAAGATGGAAGGCGTCGTTCGCAGGAGGGACGACCTGGAGGGCTACTTGAGGAGCCTCGCCAAGAAGTTGTACATCAAGCTTGAAGGTGGGCATTCAATTCCGACTGGTTTTCTTTTTGTGTCGACTCAGTCTATGAAAATTGACTTATCCTTGGATCGTGTATGCAGAGCTTTGCCAGAACTTTGAGGAGGAGACTGGGTGGATTGAAATAGGTTTGGATCCAATCAACTCTTCGGTGAATGATGAAGCTGCCATGAATCTGCTCCGACTAGAATCTCGCATTGACGGCGTCGTGGATTACTTGGCTCGGCTGAAGGTTGCCATGTCGCGGATCGACCCGACACTTTGGCTAGAGTCTACGCTCCAGAACGATCTCGAGTCTCTGATGACTCGACTTAACAGAATCCTTGACCGAGTGCAGGAGTGGAAGAAGTCTTCTGCTCGGTGCGGCGCTGATGTGGCTCTGTCTCTAGTCCGCGTCCATTGCAAGGAGGCGCGAGAAGAGAAGCTGGCCGCCATCCAAGTCGCCAATACCAAGAGGCATAGCTTTCAAGACTTCATGGAGACCTTTATTGCTGCTGCCACCCGTATTGCAGATGGGATCGACCTGGATGAGTTCGTCGCCCCTGCCAGTCCTCCGCCTGAGGAATGAAAAACTTTTATGCTTCTCCTTAAATTTGTCTCGGAATGCCGAGTGGATTTGTAAACTTTAACTCTGCCGAGCCGAGGGCTCGAGTACTTTGATCTAAGGTCTGGGACCTTTTAGGCTTTATCCGAACTTGATTTCTTGTTGAATATTTTCTCGGTTTGATCTGTCGAGTGGAACTTGATCTTCACTCGGAATACCCTTTGTATTTGTGGCATAACTTCTTGCGGATTGGGTCGAGTCCTGTACTTAGGCGACCACTGGGCTGCTGCTAAGCCTCTGAGTGAGAGGTTTGCTCTTCACTCGGTAGGATTTTTCAAACTTAGGCGAGTGTCTGACTGCAGCTAAGTCTCTTAGTGGGAGAGCTTAGGCGAGTGCTGGACTGCAGCTAAGCCCCCGAGTGGGAGGATTGCTCTCCACTCGGTAGGATTTTCAAACTTAGGCGAGTGTCTGACTGCAGCTAAGTCTCTTCGTGGGAGAACTTAGGCGAGTGCTGGACTGCAGCTAAGCCCCCGAGTGGGAGGTTTGCTCTCCACTCGGTAGGATTTCTTAAACACTTAGGCGAGTGCTGACTGCAGCTAAGTCTCTTTGTGGGAGAACTTAGGCGAGTGCTGGACTGCAGCTAAGCCCCCGAGTGGGAGGTTTGCTCTCCACTCGGTAAGATTTTTCAGACTTAGGCGAGTGCCTGACTGCAGCTAAGTCTCAGAGTGGGAGAACTTAGGCGAGTACTGGACTGCAGCTAAGCCCCCGAGTGGGAGGATTGCTCTCCACTCGGTAGGATTTTTCAAACTTAGGCGAGTGCCTGACTGCAGCTAAGTCTCAGAGTGGGAGAACTTAGGCGAGTACTGGACTGCAGCTAAGCCCCCGAGTGGGAGGATTGCTCTCCACTCGGTAGGATTTTCAAACTTAGGCGAGTGCCTGACTGCAGCTAAATCTCAGAGTGGGAGAACTTAGGCGAGTACTGGACTGCAGCTAAGCCCCCGAGTGGGAGGATTGCTCTCCACTCGGTATGATTTTCAAACTTAGGTGAGTGTCTGAATGCAGCTAAGTCTCTTCGTGGGAGAACTTAGGCGAGTGCTGGACTGCAGCTAAGCCCCCGAGTGGGAGGTTTGCTCTCCACTCGGTAGGATTTCTTAAACACTTAGGTGAGTGCTGTCTGCAGCTAAGTCTCTTTGTGGGAGAACTTAGGCGAGTGCTGGACTGCAGCTAAGCCCCCGAGTGGGAGGTTTGCTCTCCACTCGGTGGGATTTTTCAGACCTAGGCGAGTGCCTGACTGCAGCTAAGTCTCAGAGTGGGAGAACTTAGGCGAGTACTAGACTGCAGCTAAGCCCCCGAGTGGGAGGTTTGCTCTCCACTCGGTAGGATTTTTCAGACTTAGGCGAGTGCTTGACTGCAGCTAAGTCTCAGAGTGGGAGAACTTAGGCGAGTACTGGACTGCAGCTAAGCCCCCGAGTGGGAGGATTGCTCTCCACTCGGTAGGATTTTTCAAACTTAGGCGAGTGCCTGACTGCAGCTAAGTCTTAGAGTGGGAGAACTTAGGCGAGTACTGGACTGCAGCTAAGCCCCCGAGTGGGAGGATTGCTCTCCACTCGGTGGGGTTTTTTCAAACTTAGGCGAGTGCCTGACTGCAGCTAAGTCTCAGAGTGGGAGAACTTAGGCGAGTACTGGACTGCAGCTAAGCCCCCGAGTGGGAGGATTTCTCTCCACTCGGTAGGCTTTTTTCAAACTTAGGCGAAATGGATTCGCAGCCAAGTCACCCACTAGGGGATTTTGTATGCAAACAAAGTGACAGCAATTATTGGAACACTCTTGTCTTTGATAAAAATGAACTGCAGAAATTTTTTTCTTATTACATCTTGTCTAAGGGAGAACTCAAGTGTAAAAGGGGCGGAGCAGTTCCGCGTTCCAAGCTCGTGGCTCGTTGATCTGGCGATCAACATTGTAGAGGTGGTACGCTCCATTGTGGAGGACTCTGGTGACGATGAAGGGGCCTTCCCAAGTAGGAGCAAGCTTGTGTGGTTTCTGTTGATCCACTCGGAGGACCAGATCTCCTTCTTGGAAGGCTCGACTCTTCACATTCCGGGCGTGAAACCAGCGCAAGTCTTGCTGATAAATGGTCGATCTGATCATGGCCATCTCCCTCTCTTCTTCTAAGAGGTCGACTGCGTCTTGCCGGGCCTGTTCTGCTTCATCTTCGGTGTAAAGTTCGACTCGGGGTGCGTTGTGAAGAAGGTCACTCGGCAGAACTGCTTCGGCTCCATAAACCAGAAAGAATGGAGTTCTTCCAGTCGACCAGTTAGGGGTGGTCCTTAATCCCCACAGAACTGACGGAAGCTCGTCGACCCAAGCGCCTGCCGCGTGCTTGAGATCACGCATCAGTCGAGGCTTTAGTCCTTTGAGAATCAGGCCATTTGCTCTCTCAGCTTGTCCATTCGACTGGGGATGGGCGACCGATGCGTAGTCGACTCATGTGCCTTGAGAGGTGCAAAAAGCTCTGAACTTGTCCGAATCAAAGTTTGACCCATGGTCAGTGATGATGCTATGCGGGACTCCATATCTGAAAGTTAACCCTCTGACGAAACTGATAGCAGTGCAAGCATCGAGATTCTTGATGGGCTTAGCTTCGATCCATTTGGTAAATTTGTCGACTGCCACAAGCACATGAGTGAATCCACTCCTGCCCGTTCTTAGTGGACCAACCATGTCCAGTCCCCAGACGGCAAAGGGCCAGACGAGTGGAATGGTCTTCAGGGCTGATGCAGGCTTGTGTGACATGTTGGAGTAGAACTGGCACCCTCCACACTTGTCGACTATCTCTTTTGCCATCTCATTTGCTCTTGGCCAGTAAAATCCCGCTCGGTATGCTTTAGCCACAATAGTCCGAGAGGACGCATGGTGACCACAGGTCCCCGAGTGGATATCATTAAGGATTATCTGACCCTCTTCTAATGTTATGCATTTCTGACCGACTCCAGTCGCGCTCTCTCTATACAACTGTCCCTTTATGACTGTGAAGGCCTTGGATCAGCGGACGATCTGTCGAGCCTCTTCCTCGTCTTCCGGGAGTTCTTTCCTTAGGATATACGCGATGTATGGTATTGTCCAGTCAGGGGTGATTGCCAAGACTTCCATGATTAGGTCGACCACCGCAGGTACTTCAACTTTAGTCGGATCTGTGGCACTTTTCGGCTGCGGGGCTTCTTCTGTGAAAGGATCCTATTGGACTGACGGCGAGTGAATGTGTTCCAGGAACACGTTGCTGGGAATGGCTTCTCTCTTGGAGCCTATCTTTGCCAAATCGTCAGCTGCCTGATTTTTCAGTCGGGGGATGTGATGAAGCTCTAACCCCTCAAATTTCTTTTCTAGCTTTCGCACTGCATTGCAATAACCAGTCATTGCCGGACTCCTGACGTCCCACTCCTTCATCACTTGATTAACCACCAAATCTGAGTCGCCATAGACCATGAGGCGACGGACGCCGAGTGAAATGGCCATGCGCAACCCATACAAAAGTGCTTCATACTCTGCTTCATTATTGGAGGAATCGAAGTGAATCTGGAGAACATATCTGAGCTTATCTCCTCGGGGGGAGACTAGGACTACCCCCGCAGCGGAACCATTCAGCATCTTAGATCCATCGAAGAACATGGTCCAGTGCTCCGAGTGACCTTGAGTCAGAAGTTGCTGTTCAATCCACTCGGCGATGAAATCTGCGATTGCTTGGGACTTGATAGCCTTCTTTGCTTCAAACTTGATATCTAAGGGAAGGAGTTCAATCGCCCACTTGGCCACTCGACCAGTTGCGTCTCTGTTATGCAGAATCTCTGATAGTGGGGCGTCGCTGACGACTGTAATGGAGTGGTTAGAGAAGTAATGTGCAACTTTCTCCGTGGTCATATAAATCCCATATACAAGCTTCTGGTAGTGAGGGTATCTTTGTTTTGAAGGGGTCAAAACTTCAGACACATAATATACTGGGCGTTGAACTTTGAAGGCCTTTCCTTCCTCTTCCCGCTCGACCGTAAGTACTGTACTGACAACTTGTCCTGTGGCTGCAATGTAAAGCAGCAGAGGCTCTTTCCTGATTGGGGCAGCAAGCACCGGCTGGGTGGAGAGCAGAGCTTTGAGCTCTGCAAACGCTGCATCAGCTTCTGGAGTCCACTCGAACTTGTCAGACTTCTTCATCAGTCGGTAAAGAGGCAACGCCTTTTCACCGAGACGAGAAATGAATCGACTTAAAGCGGCCAAGCAGCCTATAAGCTTTTGGACATCGTGCACGCATACAAGACGCTTCATCTGGAGTATGGTGCCAATTTTTTCAGGATTGGCGTCGATCCCCCGTTCGGAAACTAGAAAACCGAGTAACTTTCCACCTAGAACTCCAAAAGTGCACTTTGATGGATTGAGCTTGATATCGTACCTCCTGAGGTTGGCAAAGGTTTCAGCAAGGTCAGCCCGTAGGTCGGAACCTTTCCGGGACTTGACCACAATATCATCCATGTACGCCTCCACATTCCGACTGATTTGAGTGAGTAAACACTTTTGAATAATTCTCATGAATGTGGCTCCGGCGTTCTTGAGGCCGAATGGCATGGTGACGTAACAGAAGCATCCGAATGGAGTGATGAAAGGTGTTTTGATCTCGTCGGGCCCATATAGACGGATCTGATGGTACCCGGAATAGGCATCTAGAAAAGACAATCTCTCGCACCCCGCAGTCGAGTTGACTATTTGGTCGATGCGAGGGAGAGGAAAATGATCTTTCGGGCAGGCCCGATTGATATGTTTGAAATCAATGCACATGCGAAGTTACTTGTCCTTCTTGGGGACCATGACGATATTGGCGAGCCACTCGGAGTGGTAAATCTCTCGGATGAACTCCGCTGCTAAGAGCCGAGCCACCTCCTCGCCAATGGCTTGCTTCTTCTGGACGGTGGACCGTCGAAGATGTTCCTTCACAGGCTTGAATTTTGGGTCGACTCGTAGACGGTGCTCAGCCAGCCCTCTGGGAACTCCAGGCATGTCAGAGGGTTTCCATGCGAAGATGTCCCAGTTCTCACGGAGGAGCTGGATGAGCGCTTCTTCCTACTTGGAGTCGAGCGTCGTCGAGATGTGAGTCGGAGCAGCGTCGGGGTCGGTCGGGAGAATGTGGACTGTCTTTGTTTCACCAGACGACTGAAAAGCTGATTCTGAAGCAGGCTTCTTAGCTCGTAGCAATTCACTCGGATCGGCAGTCTTTTGGTACTCTTTCAGCTCGACCACCGCCATCTGAGCATCAGCGATCTTTGATCCCTTCTGAAAACACTCTTCTGCTTTCTTTCGGTTGCCCGTAACAGTGATAACACCTTTGGGGCCAGGCATCTTCAGTTTGAGATACACGTAACATGGTCGAGCCATGAAGCGTGCGTAAGCTGGCCTGCCCAAAATGGCATGATAAGCACTCTAGAAGTCCACAACCTCGAATGTCAACTTTTCCTTGCGGTAATTCTTTGAATCACCAAAAACCACATCAAGAGCAATCTGGCCGAGTGACTCGGCTTTCTTCCCAGGAATGACTCCGTGGAAGCTCCTGTTACTGGTACTGAGTCTGGACATTGGAATGCCCATTCCTTTCAAAGTTTTAGCGTACAGTATGTTCAGGCCACTGCCGCCATCCATCAATACCTTGGTCAGTCGGGTGCCTTCGACAACTGGGTCGACCACCAAAGCTTGCCTCCCAGGGGTGGCAATGTGCATCGGGTGATCAGACTGGTCGAATGTGATGGCAGTCTGAGACCACTTCAGGTAACTAGGTGTTGCCGGGGCAACCATGTTCACCTCACGGTTAATGACTTTCAGTCGACTCTTGCTTTTGACATCAGCAAAAATCATCAGGGTGGAATTGACTTGGGGGTATCCATCGTCACTGTCTTCCTTGTCCTCAATCCTGTCCGGCTCTTTTTCCTTATCTTTGGGCTGCTTGCCCTGGAACTGCTGGATCAGGAGCCGGCACTGTCGAGTGGTATGCTCTGGGTAAATAAATTTACCCTCTTCGTCTTTCTTGGTGTGGATGTGACATGGTAGGTCCAGAACATCATTCCCATCCTGACCCTTGACTTTCTTGGGCTTCTAGGTGCCCTTGGGTTTCCCCTTGAAGTTTCCCTGGGCCACGGCCAGGGCCTCCCCGGGAGCGGCTGGCTCGGCCTTCCGCTTCTGCTTCCGACTGGAGTTTCTTCCGGTTTCTTGGGCGACTGATTTGAGTTTGCCACTTCGGAGTCGGTCTTTGTCTTCACCATTAGCGTACTTGGTGGCAATCTCCATCATCCGATTCAGAGACATCTCTCCAGTTCGACCGAACTTCAGATTCAACTCTCTGTATTTGACGCCTTCCTTGAAAGCGCAAACTGCTTGATGGTCTGGCACATTCTCAACCGAGTGGTGCAGTGTGATCCACCTCTGGATGTATTCCCTTAGTGTTTCATTCGGCTTCTGCACGTAAGACCGCAACTCTGTAAGGCCTGCAGGTCGCTTGCATGTTCCCTCAAAGGTTGTGACGAACACTCGGGAGAGGTCTTCCCAAGTGTAGATGCTGCTGGGTGCCAACTGATTTAACCACGCCCTGGCTGAGCCTTCTAACATGAGAGGCAAATGCTTCATGGCCACCTCATCATTGCCACCGCCAATCTGTACAGCCACTCGGTAATCCTCGAGCCAAGTGTCAGGCTTGGATTCACCGGTGAACTTGCTGACTCCAGTCGCCAGCCTGAAGTTGGGAGGAATCACTACGGCCCTGATGGTTCGACTGAAACATTCTGGCCCCGAAGCATGTACCCTGCTGCCGGCGGGCGCATCTCTGTTGTGGCCCTCTCGATGAGCTCTGTTCCTGTCAACCAAACCTTGAACGAGGATGGATCTCGCGTCAAAGTCTGGGTCCCTGGGGTCGACTGGAATCCTCTGCCCAACATTATGGGGGCGCCTGTCATCTCGATGTCGAGGCGCATATGACCCACTCCTCGGGGGAGGGGTTGGCACTCGACGTCGATCATCACGGTCGGGTCGGTGACCATACTGCTCATTTCTTCTGTACTGATCGTGCCGGTCTCCACGTCCCTCACGCCTCGGGGGCGATCTCGGGCTGTGAGCCGACTGGACTGTTTCTGTTGCAACGGATCGACTGTGGATCCTGTTCCGCGACTGAGAAACGGCGGAATTCTAGTTTCCCGCCGCTCGGAGCAACGCTCTGATCTGCAACAAGCCCCTGCTAGCCTCCGACTGGGAGGGCTGAATTGACTCCGCTATACGGGCCGCGGCGGCCAAATTCTGAACTGGGGTTCGGTATACCTGCGGCGGCGGGAAGAGCTGACATCGACTGGACTCGGGAGCTTGCTGTCGTCAACTGGACTCGGGAGCTCGCTGACGCGCTTGCTCATTGAGTATTCGCTGTAGATTCTCCAGTCGAGTGCGCTCGGCCAGGTTAGCCAAGCGCGCGTCCTCCAAGGCCCGGGCCTTGGGGGTTTCTCTGACAATAGGAGTGTGGAGCGCGTCCATGTTCCGGCGGCGAAGCTCCTCTCGCTGCAATGACGTGAGAGGTTCGGGGAGGTACTCGTCGTGGGGATGCGACGGGTCGCCTCCACCCGCGCCCCCATTAGCGCGAGGGAATCCGGGAGGACTGTGTGTCCCCTCGACCGCCAGAACCTCAGCCAAAGGGTCGCTGCTATCACACTCGGATGCGGTCTCCGCGGAGCCGATCGAACAGGCCGCAGAGGGATTCGTCGGGCTCGATTGCCGCGACTTGCGGGGCCGCCGACTAGCGGGCCACGGCATGTCTCACCCACCGCTGAAGTCTCGAGCGATCGGAGCGCTTGCGCTGGTGGGAGACAGGGCGGGGAGACGAAACGGGAGCCGACTGGTACTAAGTCGGCGGCTGCCGCAGGAGGACGCCACGAATGCATGCGCGGAAGTGCGTCGCACCACGGACGGGGAGCGCGTCAACGTCGAGTGGCACCTCTTGAAGCCAGGCGGAGTCGTCGGTGATGAAGATGAGCGCGTCGAGACGGATCTCGCGGCCCTCTACCAAAACTCCGCAGGAAACCATGATCAAATGGATCGGAAAATCGCAACTTCTCCAATTAGGCGCTAAGACTCCTGCCCGACAGTAGGCGCCAACTGTCGTGGTTCTAGGTCTGACAGTAATGTAGGGGGGTGTGTATGGAGAGGCTAGATCTTAGCTATTGGGAAGTTGTAAGCACACAAAGTTTACGAGTTCAGGCCCTTCTCGGAGGAAGTAACAGCCTTACGTCTCGGTGCCCAAAGGCGGTCGATTGGATTATGTGTGTGTAGATAACAGGGGTGCGAACCCTTCACACTGAGGAGGGGGGTGGCTTATATAGAGTTCGCCGGCCCCCTCCTGCCCTCAGTAATGCAGGGTTTTAGGTACATTTAAGGTTGGGCGTTACTGGTAACGCCCCTAATAAAGTGCTATAATGACCATAAAGACTACTTAATAGTCGACCGTTTGCCTGCGGAGTGACTTTAGGTCTTCTGGCAGTCGAGTGGTTGGCTTCATGGTCGAGTGATAGCTTCTTGGTCGAGTGTCTTGAACCCGTTGAGTGGGATACCTTCAAGTCGATTGAAAGGTGACTTCTTCTAGGGATGTCCTCGGGTAGGGCTCTTTAGGACGGGTCCGTGCCCCTACCCTAGGTACATAGCTTCATCATAGACCTCCACGAGCATCCAGCTGTCGCGACCGTCGACGAGCACCATCCAAGACGTGTTCATGCCGACCCATTACATACCGTTAATGTAGTTGAGGCTGACGGGGATCGGATCGCAGTCAAGGGGGTTGATGCTTGCCACCCTACGATCGTTATGCTGCATGACACGTCGTTTCTGAAGATCAGGCGGCATCAGCAAGCAAGGAGCTAGCTTAAAAAGCTCCGGCCTGAGGTCTTTGAGTAAACAGTACAGCCCCGATGAGCACGCGGCGAGCAGCATGGTACTGAGATTGTCCACACGCGAAACAATGAGCATGATTACCTCTGTGGGGAGCGAATTCCAGCCACTCTTTCGGCGGACGCTACTCGATTCTGCCATTGTTAGTGCTTGGGTTTCGGACGAGGGGGGAGGCGCCTTAGCGGGGATGGAAGATTGGACGAGATTATGTGCGGACAAAGATGGAGAAGCGAATATGTGCTGCGGGAAGTGGACAGGTGATGATGACTACAGCACGCCGCTTGACTTACAAGACACATACCAGCAGCGTAGGGTCATGTCGATGCCAGACAACTTGCTTCAGTGATCACAGTACTGGTACTCCCTACAATGTTATGCCCTAACTTGCTTAAGTAGAGTAGTAGAGTAGGACTCTGCTCTACTACTAGCACCGGAGGAGTAGTATATTCTAATCTAAAATAGTTACAAACTTCAATGCCCGAGTGTGGAACGACTACGAACCATGCTCAAAGACCGTGTCTACGTGGTGTTTGGACATGGGCGACAACCTCAACACCAACGGTGCTGCTCCCGTTGCATCGTATGTGTTTCTGTCCTTCCTGTTTGAAATCGTGGTAGAATTCATGTTTCTACTCTGTATGCTACTACTATGCTAGTCCACATGATTAGTTGCGAATGGCGACTTCTTCCCCGACCTTGGCAACCTCATCCTCGACGACATGGGCGACAACGTCAACGCCGGCAACCAGTGAGATGCAGGGTGTAGGAAGCGGTTTGGGAATTTGCATGCCTTTCCAACCAGTGAGATACTCCATACAAAGTACGACAGAGAAATAACCACAGAGAAGGAAGCTAAAAGTAAACAATCAAACAAGCATTTTTGCATTTGTTTTGCATTGAATCGTTTCACAAGCTTGACTAGTGTTGTTTTTCTTCTTTTACAAAAACCGCATCGTAATGTTAAAACATGCATTTGCACGTACATAAGTAATAGTAGTACTCCCTCTGTCTAGGTGTATAAGTCTTCCTTCCTTGGTCACGGTGCACAACCGAAGATGAGTTATTGACCTGGACAGAGGGAGTAGCACAGTCTACAAGCATATATCGAGAGAGACGTCTAGTGCGATAGTATATAGTAAAGTTTGCGCTATATGCATGTACTTTCAAAATGCGTACGAATAGACAAGGTTTCCAAACTTTCCCTTTTACATACTTAATTAAGGACGCCAAAAATTCCTGAACATTCGGGATTTATCATTTGCGTCCCAAAACTAATGAGATCGCCTTACGAAATAAAAATTATACTCCTCCTTAAAGCCATGGCGCTCACAGGAGCGGTTGCGGCGCGCCACGAGTGCCCTGGTGCGCGGCCGTTTCCCAGCGCGACGACACAATGCCTCTTCCTCAGCCTCGTAACTCGCGAGGTGCTGATTGGCGGCTTGCCGGCGGGCGAGCGCGATCTCACTGGTGTGGTGATCCGGCGCCAACAGGTACTCCTTGTAATGCCCTCGATGCGGCTATATCTCCCACGGGTCAAAGCACGACTTAGAGGCAAAACCGTATTGAAAGCAATGTTGCAAGTGAGCTAATCTTCACACAACCCATGTAATACATAAGGGAAAGAGATACATAACTAGCTTACAATCGCCACTTCACACAATACATGAATAAAGCATTACATCATCCAGATACAAACAAGGTCTGACTATGGAACCCAAAATGAAAGAAGACTACCCCAAATGCTACACAGATCCCCGATCGTCCCAACTGGGCTCCACTACTGACAACTGGACACGGAACAACACAAAGGACAAGATCTTCATCGAGCTCCTCCTTGAGCTTGGTTGCGTCACCTGCTCGGTGACATCGGCACCTGCAAACTGGTTTTGGAAGTATCTGTGAGTCACGGGGACTCAGCAATCTCACACCCTCGCGATCAAGACTATTTAAGTTTATGGGAAGGGTAAAATGTATGAGGTGGAGCTGCAGCAAGCGACTAGCATATATGGTGGCTACCTTACGCAAATGAAAGCAAGAAGAGAAGGCAAAGCACGTTCGAGAAACTATGACCAAGAAGTGATCCTAGAACAACCTACGTCAAGCATTACTCCAACACCGTGTTCACTTCCCGGACCCCGCCGAGAAGAGACCATCATGGTAACACACGCGGTTGATATGTTTTAATTAAGATCAACTTTAGGTTTTCTACAACCGGACATTAACAAATTCCCATCTGCCCATAACCGCGGGCACGGCTTTCGGAAGTTCAAATCCCTGCAGGGGTGTCCCAACTTAGCCCATCACAAGCTCTCACGATCAACGAAGGATATTCCTTCTCCCAAGACAATCCAATTAGACTCGGCATCCCGGTTACAAGACATCCTCGACAATGGTAAAACAAGTCCAGCAAAGCCACCCAGATGTGCCGACAAATCCCGATAGGAGCTGCACATATCTCGTTCTCAGGGCACACCGGATAGGTCAAGCTACGAGTAAAACCAGCCCTCGAGTTTCCCCGAGGTGGCCCCACAGGCTGCCCATTTCGGACCAACACTCAGAGGAGCACTGGCCCGGGGGGGTAAATAAAGATGACCCTTGAGTCTGTAGAACCCAAGGGAAAGAAAAAGTCTAGGTGGCAAATGGTAAAACCAATGATGGGCCTTGCTGGAGGAGTTTTATTCAAGGCGAACTGTCAAGGGATTCCCATTATAAGCCAACCGTGTAAGGAACGCAAAATCCGGGAACATAACACCAATATGACGGAAACTAGGGCAGCAAGAGTGGAAAAAAACACCAGGCATAAGGCCGAGCCTTCCACCCTTTACCCAGTATATAGATGCATTAATTAAATAAGAGATATTGTGATATCCCAACAAAATAACCATGTTCCAAACATGGAACAAGCTCCAATCTTCACCTGCAACTAACAACGATATAAGAGGGGCTGAGCAAAGCGGTAACATACCTAAACAACGGTTTGCTAGGACAAGGTGGGTTAGAGGCTTGGCTTAACAATATGGGAGGCATGATAAGCAAGTGGTAGGTATCGCGGCATAGGCATAGCAAAAGAGCGAGCAACTAGCAAGCAAAGATAGAAGTGATTTCGAGGGTATGGTCATTTTGCCTGAAATCCCGCAAGGAAGAAGAATGAGTCCATGAAGGAGACAAACAAACATAGTCGAACGGATCCTCACAAACGCAACGTTATCGGAACTAACCCGAAGAAGCCACACCGGAAAGAAGCAAACAACATAGTAAACAACCATCACATAGCATGGCATGATGCACAATCAAGTATGATGCATGTCCGGTTTAAATATGCATGGCATGGCAAAGTGCACAAACAATACTACAGATTAAGTGGAGCTCAATATGCAACGAGTTGCATATTGACGGAACAACACATGACTTATTTAGTTCTCTCTCGTTTAGGTACCCACCAATATTAAATGTTGGTTAACATGGCAAGAGGTGAGGCATAACAAAACTACACCATCTAAACAATTTAAATGGGGCCGGATATAACAAATAACGAATCTGGTAAATCCCCATATGCCTTAGTAATTTATTGCAACAACAATCTAAACATTTTAATTGTTGTTATCATGATGCGGATGACATGAACAAGTTTATGCAATTTTTATAAAAGTTGACAAGAGCATTATGAAGCATTTGTCATCGTGGCGGAAACGGAAGGGGTGCCACGGCAACATATCGGTTCCGGTAACTCGATAGATATGCCGGTGAAAAGAACAAGTGTTCGGATGTGTGGAACGAGTTAGAGATGATGGGGTGATCCCGGTTACCGGGTGTCCCATGAGACGACGGTATGGCAACGGGGAACATGCAAGACACATGTCGGGCACGGTGCAAACACGAGCATCTCATACATCACACATGCATTCGTTCACGGGCGGTCATCTCGGGGTTATACCTTCAAAGCGTGCGTTATCGGAGCAGTTCGGGTCAAGCGGTGTAGTCGTTCACGATCGTCGTGGGAAGTAGTGGTACTCAGCGATGGTAGAGGAAGTTGTTGTTCATGGTTCGTTGTGGGAAGTAGTCGTTCGAGCGTCCGACGGTAATGGTACTTGGTCGTTTCGAAGAGGTACTTGGGGTCATTCAAACTTGTCGGTCTCATCATCTCGAAGGGGTACTTGACGTTCTTAGCGATTCCAAAGACGACGGTAGAGGTACACTTGTTGTAGGGGTACTTGTCGGATCCACGGCGACGGTAGAGGTACAAACGTTCTCACGGTACTTGTCGGTCCGGTCTTGGTGTAGATGGACATGGCAAACGTAGTGGTACTCGCGAACTTCGGCGGCGGTAGTCGTTTAGGGTCTTGCCGGTTCATTGTGTAGCCGTACATGTTCGACGTGGTACACGGTTCAACGTCATGCATGTCTTGTAGCTGTTCAGGGTCACCGTGAGGGACTTGTCGAATCCAGGGTCTCTGTGTGCACGTCTTGACGATTCCAGGAGGTCTCGGTGGTGGCCATGGTCTCGAAGATGGCACCGTGGTGGTCTAGCAGCAACAACAACAAGGCGTCGAGGCCCATGGGCGCAGAGGAGATGTCGAGGAGGTGGATCCAGAGGCGAGCAACCATGGCGGGGGCGAATGAGCGCCGCGTCCTCTGCTCGCCAATAGCAGGGGCGTGGCTGGAGGAGGAGGCAGCAAGGGCGCGGCAAAACATGGAGGCAGGGCCAGGGGCGTGTCGGGGCGAGGAGCTCCTGGTCGCAGCGGCGCGGCGCCGGAGCATGGGCTCGCAGGCCGGAGCGGCACGCAGCCACAGAGGATAGGGAGGACGCAGCGGGATGGCGGCCTAGCGACAAGGAGGAGGCCAAGGGGCATCGCTGGAGGTTGAGGAGGATCCGAGCGAGGATGCCGAAGCGGGCAGCAGAGGCGCTGCGCTGGTCATGGTTGCCGGCAGCGACCGGACATGGTGGCGGGGCTTGCCATGGCGCACTAGTGGCCGGGGCCAGTCGGCAGGAGGCGGAGCGTCGACGTGGTGCTGGAGCTTGACGGCGGAGGGAGGTGGGTGGCGCCCCGGCTTTGGTCGCCGCCGAGTGGTAAGGTCGAGGGATGGGGATCGGGGTTCGGGCGCAGCCCTGTGCGCGTGAGCGAGGGAGAGGGAGAGGAGGAGGGGGGTTCGTGGGAGATGGGGATCGAGGAGATGGGTCTCCTGGCGGTGGAGGGAGAGGGATTCGGGAGAGATCGGGCCAGGGGATCGAGCTAGCTAGGGTAACCACGGGGCGCGGTTGGGGCTCGGGCCGGTTAGGCCAGGCCGCAGGTGGGCCTTAGGCGCAGAAGGAGAGGCCCAAGTGGGCTGCGGCTGGCCTAAGCTGAACTCCTCTCTCTGATTCCTCTCTTAGTCTTTTCCATATTAAAACAAAACAGAAAAAGAGGGAGAAAAGAAAGAGAAGGTAGGGGTGGAATCTGGGCATGGGAATAATTTTCACAGACTCGTAAAAATGTGCACGATCCACGAAAAATAGGAGAGGCAATATTGAAAGATGTAATTCAAACTCGTTTGAATTTAATTCAAAAGGGTTTGAACTCGGGCTTGGTTATAGAAGTGTCCAAAAATGTTTGGATTTTTCGTGGAGCTCTGGAAAATGACGAAAGAATTTATGGACTAAGTTGAAGGCCAAGGGTTGTGATAACAAAGGCATTAGGATTTTTGCAAGTGTGTTATGGTGAATTTAAAATTAAAGAAATATTGAATATAGCTCCCTACTATCGGGAGGATATGTTATAAAGAGATGTCACTCTTCCCTCAATTTAAATGCAATCGAAGATCCATGCCATTTAATTTAGTTGAGTTTTTAAAACCGGTTGCATGATGACATGATGCAATGCACATGATGCAAGGATGAATGCAACGAACCAAGCAAAACACCAACGAAATTTGGAACCCAAGGAAGGTATCTGAAGCTCCGGTCTTGGGGCGTTACAACACTCCACCACTACGAGAGGATCTCGTCCCGAGATCTAGGATGGCACCGGAGGGAAAACGGAAGAGGAAGAGGAGAGGTAAAACTAAGTTTCTTCTTTGACAAACGAGTGAAACCAAAGAACCTTGCAAGGTTGAGCAAATTGAAAGAAAGAATAGAACGAAGAAGAACAAAGTTGAAAGCACTCCGGTAGGGAAGAGTAACAAGGAAGAGCAAATTTGGGCAGCACTCCGGTTGAAAAGTGATAAGAAACTTGATAAGATGAAAATGACTTGAGCATAGGGCACAACACTCCGGTTAAATGGATTAGCACGAAAAGAACGTAATCTAGATCAAACAAGATGATGGGTCGAAGAGAGCAACATCACAATGCCTCCGGAGGAAATAATAGAAGATAGATAATTGAAATAAAAGAATGAAGAAGAAAATGCCAACTTCTGCCACAATTGAGCTTGAAAAGGCATCCTTAGGAGAAGGGTCGAACGGAGTAGTTGGAAAACCCACAGCGAAAGCAAAAGGCTGCTTGTGGGCTTTTGAACACATCTCAAAACTTAAGGTGAAATTCTGCCACTAGCGAAAACAAGATTGGATTGATAAGAACAAGGAGACGAGAAACTTATCTCACCGATAGGATAAATGAAGAACTTGGATCATTTATAAGCACCATAAATAGCAACAATCCTTAGGGAAGGCTATAGGTGAAACATGACACAAGATAACTCCAACGAAGAGATTGGTGGATTTAAAATACCTCATTCTTAACAACATGTGAATCATGAAACATGAACTCAAGTTATCAAGAATGACATAATACCACCTCCAATGATACGGAAGAAAGAATTACACTCCGGATAGCAAGAAGAAGAATGCTTGAGCTCCTCCGAAAAGAATCTTGATGAACACTTCGACAAGGAATTAAATCCTTGATGAACCATCATGTAGAACCTTCGTGAGAACTGGTAATAAAAGGATGATCAAAAGGAAGTGAAGGATGAAAAGAATAAGATTGAAACCTTGCAATGATTAGATGGAGCTTTGAAATGATATAATTGAAATAACTTGGAGCTCCATAAAAGAAAGATTAACCAAAGAGATCAAGAATCTATTCGTCATGAGCAAACTCCGAAGGAAGGAATTGATCACTTGGATGAAACAAGAATAAGAATTACATTATGCATATCCTTCACCAATTAAATTGATGACGAGCAAACGGATTGCATACAACTTATTCCCGTAGAAAGGATTAAGAGAGATATAGCTCAAACTTGAGAAGGTCTTCGATGAACCACCGGTAGAATTGAAAATAAACGAAGTAAAAAGGATGAATCACCAGGTAAGAATTATGAAATGAACGAAGATACTTGAGACAATCTAGGTACATGAGAACGAAGGGATCACGAACTGATTAGAGATCACTTGAACGATGCACCGGTAAGATTGGAGAATGATAACTGACAGCTGATAATGAATAAACCTGAATTGATGGACTCCGGATAACAAACTGAGAAGACTCTTGAATTGCTCCGGATAGGTGAAAAGAATTCTCACAACCCAAAAACAACTATGAGAGGATGGCGGCAAGCTAGCATCATGAATCTTGAAGAGAATGGAGCAAGATTGAGAGAAAAATCTTCTTCGGTCTTCAAAAACTAGGAATGACGACGAGAAACACCACCATCAATTATTGAGGCACTCCGGAATTAAAATTGGAAAGGTTGAACCAACGATGAAAAAATATTGAAAGATCTTGGAGAGACACATATGAATGATGACAAAACATTCTGTCAAACTTCGAAAAGAAATTAGGATAGCTCCGGGAAAAGAAGAAGAGTCAGGTAAGATCCTGGAAAAAGACCTATGGGTTAGGGCCCACTGAAAAATACACTGTTGAAAGATTACTTGAAAAGGAGATTGCACCGGTTGAACTAAACGGCTTGAATGAGAGAACATTCTCGAAAGATCTTGAACGAATGCAAAGTGGAAAACACGAATCTTCTGAGATATCTTCGGCACTCCGGAACAATTGAATAGCGAGAAATGACTGAATATGAGGTGCACCGGCAAGAGAAGGTATTTGAAACAAGCAAAGGATATGATGAACAAAGCTTGAATTGGTTCCACCGGAGAAGAAAAAGAATGAATAATGGTGAACTAGAAGCTCCGTTAGGATCATCATGAGAATCATCGGATAAGAACATTGAAGGAAAAGAATGGAGAGACTTCACATCAGTAAGATGGATACTCGATTAAGAAATCTGAGTCCTTGAAGAAAGAGGGTGGGAGGGCGGGAAAACAAAGGCAACTTGGGATGGATGAAACGAACACCGTTGAGAAAACTGAGATTGAATCTTGCGGATGTTGAAAATGAACGGATCCACTTGAAGAGGAGCACACCGGTTGAGAAGAAATTTAGATGACAAGCTCGATGATCGGGAACGGTTGGTATTCACATCGGGGTATGAGAACACTGCTTAGGAAAGGTATGGAATCAACATTTGACTTCGAAGCAACTCGAATACCGCAACTCAAAGCAAAACGAGGATTGGCTTGTAGAATAAGCCAGAACAAACATATGATAGAGATTTCGTCCGAAGTTTTCGTGGTGGGGCCTACACAGGCTCGACTGTACAACACCATCATGTACAAGGCAGTGCACATGACATATGAAGCATCCCCGAGTCGGCATAGCCAAGGACTCTTTAAGACACAACGAGACCACTGTAAAACCAACCGTGGATAGGCGGACCACTAGATGTCGAACCCCAATTTCATATCATACATCTATCGGAAAGATATCCTAAGAGCTACTTGAATTCCCACTTATAAACTCCCGAAACTTTCCAGTTATGCAATCAGGTGTTGGGGATACAGGAGAAGTATAATATCTCACCCAAAACTAACAAATCCTACATCCAGCTGTATCCATCCTTCAACACATAACCAAGAAACCTTCGGAAATCATTTACCTCAACCTTCGAAAAGCATCTGTTATACAAGTTAAGGCAATACTCCCGAACTCCCGCCCCGGTACTGGGTGGTGTCGAGGTTATGTCACCAACAACTCCATAAAAGAGATTTTCGATGTTAGCAAAACTCAGGTATTCCAGAACTGCAACGATAAAATTGTGAAGACAACACCTCGGAGCTCAACTCCCCGGGACACTGCCACAACCCCTAAATGTCAGGAGGCACCAAGAACAATGTTCTCGTCACAAAACCATCGGAACGATTCCAATATACCCACGTCATCCTAAAACAAATTTAGTGAAATTTGAGGAGAGAAGAGTCAAAACTGTACGTTAGGAGGCCTCACCAGAGCGACGAAGGGGCTGAGGAGTAAAAAGAATCCTACTCTCCGATATATATATAATCCTAAATGACTCAAAACATTTTTTTCTAGACTCAACAACGCCAATGATTCGATCAAGCAGGGGGCTCCAAAGTCGGGGAAGGCTCTGATTACCAACTTGTAACGCCCTCGATGCGGCTATATCTCCCACGTGTCGAAGCACGACTTAGACGCATAACCGTATTGAAAGCAATGTCGCAAGTGAGGTAATCTTCACACAACCCATGTAATACATAAGGGAAAGAGATACATAACTGGCTTACAATCGCCACTTCACACAATACATGAATAAAGCATTACATCATCCAGATACAAACAAGGTCCGACTACGGAACCCAAAATGAAAGAAGACTACCCCAAATGCTACACAGATCCCCGATCATCCCAGCTGGGCTCCACTACTGATCAAATGGACATGGAACAACACAACGGACAAGATCTTCATCGAGCTCCTCCTTGAGCTTGGTTGTGTCACCTGCTCGGTAATGTCAGCACCTGCAAACTGGTTTTGGAAGTATCTGTGAGTCACGGGGGACTCAGAAATCTCACACCCTCGTGATCAAGACTATTTAAACTTATGGGAAGGGTAAAAGGTATGAGGTGGAGCTGCAGCAAGCGACTAGCATATATGTTGGCTACCTTACGCAAATGAGAGCGAGAAGAGAAGGCAAAGCACGTTCGAGAAACTATGACCAAGAAATGATCCTAGAACAACCTACATCAAGCATTACTCCAACACCGTGTTCACTTCCCGGACCCCGCCGAGAAGAGACCATCACGGTAACACACGAGGTTGATGTGTTTTAGTTAAGATCAACTTTAGGTTTTCTACAACCGGACATTAACAAATTCCCATCTGCCCATAACCGCGGGCACGGCTTTCGAAAGTTCAAATCCCTGCATGGGTGTCCCAACTTAGCCCATCCAAGCTCTCACGGTCAATGAAGGATATTCCTTCTCCCAAGACAATCCGATCAGACATGGCATCCCGGTTACAAGACATCCTCGACAATGGTAAAACAAGTCCAGCAAAGCCACCCAGATGTGCCGACAAATCCCGATAGGAGCTGCACATATCTCATTCTCAGGGCACACTGGATAGGTCAAGCTATGAGTAAAACCAGCCCTCGAGTTGCCCCGAGGTGGCCCCGCAGGCTGCCCATTTCGGACCAACACTCGGAGGAGCACTGGCTCGGGGGGGTTAAATAAAGATGACCCTTGAGTCTGCAGAACCCAAGGGAAAGAAAAAGGATAGGTGGCAAATGGTAAAACCAATGTTGGGCCTTGCTGGAGGAGTTTTATTCAAGGCGAACTGTCAAGGGGTTCCCATTATAGCCCAACCGTGTAAGGAACGCAAAATCCGGGAACATAACACCGATATGACGGAAACTAGGGCGACAAGAGTGGAACAAAACACCAGGCATAAGGCCGAGCCTTCCACCCTTTACCCGTTATATAGATGCATTAATTAAATAAGAGATATTGTGATATCCCAACAAAATAACCATGTTCCAAACATGGAACAAGCTCCAATCTTCACCTGCAACTAACAATGTTATAAGAGGGGCTGAGCAAAGCGGTAACATAGCCAAACAACGGTTTGCTAGGACAAGGTGGGTTAGAGGCTTGGCTTAACAATATGGGAGGCATGATAAGCAAGTGGTAGGTATCACAGCATAGGCATAGCAAAAGAGCGAGCAACTAGCAAGCAAAGATAGAAGTGATTTCGAGCGTATGGTCATCCTGCCTGAAATCCCGCAAGGAAGAAGAATGAGTCGATGAAGGAGACAAACGAACGTAGTCGAACGGATCCTCACAAACGCAACGTTATCGGAACTAACCCGAAGAAGCAACACCGGAAAGAAGCAAACAACATAGTAAACAACCATCACATAACATGGCGTGATGCACAATCAAGTATGATGCATGTCCAGTTTAAATATGCATGGCATGGCAAAGTGCACAAACAATACTACAGATTAAGTGGAGCTCAATATGCAACGAGTTGCATATTGACGGAACAACACATGACTTATTTAGTTCTCTCTCGTTTAGGTACCCACCAATATTAAATGTTGGTTAACATGGCAAGAGATGAGGCATAACAAAACTACACCATCTAAACAATTTAAATGGGGCCGGATATAACAAATAACGAATCCGGTAAATCCCCATATGCCTTAGTAATTTATTGCAACAACAATCTAAACACTTTAATTGTTGTTATCATGATGCGGATGACATGAACAAGTTTATGCAATTTTTATAAAAGTTGACAAGAGCATTATGAAGCATTTGTCATTATGGCGGAAACGGAAGGGGTGCCACGGCAACGAAACCGAAAATGATGCCACGACAACATATCGGTTCTGGTAACTCGATAGAGATGCCGGTGAAAAGAACAAGTGTGCGGATGTGTGGAACAAGTTAGAGATGATGGGGTGATCCCGGTTACCGGGTGTCCCATGAGACGATGGTATGGCAACGGGTAACATGCAAGACACATGTCGGGCACGGTGCAAACACGAGCATCTCATACATCACACAGCATTCGTTCACGGGCGGTCGTCTCGGGGTTATACCTTCGAAGCGTGTGTTATCGGAGCGGTTCGGGTCAAGCGGTGTAGTCGTTCACGATCGTCGTGGGAAGTAGTGGTACTCGGCGATGGTAGAGGAAGTAGTTGTTCATGGTTCGTTGTGGGAAGTAGTCGTTCGAGCATCCGACGGTAATGGTACTCGGTCGTTTCGAAGAGGTACTTGGGGTCATTCGAACTTGTCGGTCTCATCATCTCGAAGGGGTACTTGACGTTCTTAGCGATTCCAAAGATGACGGTAGAGGTAACTTGTTGTAGGGGTACTTGTCAAATCCACGGCGACGGTAGAGGTACAAACGTTCTCGCGGTACTTGTCAGTCCGGTCTTGGTGTAGATGGACATGGAAAATGTAGTGGTACTCGCGGACTTCGGCGGCGTAGTCGTTCAGGGTCTTGGCGGTTCGTTGTGTAGCCGTACATGTTCGATGTGGTACATGGTTCGACGTCATGCATGTCCTGTAGCTGTTCAGGGTCACCATGAGGGACTTGTCAAATCTAGGGTCTCCGTGTGCATGTCTTGACGGTTCCGGGAGGTCTCAGTGGTGGCCATGGTCTCCAAGATGGCGCCGTGGTGGTCTAGTAGCAACAACAACAAGGCTCGAGGCCCATGGGCGCAGAGGAGATGTCGAGGAGGTGGATCCAGAGGCGAGCAACCATGGCGGGGGCGAACGAGTGCCGCGTCCTCTGCTTGTGCATAGCAGATGCGTGGCTGGAGGAGGAGGCAGCAAGGGCGCGTCAAAACATGGAGGCAGGGCCAGGGGCGTGTCGGAGCGAGGAGCTCCTGGTGGCAGTGGCGTGGTGCCGGAGCATGGGCTCGCCGGCCGGAGTGGCACGCGGCCACGGAGGATAGGGAGGACGCGGCGGGATGGCGGCCAAGCGATGAGAAGGAGGCCAAGGGGCCTCGCTGGAGGTTGAGGAGGATCCGGGTGAGGATGTCAAAGCGGGCAGCAAAGGCGCTGCGCTGGTCATGGTCGCCGGTAGCGACCGGACATGGCGGCGGGGCTTGCCGTGGCGCACTGGTGGCCGGGGCCAGTCGGTAGGAGGCGGAGTGTCGACGTGGTGCTGGATCTTGACGGTGGAGGGAGGTGGGTGGCGCCCCGGCTTTGGTCACCGCCGAGTGGTGAGGTCGAGGGATGGAGATCGGGGTTCGGGCGCAGCCCTGTGCGCGTGAGCGATGGAGAGGGAGAGAAGGAGGAGGAGGGGGTTCGAGGGAGATGGGGATCAAGGAGATGGGTCTTCTGGCGGCGGAGGGAGAGGGATTCGGGAGAGATCGGGCCAGGGGATCGAGCTAGCTAGGGTAACCATGGGGCGCGGTTGGGCCTCGGGCCGGTTAGGTCAGGCCGCATGTTAGGCGCAGAAGGATAGGCCCAACTGGGCTGCGGCTGGCCTAAGCTGAACTCCTCTCTCTCTCTCATTCCTCTCTTACTCTTTTCCATATTAAAACAAAATAGAAAAAGAGGGAGAAAAGAAAGAGAAGGTAGGGGTGGAATCTGGGCATGGGAATAATTTTCACGAACTCGTGAAAATGTGCACGGTCCACGAAAAATAGGAGAGGCAAGATTGAAAGATGTACTTCAAACTCGTTTGAATTTAATTCAAAAGGGTTTGAACTAGGGCTTGGTTATAGAAGTGTCCAAAAATGTTCGGATTTTTTGTGGAGCTCTGGAAAATGACGAAAGAATTTATGGACTAAGTTCAAGGCCAAGGGTTGTGATAACAAAGGCATTAGGATTTTTGCAAGTGTGTTATGGTGAATTTAAAATTAAAGAAATATTGAATATAGCTCCCTACTATCGGGAGGATATGTTATAAAGAGAAGTCACTCTTCCCTCGATTTAAATGGAATCGAAGATCCATGCCATTTAATTTTGTTGAGTTTTTAAAACGGGTTGCATGATGACATGATGCAATGCACATGATGCAAGGATGAATGCAACGAACCAAACAAAACACCAACGAAACTCAGAACCCAAGGAAGGTATCTGAAGCTCCGGTCTTGGGGCGTTACACTCCTCCTCGCTGGAAGCGTGCCCCCGGTCCACGTACCGCCAAGCGTAGATGAGGCTCTTGGGCCCGACTGCACTCAGGGTGTCGGCACGGGCGTCCTCTGCCACCCTCACGGCCCTCGCACGAGCCTTCTGCCAAAGAGCCAATTGCCTGACTCTCTCGGGCGCAACATAGGCCTCCCAGGCAGCTTGTTCCAAGGTGCGCTTCTCTTCCTTGGCCTTCTTCTCCGCCTCTATTTTGGCGCGCTCTGCTGGAGGCAAAGCCTCCCATAAGGCGACAACCATTTCTTTCCAAAACTCCTCAAGGCTCGGGGGCTCGGCGGGCGGCGCGGTGTTCTCCTCGTAGCGGGGAGCCGACGCGTCCTCCGGCGCGCGCGCTGGCGATATTGGGAACACCGACGCGTCCACTTCGACGCGTCGCGTCGAGGAGCGGAACACCGACGCGTCCTCCTCGACTAGTGGGGGTGAGGAATGGAACGGCGACGCGTGACCGTCCATGCGGTGCAGCGTGGGGCTCCTAGGGCTTGGGAGGGGCGATGCCATGGTGGTCGACATGAGAGGGAGGGGGAGGAGATAGCGATGAACGTGAACGCGAGGGGGAGGAGATAGCGATGTCCTGGGAGGCGCAGTATTTATAGCGAGCAATGGCACACCTACGTAAGATATGGACTGAGCTGCACTGACTTTGTCAGATTTCGGGTTCTGGCAGACCCTTAAGGTTCGAACACTGGGGTGCGCGCGGAGATTATGCCTTCTACCTCTCCGTCTCGCAAAGATCTAGACTACTGAAAGAACTACACAAGAGACACAAGGTTTATACTGGTTCGGGCCACCGTTGTGGTGTAATACCCTACTCCAGTGTGTGGTGGGTGGATTGCCTCTTGGGGCTGATGATGATGAACAATACAAGGAAGAACAGCCTCGCGAGGGTCTGTTCTTGGCTGGGGTGATTAACTGCTGGGAGGAGTTCAGCCACCCTTTTCTTTCTCTCTCTCTCTCTCTCTCTCTAGCTCACTGCCTTACTCTTACTCGCCGGCCCGCTTACTCTTTTTTTCCAACCCCCTTGCTCTGTGGGCGGCTGGTCCTATTTATAGAGGCCCTGGTCCTCTTCCCAAATATCGAGCGGGAAGGGAGCCAACAATGGTGAGCTAATTTAAAGGGGGACAGCAAGTATCAACTATCCTGACAAAAGCAGTCTTCGCCTGCGCAAAGCTCTGGTGATGACGCCGTCTTGGTCTCCACGGTGACCTCCGTCTCGTAGTCCTCCTGGTCTTGGTCTCGTTGCACCGAAATGGCAACCTTTGCCTGATGCCTCGGTACTCCACGGCTGCGCTTGCCCCCTTTGCACCAAAGAGGAAAGGAGGACGCTACGCGGGCTGGCACCCGCCTGGCGCCCTGAGTCGTCATGGCTTGCGTCACGGGCACCTCGCGAGGTACCCCACCTTGATCTCTCCGCCTCCTCGCGAGCCAGCCTGACGAGGCCGTGACTGAGGAAGCTCCATGTCATCTGCCCCGCGAAGCTTGGCCCCTCGCGAGGGTCTTGAGTCTTGGGTTGATGAAGATGGGCCATGTTGGGCCCCCTTTGAGCCACGCCGCAGGCCGCAGGCAGGCAAGTCTGGGGACCCCCGTTCCCAAAACGCCGACAGTAGCCCCCGGGCCCAAGGCGCGCCCGGACTTGGCCATGCTGAGAGGCGAAAGGGCAAAGGCGAAGCGCCGCAGGCCCTAACAGCCTGCGCCCTTGGGCGCTGCGTGGCGGTTGATGAGATGTGGGCGGCACTGTTCCCCCACGCCCCCTTATTATGCGTCCTGCTAGGCGGACTTGTAGTTGCACACAGCCGCTCCCCTTCCTGTTGCTCGAGCATCCCCTGTTCTTCCTTCCTTCGAACGCCAGCTCCTGCCTCCAATCCAATCTCGAATCTTCCCCCTCCTTCCCATCGCCATGGCTCCGACGAAGGAGGAGAGAGGGAAGAAACCCATGCCTCCGTCTTGTGTGCCGCCATCGGTAGCCCCCGCCGTCGGCCGGTCGACCACAATCAATCAAGAGTGCCTGGGCAAGGTCACCTTGGCTCTGGCCACCATCTTCAATGAGTGCGGGAGGACGACGGCCTGGCCCGCGCCCCACTTCTCCATCGACAGGATAGCTACCGAGGTCCCATATTTTCCCGATGCCCTGTGGGCGGGTCTGGTTCCCCCCTTTTCTGATTTCTTCAATGCCGTGCTCTCCCATTATCAGATCCACATGATGCATCTAAGTCCTGCGTCCATCACCCTCCTTTCGGTCTTCGCCTTCGTTTGTGAAGCCATGGTGGGCATCCCTCCTTCGGTTGCCTTGCTGCTCCACTTCTTCTCGCTGCATCTTGTCGACCCTACCCAATGCTGGGCGTGCGTGAGCTTCGCTGCCGAGCCTGAGACCGCGGCCTCTGGGATTGACTTCAAGCTCCCCCTGCCCGCGGTTGGGTTCCGCGAGCGGTGGCTGTATGTGGACACAGGGGTGCCCAGCCCCCTGCTATCGGAGCCGACCTCGCCTGCTGTCCCCAATTCGGGTGTGGGCCAGGAGACGCTCGAGAGCCCCCGACTCGTCTTTGTCTGGCGCCGCTTTGCGCTCCTGAGGAAGCTCGGCGTGACAGCGCCCAAGGTGGTGAAGGAGTTTTTGTTATGCCGTGTTGCTCCCCTTCAACGCCACTCTCGTCGGATGTGGGCCTTCCGTGGGCACGAGGATAGCATGAGGCTCCAGGAAGAGGACCTGGCTCCTGAGGTGCGGAAGTCGGCGCTCTTGACCTCGGCCGGGGACCCCAACCCCGGCAGCGTCCGGCAGGGAGGGGCCTTGCTGTATCTCTGCCAGAGTAGGGTCGACTTCGTGAAGCAAATGCCCGTCTCTGATGAGTGGGGGCTGCGCCCCGCCGGCCTCCAGGGACCTCGCGAGAATTCAGTGGTGGTGACTACCCTTCCAATCGGCCAAGGCGACTCCTCCTCAAGTGGCGGAGCAGGGAGGCAGGAGGCGCCGGAGGCCGAGGGGGCTCCCGATGAGGTGATAGCGTCGGGTGATGCTCTTGAGGGGACAGCTCCTAGGACCCGTGCCGCTGAGGCTGAGGGTGGCAAGCAGCCGCTCCCAGCGCCCGGGGCTGAGGCCTCGGAGGCCCAGTCGTGTCTTCTGGCGAGGTGATGGGCGGCGGCGCCCCTGACGCGGATCGCTCCGATGCTCCGTCTTCGTCGCAGGTTGATCCTTGCGCTCTTCTCTTGGGCCACTTCCGCGTGGACTTTGAGGCCCTCCGGAGGAAAAGGGAGGCCTTGGGTGATGACTTCCCTTGTCGCGTGCTGAAGCGCAGGAAGTACTTCGCCACTGACGAGTAAGTCTTCTCCCTTTCTGGCTCCTGATCCTCTTGTTGCTTTCACTGATCCTTGCTCCGCAGGCCCCTTCCGGCCGAGCTCGCGGAAGTAGCCGAGGTGCCGCCTCCTTTGGCTTCGCCCCCTCTACCGTCCTCAAGTGCTCCGAGCAGCTCTGCCCTTGTGGTGAGGGCGACTGAAGGGGTGGACCATCCCGAGGTGCACCGCGGCCCTTCATTCCCCCCGATTTTCCTTCACGGGCCCTCTCGGGGAATAGCCAGCCTGCCGTGGGCTTCTCGTCTGGTCGTGGACTGCGACTGGTTGAGGCACCCCCTACTCCCTTCATCTGGGGACGGGCTGGCTCCAGGCTGGGCTTCTGGTGCGGCGCGCCCGGCTGTCGCAAGGGCGCCAGTCCCTAGCCCCCTGCCTGAAGGAGGAACGATGATTCATGGCCCCCGGCGATTGCTTGGGGCAGATGATGGTGTGGAAGACGTGCTTGAGCGTGCCCGGGAGCGCCGCGCTCACCGCTAAGAGTTCCTTCGAAGGGCGACCGACGTGGTGAACCTGCTTCGGGAGGAGCTTGCTAACGAAGATGCGCGCCTGGCTGCCGGGAGGCGCGAGCTGGAGGCCGCCATCGCCCTCGCACGCCGTCAGCGTGATCTTGACGATGAAGAGGCGAAGGCATCACTGGAGGCCTCTCGGGTGGCCCGATCCCAGGCCGCCGAGGAGGCCCGGGGAGCTGACCGACGGCGAGAGGCGGCGGAGGAGCGGGCTCGTGAGCTCCTGGCCCGGTGCCACTCACTGGAGGAGCAAGTGGGGCTGCGCGAGTTGGCCCTTGCGCCGATGCGGGTGGCCTCCGGCGACCCAGCTGAGCTCCAGAAGCGTGAAGAAGCGTTGATGTTGGAAGTCGCCGAACGCACCCGCGAGTACGAGTGGCTGGAGATGAGGGAGCGCTTGGTGACGCAGGCGGAGGACGATGTCGCCGCACGGGAAGCTCGTGTCCTGGAGGAGGTCGGACGTCGGGTGGCGATGGCGCGCCAAGACCTCGAGCGCGAGTTCGAGGGGAGGCTGGAGTTGATCCGGGTCGAAGCTGAAGGGAGGACCGCAGCCTTGAGGGCCAAGCGGGAGGAGGCGATGTGGCTGGCCGACGCCTCCCGGGCCGCCCTTGAGGTAGCGCAAGGGGAGTTAGCCGCCTCCCAGGCCGAGATGCTCCATCTTCGCCAGCGGGTGGAGGAGGCTGAGGGCGTCGCGCGCCAGAACACGGATGAGATATGTCAGCGGCAGGTCCTGGAGCACATGCACGGCCCCATGCTCGCCACGCTCCGGGAGAGGGCTAGCACAGCCTTGGGCAACATCTGTGAGGCGGCTGTTGGCGATCCGCACACAGCCAACTATGCTGGCAACCTTCAGTTCTTCACCACCGTGGTGACGCAGCTGGAGGCGCGGTCAGCCAGGGCTGACAGGTTGGTGGAAGAGAGGAGCCGCGCCCTGCTCGGGCGCGCCTTTTCTCGTGTCTTCAGTCATCTCCTGAACATGGATTTCCACTTCGACTTTGACGCCGTCATCGCCCCAGTTCCCCAGGCCGTCCGAGGCGACCTGGCGCACTGGGTGGAAGACAACGTGGACGCCCTTGTCAGGGCCTTTGCTTCGGACGATGACGACGTGATCGTGGCTGCTGACGAGGGCGGTGCAGTGAACGGCCCTGACGCTGCTGGTGGTGACGCAGACAACGATGGCGAGTTCGGCGATGCCAACGACGGCTCGGGAGGTGCTTCCGAGGACGCATTGGGGGATTGGTCCGACTGAGTGTGTATCGCTCCTGTCTTTTTACCCTGCATGAATAGAACTCAGGTTTTTGACCTGATGGCTGTGAGAGCATTTTGGGAGGGGAAGCCCCTCATGTAAAACATGTGTTCATCATATTAGTAGTTGTCATATTGCACGAGCGCCCGCGCCTGGTGGCTGGCTGCTTTACCTTTGTTTCGCGCAAGCCCCGAAGCAGCATGTGGGAGGGCGTGACGTCTGGGGTGTTCTTTAGTTGAATCCGTACGATATGAGAGTGTCGCCGGCGGGGAGCTTCACAGGCGTTGGCCTTTTCCCAGGCTCCGGGCCTTTTCCCAAATGTGACGGCTTCACAGGCATTTGCCTTCTTCACAGGCTTTGGGCCTTTTCCAAAACACGATAGCTTCACAGGCACTCGCCTTGCTTCATAGGATCTGGGCCTTTTCCAAAACGCGATAGCTTCACAGGCACTCGCCTTGCTTCATAGGCTCTGGGCCTTTTCCAAAACGCGATAGCTTCACAGGCTCTGGGCCTTTTCCAAAACGCGATAGCTTCACAGGCACTCGCCTTACTTCACAGGCTCTGGGCCTTTTCAAAAACGCGATAGCTTCACAGGCACTTGCCTTGCTTCACAGGCTCTGGGCCTTTTCCCAACAGGACAACCTCCGCAGGCACCCGAAAATCCTCCCGAGAGGGAGCAACAGCGGCAGTTTGGGTTGCGCACGAGCCAGGCCTGACCCGACTCGTGAGGGGCTCACGAGGGGAGGCAGCTGTGGCGAAGCGGTAACCAGAACGCGAGAAATGGCTCGAACAAGAATAAGCACCCCTTCCCCGAACACACGCAAATCTCAAATTCGAATCCAACTTAAATATAGTGGGGGAAAAGCTACAGCCAAAGGGAAAGGCAATGAAAGCAGACAAAAGGCCGCGTCCGGCACCTAATCTAGTCTTGGACGTCTTCTCACCAGCGCGGAGCTAAGTGCTGTCCACTGGGCGTGGGAGGGAGCCCCAGGGCCTGAGGCCGGCACCCCTGAGACTCCGGGGCATGTACAGCCCCACTCATTATTACGTGAGAGTGTCACGGGGCGGCGAGCTTCACAGGCACCGGGCCTTCTTCACAGGTACTGGCCTTGCTTCATATCGCCAGATGAGGGCCCCGCCTTGCGCCACAATCTAGTGCCATCAGCAACGACCGGAACCCAGGACGCCGCCCGATGGGGTAGAGCGGTCGCCAGCGGTTCCCCCGACGACCACGGGTCCTCCGCCAGGGGCAAGCCCTGAGGCACCTCTCCAGCAGAGGGCCTACCTCCTGAGAACACCTTGCTCCGAACGCCGCGGTGGTGATGTCGGATCTCGGCCCCTCTCCTGCAGCCCTCTGCGCCCTCCTCCCGAGGGGTAGGAGACTGTAGGAGCGGGGCAGCTGCTTGCCGCGGTGACCTGCACCTCCTGCAATCCATGGTTAGCGTATACCTGCTCCTGAAGAATTAGCGGTGCCCGATAATCGTTGCCTCCAGCGTGGCCAGCGGGACCGTTCCGGGGCTCCTAAAAAGGCTCAGCTTCTAGTGCCTCGTCCCCCTAGCTTGGGCCGAGGAGCGAGCCTTGTCCGTTCTCGTGAGGGTGTCCTTGGTCCATCATGAGGGGCACGTATTCCTCCGGCGCCGTCATCCCGAATGCCACGCCGTGATGCCCCGCATGCCACACGGTCCCGCCTGTCACGCCCACTGCGGGGTGGCAGCGCGGCCGCCCACTGGGGCCGCGGGTCGCGTTGAGTCCTTCTTCTTCGCGGGCCGGGGGCCGGGGCAGCGCCGCTGCCGGTCCGATGCTGACAACTTCGCTGGCATCGGCGTAGCCTTGGAGCCTGCAGGTGCGCGCGGAGCCCCCGCGCGGGTTGCCCTGGGCTTGAGATGGGAGCTGGGTGGAGAAGGGGTGAGCCCCCGAGGCGGCGAAGCCCAGGAGCTCCGCCACTCGCTCCAGCAGCATGTCGTGGCCGCCCTCCAGCAGTCTGCACCGCAGCAGCTCTCGGGCCACCGTGAGTGCGGCCCTTGAGTTCGCCTGCTCCTGGCAGGTGTACGGTGTCGTGGTCGCGGCACGATTGGAAGCCCTTGCTACCGACCGTGCCTGCCGCGGCGTAAGAGTTGTCGAAGTCTGTCCGCGTCGCCCATGGCCCGCAGCACCCTGCGGACCGCGAGCTGCCTGAGGCGCGGGGTCGCCCGAGGCAAGCGGTTTTGTGCGGGCGCGCCACGCAGCCCATGGGTCGGGGTTGCCCTCCCGGTCGTCGGGCATGGTGATGACGACGCGACGGGGCACGGAGCGGAGGAAGACGAATTCCGGCGCACCCCTACCTGGCATGCCAAATGTCGGATTTCGGGTTCCGGCAGACCCTTAAGGTTCGAACACTGGGGTGCGCGCGGAGATTACGCCTTCTACCTCTCCATCTCGCAAAGATCTAGACTACTGAAAGAACTGCACAAGAGACACAAGGTTTATACTGGTTCGGGCCACCGTTGTGGTGTAATACCCTACTCCAGTGTGTGGTGGGTGGATTGCCTCTTGGGGCTGATGATGATGAACAATACAAGGAAGAACAGCCTCGCGAGGGTCTGTTCTTGGCTGGGGTGATGAACTGCTCGGAGGAGTTCAGCCACCCTTTTCTTTCTCTCTCTCTCTCTCTCTCTCTCTCTCTCTCTCTCTCTCTCTCTCTCTCTCTCTCTCTCTAGCTCACTACCTTACTCTTACTCGCCGGCCCGCTTACTCTTTTTTTTAACCCCCTTGCTCTGTGGGCGGCTGGTCCTATTTATAGAGGCCCTGGTCCTCTTCCCAAATATCGAGCGGGAAGGGAGCCAACAATGGCGGGATAATTTAAAGGGGGACAGCAAGTATCAACTATCCTGACAAAAGCAGTCTTCGCCTGCGCAAAGCTCTGGTGATGACGCCGTCTTGGGCTCCACGGTGACCTCCATCTCGTAGTCCTCCTGGTCTTGGTCTCGTTGCACCGTAATGGCAACCTTTGCCTGATGCCTCGGTACTCCGCGGCTGCGCTTGCCCCCTTTGCACCAAAGAGGAAAGGAGGACGCTGCGCAGGCTGGCACCCGCCTGGCGCCCTGAGTCGTCATGGCTTGCGTCACGGGCACCTCATGAGGTACCCCGCCTTGATCTCTCCGCCTCCTCGCGAGCCAGCCTGACGAGGCCGTGCCTGAGGAAGCTCTGTGTCGTCCGCCCCGCGAGGCTTGGCCCCTCGCGAGGGTCTTGAGTCTTGTGTTGATGAAGATGGGCCGTGCTGGGCCCCCTTTGAGCCACGCCGCAGGCCATAGGCAGGCAAGTCTGGGGACCCCCATTCCCAGAACGCCGACAGACTTAACTGTCGGTCCAGTTGCATCACTGACATGTGGGCCAGACCCCTGTTGGGCCATATGTCAGTGACCGAATGCACCTGCTGTTAAGTAACAGCTACGCGGGCATATTTGTTGGAGTAAATTACGGGGGAGCGAAGGGGTGGAAATATTGCTGGTCACAACGGATTGGACGAGCGTGGGGGGAGGAGAGTCATGCATGCAGATTTTTTCACATGGGGTGGAGTGGTGGGACCGCCGGAGGGAGAAGGAGAGTTTGGTAGGCATATTGTTTCCACACATGGAGAGGAATAAATTTGGAGACGAATGGGCTTCCTGCAGGTATGGGGAATGGTGCATAATAAGTCATCTTGCATGCCGGGCTAGGTATAGTCTCAAGTCATTAAAAACAAACACGCCCCACACATGTTCATATTTCAAGGTGCACTAAATTATTGCATGCGATGATTAAGGCTGGCCATAATGGTGGTATCTTAGCTGGTATCATGCACACGGGAATAGCAAACATGCTGATGTGGCAAAGAATTAAGAAGAGAGGGGGTTATAGTAACTAGAGTTCATGCATGCATTGGTAAACACATTTTTTTGTGGAGAACGACAGCAGTAGTTGAGTACTTTTGCAGACTTCACAAACTATTCCACAATGTGTCAACATTCACAATGTCAAATCAATATTTTTACACTCATTATAAAACGTAGTTCTTATACTCCCTCCTTCCATCTATATAGGGCCTAATGCGTTTTTCGAGGCTAACTTTGACCAAATGTTAGAGCAATAATATATGACATGCAACTTACACAAAGCACATCATCAAATTCGTATGTGAAAGGAGCTTTCAATGATATAATTTTCACATTATGCATGTCATGTAGTATTAATTTTATCAATAGTCAAAGGCGGTCTTGAAAAACGCATTAGGCCCTATATAGATGGAAGGAGGGAGTACTCATTATGATCAGTACTCCCTCCGTCTAGGTGAGCAAGTCATCTTAGATTGTGCACTGTGACCAAGGAGGAGGGGGAAACGAGAGATCTTAATGTTTATTTGCTAATTAATAGCATTGCATGGAATGAACTAACCACTGCATGTCGTGTTTGGTAGTCTCAAGTCATTAAAAGCATGCACACCCACATCTCCTATTGGTTGATATGTCAAGAAACAAGAAACGAGGTAGAAGTTAATGCACCGCGCCTAAGTGTTTTGGGAGTATTGTAGATATTGATATTTTTAGTATAAATTTGGTCGTGGGATTTCATTGATGCCTGTCAAATCGTTGACAGGTCTGCTATGCGTGACCTGAAGATGAAAGCGTTGAGCATCTTGAAGTTGATCAACAATCTTCAATTGTCAAAGATTAGCCGTTCGGCCAATAAGGTGGCACACTTAATCGCTAAGTATAGCTTTGAAAATAGATTAGATGGTATTCTTGTAAATGACGTACCGCCCTGTGTGGTGAATATTGTATCGAATGAGTGTACTGGTGTGGCTGGTTAATTAATATAAGGTGGTGTTCAAAAAAAGTATAAATTTGGTCAATCACTTTGCAAACGGTTGACGGGAGTAAAAAGGACCAGAGGGAGTATCATGCATGCGGAGTAGGCAAAAAAATTGCTTGTCTAAAAAAAGGCAAAAAAATTGCTCATTTATAGCCGGTCGAAGTCTCAAAGGGCGCGACCGCACAAGGGAGGCGATGGTCGTGGGGGGCGCAACGTTTGACGGAATTAAGTGAAGTTACATCCACACACAGGCATGGCGTGCCAACAGGCAGAAGCTATACCGTCAGGCCTATGATATGGGTCTAGTAGACATGACATCTAGTGGGTCCCGCATAATTCTCGAGAACTCTTTGGGGGCTTGCAGCCGTTTATCCACCGGGCAAGCCAGCAACCCCATGCCGTTCGCACGCCCTACTCGTCCCCGTCTTCTACCTTACAACAGTTCGCTCCCAGTCATCCCGTCCTTTCACATTAGTTCGCTCCCAGTTTTTTTGCGGGGTACAACAGTTCAACTTCTCCTAACCCTCCTCCAAAATCCATGGCCTCCCAAATCTCCATGGTCGCCGCTGAGTACCAGGTTAGAGCCATCACCGGCGATCAGTTCATCGTCATCTACACACGTGGATCCGAGACGGTGAAAGCATGGCTTGCTCGCTTCCTACACATGTTCAACAATTCAACGGATGAGTGGGTCATTGGGCTAGATGTTGAGTACACCACAATCCTGGGATGAGAGAAGGATCTAGAGGACGAAGAGAGGAAGAAGCCCGCCGTGATCCAGGTTTGCGTACATAACGTTTGCTTGGTCTACCACATATGCCATGCCGACGTTGAGTGCTAGGATTTTAAGAACTTCCTCAAGGACAAAAGAGTGAAATTCGTTACTGTAGGCTTTAAGAACGAAAGTGACGTCCTGCGTTGGATAGGTCTCGTTGTAGGCCAGCCCTTCAATCTTCAGAAGGCAAGCCTGGTGTCCTCCTGTCAACCTTTAATCCTGACCCTGGCAGCAGCCATGATTGATCCTTCATACGTTAAACTGAATAAACCTCATCACGAGTTTCATCATGCATGGGAGTCGAAGACATTAGATGAAGATCACATCCTGTACGCAGCAATGGATACCTACCTTTGTTTAAATATCTACAAGGGTTGGATGAAGAAGCAGAGCCCAGTGTCCGGCTCAAGCAAAGAAGCGTCGACGAAGAGGAAGAGGAAGAGGGACGAGGACGAAGTCGAGGACGTGGACTCAGACTCCAAGTAGGTGGCAGTGTCGTCGCTCATGCTAGTTCTACTGCAGTGTCAAGTAGACTAGTTGCTTATTAGTTTGTTTTCAAGGGTGTGTTGTGCTGAGGCCCCAACAGAACTATGTTTATGTTCTTTCTCATTATTTGAACTCTTTAGTACGTACAGTAGTACTAGTACTATGTCTTACTACTGTTCTTCTTGCAGTTGGTACTACTGCTCGTATCTTCGTGTTCCTACTGTACTTAATACGTTCGTACTAGTAGTATAATTTGGGTCAGTCGATTTGTGAAAGAAGTTTGACAGAGCGAAGGAAGAAGGAAGAAGACGGCAGAGGAGGTGGAAGAAGCCCTTCTAGCCATCCATGTTGCATCAAACGGCTCACATGAGTCGACTGACCCAAATTGCTCCTTCAGATTGCAGGATCCACGTGGCATTCAAGGTCTCGAAGGTAGATTCCGTGTCCGCACCCGGTTTGCGGGCTCGACGCGCGTGCGACCGGCTTCCGCCGCGACAGCCGCCATGCGTGCCTCCTCTGCGCGTGCGGAGACGACAATGACACGCTAGTTCCTCCTCGCTGGCATGCTAGACCACGCGCTCGTCCTCCTCTTCGTACGCTGCGTGCATAGACGCGGCTCCACCAGCTGCTCGCGTGCTTGGCAGCGCGGCGGCATTGCGAGGAGGGACTGCGGGCGACGTGAGCGGGTGAGCCTTCGGCTTCATGGCACAGGGATGGCGGCGACACGGCGGTGATGGGCGAGAAATTGTTGGCCGGAGCAGGCGGGCGCCAGCATGCGCAACGGCGGCGGCGGCATATTGATGAGTGCACGTGTGGGAGCTTACTTTAGTTTTATATATAAGGTTGGTCAAACTTAAAAGAAAACCGTACTAGTACACGTAAACATTAGACTTAGGCAGCGCTTTTATTAGTTACTAGCTTATGTTCTTGCCCATTCTGACCAGCCTTAGTACCACGGCCACGATACGGAATCCTGTGCAAGCGCGTGAACCGCGGCCGCGCAGTCGATCGAACGGTGCGTCACCGTGTCGCGCTCGAAGGACATCCACCGAACCTTTTTGTGTGTTTGAAAACAATCCTCGAATATTACTCAACTTTTTTCCTATGAAAGTTCTTGACGCTGCAATATTTCCATATATTTGAATTTAGCTCCTGTTCGTGTTTATTTGGATTTGGACGTTTTAGGTGCGCCCTAGTTTTTTTTAATACTGATTTTGTGTGTGTGACTGAGAGAGAACGTGTGTATGTGTCCATATGTGTGTTGTGGTGGAAGGGCAATGTGCAGACGGTGTGCGTGTGATACAGACATAGAGAGGTGTGAATGTGCAAATGATCGTGCATGAGTGAGACATAGACAGATGCCGATACGTTGTGTATACATGAGAGAACGGTCTTCTAGTTTACTTGTGTCTATGTGTGAGAGAGAGAGGGAGAGAGAGACGGAGAGAGGAGCATCCGTAACCCAACAACCATCTCTCTTGATTCGTCCGTCCCTCGCACGGTCGCATGCAACACATGCATCAACGCGCACATTTTGACACCCTCACCCGGCCCCTGCCCACCACAAGGCCCGCACAATCTCTTCGTGAATACCCATTTCTCTCCTTAGGTTTGTTTTCTCTCAATATCTGACACACACACACAGACACATGCAGCACAACACACACACACACACACTCCTCCGAGCACACAATTCATCCCCATCCAAGGTTATATGGTGACCACTCTAGCATGTGCTTCTTTGCACCCCAACATGCACAACACCTCAATCTTCAAAGAGGGCAACGAGCAGATCGAAGACGGCGACCACACGGCACTAGAGAATGCGGGGTCATTTGGAAGCAGGGTGATGTGACGACGGCTGACTGACTCCTCCCCCACCCTCTCTCTCTCTCTCTCTCTCTTGCACAAAATTACCAATCCCTCTCTCCCCCGCACAAAATTGTCAATCCCTCAACCCACGAGATCCTTCCCCTCTCGTCCATGTTTTTCCTGCTCTCTCATCAAACATGTTGTCTCTTCTCCTTCCACGTATACAGAATCCAGATGCACACACATCTCATGTATATTACATGTATCCATCTTTCTCACAGACCTAACTTCTTCCTCTCTCTTTCTCTCTCTATCTCTCTCTCTCTCTGTCTCGTTAGGTTTGTCTCCTACTCTCTCGTCCACATACATACAATCTTTCCCGCCCTATCTGCTCCATCTTCAAAATCTCTCTCTACACATTTCATTCACACATTGGGATATGTCAAAATGTTGCTTCTATAATGGCTGATGTAGAGTTATGGTTGTTCTTGTTGCATCCTACAAAGTAATAACTATGAAATGCATTTAGATTCTCATTTGACTGGGATTATGTGAGTTTGAGCATGTTGTGAAGTACTATAGACCTTGTATACATCTTGGGATTCGACAATGATTGTAACTATTGAATTGTATAGACCATTACATTCGAAGTCAATAGCCTAATATATTTATTTCACAATTTCAACAAATGATTAGTTCACTACAAACTAAGAAAACAAATGTGTACTCCCTCCGTTTTTATTTAAGTCTGCGTATTAGCATTGGTCAAAGTCAAGTTTTGTAAACTCTCAGAAAGCTTATAACAAAAAATATTAACATATACAATAACAAATAAATACCATTAGATTCATTATTGAATGTACTTTTACATCATACATATTTGTTATGGTAAATGTTTATATTTTTCTATAAACTTGGTCAAACTTTAGGAAGTTTGACTTCGGTCAAACCTAATATGCAGAGTTTACTACTACTACTCGCTAGTTGCTTAGCCGAATCACTCAACACGCCACACGGGGAGTCCAGTGTCACAAATTTTTGGGGTCGGCGGGAAAATCTCCTGTGACCCTGATTCGAGCAGTGGGAAGTTACCATCATAACCTTTGGAACAGGCCTACGGATGACGCTTGGTAGGGGGCTGTTTTCATAACTTCAGGTTCACCCTACCCAGCCAACCCCACCCCGGCACCCAGAGTAGTACACCTGAATACTCCCCAATTTCTATCCCCGCCGCAAAATAGACTTCTCCATGGCACCGCAGCCTTCGCGCTCCTCCCCTTTACATCAGCGCACTCGTCCACCGCAGCGCATCTGCCTCATCGACGACCTCGTACGCCGCACTGGAGCCGGTCCACCGTCGTCGTCGTACACGGAGCCTCTTCCCCGGCATCGTCTTCCACGGTATCGGATCTGCTTCCCGGAAGCTGACGCCAAGCGCAGAAGTACCACCGTCGTGGACAATGAACTAACTCCCGTTGCCGACCATGACTCACAGAGGCCGCCGCGACCATCGTTCTCCTCCTCGATTGGTAATGTGTGTATTGAATCACTTAGCAGTACATGTGCAGTTCCAATTTTTTTCATACATACCCTTCAAATTTCCTGGCTGCTATTGTTCCCGTAAAAGTAATTGGTTATAGCCTCCATTGTCCAACAGAATATCAGCTTGTAATTGTGCGTCGCTCTTGTATCGCGTTGTGCTTGGATAGGTTTTTCATCTGCAACCAGTAGTGTGGCAAATGATAGAAAGGTTTTTAGAACTAGCAAAATGCCCATGTGTTGCACGCATCAAGATGCATTTGTATGAGTAGTTTATCTTGTTGGATATGCTCTAACATGGCAGACGAGTGCTTTAATGTTGCCCACAAGATGCGCGAGTATTACTAGTAGTATATTTTTCTTGACATGTTTAGATTTTGAAACCACGAGTGCGAACATGTAGAGGAGCAATGAAGACCAAACACGGGATATTCAGGACATCTTCAAGGAGCGTGGCAAGTTAAAGAGGAGCTGCACCGGACCTATAAAATGAGCTTTGGTAAGTAACACCCTTTCAATTAATTCGTGTAGCCTCGCGTTCTTTGATGTGTATATGTTGTAGTTTCTGTTTCTCTTAAGCGTGGTGTTCTTTGATGTGTAATAAGAAGAGTCTTAATCGTCCTAATGCTTTCGTTTTTAGCTTGATGTAGGAAGTGGGTGTTCTCACCTTGTAGTCTGTTTTTATTTATTTTTTCCTTTTGAATTCACTTCTCTGAGTTCTGTTTATCTGGCTTCTACTAAATGGATCTAGGTTGCTCTGAGTATTGATCTAAAAAAGAAGTAACTTCATGTCAGGATGCAGTTCCTGCGAGGAGGGAAGTATGGTCAACCTCGAGATCATGTTTCCAAAATGAGGCTCGATTACACACAAGGTGCCAGTTCCCTAATGATGCTGGATTAGACACAAGGTGCAAATTCCCAAATGATGCTGGATTACACACAAGCCAGGTGGAGTCGTCAGATGTTCGTGTCCTCGTGGCATTAGTAAAGGCTGAAAGAAAGCGTGCAGCAGTCCTTGAGAATGTAGCTGAGTTCTCGAAGAAGCGAAAAGAGCAATCAGATGCTCTCTTCACCCAAGCCAAAGAAGAGATGGAAGAAGCCAGAAATAAGCTAGCAGAGGCAGAGCAGGCTAGGCGTCTCCTGCTATCTAAAACTGTTGTCAATACAAAATTTCCTTCATAATAGCTAGGTTCAAATGTTTATCCAGTCAGTATGCCTGTTTTGATGTCCGTGCATCTACTGATGTGGCACAAAATGTTTTTTTGGGTCATGTAATAACAGCAATTACTTTCCAAACAATAACAGACGAAGCATTGGACATGGTATAGTTCACGCGCAAGCCGGGCATTCCAAGTTCAACTTCCACATCAAACTCATGTTCACAGATATCTGCACATTCATACATAATGTCCACAACCACGATTCACTTCAAAGCCAAAAAAATGTGAGGAGAGTTATAAATAAAGAAAATCCTCTACTAGTTCCTGCTACCAGTGCGAGCACAACAAGTCAAGACCATGCGTAAATTAATTATATTTTAGTCATTTTTTGTGTTCTAAAATGCCTGCCGGTTCGCGGAAGGACGTGTTGCCGGCACACGCGCGGATTCAATGAAGGCAGGCGGGCAGTCTTAAGCTGGTTGCACGCGGAGAGGAGGCATGCTTAGCCGGGCCTGCAGCGAGTGCGGCCCTCTTGGCCAGCGCGCCGGTTCAATGCCTGCGCTATGAGAGGTCGCGTCTATGTCAGAGCAATGGCTCCCTCTAGTCCTTTTTTGTTTGGGTATAACAAAATCTCGTTTTCCATTCACATTTTAGTGGTAGGAGTTGTGCGTGTGTGTCTGTGAGAGAGAGAGAGGAGACGGTAGTCGGGGTTGTCTGATCGGTAAACAAATGAATAATGTCAGTCTGGGATGGAGACGAAAAGGAGACCACAACAAATGTTGTGTCTACATGAGAGATAGAGAGAGTAATTTTAGTGGTATGAGTCATATGTAGAGACATATAGGGTGTGTGAGAGAATCCCATAGAGAGAAAGACAAAGTGAAAGATGAGTGGAGACTGTGTGTTTGGCGGTGAAAAATAAAGCTTAGGTACCGAGTGATACCAGAGAACAGTAGAGACGTGAGAGATAATGAAAAACGTGTAATTTATAATGATAGGGAGAGTGTGACACTTCTCAAGGGAGACGTCGAGAGACCATGTTTGCGAGGATAGGAGCAACATGAAGTGAGCATGCGGGTGAGCTGGAGAAAAGAGAGTGATAGCTACCTGAAGGAGCATGCATGCGAGAGAGATGTGCGTGAAAGGAATGAACAAAAAAGGGATTCAAATATTTGAATTCGAGATGATGATACATGTAACCTATACTCGAACCAAAATTGATCTATCAAACATGCATACTCATATGAATTCACGCACATCTATGTTATTTAATATGTAGATATTACTGATCCATACATTTTAGTAGAACATAATTTGGTTAAAAAAATTCGAATTCAACCTTAAGATTTCGAGATCGTTATATTTGTAAATCATATTATACATATAAAGGAGCAGAATTCTTTGTTGTGCTTTTGAAAGTATATATAAGAAATGATGTATATATAATGTAATTCCAATTGAAAATGGATCCCGCCCGGAAAAAAATAGAATACAAACGGGATTCGAATTGAGTTGGCACAGTAAACGTGCACTCTGCAAAATTTGAATGGAGCGGGGAAAGTCGCAGTAACCGCCCGAAACCAAAATCTGCGAGATGGAAATCACTACTGCCTATCCCTGCCACGCAAAGCCCATATGCTGAATTTCTATAGGTTTCGATAGGGGTAGGTTTGTAATTTCACCCAAACGTGACGTAACCGCCTCTCACCCGGATTGATACACGGTGGGTGCCAAAACACAATGTGTCCTTGGCCAAAATCGACTCCCTCCCTGATTCATATCCATACACGGTGGGCGCCAAAAACAAACTCTCGTCGGCAAATATTCGGTGTATGCGAGATTGTCGTCCTATCCCCAACCGACTAGTGTTGCTGTGATGTAGTAGAAATTTGAAATGAGGGCTAAGTTTGTAAATTTCCTCGCATTTGAGACAAGCGCGCCCTGAATACATGCTTCCCCCTTCCTCTCTACCTTCCTTTTCCCCATTCGTACTCCGTGGGCGCCAAAACACCCTCTCCACCCCACCCTCCTCCGTCTGCCGCCGTCCGCCACCCCATCCACCGCCGTCCTCCTCCACCATGCCGGAGCTAATACCCCGACGACGTCGTCCATTACAAGAGATCGACCTCTCTCATCCACGGCTTCGGACTGGGATCCTTGCATCCCGTCCTCTCGCTTCATCCCCGTCGTCGTCCACCTTGCCGGCGCCGCTCCTACGACCGTCTCGTCCACCGCACCCCGCCGACACCGTCTACCCTCCTAGATCTGCTTCCACTCCACCGACAGCCATCACTACCGCAGCACCGCCAAATTCTCAGCAGATGCGTGCACGGCGCCGCACTAGAGGCGGTACTCTTTCGTATCTACTCAACTTATTTATCGCAGCAAGAAAATAGATCGCCACTGCTTTACTCTGATTTCTTGTCTTGGTTGCGAAGTTGCCTTTGTCTGGTTTGCACCTTCAGATCCGCCATGGCACGCTCAACACCATACTCGCAATGCTTATGATTTTCCCCTTTTATATTCCACACTAGTTAAATCACAGTAGACTAAATTTCAAAATTGGGTCAGTCGATTTTTCAGAGCTCGCCGGAGTTTGCCGGTGCGATCGAAGGGGCTCGAGTGGTTGTGGGGCCTCGTCGAACGAAGAAAACTCGACGCGGGTGGGGGTTGGGGTTGGGGTGGCGGAGGAACACAGGCGGTGGGGGCCGATGGTCCGGCCGGCGGCCCGTGTGGTGTTCTGTATGGGAAGAATCAGAGACGAGGAAGAAGAAGGGTTAGGAGACGTAGGATCTTCATCCAACCGCCTGAAATGGTCGAGAGACAGCTAGGAGTTGCATGCTTAATGCGCTCTGGTTCATCATGTGTGGGCACTGCGCAACCAACATTTTATTATCCAAAATCTGCTTGCTCTTCTTTACCATGTTCCTATTCCGTTCTTCTTTAATATGTACTCTCTCCGTTCCTAAATACAAGTCTTTGTATAGATTCCACCATGGACTACATATGGAGCAAAATGAGTGAATCTACACTCTAAAATGTACCTGCATATATCTGTATGTGATCCATAGTGGAAATCTCTACCAAGACTTATATTTTGGAACGGAGGGAGTATGATAGTAGTACAGTATGTTCCTTGTACTGAAGATGAGCAGGGACATTTGCAGTGTAGAGGTCTATATGGTCGGTTGTGATGGACACTTTGAGCCTCTTTGATTCGTAGGATCTTGTAAACATAGGAATAGGATTTGTAGTGGCCTACCCACTTGAATCATATAAGAATAGCAAGGAAATGCGGGGAGCTATGTCGCCTTTGAGAGTTACATTGATATTAATAGTACCGCACCTTCACTTGAAGAGAGCTGGTATTCGAAGCCTTTCTGGCCGTACCAGCAATACTAGCACATATATTCCAGCAAGTTCCACTTTGCTGATTTTACTCTGATGCTTAAGATTTTCCTGTTATATCTACACTATGATCTATGTAGCTGCTTTGTATCGCACTAGCAGCAGTCCACTCTTGAAGCTAAACACTGCAATGACTTACAAAATTGGCACCAAGGCATTGAGTGCCATTCTGGATGCAATGAAACTCATACGCTCCCCACCTGCTGATTCTTGTTCAGAATATGATCCTAATGACTATTCTAACCTCAAGGAGTCAAAGGCAGATGGCCTGTCCTGTTCACCCATCAAGGTGCATGTTCTAATTTGGCAATGTTTTATTGATTGCGGGTATCTTGCATTTCTTCTACTTTGTTGCACCGCCATCTGCTTAGTTTACTCATCATATATGTCGAGATGCCATGCCCATCCATTATCAATACATATTCCATATGTCATCATACCATGTTTTTCCACTCAAATGTTGTTCTTGTGCATCAGACATCAAAAAGGAAGAGGGTGATTGCTGAACCTAAAGGAGCACCAGCAAAGTCCTTGAAAAACGTGGTGGTGCCGGAGAAATCAGATAGCACCCCACTTATATTGGTTGTACAACCAATGACACAAAACGTAGGACCGACTCCAGCAGACTGTACCCATACTTCACTGGCCACACCACTAGCCCCACTACACAGGACCTGCACTCCAGCAAAAGGTATACTGATTTCATTTGCCATAGCACCAGCTGTACCATAGAAAAATCCCACTCCAGCAAAAAGTACAGCAAGTCCACCGGACAAAGACCTATCCCAACTGCAGAGACGGCCAATTCCTGCAGATTGGAACCCCATTCCATTTATTCCTAGTTTAAAAGACAATGCTTTCAATGTTGTTAGGGACTACCTGCATATATTCCCATCAGGGGAAGATTATTGTGAAGACAAACACCATTTTCACATCTTCCTGTCCAACTTGCGTGTAAGTGCTATTATTCATGGCTATTATTTTCCTGTTTTCTGCTGATTGAACACATCAATGATTTACATTACATTGTTGTAACTAGGCGAGGGTCAATCTGGATAGTCATGACGAGCAAAGCTTGCTTGTGCTTTTCAAGGAAGCATTGCAGCAGTATCGGTGTTACCTGAGGAAATCACACTTTGATGGCAAGTCTATAAACGAATTTCCGGTGAAGTCTCCTGTGCTAAATTTAGAAGACATTGAATGGAAAAACCTTGTTATGCACTGGTCTCGTTCCTAGGATGAGGTACTGTCTATGAAATCACATGACAATTTGAACTTCTACTTTTCCGCATGTGCCTTACGGATCTTTTTTGCAGGAAATCTGCTCGAAGAAGAATTCCGGTTTGACAAGAACAATAGGATATCGCAAATATGCTGCCCGCTGCTTTGCTCTTGTTAGTACATGTTGTCCTGTATCACTGTACTTGCATACATACCTGGTTCATTATGTGACAGCAGTATGCATGATAGCTTGCTTATCAATTGTTCGCTCCAAATTATCTAATCTGTATGAATGGTTACATTAGTGTAGAATATATCCAATGCCAATGTTTTTTTAGCTCTGCATTGTTCTTGTAAGTACATGCTGTCCTTTATCAGTGTACTTATAATGATAGGTAGTTGTTCATGTACCATCACTTTGCAACTTATTTTCATTTGCCCTCCATTTTCTACACATCAGATCTATATTTACTCTTACCATAAGGTTGGTACTGAAGAAGTTTAGCTGTGCATTGCTCTTGGCTGTACCTTTTGCCTGTATCGCTGCACTTACATTCATAGCTACTTGGTTATGTAGCATCACTCTTCATCTTATCTTAAATGTTCTCCATTTTTCGTATATTATCACATCTATATTTACTCTTAACAAAATATAGAATAAAGGCAATGCTTTTGAAGAAGATTCTGTGGTAAACTTCTTGAATTGCCCCCCCCCCATCAGCATGGACAAGGCCTTTATAGATCCTGTCTTCACCAATAATGTAAGTTTGTCCATCTCAAGCCTTCAAACTTTGTTGTATATATTTGGTTAGGCATGACTGCAACAGCTGTTTATTTTTGGTGTTTGCATCAAATTGCTTGTTTAAAGTTTATTATATGTAGTTCATAAACAAAAGTTCGTCCTTTCTCAATTTCAGTTTTCAGTTGTACAACCAAGTTCCTTCTTCATAACATGTAAATTAAACTATACAGAGCAAGTGATCTTCTTTTGCACTGCATGTATGCTTCTGTTCTTCATCTGTAATCCAGTGGTGTGGTGAACCTACCCACTACAGCACAATGTCATATTCCGCAATGTCTTAACTATGAAAAATGTCATATCATTCTACTATTATTTAAACCGTCTCTTTATTTGCCAATATGAAATGGTATAAATTGACAGCACACTAACCATTGATACTTATGAGTTCTTGATCTGTAATCCAGTGGTGTCGTGAAGCTGCCAACTCCTTCACAATGTCATTTCCTGCCATGTCTTGACCTGAACAATACCATATTGTGTTAATGCAAATTTAAACTGTGTCACTTTATTCGTCAGTAAGAAATGTGATGAATTGTCGGCACTGATACTTTTATGTGCAAAACCTGTCATCTGTCTGCTTGTTTATCTTTTAGAGTGAGGAAGATATAAGTGTTGAACAAGCGCAGTCTCATCATCTTGCTTAGCTGCTTGCTCTGCAGCTCCCCAGCAGGGCTAACCTTTCTTGAACTCTATTGAAGTGCTGTCGCCTTTGTATATTATTTTATCGGCGTGTTTATTTGCACTAGTGGCGATCTTTGATGCCTAGTGTATGTAATCTGCTATCTGCTTGTGCTTTATTATCATAGTGGCGAACTTTGATGCCCAGTGGATGTAATATGCCGTAATTTCTTTATTGTATAGTATAGGTTTTTCTTATTCACGATGCTGCAGTTATTTTACTGTATATATATATATATCCTGTCTTCGCAGTAAACTGGCCAAACCGTAAAATTACGGTACATAATCGGGCCATCATGCAATCACGATGTAGGTTGGGCCTGAAACGTGCCGATCAGCTCACGGGCCGGCAGAAGCCCGAAATGAACCCCGGCCCATGACTGTGCGAATCAAATCACGGGATTTTAACAGGCCGAAAAATTGTCTCGGTCCTTGTTTGGCCTAATCAGATATCGGCTGCAAGCAGGCCGGATGCAACCGGGCCGTAGTTAGGCCCAACTATATGACGGGCTTTTAACAGGCTGGAATTAATATAGGGCTGAAATGTTAAATGGGCCCTTAACAGGCCAAAACTAATATCAGGCTGAATTACTAAGTGGGCCTTTAGCAAGTGGGCCCAAAAGCATAGTGTCCAATTGACGGGCCGAATCTAATATGGGCCATAATTAGGCCCAAAACCTCTTAAAGGGCCAGACCTGATTTGGGCCATAATTTGGCCCAGAACATGGTAGGCTTTTAATGGTCCGGATCTCATATGGGCCACTCTTAGGCCCGGAGCGTGGCAGGCCATTAATAGACCATATCAAATATGGGCCGGCATTTGGCCCAAAACATGGCAGCCAGTTAACAGGCCGGCCTACTAGGGTCCTCAAAATCTTGTGGGCCTACAGCTGGGCCGGCCCATTAATGTCGGCGAAATCTTGTGGGCCTTTAGCTAGGCCAGCCCATTATGATCCGCAAGAATTTTGTGGGCCTTTACCTGGGCCGGCCTATTATGGCACACAAAAATCTTGTGGGCCTTTACCTGGGTCGGCCCATTATGGCCCGTGAAATCTTGTGGGCCTTTAGCTAGGCCAGCCCATTATGGTCCGCAAAATCTCGTGGGCCTTTAGCTGGGCCGGCCCATTATGGTCCGCAAAATCTATGGGCCTTTAGTTGAGCTGGCCCATTTAAACTTGTTGGGTCGTGCCACGTGTCGACGTATCAGGCGCCTTCTGTCCAGTGAGTGGATGATATTTGTCCCGACGATGAGCCGACACGTGTTTCCTCTAGCCAATGATGATTTTACACGTGGAAAATCCCCATTGGTCGAGGCTGTTAACGGGTTATCAGATCCAAAACCCGACCCGATAGCTTAATGGCGTTCTGTTACGGTGGATGCCACGTGTCGGTCACCCTTGACGAAAGCACTTCTGTACGCGTGATTTATCGTCATGGAAGTGGACACTTCCGTGATGATAATTTTGGTAATGTCGTGGAACACTTCTATGATAGCACATGTATGACTATCTTGATTCTGTCATAAATTTGTCATGGATGTACATGCATGACAAAAAAAAGCGACCTACTGTGACAAACATGTATCATCACGGAAGTGTATTTTTTGTAGTGAATTTAGTTGCCTACCGATGGTTGGTGAGGGAGAACGGGACAAAGGTATGCGCTCACTTCAACTTAATAGCGCAGCTGCACTTTTAAGCATCTAGGTTAGGTTAAATATTATATTGTTGCTGACTTGGTAGAGAGAGAAGAGGAGAGAGAAGAGAAACATGTTGTAGACTTATAGTGGGTTGTAGCACAAGCTCCAAGAAACTTTTAATTCAAGAGTTGAAATCCAGTTCCGTTTTCATTGTTGGGTTTCTCACAACGAGTTCTTCAAAAGTAGATCCCATATCGATATGTTTCGTCAGACATTTTTTTGAGGGCAACTTTGGATGCAATGGAGGCAACTTTAGTGCTATTGAGAAGCAACTTCTTCTTTTTGGCCTAATAGGACTCCTATTAGGTTAGTTTGTGTAAAAACTGGAAAAATCACACGAAACATGAGGCACCTTTAGTGTTACATACAAAAGCAACTTCACTGCACTATGTGTACATCTGAATTTTGGTAATATTATCACAACTTGCCTATTGTAGATGCTCAGTTACCTATTGTTGATTGTCAGTTGCCTATGATTGAGGCTTAATTAGTTGTCTATTATTGCTGCTTTGTTGCATAACTTTGCAAATTAGTTGCTGCAAATATTGTGAAGTTGCTTATCATTAGATTCTCTAAGTTGTCTACAAACACTATGAAGTTGCCTACCAGTGGATGCTTAATTGCATGTCATTACTATTTCAGTTGCCTACAATAAAATGAAAATTTGCCCATCAATGTTGCTAAGTCACCTTATGTATGAAACTAAGTTTCTTACCATGCCGAAAAGTATTGTATGCAACTAAGGATGATGTTAAGCTGCTAGCTACTCATGGCAGCCAACTTAGGATACTATTAGCCTACCTTGGAAACTAAGTTACCTGCAATACTATGAACTTGGAGGCGAAACTAGTTATGGTAGAGAACTTAAAGGGTGAAGCTAGTTAACTTGGTAGTCATGGTAGTCAACTTCAAAGGGATTTTCGTTGATAAGCGATCATACTATGCACACTAATAAGAAGTTGTTTTTTATAACACTAAAGTTGCTTTCGCAGCATGCAAAGTTGCTTTAAAAAACGATACATCGGATCTAGTTTTGAAGAACTCATCACGACAAACACAATGGTGAAAATGGATTTGAAATTCGACGCTCGAGACAGAAGTTATGAATTTTAGAAAATTTTGAAGCCCCCAAAAAATACATGCACGAGGGATTTTGCTGAGAAATAGCGGGGTTGAGGGGAACATGAAGACGCGAGGACACCAGCCGACCAAGTGCTTTTCCCGTTTCGTTAGGTATCCTCTTTTGAAACGCGAGAGACTAGTAGCAAGGCAATCACATTACACTACAAAAAAGAGACACATCCGTGACATTTTGGGCCGAACGAAAAAAAATTATGTCATACATATGACACTTCTATGACGATAATTGTGACAAAACCCGGTATCATCATAGATGTGGTGGGCTCCTACTTCTATGACAAAAAATCATGACAGAAAATGGGCTTTTCGTCCTGGGCGGGCCAGAGACGCAACTGCATGACATTCTTTGGGCCGTCCATGATGGAAAAAACCGTGGTAGAAGCGAGGGGGAGGAAAATTTTGGGGAGTTCTCAGTTACGGTGGGAGGTCGGGGCCGAGCGATGCGCGTTTCTCTCGTACACGTACGCGCGTGTGTGCGAGGCGTTGGCTCTAGCTGAACCCTAGCGAGGCGTTGGGCTCTAACTGAACTCGAGCGATTGCACTGCAGGCTACGCGTTACTGAACCCGAGCGATGAATCGATGGCTGTTAACTGAACCCGATCGAGCGATTCCTTCGCTACTGCTGCTAACTGAAGCCGATTGATGGGATGAACAGTGAGCGTTGCGGGGGGGTGGATGAACAGTGAGCGGTGGTGTTGCCTTTGGATGAACAGGACCCCGTGGTGTGGTGGAGGGCTGGATGAACAGTAGACGATGGAGGGGTGCCCATGGAGGGGTGGATGAACAGGACCCCGTGGTGTGGAGGGCTGGATGAACAGTAGACGGTGGAGGGGTGCCCGTGGAGGGGTGGTTGAACAAGACCCCGTGGTGTGGAGGGCTGGATGAACAGTAGATTGTGGAGGGGTGGTTGAACAGGACCCCGTGGTGTGGAGGGCTGGATGAACAGTAGACGGTGGAGGGGTGGTTGAACAGTAGCCGGTGGAGTAGCGCGCGGTGGAGGCTGGATGAACAGGACCCCGTGAAGGCTGGATGAACAGGAGCCCGTGGAGGCTGGGGGAGGTCGACGGTGGAGATGAACAGTATCCCGTGGAGTCCCGTTTTGCGGTACGCCACACCCCTCCCGATGAACAGGACCCCCGTTTCGACCATAGCGCTCCAACACAAGTCCGTTTCCTCCGTTTTGCGGTACGCCACACCCCTCCCAATCAACAGGACCCCCGTTTCGACCGTAGGAGGTCTGTTTCCTCCGTTTTGCGGTACGCCACACCCCTCCCGATGAACAGGATCCCGTTTCGAATGTGGCCGGTCAAACACAAGGCCGTTTCCTCCGTTCTGCGGTACGCCAGGCCTCGTTTCCATCGCATGTTCCGTCCAAGCCCTCCCGATGAACACAACGCATTCCGTTGCCTCCCCATGAACACGACGCATTTCGTTGCCTCCCCATGAACACGATGCATTTTGTTTCCTCCCCATGAACACAACGATGACGCTTTTTCTCTGTTCTGGACCAGCCATGTACACGAGCCCTTGCTGTACGTATGCGCGAGTAGGCGTTCGAGACCCCACCCGTATGTACACATACGTGGCCGTATTTTCTTTCTTGCACCCTGACCGTTGTACGTACATGTACATGCTACGTGCGCGCCTCTAATACGACACGTGCGCGCCTCTACATCTACCAGTATATATGTACGTACACGTTCGTGACCAAAATGACAACGCTACGTACGCTTCGAACAGGTGGGTCCCGACTGTCAGGCACTTCCTTGCGTGCGAAGATGTAGCTGGTGGGTCCCAGCAGTCAGGGGGGCGAATCGTTTTGTTTTTTTGCTCGGACGCACTTCCTTGCGTGCGAAGGTGTAGCTGGTGGGTCCCAGCAGTCAGGGGGGAAACGTTTTCTTTCGCGAAATACGGTGGCCCGTCCGGTGGGTCCCCACTGTCAGGTGGAGGAATAATTATTTTGCACGTAATAAGGAGGCACTTCCTTGCTGTGGCCGTGGACCCAGCTCTCAGCCTCTCCACGTACAGTCCGCGTCCGATGGAAGTCGTTCCTTGACCATGTTGACCACGCCGCGCCGAGAGCACCAGGGCGGTGGACGACGGCGAGGCCTGGGAAGGGGACGATGGGGAGCCGGGGAAGACGCGGCAGTGGAAGCCCGCGCGGAGAGGGGTATGAGGGTTCACTGGTTCGGCTGCGGTGTGCGGCTGCCATTGCCGCAGGGCCTGGCCAGCGGTGGGAATAGTAGGGGGAGATGAGGCCTCCGCGGCAGCACAACCGGCCACGGGAGGCAGGAGCATGCGGCACGACCGGCGCTGCTTTGGGCGGCTGGAGCAAGAAGACCAGAGGTTGAAGAAGCACTACGGCCGTTGGATGGACATCTTATGGTCACTGGAGCCAGAATCATTCATATTGACTAAAGTTGACAAAGGCCCCCGTCCCAATCAACTTATTAGGCCCACAAGTCAGCCTCCCACCATGGTGGGTCCCAGCTAGCAGGGGGTATTCATTTTTTTGTGCGTAATAAGGACGCACTTCCGGTGGGTCCGAGCTGACAGCGGGGGGAACGTTTTTTTCGCGAAATACGCTGGCCCGTCCGGTGGGTCCGAGCAGTCAGGGGGGAAATGTTTTTTCGCGAAATAAGGTAGCCCGTCCGGTGGGTCCCTGCTGTAAGGTGGAGGAATAATTATTTTGTGCGTAATAAGGAGGCACTTCCTTGCAGCCGCCTGGACCCAGCTATCAGCCTCTCCACATACAGTACTCTTCCGATGGAAGTCGGTCATTGACCACGTTGACCACGCCGCGCCGAGAGCACCAGGGCGGTGGTCTGGATGACGGCGAGGCCTAGGAAGGGGATGACGCGGAGCCGGGGAAGACGCAGCAGTGGAAGCCCGCGCGGAGAGGAGTACGAGGGTTCACTGGTTCGGCTGCGGTGTGAGGCTGTCATCGCCGCAGAATAAGAGGGGGTGTGGGTGAGTGGAGGGATGACCAGGCCAGCGGTCGGAGTAGTATGGGGGCGGTGAGGCCTCCGCGGCAGCACAGCCAGCCACGGGAGGCAGGAGCAGGCGGCACGACCAGCGCTGCTTTGGACGGCTGGACCAAGAAGACCGGAGGTTGAAGAAGCACTACGGCCATTGGATGGACATCGTACGGTCACTGAAGCTAGAAACTTTTATTATTGACTAAGTTGACAAAGCCCTTGGTATGCTCCAACATAGTAGGCCCACAGGTCAGCCTCCGAAACGGTGCGCCCCAGATGTCAGGGGGAGGAATCATTTTTTGGGCGGCCGAAGCTAAGAATATCCGAGATTGAAGAAGAAGCATGACATCCGTTGGATAGACATCCAACGGCCACTGCTGCTAGAACCGTGTGTTGACTATAATAAGTTGGCAAAGCCTTGCATACGCGTCAACTTATTTTTTAGGGGACGCGTCACTTAGTAGGCCCACAAGTGTGTGGCAGAGAACTTATAGCCCATTTGCGTTTTGTAAGAATGTACAGCCCATTTTGGAATTCTAATGGAATTTACAACAGCCCATTTACAGTTTGTTAAAAGTACAGCCCATTTTCTAGCTAGGACAATGATTAATAATTTCAACCAACCGTTGAAGACAGAATTCAATAAAATTTCCCACATTTTGATGGGCTCCGAAATATTTTTATCCCGAAATTTCTAGTCAAATTAAATATAAATTTGTATTACGTAAAAATCCAACGAAACATTGCGCGCGCAACAATGAAAATTTAAGATTTTCAAAATCCATAAATAATATTTTATAAACTAATTTCGTGTTTGGTGCATTTTTTTATAGTTACTGCCTAGTTTTTATAATTACATCACATTTATTATTTTTTAAAGCCCATTTTCCTGTTAAGCCTAATGTATCCCTCCTAGGAAAGATTTGCAGCCCAGCGAGGCGAAGAATAACAAGTTGACCTTGCCTGAGTATTCCTCAAAAAGACGTATAGCTGGGCTAGCTATTTTCATCTTGAAAAAATTAGCATTTGGGCTGGATATCTGGCCTGGGCTAGACGGGCCACAGCCCGCCCAGTTAATACCCTGCTCTCCTCTAAACAACAACGAAATCATCGCCAAGAAAAACTCTGCAGTGCTCACGCCTCAAAAACACAAATACTGCTCGAGCTGCTTGGTCCCAGCTGTCGGCCGCACCTTGTGCAATTCTCTTGTTTATATTGACTACATAGGTTGACAATGGTGTGGGACCGTGATGTTAGGAAACCAGGAGAAAGCAAAAAAATATAGTTGTACATAATAAGGAGGCACTTGCGTACGTACGGCTATGGCCCTAGTGGGTCCCTAGTGTCATCCAGTCAAAATAAAGTCATCTCCTGAATCCTCATGTTCATTGACGATGTTAACAATGCTCGGCGCCACAGCGAGCACAACAACTCGAAGGACAACGAAGAGGGCCTCGCGGGCCCTACGGATGGTCTGATACAGCGCCCGCTACTCATTCAGGAAGCCAGGATCATCGGACACCTATGAGCACCTTCTAGAAACTGAGACGGCATGAAACGGTAAGGTCGCGCTTGGGAGCTCTGGTTTATTTCAAACCTGTATTAACATACAAGTGTAATTTACTCTTCATCGAAAACAAAGCGTAAAATACAGGCATAATGAAACCGAGGGCCCGAGGTCTGTAAGTAAAACCGGTGGGTTACGCGTGTAATTTGAGAGACCAGTGTATATTTTATGAGCACTGCTATATGGACGACATTACCAGACGATACATGCACGACGTGCATATCATGCCATCCATGGGCAAGGATGAAACAGTAGCTAACGGCTGGATTAGCAATCGTCTGAGTGTCATTCAGCGTTTTTATCGTGTGTCAAGTACTTCTGATATTTTACTAGTCGAAATCGACCAACCAAGCTCCTTCGCCCAAGACCATCTGCTTTAATTTACAAGCATCAGTTTTACAAGCGGTTTTGGTTGGAAAACAACGATCCAATCACGGCCTAATATCATGAGTTGGTCGGAAGATCATATGGTTTCACGTCTAACCTACCCGACTTGTCGTATAGGCTATGAATGAAACATCAGACGATGAACTTCTTAAGCACAGAAACAACAAAAGAGGATGATCTTCTTAACAAGCAAATCATTGGCATTAGATCGACATGCAAAATAATACGAAGCATTATTCTTGGGAGGCACGGTGAACAGCTCGTGATGCCGCATGCCACAACATTCCAAGCTCAACTTTGCAATCAAACACAAGGCCTGGCATTACATAGACAATATTCAGAACAAACTCTTAACACGGGAATATCTCAGCAGAGTAACTATTTACTTCTAAACTGAACACAGGAATAGGCAAAAACACTCGACGCTGCTCACAGCAAGGGCGTCCCACTCAAAAATATCAAATGCATGTCTTCTGGCTAACATCAATGAGCAAATTTTGACAAGGTTTTCCAAATCCAATATATTAAACTAACGTCTTCTTGCTAACATCAATGATTAAACTTTGACAAGCTTTTCCCATTCAAAATATGTAATGCCTATGATCGTGGAGTCCTGTCGCTTCTTGCTAACATCAATGATTAAACTTTGACAAGCTTTTCCCATTCAAAATATGTAATGCCTATGATCGTGGAGTCCTGTCACTTCTTGTACTTGTTTGGGCACTTCTTGCCCAGGGCACTCCATGTGTTGTTAAATTGCCAATGGTCTCTGCAGACTAGTCATGTCACCGGTGTCTAATATTTATGGCACCGGCTGTAGCAATGGACGGATTCGGTGCCAAACTAAGAAAAGGTGAAATTGGCACCTCTTTTGGCCTACATAGTGGAAGGCCTAATACTCTATAAAGCTTCTCGGTCATTCCTTCTGTAATGTAGCGCAAACAATGACTGCTTCTTTCTACAAAGTGGAACGACCAACTGGACCCAGTAATGCAACAGTTTGCCTTGGACACATTGGCTCCTTTTGTGCAGTTGAACTAAAATCAAAGTCGGAATAAAACCGAGCTTTAATTTTGATATCCCTGTAAGCAAGAAAAGGTATAAGGGAAACAATTACTGAGCAATAACGGTTGATGACTTGTACTCCTAGAAGAAAAACATCTACTGATCTACCTTATCTTAATGGGAAACAAAGCAGGAGAGTAGCAATTCTCAATCAGTGTGATTCATTCATATTAACTGAGACATTATCTTAACAATGCCTTGTTTCAAGATGTATAAAGAACGAAAAAGCAGAAAAGTATCATTCCTAAAACAATGCGACTGATTCATTTTAACAGAGACATTATCTTAACAATACCTTGGTTAAACATGTAGAAAGAACTACAAAGAAGGATAGTACCATTTGTAAAACACTGTAAGTCTGTAACTGATATATAATAACAGAGACATTATCTGAACAATACATTTCTTAAACATGTACTTCGGTCGATCCCTAACAGAAATGGTACTCCTGCCGATCCCTAACAAGTGTTTGCAGTTTTGAACTAACATTCAGTTCCAGGGTAGAGTGGGCGCAACAACAGTATGTGCTTCCATCTACTTATAAAGGGGGTGATGCAGAGTTTGTTGTAACAAAGCAACAAGCATCATGTCTGGGTTGGTTCCATTTTTGTTCACTACTTAATGGGAAAAGATAGCAATACAATAGCTTCAATTCAACATTTATTTAAAACAGTACCAATACAAGTAGCACAACATCTCAAAGCACACTGCACAATCATGTGGATGAAGGCCTGTACTGACCTTTCATGAGACCTACAACGATAAAATACGAATCTGCCAACACGAATAGGAAATCCAATCTCGTTTTACGCAGTTGCACTGAAATCAAGCAAAGTGTTTCACGTAGCCAAACAAAATGTCGCAATAGCAACAAGTTGAATAGATATCCCTGTATAAACAGAGGCAAAAAAAGGAATCAATTACTGGCTAATGAAGGAGGATGAAACGTGCGGCCACAAAAATGGTAATCCCGCCAATCCCAAACAAGTGTTGCAGTTTTGAAATAAGATTCAGTAGTTAATTCTAAGAGTGGCATCAATTACTGGCTTATAAAGGGGGTGATGTTGAATTTGTTGTAACAAAGCAACAAGCATCATGTCTGGGTTGGTCCCATTTTTGTTCACTACTTAATGGGAAAAGACAGCAATACAATAGCTTCAATTCATCATTTATTTAAAACAGTACCAATACAAGTAGCACAGCATCTCAAAACACACTGCATGATCATGTGGATGAAGGCAAGTACCAACCTGTCATGACGCACACAAGATCACGTACGAATCTGCCAACACGAATAGGAAATCCAATCTCGTTTTGTGCAATTACACTGAAATCAAGCAAAGTGTTTCGCGTAGCGAAGCAAAATGTCACAATAGCAACAAGTTGAATAGATATCCCTGTATAAACATAGGCAAAAAAGGAATCAATTACTAGCTAATAAAGGAGGATGAAACATGCGGCCACAAAAATGGTAATTCCGCCAATCCCTAACAAGTGTTGCAGTTTTGAAACAAGATTCAGTAGTTAATTCTGAGAGTGGCATCAATTACTGTCTTATAAAGGGGGTGATGCTGAATTTGTTGTAACAAAGAAACAAGCATCATGTCTGGGTTGGTCCCATTTTTGTTCACTACTTAATGGAAAAGACAGCAATACAATAGCTTCAATTCATCATTTATTTAAAACAGTACCAATACAAGTAGCACAACATCTCAAAGCACACTGCACAATCATGTGGATGAAGGCCTGTACTGACCCTTCATGAGACGACCAACATAAAATACGAATCTACCAACACGAATAGGAAATCCAATCAAGTTTTGTGCAGTTGCACTAAAATCAAGCAAAGTTGCCGGTGTGACATTTAAGTTTTCTATAGCAACAAGTTGAATAGATATCCCTGTTTTAAGAGGCAAAAAAGTAAACAATTACTGGCCAATAAAGGAGGATGAAACATGCGGCCACAAAAAGAAGCATCTACCTTATCTTGATGGAAAACAAAGTATTGGACAGTAGCATTTCTAAAACGGTTGCATTGATTCATATTAACAGAGAAATTCTTTTAAAACAGATCAGTAGTTCATTCCAAGATTAACAACAGCAAAATAGCTGCATGGGACATGCTAGCACCATGTGCGTCCACACGTATAAATGGGTGATGCAGAGGATGTAGCCAAGCAGCATATATGCGTTGGTCCCATATTTGTTCTCTTTGAACCTTCTTCCTATGTGAGGGCAGCAAATCTAGTCGTGCACAAACTACCCTACCCCCCAGTTTCTATCCCTTTTCAACAAAGAGATCGGTTCCTTACAGATGTGTGTACTGGGTTACCCCCTTTTTCCCTTTTCGACCTACAAAGCAGCTGGATAGCCAGTCTATACTACTTTCTGCCCCTCCTTTCCTCATTGAACCACGTCCTAGATTCTTGCTCCAGCCCACCGCACCCTTCTTTCCTCTTTGAACCAAGACCTAGATTTGACTAGAGATTGAAAAAAATCCACATGCAGCTAGAGCAACGACGTTTTCAAAGAAACTTATACCTTAGGGTCGTCGGGATGTGGCAAGGCGTGCGGCGGGAGGCCGGATCTGCCCACACTACGTACGGTAGCTAGGAAGAAGGGGTCGGTGGCCCTCCCACACAGGCGCTGGGTGAAAGAGAACAGCGCAGCCGGCAGTGGATTGCCTCCCTCGCTGAAGGCGATAGAGTGAACGCTGCACCTCCTCCCCTTCCCAGTGCGACAAGATACAGACGCCTCCTTCACCAGCTGCGAGGGGGAGAGAGAGACAAGAGGCCAATGCATTCTTGTTTAGATCTGGTGAAGAGAGGGTGAGAGACTGTGAATATAGCAAACCCTAGCAAATGAACGTTGAGCCTCCAGTGTGTAACATATATGTAGTGCGGCGAGCGTGTGGAGAGTGCAAACCCTAGCGAACAAGCGCTGAGGCTCCCGCTTATATATATATACTACTGTAGAGTACGGACTGAGCTCCGGTGCCTTCACTGCACTTGCTTTTGGCTGTATGATAGGTGAACCGGCCACATTTTGGGCCCACCTGTCGTAAAACCCTAGCGAAAATTGCACCAACGTGAAAGACGATTGCGTCTCCAACGCAACCAAGGTGAACTGACGAAGGATATCATCTTTGTGCGTAACAAGCGAAGAGCACTGATGGAAGACAGCTTTTTTTTTGTCGAAAATCGATCAGATTCACCAGCCGACGCAACCATGAGGCTGTGGCGACCCGACCCGAATGGATCAAGTCTACTGTGCTCCGGTGTCATCCCTGGATTAGTAATGCTGACACCACACAGTACTTCGAAGGATTTATAGCAGAGTGGCAATCACACACTTATTACATCGATGTCTCAAAAGAGAACTTATTACAATAATATGGCTTAAGGCCATCTAATGTCGATAACAGCGGAAGACTTGGAAGATAAATGGGTCCATCAACTCCAACGGCATCACTGAGTATAGAACCATGACCTAAAAGCACCTTAATCGTCGTCTGAAAAGTCTGCAACATTAACGTTGCAGCTCGAAACGGGTCAGCACATGGAATATGCTGGCAAGGTAACACATAGAGAATAATGGAATGAAACAGCTATACTATATGCATATTTGGCTGGTGGAAAGCTCTATGGTTACTGTTTTGCGTAAAGCCAATTTTTCCCTACTGCAAAGGAATAAATTTAATTAACAATTATGGTGGTTGTTAAACATTGAGAATGGTTGACAACATTCTCAATCCCAATTAAGTGAACAATTAAAACCCAACAATATTAATTAGAAGTAACATGATGAGATTCACATGATATTCAAGTACTAGATACTCAAGTTGTCCATAACCGGGGACACGGCTAATCATGATTAGTTTGTTACACTCTGCAGAGGTTTGCGCACTTTTCCCCACAAGACTCGATCGCCTCCGCTGGATTTCTCGCACTACCGGTGTTTGAGAAACGGATGGCCGAGACACAGTCTTTCAGAAGCGCTGGCACCTTACGATGGATAGACCGGTACACCTACTTTCCCCTACATCTGCTAGTCTACCCTGTAAGAGTTCGCACGACTTAGTCAACTATGCCAGAGCCCATATTGGCTTGTGGCTGCACACGTAAGTATTTAGCATGAAAGATCTTATGATCCCTTTGAGCCTGGGTGGCGGTCCAAAGAAAACAGGCAAGTCCTGATAGACATCAGGTGCCTCAATCCACCCAGATGTGTGTTTAAGTTGCCACCTTAGATAAACCATTAAAATTATCAATCTCACATCTGTCATGGATATCACTCACCCAATCCACGTCTACTAGCATAGCATGGCATAATAAGCAAACGTAGAAGTAACTCCCAAAGGTTTCATAATAAACAGGTAATAGGTACTACCTCATCTACTTCCCATCCCACGATTTAATTAGATCCTAATCATGCAATGTGTGAGGATGGATCTAATGCAATAAAACTGGGTTGTAGAAAAGGTATGATCAAAGTGTTACTTGCCTTGCTAATGATCCGCGAGTCCTAGAGATTCGAAGTAACAGGCGGCGCAATCCGGGTAATCTATCGCAGACAAACAACAAGCATACAATAAGTACTCATCTAATGCACAGGTAAAACTCGAACAAGAGATCGAACCAGAAAGTTCAACTTAAGAACTCCGGTTGCAAAGAAAGAAAGAACCGAACAAAGAAACCGAAAACAAACGGCGGAAGAAAACAGCTCGGTTCTAGCAAGTTGAAACTAGGTCAAGTTTTACAGTAGCAAAAACTTAGTTAAAGTTGATTAGTCAGAAGGCGATTTCGAAACGAAACACCAGGCGCTTGAATCACCCGATTCCGATAAACGAGCGAGAAGATAAACTAGAACGAAGATCGGATCTGAGATCGCGATCGCGGAATAAATCCGACGAAAAGAAAAAAGAAGAACGGTTAAACGATCGGACGTTCGTTAATCGGGAATAATCCGGTGATCACGTTCGTTAAGACGAACGGTCCGGCGAACGGTCTCTAGGAAACTAAACTGGAAAGAAAACGAATCCGATCTAGGGTTTCGAGAAAAGAAAACCGAACGAAAAACCGATCTAGAAAACCGGAACGGTTTAGAGAAGAACCGGAAAGAAAACGAATCGGAAGAGAAGAAAAGAACCGGAATGGTTTATAAGAAAAACCGAACCGAGGAGATAGGAGAGACGCGGCGCGGCTACCTCGGCGAGGTCCGGCGAACGGGGCTCCGGTGGCGTGGGCAAGGGACGGCGGCGCACTAGGGCGGCGCGGCGCGGGGTGAGGGTCTTGGGGCTTGGGGCTTGGTTTGATGTGGGTTTAGAGGGGGGGTGCTTGGGTATTTATATAGGTGAGGGGAGAGATTTCTTGGGGGAGGGGGCGAGAAAAAAGAGTAGGAGAGGGAGATTGGAGTCCAAGTAGGACTCCAACTTGGGCGACGCACAAGGCAGGCGGCGGCCTGGCGCGCTAGGCGTGGCGCGGCGCTGGCGCGGGAGCCTGGCCTGGCCAGCTGGGCCTTGGCCCAGGCGCTGCGGATTTTTTTTTAAATCGGTTTCGCGCGCAGAATAACACAGAAAAGAGAACTGAACGAACTCCAAAACTTCTAAAGTAAATTTTCCCCGACTCCTAAAATTGAGTCGAACAAAATGAACTTTTCTCGGGACCTAGATGCAAATTTTGAAAACGCGCATTTTTCCCTATCCAAATAAAATGCAAATAAACTCCGACAAATCCAATGATCCTTTCTTCAAAATTTGAGAAGAACTCAAATATGAAAATGACGAAATCTCCAACTCTCTCCGAGGGTCCTTGAGTTGCGTGAAATTTCTAGGATCAACAAAAATGCAAGAAAATATGATATGCATGATGATCTAGTGTATAACATTCCAAATTGAAAATTTGGGATGTTACAAACCTACCCCCCTTAAGATGAATCTCGCCCTCGAGATTCGGGTTGGCTAGAAAATAGGTAAGGGTGGTCCTTAAGCAAATCTTCTTCTCTCTCCCAGGTGGCTTCATCCTCTGAGTGGTGGTTCCACTGAACTTTGCAAAACTTGATAACCTTACTGCGGGTAACTCTGCTGGCATAATCGAGAATCTTGACCGGTTTCTCTTCATACGTCAAGTCGTCCTTCAACTGAATCGCTTCAAGCGGCACTGTATCTCTTAGCGGTATCTCTGCCATCTCGGCGTGACATTTCTTCAGCTGGGAAACATGGAATACGTCATGAACTCCTGACAGTCCCTCTGGTAATTCCAACTTATAAGCGACTTCTCCCATACGTTGCAAGATCTTATATGGTCCAACGAAACGCGGTGCTAACTTTCCCTTAACTCCAAAGCGCTTAACTCCTCGAAGTGGGGATACTCGGAGATACACCCTGTCTCCGGTTTCGTAAACTGTCTCCTTGCGTTTAGAATCTGCGTAGCTCTTCTGCCTGGACTGGGCTACCTTGAGCCTATCATGAATCAACTTAACTTTCTGTTCAGACTCCTTAATCAAATCTGGTCCAAAGAACTGACGGTCTCCAACTTCGTCCCATGACAATGGTGTCCTGCACCTCCTTCCGTATAAAGCTTCGAAAGGTGCCATCTTCAAACTGGTTTGGTAGCTGTTGTTATATGAAAACTCCGCATACGGCAAGTTATCGTCCCAACTAGATCCATAATCTACTGCACAAGCTCTCAACATATCTTCCAAAATCTGATTGACTCTCTCGGTCTGTCCATCTGTCTGCGGATGAAAAGCGGTGCTGAACTCTAGCCTGGTTCCCAAAGTTTCATGCAACTGATTCCAAAACTTTGAGGTAAATTGGGTTCCTCTGTCCGATACAATACTCCTTGGAACTCCATGCAAACAAATGATCCTAGTCATGTATATCTTTGCCAACTTAGCACTGGTGTAAGTGGTCTTAACTGGAATGAAATGTGCTACCTTCGTCAAACGATCAACTACTACCCATATCGAATCATATCCTGCCTTCGTCCTGGGTAGTCCTGTGATAAAATCCATGCCTATCTTATCCCACTTCCATTCGGGTATCGGCAATGGTTGTAACAATCCGGCTGGCTTCTGATGCTCTGCCTTTACTCTATGACATACGTCACAAACTGCTACATATGCTGCAATATCCTTCTTCATTCCGGTCCACCAGAATGTCTCCTTCAAATCCAAATACATCTTGGTATTTCCTGGGTGAATCGAATAGGGTGAATCATGTGCCTCTTGTAGAATCAACTTCCTGATCTCCGGGTCATTTGGCACATAAACACGGTCCTCAAACCATAGGGTATCGTGCTCATCCTCACGAAATCCCTTTGCTTTTCCTTTGCTTAGTTTCTCCTTTATAGAAGCAATCTCCTTGTCAGATTTCTGAGCTTCTCTGATTCTATCCATCAATGTTGACTGAATCTCCAATGCTACTACATAGTCTTTCGGAACTATCTCTAAACTTAGTTCACGAAGGTTTTCTGCTAACTCCTTGGGTATTTCTCCCATCATTAACGTATTGACATGGCTCTTACGGCTCAATGCGTCAGCTACTACATTAGCTTTTCCGGGATGGTAACGCAATCTCATATCATAATCTTTGATGAGCTCCAACCATCTCCTTTGTCTGAGATTCAACTCCTTCTGCGTGAAAATGTACTTCAAACTCTTGTGATCCGTGTACACCTCGCAATGATTTCCAATGAGGAAATGTCTCCATGTCTTCAATGCATGCACTACGGCTGCTAACTCCAAATCCTGGGTGGCGTAATTCAACTCATGAGGTTTCAGTTGTCGTGAAGCATACGAAACAACTCTCCCTTCCTGCATAAGCACTGCTCCAAGTCCTCGACGTGAAGCGTCACAATACACCTCATAATCCTTGGTCTGATCTGGCAAAATCAACACTGGTGAGGTAACCAATCGTTTCTTCAACTCCTGGAACTAGCCTCACACTCCTCAGTCCAATTGAACTTGGTATCCTTCTTCAACAACTCCGTCATAGGCTTTGCAATCTTTGAAAAGTTCTCAATGAATCTCTGGTAGTATCCTGCGAGTCCAAGAAAACTCCGGATCTCTCCAACTGTCATTGGTGCTTCCCATTCGGTTACGGTCTCAACCTTTGTGGGGTCAACTGCTATCCCTTCTCCGGATATAACATGTCCGAGGAATCCTACTTCCTTCAACCAAAACTCACATTTGCTAAATTTGGCATATAACTGATGTTCCCTTAGTTTCTCCAAAACCAAACGCAAATGTTCCTTATGCTCTTCTTCATTCTTTGAATAAACCAGGATATCATCAATGAGCAGTACGACGAACTTATCCAAAAACTCCATAAACACTTTGTTCATCAGGTTCATAAAATAGGCAGGTGCGTTAGTCAATCCAAATGACATAACGGTATACTCATACAGTCCATATCTTGTGGTGAATGCTGCCTTAGGTATGTCCTACTCTCGGATCTTCAACTGGTGGTACCCTGATCGCAAATCGATCTTGGAAAACACTTTAGCTCCTTGCAAACGATCAAATAGATCATTTATCATTGGCAGTGGGTACTTGTTCTTGATGGTTACTTCATTCAATCCACGGTAATCAACAACCATCCGTAATGATCCATCCTTCTTCTCCACTAGAAGTACGGGTGATCCCCAAGGTGAAGAACTGGGGCGAATGTAACCTTTCTCCAGTAACTCCTTAATCTAATTCTTAATTTCTACCAAATCCTTTGCTGGCATCCGGTATGGTCTCTTTGATATTGGGCCTGTACCTGGCAATAACTCAATCAAAAACTCAATGTCTCTATCCGGTGGCATGCCTGGCAACTCTTCAGGAAATACATCAGGAAAATCCTTTACCACTGGTACTTCCTCCTGCACAACTCCTGTTAGGCAATTTACTTGTGTCCTATTTGGCACATGCCGGGATACATACTTGATCCTTCTTCCTTCGGGCATTGTGAGCAAAATTGTCTTACTAGCACAATTGATGCTTCCTCCATACATCGACAACCAATCCATACCGAGGATTACATCCAAACCCTGGGACTCCAGAATAATTGAATATGTTGGGAAAACATGCCTTCCTATGCTTAATGGCACTTGAAAACATCCTTGACTGGCCATGTGTTCTGCTCCTGGCGAACTTACTAGCATAGGTGTTTTAAGAATCCTAGTGGGCAGGCTATATTTTTCCACAAATCCCCTTGATATGTATGAATGTGATGCACCAGTATTGAAAAGAACGAGTGCGGTAAATGACTTAACCAAAAACTTACCGATTACTGCATCAGGCTGATCTTCAACCTCCTCCACATTAACGTGGTTCACCTGTCCCCTGTTGAAAGGGTTCGGCTTCTTCCCTGAGCTTCCATTGCCATTTCCGTTCTGGCCTTCAGGACATTCATTGGCATAATGTCCGGTCTTGGAACACTTGAAACAGGTGACTTGACTCAGATCTCTCTTGGCTGGGGTTGATGGGGTGGTACGGTTCTGGCCGTTGCTTCCTCCATTCCCATTACCATTCTTGTGGCCATTGTGGTTGTCCAAACTACCTCCTCCATGGGTATGCTGAAACTAAAATCCCGATTTAGGGGTAAAACGGGGCTTCTGCTGGGCTCCAGAGTTATACTTCCCCTGTCCATACTTCCTCTTGCGGTTCTCAATCTGCTGTTGCTTCCCTTCAATCATGATGGCACGATCTACCAACTCCTGGTAGTTGTTGAAACTTGCTACCATCAACTGCATGCTTAACTCATCATTCAATCCTTCCAGAAACTTCTCCTGCTTGGTTGCATCCGTAGCAACATCATCTGGGGCATAACGTGCTAACTTGCTGAAGTCGTCAACATACTGGCCAACTGTCCTTCCTCCTTGGCGTAAGTTGCGAAACTCACGCTTCTTCATGGCCATAGCTCTTGCTGAAACATGTGCAGTGCGGAAAGCTTGCTGAAACTGATCCCATGTGACAGTGTCAACTGGGAAGGTGGCTGTGAAATTCTCCCACCATGCTGCCGCGGGTCCTTCTAACTAATGTGCGGCAAACTTCACTTTCTCACCATTCGTGCATCCTGCAGTGGTCAACTCCCTTCCTATCTTGCGGAGCCAATCGTCTGCTACTATCGGCTCGATGCTACTAGAAAACACCGGCGGATTCAGCCTAAGGAAACGGGCTAAGTGGTCAATAGGTGGTGGTGGTGGAGGTGGGTTGTTGTTGTTGTTGTTCTGCTGATTCTGGACTAACATCTGCATCAATTGATTCTGTTGTTGGATCAATTGAGTGAGCTCCGGTGGAAATCCATTGTCACGTCTCGGAGGCATCTGAGGGTTTAGAAAAGATGAGATATAAGAATAGAGTGAGGTCTAAAGAGAAAACACTACCCCAATGCACATGAGAAAATTCACACAAAATCACTTCATTCAATTCAAACAAGGGCTTACAATCGATCTAGCTATCGCAAAAATGCTCGAACTATAGTGTTTACATGGGGGAAAATACTTCTAATATTTGGTGGTCATCTAAAAATTTGAACCGGTGGAAGATTCCATGATGTCCACTCCAGCTTCGTCTTCAAAGTCGGGTTCACTTGGATCCGAATCGGTGTCGTCGATGATGATGTAGTTGTCTGGACATGCGACGTACATGTCTTCCTTCCTGGATGCTAACTCCCTCTTGAGTTCTTCAATCTCTTGCTTAAGATCGCAGTTGTGTCTTGCTAGGGCTACGATCTCGTCCATGTAGTCCTTGCGTGTAGCCTTCAGTTCTCCTTCTAGCTCGATGATCCTCGCCTTCGCATTCTTCAACTCTATCATATCATTGCACATCTGGTTCTCGTGGCGTCGAATGTGCTGGTTTAACTCCTGGATAAAAGCTGCAATGGATCTATCCTTCTTGGTGGTGACTAATTCCCATTGTTCATCTCGGCGTCCGCAGATCTGGTAGATAGTGTCCTTGAGGTCTTCTTGATAAACTTCTCCAATGCGTCCTATGGTGATATGGGCTGCCATGCTCTTCCCTAGACTCCAAGTTGGTGCATTGAAAACACTATCTATGGGCTTCGTGATTGGCGCGAATGTCCTTCCCGGAACGTGAGCTTGAATCTTCCAGCGCTCCTCTTCAGGCAGAGTGGCGTTGAAGGTTCCCGTGAAACTGGGTAATCCAATGTTTAGGTACTTGGTGACTTCCTTCAAGTGGAATCCAAAAGGTGTGCCTTCATCCGGTTGAGCGTACTTGATCTTCGCGTCCTTCATCCAAAAGAGTAGAAAAGATGAGGAGTTAGAAAATGAGGAGAGAATAGTGATCTATGGCTTTAACTTAGTGGTCGTGTCCTACAGTCAGCGTGTGCTCTGATACCATCTCTGTGGCGACCCGACCCGAATGGATCCAGTCTACTGTGCTCCGGTGTCATCCCTGGATCAGTAATGCTGACACCACACAGTACTTCGAAGGATTTATAGCAGAGTGGCAATCACACACTTATTACATTGATATCTCAAAAGAGAACTTATTACAATAATATGGCTTAAGGCCATCTAATGTCGATAACAGCGGAAGACTTGGAAGATAAATGGGTCCATCAACTCCAACGGCATCACTGAGTATAGAACCACGACCTAAAAGCACCTTAATCGTTGTCTGAAAAGTCTGCAACATTAACGTTGCAGCCCGAAACGGGTCAGCAAATGGAATATACTGGCAAGGTAACACATAGAGAATAATGGAATGAAACAGCTATACTATATGCATATTTGGCTGGTGGAAAGCTCTATGGTTACTGTTTTGCGTAAAGCCAATTTTTCCCTACTGCAAAGGAATAAATTTAATTAACAATTATGGTGGTTGTTAAACATTGAGAATGGTTGACAGCATTCTCAATCCCAATTAAGTGAACAATTAAAACCCAACAATATTAATTAGAAGTAACATGATGAGATTCACATGATATTCAAGTACTAGATACTCAAGTTGTCCATAACCGGGGACACGGCTAATCATGATTAGTTTGTTACACTCTGCAGAGGTTTGCGCACTTTTCCCCACAAGACTCGATCGCCTCCGCTGGATTTCTCGCACTACCGGTGTTTGAGAAACGGATGACCGAGACACGGTCTTTCAGAAGTGCTAGCACCTTACGATGGATAGACCGGTACACCTACTTTCCCCTACATCTGCTAGTCTACCCTGTAAGAGTTCACACGAGTTAGTCAACTATGCCAGAGCCCATATTGGCTTGTGGCTGCACACGTAAGTATTTAGCATGAAAGATCTTATGATCCCTTTGAGCCTGGGTGGCGGTCCAAAGAAAACAGGCAAGTCCTGATAGACATCAGGTGCCTCAATCCACCCAGATGTGTGTTTAAGTTGCCACCTTAGATAAACCATTAAAATTATCAATCTCACATCTGTCATGGATATCACTCACCCAATCCACGTCTACTAGCATAGCATGGCATAATAAGCAAACGTAGAAGTAACTCCCAAAGGTTTCATAATAAACAGGTAATAGATACTACCTCATCTACTTCCCATCCCCCAATTTAATTAGATCCTAATCATGCAATGTGTGAGGATGGATCTAATGCAATAAAACTGGGTTGTAGAAAAGGTATGATCAAAGTGTTACTTGCCTTGCTGATGATCCGCGAGTCCTAGAGATTCGAAGTAACAGGCGGCGCAATCCGGGTAATCTATCGCAGACAAACAATAAGCATACAATAAGTACTCATCTAATGCACAAGTAAAACTCAAACAAGAGATCAAACCAGAAAGTTCAACTTAAGAACTCCGGCTGCAAAGAAAGAAAGAACCAAACAAAGAAACCGAAAACAAACGGCGGAAGAAAACAACTCGGTTCTAGCAAGTTGAAACTAGGTCAAGTTTTACAGTAGCAAAAACTTAGTTAAAGTTGATTAGTCGGAACGGCGGTTTCGAAACGAAACACCAGGCGCTTGAATCACCTGATTCCGATAAACGAGCGAGAAGATAAACTAGAACGAAGATCAGATCTGAGATCGCGATCGCAGAATAAATCCGGCGAAAAGAAAAAAGAAGAACGGTTAAACGAACGGACGTTCTTAACCGGGAATAATCTGGTGATCACGTTCGTTAAGACGAACGGTCCGGTGAACGGTCTCTAGGCAACTAAACCGGAAAGAAAACGAATCCGATCTAGGGTTTCGAGAAAAGAAAACCGAACGAAAAACTGATCTAGAAAACCGGAACGGTTTAGAGAAGAACCGGAAAGAAAATGAATCGGAAGAGAAGAAAAGAACCAGAACGGTTTATAAGAAAAACCAAACCGAGGAGATAGGAGAGACGCGGCGCGGCTACCTCGGCGAGGTTCCGGCGAACGGGGCTCCGGTGGCGTGGGCAAGGGGCGGCGGCGCACTAGGGCGGCGTGGCGCGGGGTGAGGGGCTTGGGGCTTGGTTTGATGTGGGTTTAGAGGGGAGTGCTTGGGTATTTATATAGGTGAGGGGAGAGATTGCTTGGGGGAGGGGGCAAGAAAAAAGAGTAGGAGAGGGAGATTGGAGTCCAAGTAGGACTCCTACTTGGGCAGCGCACAAGGCAGGCGGCGGCCTGGCGCGCTAGGCGCGGCGCGGCGCTGGCGCGGGAGCCTGGCCTGGCCGGCTGGGCCTTGGCCCAGGCGCTGCGGATTTTTTTTTAAATCGGTTTCGCATGCAGAAAAACACAGAAAAGAGAACTAAACGAACTCCAAAACTTCTAAAGTAAATTTTCCCCGACTCCTAAAATTGAGTCGAACAAAATGAACTTTTCTTGGGACCTAGATGCAAATTTTGAAAACACGCATTTTTCCCTATCCAAATAAAATGCAAATAAACTCCGACAAATCCAATGGTCCTTTCTTCAAAATTTGAGAAGAACTCAAATATGAAAATGACGAAATCTCCAACTCTCTCCGAGGGTCCTTGAGTTGCGTGAAATTTCTAGGATCAACAAAAATGCAAGAAAATATGATATGCATGATGATCTAGTGTATAACATTCCAAATTGAAAATTTGGGATGTTACAGAGGCGCAACCATGAGCATCGATAGGTCATCGTGGTGATGCATCATCCATTTGGCATCAAGTTTGGGTGAGGCGCCTAAGAAGTTCGACAAATCCTCACTGTGGTCTGTTTCTTCTCAGTAATCAAGCTCGAGGAAGGAAGAACCACGTGGCAGAGGACAGTGAGGCGGAACAACAATGGCCATCCAATTTTGTGCAGTTCCACTAAAATTGAGGAAGACATGCCCGGGTATGGAGACACGCATCGCTGTTTCCAAAAATATAAAAAAGGGTTAGCAACGACATATCAATTGTCAATAATAATTAATGAAAAGTACACCAACAAACAGAAGCATCATAATTATCTTGATGGGAACTAAACCAGGATACCCGAGAAAAAAAGCATTTCTTCATTTAACCAGTGATAGTACTACCACCATATGGACAATGACCGCACAACCACCATCTACTTTTTGTCGAAACAACATGTATACCTCCACCGAGGCATAAATCAGGAAAACTTTTTGAGTGGCATTTCCTTTATAATAGTACTAGTAGGTGATGTTGGACCAGTCGACGAGCCCTAGCTACTATGCATGGGGAGCTGGGGAGTAGTCGCATAAAAGAAAACCCGCACGCAGCGACCTGGGGAGCTGGACTAGTACAAGAAGTTATACCTCAGGTGGGCGAGATGTCGTTTAGGCGGGCGGGCGGGATCTGCCCACACGACGGCAGCGAACAAGGGCGCGGAGGATCTTCGTCTGCACCAACGCCGGCTCCGAGAGGACGGTGCGCATCAGCTTCCTCCGTCGCTGACGGCGACAACGTCAACGCTGCACCTCCTCACCTCCTGCAGCGGATGGGATTCGGCCGGATCTGGGACCACCGGTGAGGAGAGTGATAGAGTGGACACTGTCATCTTGTTTTGATATGGAGAGGGTGAGAGAGCGAGACGCGAGAAACTCTATCAAACAAGAGGCTATAATGGAGTAAAAAAATCTCTCCATAGCAGTGGTTTCAAATAGAATACGTGCGTTCCCGGAAAAAAAAGAAACGAAAACTGGTGGACAATTTTTAAGGGTCTGTCTAGGACACATCTAGATGTGACATAGTTATGTCACATATAAGTTGATGTCCACTCTGTTTGTGGTCTTTTCCTAGTTTTTTTGTTTCTTGATGCTACATTGTATACTTGTGGGAGCTTAGATGTGATATCCTTAAATAACATCTAGATGTGAATTAGACAAACTGATTTTCTAACGTACCAAGAAAGAAAACTTCATCAAAAACACGCCCCCGCTTCCAGGTCGCGAGAGTCGTCGCGCACACACACATAGACATAGACATGCATATCCGTGTTTACGTAAAATTCCATTTCCATCTCCATCTCCAATCATATTTGTCCAACTAGCACATTATTTACGTTGTTAATTATATACGCAGCAATATTAACGTACAGCATCTCTTGTTTGCGCACGTCCGGACCGCTGCCACGGCCGGTCCTGACCAACCCGAACCCTCTTCATCACCCGCGCGTGCTTCCCGCCTGAAACGGTCAGTGCCGCATTCATACCCGGCCAGAGTGGACGTGACCTCTCACTGGCGCCGGCATTGAAGCGGCGCGCTGGCCGAGAGAGCGTCGCCCGCGCCGCTTCCAGGTGCACGCAGCTGCTCCGTGTTCAAAGGTCGCAATAGCCGGCTACAACATGCGCGATCTCTTCCAGTAGTAAGTTCTTGGGAGTCCGTGCTACAGCTAGTTGTCCTCCCCCAGCTCGTCAATCTCTTCCAGTAGTGCTAGTACTCCATGGCGTGATCCATCGACAAGCAGGCGGCAAAGTTATGGTATACTACTCGGTTTGCGGTGAGTGGCATGTTGAGCGACCGTGTGGGGTCGAGCCGTGGAGGAGGGTGAGACACGAACACGACAGACGTGATTTAAACGTTGGTTTTGCTCGATGGCGTGATCCAACGAAATGAAACGTTGGTTTCTCTCCGTTTCCATTTTTTCTCCAGAAAAACGGAAACTTTTCCACTCCATTTTCATTCCTATTCCAAGGTTGCCCCGTTACAACATTCCATCAAATACAAAGGAAAACTAACACGCATGCTGATGCATCTCAATGATTCACAGATCATAGCCAATATTTACTTCACAACTAAAGAAAAAAGTTGTGAGAGCGTGTACGATAGAAAAACTACTGATGGGGTCACTACGACTTAAATCCTAAACCCTAAACATGATTTAATTTCCTGGCCAGGTAGAACCTGTCGAAGGAAAGACGGCTGGCACCCTCGGATCATACGATGCTTTTGTGCAGTTCCACTAAAATCGACCTGAGCATCCCTGATGGCAAAGATATTGCAGAAGTGTGATTAGAATAATAGTACTGGCACTAGTTCATGAGACATAAACTCATCACAAGTAGAAGCCGGTAGAAGTAGAGAAAGATCGACATGGAGATGGAGCTACGGCAGTGGAGCAAGCCGGCTCCAAAAGGAAGATGGACTACCTGGGACGTCGGGCTGTAGCTAGAAGGGTGGTTGAGACGCGGCATCGGCCCATACCACGGTGACCCCCGATTGGGACGCACCGACTGTGAGTTTTCTCCCTCACTGATGTCGACCGTGTCTACGCAGAACATTGTTCCCTTCCCCCAGCTGCGGGATCAGGCCCGCCGTTCTATGCTTGTGAAGAGAGCAACCTAAGCAAGCAGGCTTGTAGCTTAGGCTCCTGCTAGTGTATATATATTGGTTTTCTTTTTCTCTCCATATCAACCATTTTATATTGCGTACGTGTCATTCAAGAGTGAAATGATGGTTGCTTCTTCCGACTAACTTACTGTGTGATTTGACTGCTCCTTAGTGGCCCCTACACGTACTCCCCCTACGTGTATGCAACAGTCACACGTACACATGGACGCAAAAACGCGCGCGGCGCCCTAATGCATGCATGTCCGAGCACACGACGGAACACACACGGTCACGCTCAAGTGCTCAACCTACACGTGCATGCACACACATACTCAGTCAGGGTGAGCTAGTGACTGTATGAACACCGGAAAATATATATATTGATCACAATGAGCGTATTATGAAGTCCAGTGGCCGTATTTTTACAAATATACAGTGACGGACAGTGTATTTATCTCGTTTGAAATTAAGCCATATTAACCGGAGAGGAGGCAACATGGACTAGCATTACTTTGTTGTGTCCCGTCAACTTGCCGAACGAGGAGAAGGTTGCAGGACAGGAGAAGCTAGCGCGCGGTGGCTCGCGGGCGAAGGAGAAACTTTTGACTAATGCAAGCTCTCCCTCGCTCAGGCGGTGGACGTGCAACAGTTAATTCGGTGTCAGATTGCCAGAAGCATACACTATACTACTAGTGCTATTATTGTTCGACTTCCCGAACAGCCAAGCGCAAAGTTTACTAGTACTACTACTATAGTCCATAAAAGGTACGTACTATACTAGTACTAGGACCGGATGGAGGAGCGTCTGCACTCTTATTATAATTTTAAAATGTGATAAAGCAATCTTCAACACATTTGGTTCTCTTTGAGGGTTCTCGCATGTGATAATGGAAGTTGATTGCATGGAACACTCGCCACAATTCTCGCTTAATTTTGGCTCATATCCTGTTACAAATAGTAGCGCTCAGTAATATTTCATCTTTTTTGTTATTCAGCATGTAAACAGGTCAGCAAACCTTGCGGCGCATCTTCGTGCAAACCATGCTTTCTGCACTTTGAATGTGGTCGAGAGTTGGCTTGATGAAACACCTCGCTTCCTACTTCTTTTTTGCGGGGTACCTCGCTTCCTAGTGACCAGTGTCTTGGTTGATCGTCCTAAGAATGCTTATATATGAATAAAGCTCTCTCATTTACCCGCAAAAAAGATTAAGCCATATTAACCGGAAAGGAGGGAGTATGGACTAGCACTACTTTTTGGTGTGTCCCGTCAACTTGAAGAACGAGGAGAAGCTTGCAGGACAAGGTGAAGCTCGCTTACGCCTTTTGACTAATGCAACCTACCCTTGGTGGACATGCATCAGTCCATTCGGTGTCAGATTTTCAGAGGCATACACTGTAGTACCCAACATGCGGAGTACCATCATTGTTCGACTTCACGAAGGGGCGAAGAGCCAAGCGCAGTAGTACGCGTACTTGGTTTTGCACCTTCATACTACTCCACCCTCTATCACAGTTTACAGGGCGCGCTTCATTATGATGCATTTCTCTCAATGCATTTCCACCACCAGAGAGACTTTAGACGCGTTTGGTTTAATGCTCAATTAATTAGGGCGTGGTAACCGCAATCAAGTCCACAATTTTCTCTCCATGTACTGTACTACTACGGAGTGCATGCATGTGTGTACCCGGGGTGGAAGCACTGCATGCATGTGTGTACACATTATTCCCTCTAGTAATAGACGCCGTGCTATAACTACCAATGCTATTTTTCAGGCCGATCGCTAGTCGCCTTGGTCCCATAGATTTTTTTCTTTTTTCTGAAGCGCGTTGTACAAACAGTGACGGATGGAGTAGTATGAGAGGATTCAAAGAAGAGCGTATTGATGGTTGCTTCTTCAGAGCAACTTACAGTGGAAAATGTGGGGCTTATGATTTGACTGCTCATTACTCACTATTAATGCGGCGCAATGACCGGGCTGAGTCTCCCATGCGGTTGTGCACTACCCCCTCGGTTCTTAAATATACTCCGGAGTATTTGTCTTTCTAGAGATTTCAATGAGTGACTACTCAAATATTTGTCTTTTTAGATATTTCAAATGGACTAGCACATACGGATGTATATAGACATATTTTAGAGTGTGGATTCACTCATTTTGCTCCGTATGTAGTCACTTGTTGAAATCTCTGTTAAGACGAATATAATATTTAGGAACGGAGGGAGTACACATACGAAGCAAAATGAGTGAATCTACACTCTAAAATATGCCCGTTTGAAATTTGTAAAAAGACAAATATTTAGGAACGAAGGAGTATAATTTTGTGCATGGCACATGGACCCGGATGATGAAGAGGCTTCTGGCAATGCTATCAAGCTTCCATCATTTGTTTACATAATTGACGTACTATACAAATAATTTACCAGCGACATGAAATTGTACAATGGTGTGAGCTTTCAGCTTTTGTTTCATGTGTCTTGCCATCGATGCTCTTTCGGAAACAATAAAAAACTAACTTCCTTGCTAATGCATGTCAATTATTAGAAAATCAGGTCTAATAATTATATCACAACTGAAGACAAAGTTGTGAGAAGGTGTTAAATTAAAATTGATCCATGCTTTCATTGGCAGCAACGTCCCCCCAGCTCTGTCTAAATCAACAAGGCATGTTGGGAAAAAAGTAGCTGTCTGGAGCATGCAACATTCCGATCATTTTGTGCAGTTCCACTAAAATAGAGTTGAGCGTCTCTGTTCCAAAGATATCAAGTGTGATTACGATAATAGAGGACTGCTAATGAAACAATAAACACACAAATAGAAGCCGTTCACCTTTGCAGTCTCTCTTAAGACTAACTAGTTGGAGAAGATTAGGCTCGGAGTTGGATGAGGAGGATAGAGCAAAACCAATCTCCCTTTGTGCAGCCGCACTGAAATGTAGAGATGTTGCCCTTGTGACATTTTAGTGCAACTGCACAAAACACTCTTAAGAAAAAAGTGATTTGTGCAGTTCACCAAAAGGTCGCAATAGCAACGTGGTGAAATGGATAGCCCTGTTTGCAAAAAAGAGGTAGAAAGGAAACAATTACTGGCCAATAACAGTTGATGACACATGCGACGACAAAAAAGAAGCATATTCCTTGTTCTAAGGGAAGATAACAACACGGTTGTGTTTGTCTAAAACAGTGTGAGGACGAGAATGCAATATGGAAAGTACGCCGGACGAAAAACGTTTTGGGCAAAGAACTATGGAAGATCCACATGCAGCGACGTGGGAAAACGGGCAGTGGAGCAAGGCTGGAGGGGATACCTGGAGGTCGTCGGGATGTAACTAGGTGAGCGGCGGCGGGCGGAATCTGCGAGCAGGTGGCGTAGGCCCTGCCGCGCCGGAGCTTGGTCAGAGAGAACGGCGTGTACCGCAGATCGGGACGTGATGCCTCAGCGCCGTTGAACGGAGAAACGATGCACTTCCTCCCTTTCCCCCGGCGGACGGGATGCGGCCGGATCAGTGACCAACGGTGAGAGAGAGAGAGAGAGAGAGAGAGAGAGAGAGAGAGAGGCCACTACACTCCCTTTCCCCCGGCGGACGGGATGCGGCCAGATCAGTGACCAACGGTGAGAGAGAGAGGCCACCGGAGCCTTATGTGAGATACTCTGAAGAGCGGACTACCATTTCCTCCATAAAAATCGTTTTATATTCTGTGTACATGCCATTGAGCGCTATAACTTTATTTAAAAATAACGCGGCAACGCGTCAAGTCAAACTTTATTTCGTGCACGTGTGGTACACGACCTCCCTAGGTAAACAACCGCCACAAGCGTTCAAATTAGCACGTGGGCTACCATTTCGTAAAGAAATGAGCTCCACCGTGTACCCGTGCGGGTGTGGCTGGGCGCGAAGCGTGAGTACGTGCATGGTGCACCTATTCTCTTCTTGTATACATACACTACCTATGTGGGGTTGTGTGAGAGAGATACAAACCTAGAGAGATATAGTGTGCGGGTTCTTGAGAGTTTTTTTTGTGGGGGAGGAGTCAATCAAAATATTTAACATATGCAATGTGTGTGAAATAGAGTCCTGGATATAACATATATATAGAGGGGGCGATCCACGGGAAGAGAGTGGAGGTATCATCGGCTTGAGGTGTCCATAGAATCGAAGAGAGGGATGATGTGTGTGTGTGTGCGCGCGCGCGTGATCGATAAAGAGTGCCATCGAATTTGTGTGTGCCCACGTCAAAGATATAGAGTGGCTGGCCTACTGGAACGTGAGATGGGACATGTGCAGTTTGTCTTTGTGGCATGGATACCTACCTACAGCGCTCGACTATCGGTGTGTGGTGGGGGAAGAGGGAGGCCCAATTAACTATAGAGGTACAATGGCTGGTATATGTGTGGAGGAGGAGAGAGGCCTACCTCATGTATTAAGGAGATCGATCTGCCTCATGTATTAAGGGAGATCGATCGGCATCCATGCATATGTGCAGGAGATGAATAAGGTTGGGAGAGAGACAGAGCTAGAGTGTTGGAGGGGGTGGTAGTGGAGTTGCTTCTAACAAATGGTGGGATAGGCTTGCTAGAAAAACGGAGGGCACGCCTGCAATATCAATAAGAGAGGAGATGGCTGCTTGTTGTCTCTGCACGTGCGTGTGAGAGACGGGTCAGGAGGCATGCACGAATGATGATGGGGGACGATGTGGCTGTGGTAAGCAGACGTAACTACATAGGAAGATCAATCGCCCTTTGTAAGAGAAAGGAGAGGCATAACTTGTGAGGTACTTCGATCGACGGGGGGTAGTTAAAGTCGATCTAGGTATATGTTGGGAGATCGATCGGTATACATGCATGTGTGTGTTAGAAGCAAATGAGGCACGAGAAGGATAGAGAGAGAGGGATGCATGTAGGAGGTGGTACGAGAGGCATACTATATCGAGGGGGAGGAGTGTGCGAGTACGAGAACGATGAAAAGAGTGGTGGGAGTGAGGCATGGACGGTGACAAGAGAAGAAGGGAAGCTTGTGTTTGTGCTAGGCACACCTAGCTAGAGAGGCATATCGATCAATGTGTGCCGAAAGAAGGAGTTGGGGGCCTACACACACCATGGGTGAACGACCTAAAGTGAAAAGGCGAATTTGTGTGATGAAGCTAGAGAATGCTGAGGGAGGGTGAGAGGGATGTGGGCGTGTGCATGCACAAGAGAAAGTTAGCGCTAGCTACACAGATAAGAGGGTTGTGTGGGTGTAAAAGACGAATAGAGATCATATATACTTCATTATAAAAAGCAAATTCGGATATTTGAAGAATTTATCATAGTGTTTCAAACTGACGGATGTGTGAATATATATAACGGTGATACACATGGTGTGGTTATGAACATGGTATACTACATTTAACATATTTTATCTCTACTCTTATAAAAAAACGGAGTTGTTTATGATGGTGTGCCTGCCATCCTGCATTATAGGCCGTCTGATTTATATCTGGCGGATAGCAAGGAAACTATGATGGTTGAAGTTGGCAACAATCATGATTGTAGATTCTTATTGAAATAGAGAAACGAATTCAAATTTAGTTCGAATTGCTGTGGTAGTATAGACATTTGGAATGCACTAAAATGTTGGTATGAGTAGGTTACATGCATTATATAGCAAGCGAAAAAATTTAATCGGACATAACATGGATTCATACTCTCTCCTTCCATCTATATAGGGTGTAATGAGATTTTTAAGACCGCCTTTGACTATTGACAAGATTAATAGTACATGACATGCACAATGTGAAAATTATATCATTGAAAGAATCTTTCATAGACGAATTTAACGCTGTGCTTTGTGTAAGTTGCATGTCATATATCATTGCTCTGATATTTGGTCAAAGTTAGCATCGAAAAACGCATTAGGCCCTATATAGATGGAAGGAGGGAGTAGCTTTGAATAGCATCTATATAGTAAAACGGGGCAAGACTCTCTCTTTGTGTGGTGTGAATAGTTTTATTTTTTTTTTGTTTTCTTTTTGGTTGAGGGAAGTGCGAATTGATTTGGTACGTCCAAGTACAATATTACTACATGTTAGGCTTGTTCCTAAAATTCAACCCGCGTCTTGTTATATCCCAAAAACTCAGATATTGTGCTCCCAAAACTAGCGCCTTCACAACCCGCGCCTTGCTATCCCGAAATTACAACGCGCGCGAAAACTACCTCCAGCTGCCAAATCCCGACACGTGAAATCCCCCTTCTAACCCTGAGCCGAAAGGGCCGCTAATTCAAATCGGTGGGGGATACTTTTGTAACACACCCTACATTTTGGACAAGCACGTTCCTAAGTCATGCTTCACCCCCTCCCATCGCCCCCTTTTCACCATTCGAAATCCCAGGCCGCCATAACCTCTCCGCTCCAGCCGTGAAACCCCACCCTCCTCTGTCCGCCACGTCACCACTGCCCAGCCGGAGCCTTTTCCCCGACGACGTCGTCCACCGCAACAGCTCGACGTCCCTCGTCCACCTCCCCGGATGAGGATCTGTCGTCCATCTTGCCGTCCCGCCGGTTCAGCTGCCCCGTCCTCCACCTCCAAGGAGCTGCTCCAACGATCGCCTCGTCTATCGCGGCTCCTCCATCCCCATAGCGCCACCTTAACCTGCTCCACCGGAACCGCAGCATCCTCACCGACTCCTCGGACGAAGCCGAGGCCTACTCGGCACCACCAAAGAGGTTGTACACTCATCGCATCGCACCTTCTCCTTAACTCGACCTCCCGGAGCCGACGGTGCTCCATCCCGCACCCCCATGGAGCGGCTACCTTGAAGCCGGCGCCGCGGGCGACATCTCCATGGCGGCTCTCCCCTACTGCGAGGCCCCTTCGGCGGCGGCGTCCATACCAGCCGGATCTGCTGCTGCTGCTCCGGCTCTCGCTCGATCGCTCACTCGCCCAGCTGCTGCTGCTGCTCTCCCCCTCGCTCGTGCTGCTACTCTGCTCTGATTAAGCCACACTTCAGTAGACTGAATCGACTTTTGGGTCAGTCGATTTTCAGGGGTTGAGGGGGCTCGCCGGAGTTAAGGAAGAACCACCCGCAGTGGGGACGGGGGCTCACCGGAGAGGTACCCCACTATCTATCTTAGGGTTCAGGGTGGGGGCAGGGGGCCTAGAGGGCTGGCCGGGGCTGCGAGGCGGTGCTGGGGACGGCAGTTCGGCCGGTGGTGGCTAGCGGCTCAGGGGGTGCAGGTTGAAGATGAACTGCAGGCCCTCCCTAAACAACATGGCAAGTGCCTCTCTGCTACCATTCCGTTCAGTTTCGACAGTAGCATTCAGATTCCACAGTAAATTTCAGTTTCGACAGTTAAGTTCAGAGTCGACAGTTTTTACCTCATCTGTTGTATTCAGGTGGTTTTTGGTGATGTTAATTTTACATCCATTTTACATCATCTATTGGATATGCTATTAGAATCCCACTTGAGATTGACGATGTTTGTCTTGTGCTGCTTCAGCCTTGACGTCTTACGGCTCACCAGAGCTGCTCCAACGATAGAACAATCCATCACAACAGAGCAGTGCCCTGGACACCATCTACAGATTCCTCAGATCATCCTCCACACCTCCGACAGCCACCTCTGCCTCAACTGCTTCAGTGACCAACCCAATGACGCTAAGGTCGACACGGCTACGGCAAAGAGGTTCTACACTTGTTGCATCACTTATTACTATACATTCACGTTGATCCATTAGGGCTATTTTGGTTCAACGGTCCACTAGTTGTTACCATCACTCTAAATTTCTGCATGCTCTCCTTACATAATCTCACCATATTTTTTTCGTATGCATGTCAGATATTGTACACAGTCATGCTAAACATGTAGAGAAAAAGAGAAGAGTTTTGCACGGCAATACAATGTCATGTAGACATCGCTCCATGGTGGGTTCAATGGCAAACCCTCCCCACCCCTATCCAGATTGTAATCCAGAGGAAGATATCTGTTCTGAGGCGGATTCGAACGCCGCTGACCACTCCTATTTACCCCCCAAGGTGTTTGCTCTACCTTGGCATGATGATGTTAGTCATATCATGCATATGTTGCCTTGCAGTGCCTACTTTTGACATCATATATGTCATCTACTTAGTTTAGACATGTTCTGTGATGCCACCTATTTAGTTTCTATATCATATATACGAATTATGCAGTCTCATGTCTTTTAGCCAGCCATAATATATGTGAAATGTGCAATGTCATCCTGTTTAACCAGGCATCATATATTTGAATGATATCTTGCCCATCCTTTTCTTCATTACATTTCCATTTGTCGACAATGTTTGTACATTAAACTACTCTTCCTGTGAATCAGCCATTTGGGTGGGAGATGGAAAAATCTGGAGTGAAAACAAGGCCTTCAGAGCAGACAGTGCTACCTGTCGAAGCAGATCTCTTGTTGGGTCCCGATAGCTCCTCAGAGATGGATTCAGAGACAGATGAGCAGTCCTATTCCCCCACTGAGGTGTATGCTCTAACTTGGCACGGTTATACTGCTCATATCATGCATACGATGTCTTGCATTGCATAGTTTAGACATCATATACACAATATTCAACACCATGTTCTTAGTTCAGACATCATATCGAATGCCCTCTGTTTAGCATATAAATCACATATGTGAATTAAATGATGCGATCCTGATTACTTAGATAACATGTAGGTGAATTATGTCATGTGATCCTGTTTAGTTATTCATCATATCTTTGAATTATGTTATGATATGCTATCCAGTTTAGATACACATCATATATGTGAAATTATGTCATGCTATCCGTTTTAGTTAAACAATATACATGTCAACTATTTCATGCCCTCTTTTTTCCACACTATCTATTGCATCTGTCTCTCATACAATGTCTGCACATTCAATTGTCTTTCCTGTTTATTAGCCATTTGAATTGGAGCGGGTGATGCTAGTATCTAGCGGACTAAAAACACGGTCTTCAAATAAAACAGTGCTACCTCTTGGTGGAGATAGCACCCCAGTTGTACATGGACAAGAACCAGCCCTACCACACATAACCCAAACTCTCACAGATTGTACCCCTACTACGATGGACAGAGAACCAGCTTCACCCAATCTAACCCCAACCCCAGCCGATAGTAACCCAGTTCCTGTTGACACAGCACCATCTCCACCACAGAGCTCCCAAACAAGAGCAGTTAGTAAGGCAGCTCCAGTGCCCAAAGGGCCAGTACTATCACGGCGAACCCCAACTCCACCAGTTAGTACGCCTATTCCTGTGGAGGAAGCACAACCAGCTAGTCGTAGTTTAGCATCTATCGCATTTGATGTTGTTAAATCATATGTGCGTATCTTCCCATCTTGGAAATATTATACTGAAGATGAAGGAAAATGCCAGGTGTAGGTGTTTGTCGAGGAGTTATGTGTAAGTAATGTTATTCATGGCAATTACTTTGCTTCGTCCCATAAATCCTACCTCCATGATGGTTATAATACAACAAATTTTCCCATTTTTCTCTATAGAGAAGGACCGATTTGGAAACTCTGGATGAGGTAACCTGTGCTAATACCTCTGCTATCATCAAGAATGCTTGGTGGCAGTATCGGAATTACTTGAAGAAAACGTACTTCACCGTCAAAGAAACTCATCAAATTCCCTTACGTTCTCCTGAGACACATTTACTGGACGATGACTGGGTAAGGTCTATGAGCTCATTTTATTTTAAGTACTATATGCTTGCGTCTTACTGTACTCTGTTCATGTAGAACAAGTGCTTAAACCTGAAGAACAACTGTTCTCATTTAAGATTCCATTGCTATCGTGCATACTGCTTTGCTCTTCTATCACTGTATTTACTCATACAAACTTATTTTTAAATTGAACTATCCAATGGAAACTCCAATTGCACAACAGGTACGTTTACGCATGTTTATTTAATAGGTTTGCTCTTATAAATAGCTCTGTTGATTTCAATTTCAATTGTGTATACAGTTGACTTCTCATATCATGCACATTACTAGCATCATAACATGGCCAATAGTGTTGTTGTACATGTAGACCCGTGGTACCCATCTGAAATCTTGTTGTACCATTCAGTTTTCCACGCTTTGTATTCTTTTAGTGCTACTTTCTCTTAAACTGATTTGATTTGAACCGTGTCTCTATTTTGATTTGCTAAGACAATGATATGACCATAGGACATAGATATATGTTTGTTTGATGCTTTTATAATGTACTAGTTGGCAATAGAAGACTTGGTAGTTTAATCATGTCCACCTTACTAATGAACTGATTCACCGAAATGAGTTTCATATACTAGTACATGCTAAACTTGTTATGTGTCTGCTTGTTTCTTCTTTTAGAATGCTGGCAGAATATTGGGGAAGAGTGCCTTATTAAGCAATGGTAAAGAAAGTAATGCAGATAAGGTTCAAGATAGTGACACATCCTGTCATGGTTTAGTGTTGGAGTTACTGGCCACTACCGCTTGCACAAGCTATTCAAACTCACTGTCTGAATCAGTTCGGTTTCTTGAGTCTCAACTACAAGCTGAAAGACATCGATCAGCTGTGCTGCGACAAGAAGCGGAAGGACTGCGGAAGTCCCTAGAGCATTCAGATGCATACTTTCTGGTGCAATAGCAAGCGTTGGAGGATTTTAGCGCCAAACAGGACAAAGCTAATCAGCTTGCTAAGCTTATTGCCAGCATGGTGGATACCCAGGATAACGTTTCTTGAGCTCTTCTGAAGTTGTTTCAGTTATGCTCTTGTTTTTCTGCCGCGTTTATTTGCACTGGTGGCCAATTTTGATGGCCAGTGTATATGATATGCTGCTTTGTTCCCTATATTTGCACTGGTGGTGAACTTTGATGCCCAGTGGATGTAATATGTGTAATAGCCGTGATAGCCTAGCGTTAGTTGCTTGCTTATTTATTTCCTTGTTATCTTATTTATTTGTTTGCTTGTAGTCATTGCAGTTCTTTTTCCGCGGTTAACTAGTGGCTGCAATAACCTATTTTTTTAAACTAGGCCACAATAACCATGGGCTAATATTTACTGTAGTGACACTGGGCCTCCTACGGGCCATAAAAACAGTGGGCCTTCTACGGGCCGTAGAAACAGTAGGTCTTCTACGAGCCGTAGAAACAATGGGCCTTCTATGGGTCGTATCATCAATGGGCCTTATACGGGCCGTATGATCGATTGGCCAAACATGGGCCAATAATAGACTGCATTATGGCCGTAAACGGGCTAGAGTTGGAATCGTCCGTTCATGGGCCGACCGTAACGGGCCATCGTTAATTGGCCGCATTTGATGACGCTATGAAAACGGCCCAACGTATTAACGGACCACAAACGGGCCGACTGTAACCACGGGCTGAATTTGGCCCACAAGCAGAAAATGACAGTAACGGACCATAAGTAAACGAATGCTGGAAATGAGCCCAAGAATAAATGGGCTCTGAGAAGGCCGAAAGATAACATGAGCTAGAAACGGCCCAACGGAATAACGAGCCGTTAATGGGTATAAAGTGACACACTGTTCATTACGGGCCAGTTTCACCACGGGCCGTTAATGGGTGTAAAGTGATACACTATTCATTACGGGTCAGTTTCACCACGGGCCGTTAATAGACCAAGAGTTACATAGGGCCTCATATGGGCCGAAAGACGTCATGGGCCATACATGGGTCAGAAGTGAAAACGGGCTGGAATCATATTGGATGGCCCAGATGATGCTACTGGGCCTAATTCGGATAGGGCGTAACGGGCCTTGGGTTAGCTGGCTGTAAATGGGCTATGTGCGAATAGGCCGTTAACAGGCTTTCCATGGGCCAGCCCGCCACCTTTTGACCAAGTCAAACGGACCGGTCTTTTCACAGGAATGGGCCTCTGTTGGGTCGTGCCACGTGTCGACGTATCATAGGCGCCTATCTGACCCACTGACAAGCTGACACATGTTTCGTCCGGCCAATAAGAATTTTACTCGTGGAAATTTCCCATTGGTCGGGGCTGTTAACGGGTTATCGGATCCAAAACCCGACCCGATAGCTTAACGGCGTTCTGTTACGGTGGATGCCACGTGTCGGTCACCCTTGACGAAAGCACTTCTGTGACGCATGATTTATCATCATGGAAGTGGACACTTCCGTGATGATAATTTTGGTAATGTCATGGAACACTTCTACGACAGCACAGGTATGACTATCTTGATTCTGTCATAAATTTGTCATGCATGTACATGCATGACAAAAAAAGCGACCTACTGTGACAAACACGTATCATCACGGAAGTGTATTTTTTTAGTGTTAAGAATACTGGGATCGGACGGCCTAGATTCGTGCGCTCGCTGCAACCAAATAATGCACCTGCACTAATAAGCATTTAGGTCAAAAAAATATCATTCTTTTCGTAGTGCTAGGTAATATAGTCACGTGCTGCCGAGTTCGGGATGGAAGTCTTACATGTATTTCATCTACATCAAAAGAGTGGAAAATTTGCCTAACAAGATTCTCATTCCACTCTTTCCTGTTCGAGTGTATGAGCCAGTTTGGTTTACCCAACGAAGCCTCAATCTCCTTGTAGACAAGGCTATCATAAGCCCTTTCTTTCTAGGGATCCATTGGTTTCATTGGATTTGAATACCCTTTCGGTCTCCCACGCCTCAGATATACCCTTTTTGTAATAACTCCAAGGCAACCTCAATGCCTCTCCACAGTGGGGATGCATTCGAGCAAAAACTTTGTCCAACGGATTACCATTGGGATAGTATTTAGATTTCAGCACCCTCACACACAAGCTATTAGACTTCTGAATGAGTCTCTACCCATATTTAGCAAGGAGTGCAATGATGAAAAGGTGCATGTCTCTGAAACCAATACCCCGCTCGCTTTAGCAATCATGCGCTCCCATGACATCCAGTGCACCTTTCAGTGGCCATTTTCGTCTCCCCATCAGAATACCCAGATCATCTTTTCATATTTATCCTAAAACCTTTAGAAAGGAGGAAGACACCCGTCATATAACATGGCAGGGCCTCCACAACTGGTTTGACATGCACTTCCTTATCGAAAAAGGCTTTTGCCCTGCTTTATTTACACTCCCTCTGTTCCAAAATATAAGGTGTGTTGGTTTCCGTGCAAGTCAACCATTTAAATATTTGACCAAGATTATAGAATAAAATAACAACATCTGCAATACCTAATATATAAAATATGAAACTAATTTTCATGATGGATCAAATGATATAAATTTTACATTGTGGATATTGATATATTTTTCTAAAAACTCGGTCAAACATGCACTCGTTTGACTTTGCAAAAAACAAATACACCTTATATAAAGGAACAGAGGGAGTATAAAGCAACGAACCTCATACATTCGAACCATACAACATGACACCCGAATTCACACGCCCAAATCAATATACAAAGGTGTTGAAGATCGGCTACACCAACTCAAAGCAAACAATAGATGTACAACAAGCATCACTTCGAAGATGATGGAGCCGTCCACTAAGAACAAGCCACCATGAAGAACGTAGCTGACCGCCGATGAACCATGAGCTCCAAGGTAGTGCCTTCAGGAAGGACACGGCACGAGAGCGCCGCCACCACCCAATCCAAAGGATCAAGATTTTCATCTGGAGCAACACGAAGGGACACGAGAGACCGTGGCGGAGCCTACAAGAAGGGGACGACACCACTGCCGGTCTGACCGCGGTCAGACAAGGATTTCACCCCGACATATCACTCCACCTCCGATCAGGGTGCACCCGGGCAAGGAGACCTGACGCGCCACCGCCATAGATCGCCGAGCCCGAGCCACCCCACCGCCCACGTGACCAAGGTCGTCAGTCCGCACCCGAGCTGCGAGCTCCGCCCATGAGCATCACAACTTCCACCGCAGAGCCGCCACCCGACACCCCCACGACTGCCCAAAGGAACAAATCTCCACCATCAGCAGACCCCCACCATCGTTGGAGCCACCAGCGGCGACACGCCTCGATAGATGGAGCCAGAGGCAACCAGGCCAGGGGAAAGAGGAGGGGCGGAGCGATGCGAGACCTCGACTGACACACCCCCGTGTCGGCGACGAGTGGGCAGACCACCTGTCCCTCCAGCCAGCCTCCACACGTTGCCCCCTGCAATGGCCCACCATGGCCTCTAGTTTAGATTAGCGAGGAGCAAGCGGACACCCGCCCGACGACAAGGGCGCTTGGACGGTCCAGATCCATCCCGGAGACGACCACGGGAGGTGCCACGCGCGGGCTTGCCCCGCCGGGCCTTGCACACCGGCCACCGGCAGCTACACGAGCCGCAGCAGACGCGACCGCGCCTCGTCGGCGAGATGCCCCACGCCATCCGTGGCCACCGGCCCGTAGATCTGGATGAGCCAGACCCGACCGCCACCCTGCCATGGACGAGCACATGCCCACGAAGCCCACCACGACGCCTCCGCACGCTCGCGGGTCACGACCCCACCACCAACGCCCACCGTCGTGCTTCCACGCCCCTCGCCAGCGCAACGCAACGCCCTCCGCCATCAGCCTGCGCCAGCCACTGCAGAGCGAAAGGAGGAATGGCCCGCCACCGCCAACGTCGGCGGGCTTTGCCCGCCAGCACGCCTCGGCGTCGGTGAGGAGGGGAGGGAGGAGGGCTGAGGCTGGCGGCTAGCCCCCCCCCCCCCCCGATCACTCGCGGCAGCGACACGGGAGGGTCTCAACCAACTCCCATAAAGTATTCGACATGCACTTCGTTGGCAGCATAGGACATAAATTTCTCACACCAATCGTTGCACCTTTTTTCAAACCTATCCATGATTGTCTGAAATTTTCATTTTCCGTTCTCCCTTCTGAGGTCGGAAGTCCGAGATACTTACTTTCAAAGGAGGATGACACAACTCCAAAGGTTCCCTTTATTTCTTCCCTAGTCTACTCAGGAGAGAGATCACTAAAGAGGATAAAACATTTACTCTCACTCAGCAACTGCCCCGTTCCACTCTTGAAGGCGGTTAAGACCCTCTTAATATTACGAGCTTGCTTTATATATAACGGGGCGAAAACCTTTTTAAGTAATAGTATGAGCTTGCTCCATAGGGCCTTGAAGAAAAATCAAGCTATCACTAGCAAATATGATGAGGTTTGAAATGCCCGGGTTGTTCCTAGCAATTTTTAACGGAGTCAATTTCCCATCATTATCTCCTTCCTCGTGAGGTTGACCAAGCCATCTACAACAAACAGAAAGAGGTAAGGATTGAGGAGGTCACCCTGGCGCAACACTCTGGACTGTAAATGGATGCAATAGATCTTCGTTACATCTGACAACATATCTAACAGAGCGAACACAGTGCATAATCTATCCAGTCCACTTATGGTCAAAGTCGGTCTTTAACAACACCTTTTCAAGAAACCTCTAATCCACCCTGCCATAGGCTTTGGTTATGTGCATTCTATACCTAGAGTGGGTGTTGGATTTTATGAAAACATTCAAAGGCAATGATGGCATTGTCCGCGATCAACCTCCCCGAGATGAAGGCGCTATGTGTCTCGGAGATGATCTCATCCAACAAAGGGCGAAGCCGGTTAACAAGGCACTTAGAGCAACTCCAACGGAGCGACCCAAACGGACATCGATTTTGTCTGCATTTTGTCCGTTTGGGTCGCCCGTTCGCGCGCCTGTGTCCGCTTTTTCATTTGGGTCTGCGAGTGCGCCCAACGGTGGCCAGACCCATTTTCGACATGTTCGTCCTGCCATTTCCTCAAACACGTAGCAGGTAGGGCAGGGGAGCTCGCATCGCGTAGGGAGGCCGACGGGCGAGCTCAAACCCCACGGGGAGCCACGAGCATGGCGCAGCGAGCGTGAGGGCGCGGCGGGGCGATGCCAGGCCAGGCGCTGCCAGGCGTGGCTGGGAGTGGTCAGTGTCGGGCACGGCGAGGCCTGGCGCTGCCGGGCATGGCGGGGCCTGGCCTGGCGCAGGCGCGGCGGGGCGCGCGACCAGGAGCGGCGGGGCGCGGGGAGGGTGGGGGTGGTGACCAGCAGCGGTGCAGGGGACGAGGTCGGGCCGGGCACGCGAGCGCCGCGAGGCCGTGGTAGCTCGCGCGGTGGAGCTGCCACAACTAGCTAGCTAGCCTGTGCGACGCGGCCGCCGTCTAGTACGTCTTCGCGTCTGCGTCTGCGGCCTAGGCGAACCATGCGAGTGCGGCATAGCAGCAGCTCCAGCTCCTTAGGCGGCGGCGTCTGCAGCCTAGCTAGCACGACCACGAACTTGAGTGGTGGCGGCACCTGCGGAGTCTCGCCGGAGCAAGAGATCAGTGATGACGCGGCTGCTACGAGGGTGGCAGAGGCGAGGTGTGCAGCGAAGGGAGGAAAAATAAAATAAAAAGGTGGGTGGATGGCAGGTGGGCCAGAAGAGGCGTGCAGTGGACGTAGGCGGATGAGGAGGAGACAGAAAGCGCCCGCTTTGTGTCCGCCTCGGACCCAAATGTGGCTTAAATTTGGGACAGAAATGGGTCTGCGTGGACACAAAGCGGACGCAAAATGGAAATGGGCCTCAATGTTGGGCCGTCGTTTTTGTCTGCGTAGACCCAAACGGACATGGGCGGACGAAATTGGTTGCCCCATTGGAGTTGCTCTTGGAGATCACTTTGTACATGACATCTAAACTGATGTTCACTCTATTTGTGGTCTATTTTTTGTGTCCTAGTTTTTTTGTTTGTTGTTGATGCATTATATATTTGTGGGAGCTTAGATGTGACATCTTTAAAAAACATTTAGATATGAATTAAACAAACTGATAAACGTATGGGGTGATAGTCTTTAAGCCATTGGAGCTCTTTACCTTTAGTATACGCACTATCACCATGGCATTTATCCCTTCCGAAAAGATATCATTCTTGAAGAAGCACTCCTTTGATCACATCATCCTTCAGTACCTCCCAATTCTTCCGCTAGAAGCGAGCCAAAAAACCGTCTGGCAAGGGAGCCGTAAGCGGTCCAATTTAGAACAATGTGTTACTCACTTCATCAGCCGAGAAAGATTTAGTTAACTCCCGATTCATGTCATCGGTGACGCATTTATTGGCAAGGTCCAGAATTTCGTGAGGGAGCACATTGCCCTCCTTCTTATACAGGTTTTGAAAAAACCCCTTCGTCATCTCTTGTATCCCTGTTTTATCCTCTTTCAACGCCCCCGTACTGTCCTTAAGCTTCGTGATCTCGTTTTTATTTTGCCTCCACATTAGCTCTTCTCCCAACAGGAGTTCGTTCAACTCCTTAGAGCACTGCTTGATATCTCTCTATTTTTTTTAACCGAGAACCATAGAACAATTGTTTTTTTGCGAGAAAAACAATTGTTCTACAGTAATTTTCATTAACAGGTTGTTTAGAAACTATAATTACAAGCCTCAAAACAGTTAGCCAATGTCTGTTCTAGGGAAACTCATGTCAATAAAAAGTTAATAAATGCAACTCAATCCATTTTTTGAAAGCGTCCATGTGCTTGCCTTTTGTCCTGAGAAGTATCAACTTAAGATCATCTCTAAGTAAAAAATCTCTAGGATTGAGAAGGCTCTACAGCTTTACAGATCCATGAGTTCCTCTGCATCCAAATGTGCCATCACCCCATGATGATGATGTCCATTGCGAATTGAATTGGAAAGGAGTCTGCCATGATCATCAATTCATCAAGAACACCGATTCCCCCTTTTCTATCATTAATTATTGAATCCCAACAGCTTAGAGCAAACGGGCAGTCCCTGAAGAGATGTAGGTCAGTTTCATCGCAATGAGTATCACAAAGTGCACATTTGTAGTTGGGCGAAAAGAAACTTTTTCTCTGAAGTAGGTTCCTAGTGTTCACTCTATCATAAGTTAGTAGCCACACAAAGATTTTATATCTAAGCATAGAGACACTTTTCCCAATCTTCTTAAAAATTGGAGGGGCGGGTTCCTGTTTTTGCAGATGCTGATGCATCTTGATGGAGGAGTAACCTGGAGGCTGTAAAGGATATAACCATTTGTCCACATTATCTGTCAGTTTAGTACTCTGCAAAATATTGGCAAGAAGTTGCAATCTTTCATAAGCCTGAACAGAGAGTGGAGTGTGAAAATGGTCAGCGGCATTGACAGACCCAATAAACTGCTTGACATAGATGTGCTCATTCAAACTGAAAGAGAAAAGCTCTGGAAATTTCTCTTTAAGAATGCCATTAGACCAATTATCTTGCCAAAGCAGGATTGTATCTCCATTGCCCACTTTAGTTTTAGCAATTGCCTCGAATTAAGATAGCAGTTTAATAATTGCCCACTTTAGGTTTAGCAATTGCCTTGAATTAAGATAGTAGTTTAATAATAGTTTTCCACCAATAGGATCCATGAGGTGCATTTGTGACCACTTTATCAGGATAGTAAGACTCCCAGATGAGCTTTACCCAAGGTGCGTCATGCTGATTAAAGAACTTGTGCAGATGCTTCGTAAGGAGACATTTGTTATGTGATGCAATATCAAGAACTCTTAAACCTCCTTTATCTTTGGGCTGGCAGACTTTATCCCAAGCAATGAGGGCAGTCCCTCTGTCTCCCATGCCATACTTTCTTCAGAAAAAATGCCTGGGATACTTTTTAAATTGGTCTATAACACCAATTGGTAGGGTTAGAGTGCTCATGAATAATATAGGCAAGCTATATAGAAAACAGACTTGACCAGAACCAGCTTATCACCATATGATAATAAAGATGAACACCCAGCCAGCCTTCCCCCAATTCTCTTCATGATGGGCATGAAATCTTTTAGTTTAGGTTTGGACAAGCACAAAGGCTGCCCCAGATAGGTGAATGGAAAAGAGCCAATCTTGCATCCCATAGAGTGGATCAACTCTTGCATTTTGTCTTGAGATGTGTTAATGGTCGCCATTACAGATTTGCCATAATTAACCCTGAGGCCAGTGTAAGTGGTGAAGTGTATCAAGAGGTTTTTGAGCTGGTTTAATTGATCTCTCTCTGTTGCTCGGCCGAACGAGGGGAGTTCCACAAGACTCTGAGTTTCCTTCTGATCGCTGTTGTCTTCTTTTTAACAGAACCAACAGGAGTTTGTAACTGACTTATAGTCAGTTTAGCAATAAAGTCTAGCAATGTCATTATGAAAAGTTTGGCTGTGCAGGTCCTGCATCCAAGAGCGATGCAATACAATTGAGTAACTTGCGTGCCGACAGCTCGAGATTTTGATTCTCGTCCTTTACATGCTACGCGAGGAAACAACGTGCTAACCTACAAGATACAGACGCATTTCATAGCTGGACTATAGCTTTGACCACTGGAACATATGCATGTGGCTCCTTCCCATTTAAGAGCGAGTGTGCTAGTATATCGGATATACAAACTGCGCAGAAGAGCCACTCCCAGCGCTGGTGCACGCACAAACCAACTTGGCAGTGATGAAGAATATCAAAGTAGCTCTCCTCTCGGCCGTGCTGCTGTTGGTGATCTCTTGTGCCGCGGGGAGAGACGTTCCAGTCCCTCCCAAGGACAACGTTTTGCCCGGCCATGGTATCGGGCACCCAGGTATGGCCTGCTCACTTGATTCATTCTACCTCCTCCCCTGCGCAGACCAGTCCGCCTGTTTCCAGTTACCAGTATTCATTTGAGATGAACCAGTTCGCCTGTTTTCTTAACTAACCAGGGCAAAAGCGCGGTTTTGCCGAATCCAAGGGAATCATCGACGTGGGGCCGATATTCCATCCTCGCCCTGGACCACCCTGCGTGTCGAAGGCCGTACTCGCAGGCAGCGCGTCAAGGGAGGGAAGCTTTGTTAAAGGAGCAAATGCCAAGTGAGAACATCGACTTCAGTCTATGAGCAGCTGATCCAATAATGTGTGGGGTGTTCTATGATTCGGGAATAAAAGGAATATACTATGTATGACCACAGTTATATTACCCTTGTGTTTGCTATAATAAGGATTGATACAACACAAACACAGGTTCTTTTATTTCGCAACAAAAGATGACCCGCCAGTCTTACAACGAAAAACAAAGCAAAAGAACTGGGGTAGCTAGTTCTCTGAAGCACATATCTAAAAAAATAAAAAATAAATCTCTGAAGCGCAAACAAGCTAACACAAACCCACCATTGCAAAGTATGGGGAAAACGCTACGCGCAGGCAGTCAAAAGAAACAAGACTACTGCACAGGGAGGTCATGGAAAACGAGGAGCGCTTCATCCTTGGCGCCCTAGCCTGTAGCCTGTGTGATTGCCGGAGTCGTCTGAGGAAGTATTTGACAAAAAAAACTACCACATTAGGGGTTGGCGTTTCACTGAACTATCACATTTAAAAAAGTGACTGATAACTATCAAAATTTTCTAATTTTGTGACTAAAAACTACCACTTTCACAAAAAGATCAATTTAGACGATTTAAACACATTTATGACAATACCAGACCCACACGTCAGGGCTGACATGATGGCGAAATCAACTCCGTTCATTTTGACTGTTATTACGAGTGGGGCCCATATGTCATTATCAATCTTCTTCTTCTTCCTTCTCCTCTCTCTCTCTCTGTGGCATTTCTTCAAACACCTCTTGTGCACCCCCGAGCCAGCTCCGCAGCACTTCACTGCCGACGCTCATCTCCCCCTGCCTCGAGCCCCTCTGGATCGGGAGAGCCCGAGCTGCCCAACCACTCCGAGGAAGAGGCCGTCGTCGGCAGACGCGACTGCATGCACTTTCACAGCGGCGAGCGCTGTGCACACGCTCGCGGCGGCGGCGGCGACTGTGCACACGCTCGCGGCGGCCGTCGCCAGCCGCATGCAGCGGCGGGTGCGCACGCACGAAAGGCCGCGGCCAGCACGCATGCAAACCAGCAGTGCACGCAACGGCTACGGCTGCATGCTAGGCTACGACTAGCATGCAAGCTAGCGCCGCGCAGTGCACGCTCGTGGCTGCGGTCGAGCTGTTCAAGGAGGCCGTGGTCGACCGCGCGGCCGGCGCCGCCATCTCCAGTCCCCGACCAACGCCGGGGAGGTGCTGCACCTGGGCGTCGCCATGGAGGAGGCTCAAGCGCGGGTGCACACAAGGTGTTCGTGGAAATGCGAAAGAGAGAGGAGGAAGAAGATTGATGCTGCCGTGTGGACCCCACATGTAATAATGGTCAAAATAAACGGAGTGCTGCCACGTCAGATCTGACGTGTAGGTCCCATATGTCATAAACATGTTTAAATTGTTTAACCTGGTCATTTTCTGAAACAGATAGTTTTTAGTCATAAAATTAGAAAATTTTGGTAGTTATCAATCACTTTTTTAATGTGGTAGTTCAGTGGGACGACAACCCCTAATGTGATAATTTTTTTGTCAAATACTCCATCTGAGGCGTGCGCCTGTGACAAAGTCCAAACTCCAATCATGTTTTCGAAATGTGTGTCATTTTGTGTGTGAACTTCACGGCACTTACAAGCCGACCAAAAAATAGAAGAGAAAACAAAAGAAAAGTTATACTTCCTATTCCGGACATCTTCCTAGAATATACAGATACATGCCTATAAACTTGGTTGAGTTTCATATTGTCTCTCCACTATACGAGGTCGTGCTATCATACCTTACAAACAATACTACGTGAATACTATGCAAAAGAAATATCAATACCATGGAAAAGAAAAGAAAAGTATTATACGAACATAATTATGAAACACAGTTAAAAACGAAAAGTTTTTAAAAACCATCTATGAATACAAACCTGTATTTAACTGTAAAGCACTATGATCAGATAATTATCTAAGTATAGCAGTAACAGTAATTGGACATTTCCAGCACCATTGCTTCTGTTCTTGACCTCTAATCAATTTGTGCGGTTGCGCAACATGTGCACTCGCTGTAAAACTCCCTTTATGTGAGGACATCGTTAAACTATATTTTTGACGATCAAATAAAAAACATATTTTTGACAAATATATCTGCTTACTCTTGAATCGGAAGCTGTTGCTTCATCCCATGTACGACAAAAAAGCAAGAACAGTTTGCATAATACTACATAATAATATGAAAGCAGAAGCAATTGCAGCAAAACCTACCCATGGATTGCTGAAATGATTGTGCCACAGCCATGCCATCCACCTATTAATACGACTTTGGTAGTGTGCTTCCATGGCAGAGCAAAGGGATTTCAGGTAGTGCTCACCATTAAAGTTAAACTAGATGACCCGTTACGCCCATGGCGCAGAGACCGAAAGCAAGCCAATTATTGAAAGAATGTGCATCAAAATATGTAGACACATAAGAAATCATATGGAAATAAGTACTGATTAATGATAAATATATGGTTACGAACTATCATTTACAATGTTATGAGCAAGGCATGTAGATAAGCAGAGCTACATTAGACAAATGCATGAGATGTTTAAAACGATTTCTTCGAGGCAAGTCTTCATAGCTGCTATTCTTCATGGCCCGAGGTGCACATATGCCTCACATCCAATGCAAACATGGCGTTGTGTGCCCATCATGCGAGGCAGCGGGCGCGGGACACCACGGCGGATCCATCGTGGATCTCACGTCCATCAGCAACATGCAGACTCCACGCTTTGACAAGAGTAGTTCATGGGATACGTCAGCGCCTCAAGTCCCCTGAGCTATTGTGTGTCCGATGTCCTACTTTACCTCGCCGTTTACTGCACTTCCACTCCAAGAGGCACAACCAACCGTCGGACATGGACACTGCCGAAACATTAAGGACGGTCACCGATGGAAATTTAGAATAGTTTTATGTTACATGTAATCGTATGAATTTGATGATTTGCAAATGGGATATCGGACTGCGGAAACAATTTTTTGTTTGTTCACTATCTGCAGACACATCTGGAGACATCCGCACGTTTGGGAAAGGATTCTAATACTTGTGGTTGTAGATGCTCTTATATTAAGATAAGCGGGAATAAATCTGACGAAACAATACAGATTATACCAATTACATAAAGTACAAGTTAGCATCAAAGATAATATTACAACCATGCCATTGTGACAAGAGCCACACACTTTGGAGTTTGGGCACCTATACACACGGGTTGCACATATGACATATAACGCCGGAGATAACCATGTGGTGGATTGTTGTCCTTTTTCATCGACCAGTTCATCCTCTTCCTCTCCCCACTGTACTCGAGAAGAGGCGGCTCACGCTGGGCTCCATCTTCGCGGCGGATCACGCTGCAGCTTGGCGGGGGAGTGGCTCCGGCTGCAGCTCAGAGGCGCTGCGGCTCCAACTGCATCTCGGTGGTCCGGCAGCTCGGAGGCGCAGTAGCTCCAACTGCATCTCGGTGGTCCGGCAGCTCCAACTGCATCTCGGCGGTCCGGCAGCTCCCGCTATAGCTTGAAGCTGCGGAATCGGCAGATGGCGCCACTGTCACTCGTATCGGCGAGCCAAATCCTCATAGTTGTTGTTGTCGCTCCCTGCCGAAGGTGGCATTTGTTCTGGCTGTGTGGCAGCCTGGCACTCCCTGAAGCTAGTTACTTTCCACAGCAAGGGAAGCTCCAGCAAGCCCACGGCGGTCACCGATGCTGCTCAGGTAAAAACTAACCTCCTTCGGTGTTTGATGAATCTGTAGAATTTTTGTGATTCAATTCCACTGCAGCACACGGGGCACCATGATCTACTATTTTGCCGAGAGTAGTGGCATGGCAAAGTACATCTTCGTTTTCTAAAAAATAGAACAAGATGCAGGGACTGATCACTCGTAGAAGTAAACTCCAAAAGGAGAAGCTTATAACTTCACTAAATAACTATACCAGAAGCAACATTACTGATCACTCGTAGAAGTAAACTCCAAAAGGAGAAGCTTATAACTTCACTAAACAACTATACCAGAAGCAACATTACTGATTACATCCTCATGGTTTCATCATTTACAACAGGCCCAGTTGGAAAATGGCCTGTCAGGCCATTGACGTTGCTGATGTGGTGCATCGGCCCACATCGGTGAACCAACGTCGGAGTTGAACTTGTTGATGGACAATGATGGAATGCATCCCCTGAATGAAGTGAGCATTTTCCTGTTTGTTTATCTAGCCTCTCATTCTTACCTTAGACATACAAATGAAAAAAGAGGTACTCCCTCCGTCCGAAAAAGTTTGTCCCAAGCTTGTCCCTCAAATGGACGTATCTAGCACTAATTTGATGTTAGATACATTCATTTGAGGGACAAGCTTTTTCGGACAGAGGGAGTGTGGGAGAAAGAGGGTGGAGACTTAACAAAGATAAACCAAGATACCGAATTAATACAGAGTGATAATGAAAATAGAAAACGAAATGTGAATAAAGAGAAACCAAAGACTCGTAAAACAGAGAGTAAGAACGGACAACGAGGACCTAGCACTACTATGTTAATAGGCAAGTCTCAAGAGTAGTGTTGATACTTAGATGAGTGATGCAACGTTGGAGTACTAATTAGTGGCTGGGACTGCTCCAACCACCGAGCGGGGTATATTGTATATAATACGTAGTTGAGTGATCGCCTTTAGATGTTTCAGATGCTGAAGAGTATTTTCCAATGAACATATATATTATGCTATGCATCCTGACATATGCACTTCCTTGGAATTGTTGATATGTATGTATCATTGCTAGCAGCCGTCGTTGGCCTACTTGGAGAACAAATAAGCATTTTAACATAAGGGCATCACAAAAAAATCAGAATACAAAAACTATGTTAGGTCTGCAGTTTTTTTCATGCATCATCTGAGTTTAGTGTACTTTTTGTGCAGCAGCAACCAGAAGCCAAAAGAACCCAATACTGTACAATCTAAAATAAAAACATGTCCACAAGCCTAATAACATTGAAAGTCTGAGTCCTACTACAACAGTTCAAACAATCAATAGTCAGAAGAGGCTAATTAAGGTACTGATATAAGGTACTTAACTGGGTATACACAATATCTAGGATCAAAGAATTTAGATAAGATGCCAAGGGTTCTTCACTAACTCACCTGAACACTAAAGCCATGGTTGTCATTGCATAGCTCTAGACTAAATAATAAGGGCAATACCAAAAGATTTATGCATTAGTGCATGAACTAAGATAAAATAAAATGAGCCTATAATGATGGTGTTACTTTCTTGCGCAAGCACCAAAACTTTGCCAAAAAGTAAAATATACTGGGAGCATTGTACCTTTATTTTCCCTATAATCCTTGCCCTTGCTTCTAGATTATATGATGGCGGTGCAAGCTAGCCAACATCTTCAGATTAGTCCATCCAAAAAGCACCCCAAAGGTAACAGTTGGATTGATTGTGTCATTCCTGAAATGCCATTATCAGAAATTCAGTTGGTGCTTAATAGTAAATAGAAGTGCAGGACATGCTCATCACGCTTACCTAGGACTCATAGGCCTTATCTAATCCCTCGCCAAAGCAAATCATCTATTCTATGTGAAATAGGTAAGAGGTAGGCAAAAATGCTATATACCAAAGAGTATACGTCAATCTAAACTGACGTACTGCTCACAAGAAACAGAGTATGATAACACGTCGTTGCTCACTCTAAAAATAAAATAAGTTGTTGGCAAGGAGGGGGGCTATTTTATTTATACAGTTTAGTTTTGTGATTTAGTGCAAATAATAACATGTCCAAACCTGATAGGCACGGCACCAAAGAGTATACGTCAATCTAAACTGACGTACTGCTCACAAGAAACGGAGTATGATAACATGTCGTTGCTCACTCTAAAAATAAAATAAGTTTTTGGAAAGGGGGGGGAGGGGGGGGGGGCTATTTTATTTATACAGTTTATTAGTTTTGTGATTTAGTAGTAGTACAAATAAGAACATGTCCAAACCTGATAGGCACGGCAATCTCAAATCCATGGGGTCAGTTTGGTTAGATCAGGATGAGCAGAAATGAAACGCACCATATACATTTTCCATGCATCAACATACGTTTTCAGTTTAATCAACACATGTGCTATTCTCTGAATATGAAAATCACACAGCCAATTTCTAATAGTACCCTACTTTTTTCTGTATGGCTCCTGTGATTTTTGAGAGTGCAAACCGATGAGATTAGCTTAACTAAATTGTCTCAGAATCCCATAGAGACTACAGCAGCAGCAAGAAAGCATTATGGTTTTCCCTAAAAAATTAAAGCATCATGGTTAAACTTATGCAGCTATCAACGCCTGTTTTAATGAAACAGAATAAACTTAAATTAACTACAGTCTCTCACAATTCCATTAATTAGAGACTACAACAGCGGCAAGAAAGCATCGTGGTTTAGGTTTTGCAACTACCAAAATGTGAGCTCATGCGAACAAAAGATAGTAAATTATTCAGCCTAGCATCATGGTTCAGCATACAAAATTACCAAAATGTCATCTTCAGCCATGTCTTATAGTTTCAGGAAAAAGAATTACGAGAAAGTTCACCCATTAATGTGACTCAGATTCAACCTACCACAAGGTTAGAGCAGTTAATCGCCATCCGCGTTGGCTTCGTTTGCTCGACCATTTTGCTCTGCAGCATTGGCTCTGTATCTAGTTTCCTCTGTTTTGCTCCAGGCTGCCTTTTTGCTTCTGAAGATTGCAGAAAGGGCTAAGTGCAATTGAATAAAGCTGAATATATTTCTATAACGATTTTTTCTAAATACAAAAGCTACCCACTACATACAAAGGAATCCCAAATTCATGCAATCCCTCGTACATAAGGATATAGAGATAGAGTCAATAAAAATCAATTGATTTAACAGCTTCTATTTATTTATACTCCCATTTTATAAATTCCATTGTTGTTAACAACATCTATTTATGTATGCTCCCAGATTCTCACCAACAATCTAAAGCATTGAGCTACTGCACCATTCACTTGCATTGCCACATAGATTATTTATTCATGCAACATCTAAACTCAAAGAACATCGGACTGTAAAAGAATTGAGGAGACAAGTAGACAACAACACAGACCATCCAATGCAGTCCTCAGGGGCTCTACCAACTCTGGGAACTCAATCTCATCAAGCGCTTTGAAGACGTCTTTGGCGTTGCTTGTCTGCATCTTTCCTTCCTTGCACACATCATCTGACCTGCAAATAAGATCACACTCATGTTACTATCATCATCCAAAAGCATCACATCACAAGTATAAGCATAATATTATTTATACTCTCAGGCGGCTCTCCCCTCTACCAAACAGCAGAGCAATTAGCTAAAAATCTCAACTATGCAAATCCTAAACCAGCAGTGCTAACTATAAACCCCCAAACATTTCATATAAGCATCATATTTCAATACCTCTGTAACCTCTGCGCCGTGAAGAATGAAAACTGCAGAAGCCTGAAGCTTTTCTTCAGAAAACTGAAAGTGTTAACACGCATTCACTGAAATTTTAGCTTCTCTTCATTCTTCTGAAAAATCAAAATTATTAGTGGCGAAGCTACTCTTCTCCATTAACCACTCCGTGTTTGCTGCTGCTACAGATATGAACAAGTTCTTCCTTAGGGGAAAACAGTAGATATAATATTGTGCTGACCGTTTGTGATGATTCCGGTATATATAGTAGTTAATGGATTTTGCCCTCAAGTTTGTTTGTCTCTTTTGCCGCTCTGCTCTAGTTGGGCGCGGCATGCGCTCGAGTGTTCCCCTGTCCATGGGCGCGGCATGCGCTCGAGTGTTCCCCTGTCCATGTTTTTATGGCACCGCTTGTGGTTGGTGCTTCAGCCTCAATCTTTTTCTTTTGTGTCTAAAACACGAATGACTTTTATCGGCTAAAATGCCACATTGTGCAAGCCGTACAACTCTTGCTTATAATTAATTTCAGAGGCATTTGGCAATGGCGTTTTGATGCCAGTGATGTCAGGTGTTCCAGCCACAGCCGACAGAGTACTACAAAGAAAAAACTCAAATCCATAACAAGAACTCATTATTTTAAAACAAACTCACGGGAGAAACTGGATGTGGCTAGAGGAGGTACCTCACCTTAACTGATGCTCAGATCGCCGCCGCCAAGCACGTCGCCGCCTTGTCCGTGGAGGAGGCCCAGGCCTCTCATGATGGATGATGCCATCGCCGAATCCAGGCGTTGTCCACGTCCTCGCTTGTCTGTGATGCGGCCAACCGTGACCCTCCACTCCATGGCAACGCGAGCGGCGACGAGCGCTTCGATCTGGCTGCTTTTTTCCCACGTTGTCATCCTCCTCACCTCTTCCCGCTCCTCCACACCCACGCTGAAGACCTCAACGCCGCACTCTCCCATGAAGGCAACCAGCGGCCCATCCATAACCACTATGTGTGCTAGCGCCGGATCGAGAGGAGGATAAAAGCGAAGGGGAAGCAAGGGGCGTCGTGGTGGTGGAGACTGGAGAGCAGGGAGAGGCGGCGGCGACGACGCCAAAGGGGAGGGGAGGGAATGTGGGGCTCGAGGACGGGCTGGGATTGGGGATTAGGTTTTCACCGCGCGTCCCGCACATCCCATAATTCAGCTACGTAAAAGCAGAGCAAATTCACATCATTCTCTGGACCTACACTTAACGAGGCCCATCAGTCATTCACCTCTGAAACGAGCACAAAGGTGCAAAAGAATTGACGGTCCAGCGACCGCCAGCAGCAAAAATAGTACGACAGTAACAAGATCGAAAGGCTCGCGCGGTGAAAATCGCTCAGGGGCGCTAGAATGGCGGGTAACGTAGCTGGGTTTATATGTTCAATACTACATACTCAAAAAGTTTGGTGAAGAGAGCCGATACATCCTCATCGCTTTCCATCTGGTGCACTATAATCCCTTTTTGAGCAAGAAGAGCAACATCAGAAGCCGTACTAGTAAGCTGGGAGATGAGCACAACATATGCAGTGATGTCATACCCAACTTGAGGACATGTTTGCTCAAAAGCTACAAGGTTTCGGAAAAGCAAAGGAGACTTATCGTCGATTGGAAGACATGGTATTTCTAGGAGCCCTTTTTTGAATCTAATGTCCAATAGGGAATGAGGATCGTCTTCATCAAATTTCCTTTTCTTAAATTTCATTCCTGCTTCATGATAGTCTACTGCTCTACGCCAACGATTAACCAGCTGCACTGAGTTTAATCAATTTAGCTCATCGAACATGTTTTGCTCCTGCCCAAAAGTGAAGATCTTGCGGCCAATATCAAATATAAAGTGGAAGCAGTGAGGCTTTGCAGCATATAGATGATGGTCATCCTCCAGCTGTTGACTAGGTTTGAGGTACTTATGACACAGGTGTAGCAGATGGTAAAAATCTTCTGGTCGGTGTGTCTCAGTTATTACTTTTGGGAAAAGGTAAAGAATGCCTTCCATGAATTCAGAAATGCTGTTGGTAAGTAATGAAGTACTTGCTGTATTACGTGAGAAGAACTGATAAATTATCTTGATAATGAAGAAGGGAATTTGGTTCTCCAGCAAAAGTAGGTCGTAAACAGCAGAACTGTTATACCATTCTACCGTGCCACTATAATTACCATGGTTATCCCTATCAGTCTCTTTACCAATTTGATTTAGTTCGATGTCGAGAGTTGAGTGCTCACTCACACTTTGGCAGCAGACTGCATCCATGAGGCTCAAGTCCATTGCTTCCCCCTTCCTCTCATCTACCATGTTTTCCTTTAATTGCTCACCCTCAATGGAAGCTCCTCGTGAATGCATACCGCCAAGGTACACAAGAATGAAACAGCTATCTAGCAGCAGCATCTGCAGGAACTCTCTGCTATCCAAGTTTATCTCCTCGGTGTAATAGCCTCTTGCTTCTTTCTCCAGCCCAGAAATCAAGTGTAGATATTCACGCAAACTAACTTCACTGTTTAACCTGAGAATATAATCTAGACATATCCACTTCTCTGTTTCCATGGCTTGAAGTGGTAACTCTGAGTGGTGATAAGGGCCAATTGAGAGAACACTCGGCTCATATGCATCGCGGTCAGTTTGGCGGATGCGATCCACTATTTTGCACATCAGGCAACATCTGTTTCCATTTTCACGATTCTCAACCTGTGACATGCAGCGTTTTAAATCTGTCCTCATGGAAGTAACTAACTCGTCGATATCAACATCACAGCTACCATCGTATTTTTCAGTTGCCATCTCTGTTGAACATAAAGATGGTCAGTACGCCCAAGAAGAAAGTCACATGGTCCCCATCATCAAAAGGTGGGGGAAAGAGAGTAGGCATTAGGCAATAAGAATAACATATTAAGAGACTTCTAAATATGATTTCAATGCAACAACACGGTATATCATATTGTCAACTCTGACAACAAAAAAATGTCATAATACATATGTCGACCATTGGAAGATAATTGTGGACCTTGTGGTCTGCAGGCACAACACCTACATCAGCCTGCAGTGATTTCTTATATGTAAGATAAAAGAATTTGTGATCCACCAGCACTGTTTTTTGGTCAGTCCTATCATGCATAATTCTGGCACCAAGTACAAAATTTTGCTCACTCCCAAAACAAGGCAGGAACTGAAGAAGCCTGGATGTTCGATGAATTGCAGAAAATTAATTGAGTTATAAAACTTATATTTGCAATTTATCTCTAGCACTATAATGATGCTATGACATCAAAGATCAAATATATATCATTAGAACATAGGATCAAACTATTAATCAGTTTGGAAATGCTGAGCAACCCCTTTCCGCTGCTCACTGCATGTCTCAACTACGCCTCTCTGCGTACATAGTTCAAGATTCGGCCCCTCCTCCCTCCTCTCTGTAACCCTTTTCCCCTATCAATGAAATGATACGCATCGAATGCGTATTCGCGAAAAAAAAACATGCTAGTGATAAATGGTTTTTTGAATAGATAGAAATTAAATCAAATTCCTCTGGATGAGCATGGTTTTTAATTCGACTTCATTACCTATTTAGGGGGGCTTAGATTGATGTGTGGATTTGTAACCTTCAAAATGAATGAGGTGCCTTGAATTTCAACCGACTGTTTATATTTGCATAGATTATGCATTATAGTCCCGCAGTCTCCTCAGGCACAGGCCTCATCCACTCAACCAATTCACCATAAAACGTGTTGAAGCGGCAGAGAACAAAATACCCCTTTCCAGCTTCGCATATCAGGTGGATTAACCCGGCTGAAATCAAAAGCAGAAGAGAAAATTTCAGAATATCCATACACGAAGGCCTACATCTATTTATATTTTATTTTATTTTTGGGCTGGATTTAACCGAGGAGAAAATGCCCGTCAAAACGCGCGTACCCGAGGCGTCTGCGGCGGCCGGAGGAAGAAGCGACCGTCCAACGAGGGGCGCAAAACCTAGCTTCTGGAATTTGCGAGGAGGAAGAATGGCGGGTGGCGAAGGATCGAGGTATGGTGGAGATGGGACAGGAATCTGTCAGTGGTTCGTGAAGGAATGTTTTTTGGTTGGGGAACAAGGCCGATGATCCTACATCTTCGGGAGTTCATGGGACGGTTATGTTGGGCTGGAAGTTTTTTTAAAAGTATAACCTCGTATTTTTTTTTGAACCAACAAGACTTTATATTCCTCAAATGACAGCAAGATCGTTTACAATAGCATGAGAAATAAAGTTCGGGGTATTAGATTCCCAGAAACAAGAAGTTCTATGACTAAAAGCATTGCTTGCTAATAAGTGTGCAGCCTCATTTGCTTCCCGAAGACAGTGTGAGAACTCAACTTTGGCAAAGTTTGGAACTAGGTGTCTGCATTCCATTATAGTTGCCACATTCTCACCTGAATACTCATCTGGATGTCGGACCGCTTCTATCACAAAGCTATTATCTGACTCAACTTGTACCTTGTTACAGCCAATTCGGTCAGCTAAATAAAGACCATTCCGAATTGCCACAGTTTCAGCAGAGTCGACGCTGTTTATATGGGGAAGAAACCAGTTTGCAGCAGCAATTAGCTTCCCATAACAATCCCGCGCAACAGCTCCCGTTGCACCTAAAAGGGTTTCAGGTTGAAAAGCAGCGTCCACATTTATTTTGATTACTCCACTCAAAGGTCGTTTCCATATTTGATCGTTCGTCCTCTCCGCTTTTTTGCTCGAATATGCACGAACGAAGTTGGTCGCGAGAACCCTGATTGATATGGCTGCTTTATCTGCATCTTGGATCGACTCTCCTTTGACATGTTGTCTGCTCTGCCACCACAGGTACCAAGCAGCCACCAAAATAAGTTCAGGTATAGGGAGATCGTCAGAAACGCCCGTCATTGCACTAAGTATCTCCATTGTAACTGATCCCGAGCGGTCCTGTCTAACTGCTTCCATTATTCTTTCATGTAAATCCAGTTCTTCCCACACCTCCTGTACCCTTGTACATGAAAATAAACAGTGTTGTATATCTTCCACTCCCACGGAACAAACCGGGCATTGCGGGACTAGAGGAATGTGTCTGTTGGCTAAGATACCGTAACAAGGAAGCGATCCATTCAGGGCCTTCCAAGCAGAGTGTTTAATCTTACCCGGGAGTTTGAGATTCCACACTTTTTGCCAAATGGAATTGGCTTGAGTATTGCCTTGCCCATCTGATCTAGTAAGGTGTCTGCCATACGTGTGCTCGAACTGCCTATGATATGCAGACCGGACTGAAAAGATCCCTGATCTCATGTAGTGCCATGCAACAAAGTCTTCCACCACCTGAGCATTTAGAGGAATCTGGAGAATCCTCTGCACGTCAACCGGGGAAAACACGTCTCGAATTAGGGCTTCGTCCCATTGCCCATGATGTGGGTCAATCAGTTCATCTACAAACCGTAGCATTACTGCACCGCAAGGGGTGATCACTTTCCTTGATGGGCTAGATGGAATCCACGGGTCTTGCCATATATCAATATGTGATCCAGTACCAACTCGCCATATGCATCCTCTCTGAAACGTTTGTATACCAGCTACTATACTCTGCCATGTGAAGGACGAGCCTTTCTTCGGTCCTGCCTTCAGAATATTTCCCTTTGGATAGTATTTTGTGCTCAACACACGTGCACATAGAGAATCCGGGTTCTGAATTAGTCGCCAACACTGTTTTGCTAACATAGCAAGGTTAAAACTGTGAAGGTCTCTAAATCCTAATCCCCCTTTCTTCTTTGGCACACACAATTTCCACCACGCAAACCAATGCATTTTCTTTTTCTCTTCTCCATCTCCCCACCAAAATCCAGACATCTCATTCGTGATTGCTTTGCAAATTCCTTTGGGCAGTTTAAACACAGACATAGCATATGATGGAATTGCTTGAGCTACCGATTTCAGTAAGATTTCCTTCCCCTGAATGGACAAGAACTTCTCTTTCGATCCTTTTAATCTCTGGCAGATTCTATCCACTAGATGTTGGAAACAGTCACTTCTATCCATCCCCACCATGGTGGGCAAGCCCAAATATTTGTCTGATAGAGCCTCGGTAACTATATTCAGCTCCACACAAACCTCCTCTCTTACTCCCACTGGAGTGTTAGGGCTAAAGAAGATACTTGATTTTGCATTACTCACCAACTGCCCCGAGCTCTCACAGTACGTACTTAGAACTCTTCTCAAAGTAGTAGCATTTTGCATGTTGGCCTTCATTAAAATTAAGGAGTCGTCTGCAAAAAGAAGATGAGAAATCATGGGGGAATTTCTACACACTTTATTACCTTCCAAGTTACCCAGATCCTCCTCATGTGCCAACATACTTGACAGCCCTTCTGAACATAACAAAAAAAGATAAGGGGAGAGAGGATCCCCTTGTCGCAGCCCCCTTGTAGGGATAATCTCATCTGTTTCTGTGTCATTGAAACGAATCCTGTATCTGACAGACGAAACACATTCCATTATCAATTGCACCCAGTGTTCATTGAAACCCATCTTCAGCATCATTTTCTCCAAAGAACCCCACTCAACTATATTGTAGGCTTTATTCATATCCAACTTCACTGCACACATTCCAGAATTACCATGTGTCTTCTTCTTTATCGTATGAAAACATTCATAGGCCATTAGAACATTATCAGTAATCAACCTTCCTGGTACAAACGCACTTTGTGTAGGAAATATGATCTCTGGCAAAATACTTTTCAGTCTGTTTGCAATCATCTTGGAAATAATTTTGTAAGCGACATTGCATAAACTAAAGGCCTATATTGGGTGATTATCTCAGGGCTGTCCACCTTCGGAATCAAAACCACATTCGTCTCATTCCAACCAGCCAGAATTTTTCTGTTATTTATAGCTTCCAACACCTCTTTGGTGAGCTCCTCACCCATAACATGCCAAAACCTCTTGAAGAATATTGCATGTAGGCCATCAGGCCCTGGTGCCTTCATGTCACCTATCTGGAAGAGTGCTTTATGCACGTCCTCTTGGGAATACGAGGCAACCTCGTATATTTCGTTGGAGAAACTGATTATAGAGAACTCAGATTATATACAATGATCACCATAAAAAAACATACATAGATGTCTTGCAATATTGCATCAAAAGTTCTGCAAGAAATAAAACTAAGGCCCTGTTTGATAGCAAAGTATTTTCTAAGTATTTTGAGAATACTACAGTTTTTGAGATTACCACGGTTTTATTTACAATGAGCTGTTTGGTTGCCCCTAACAACCGTGCTTTTAATATTGTAGTATTGAGCAAACTGCAGTTTTTTTTCTGCATAAAAAAAAGAACCCCAAACCTCTTTTTTTAAAACAGAGCTTCTGAGTGCTTAAACACAACGGCTAAATAGCAAAATTTACAGCATTATGCGGCAACAACCAAACAGGTTCTATGTATTGTAAATACTGCAAAATACTCTGTTTTGATAAAACTATGGTATCTTACCCCTATAAGCAAAATTACTGTAGTTTTTGATACGGTTTATATAATACTTTGCTATCAAACACAGCCTAAAGTTTTATTCTTAAAAAATCTTGTGCCACACTGATATGTTGTCAACCACCGTCCTAGTCCTATCAAGGCAACGCCGAAAAAGAAGGAATATTGTCGTCATGCTCAGATCAATAGGAACACGCTCGGATACGAGGATCCTTTTCGAGCCAATAAGTCGTACCACTGCAAGCGACGAGACACAGACTTTATGACACATCAGCAAAGGTTCTTTCCCATGTCTGCTAGATCCCAATGTCCTCAACCTCATCTCACGCCGCCAGAGAAGGGGAATGTCGCGGCTTGCTGCCATCCACGCACCTCACTACAAGACACCAAACACAACCATAGCCGTTAACACCAACACCATAGAGAAAGAGCATAACACTACTAGGGAAAAGCCTAGCAGCAACGCGGGTTTTGAGCCTATTAGCTACTAATAAGGTGCTGCAGCTAACGTATAGCAGTAGCGCCTGTTGTCCCACGCTACTGCTATACATGAATAGCTGTAGCGCTCTTTAGAAAAGGGCGTTGTTGATATTATTTGCAGCGCTGTTTACTTAGAAGCGCTACTGATATGGCGGCGCTACTGCTAAATTTCCCCCCCTCGCTACTACTAGTTTTATTAGTTTTTTCCTTGCATATTTGTTTTGTATTTGTTTTGTATTTGAATAGGCTTTATACAATAATCTTTAGCATATCATACACATACAAATGTATCATAGCATATACATACAATTAGTCTCATCAAATCATGTCATCATCATAATCATCATCCAACACAAAGTGGTCTCTCGTCATCATCTTGAAAATAGCGATACAAGTCTCGATTACTTGCAAATATATCGTCATCCATCTAAACAATGATATACGCGAGAAGAGCTATCACTTTGAGTACATGAGTTCGTATCCCTCTCTCGCATTAGCGTGAACCTAAACTAACTACTGCATGTCGCTCGGAAACCAGAAACCGGTACACCTGGGACTGACACTCCGGCCACTTGTCTTAGATATACTCCTGGCGTAGCACTTCTTCGCCATCTATGATCTATGCACCTGCATCGTCACATGAGTCGATGATATGCAACATATATAGTTGAGCAACAGAAAGAGACAGATTTGGCAAAAATAGAAACAACATATCATAAGCATAAATAACAAAGTTCATCGTACCCCAAAATGCCCTGACTAGAGTGATTTTCGCTAGTCGAGCAGGAGGACAGTTTAATTACATCACAAATAAAGTTTCACCATGCATAACTCAAAGTTTTTTCATACAGAAAGTATGGACTAAAAGGACACATTGTCATATATCGACAATCACTCCAACATGTCGTTCCATCCATCCAACTCAGGGAGATAGTCCTTGAGCTTAGTGAAAGGCTTCATGTCGAGACGCTGAGAGGCTATCCATGTTCGGACATCTTCCCACGACATTTGTCCTTCTCCGTAGAACATCCCTGTTTTTCCGACGACCTCCTTCATGATGATTTAGGCAAGTTCGCGCTGGATGTTATAGAACTCAGCTCAAAGTCGATGATCCTCGCTATCTCCTATGTCCTTTGCCCATTGCAGAATATGGGTATCGCTGGATCTAGGTGACATGCGAAGGTTCTGGTGATCCCGTCTGTACTCCAGCATGTGGTGTAGGACATAGAATTCATCATTAAGAGAATCGTTCGGTTGCTGGATGCAGCAGAAGTCGGTCTTATGGCCGAAGGCAGCCCTGCCGCCCCTGGTCTTCTTGTCCCTGACCTCTCCACCCCTTGCTTGGTAGTAAAACAGAGCACTGTCGAGAACATCCTTGATGTGGGTGTAATCCTTTTTGTGAATGTTCTTCGACGAGTCCAAGTAAAGAGCGTGGGAGAATCGGGGGTAGAGGATGATGAGGACGGCGTGCCCGCCGCTGCGCAAAATAAGTACACCTCAAATTAATTAGCCTCCACCGTGCAAATGAATGATTGAAATCGAAGGAAGGATAGCAGCGCGGATGACTTACACGGGATGATAAGGCACGAGAATCGCCTCCTTGTCCTTATTGGCGAGCATGAAATTGACGATGTAATCCCTTGCGTATTCATGGTGCTTTGCGCAGACTCCGAAGAAGCCCTCGTGCATGTAGTACGGGTCAGCGACACAGATATGAGATATCTGCTCAACCCCGATGATGTAGTTCATGTGCAAGGCATAAAGGCGGACAAATGTAAAATCCAGCTTCTTCACGTGAAACATGTCGAATATATAATCAAATCGGAGGAAGAACTTATCCGCGGGGAAGCTGTCGATGTATGACATTTGCCGCAGAACGTTAACCACGTAGAGTGGGTATCCTGGATCATTCGAGGTGATGAGGCCTTTCTCTACCCGCAGCACATCGTCATGAAGTCTCCTTAGATCGCCAAATCTGGCCCGTAGCGCTGTTGCAGGTAGGATTGGTTGACCGAGGATATGCCATTTATCCGCATCGGGGATATCTATACGGTCCTGAAGCCGAGGCTGCTGAGGCGGCTGGATCATAGAATCAACTTTTTTGCCTTTCCTCGCTTTCTTCCTAGACTTCTTTACTACCGGAAGGTCGTCCATAATACGTTGAGACGGCAATTCAGACACCGACTCATGATGCTCAAACCTTGAGGAGGCGCCAGTATAGACATACTGTTCAGCGCCATCATTGTCCTCATCCGCATCCATGGCGACGTTATCAGCGACTAATGGAGCCTCCTCTTTACCCCGTCCGCTATCACCCAACCCGACACCCGACGCTAATTGGGTTGGTGGGGTGTTGATGTTCATACCTTACTGAGGCTGCATGCTCGTGGGTGTGCTCCCGGCTGCCTCCAGATGAAGCAGACTCTTTGGCCACAACAGGACCCACCCATTGCAACAATCACCAAGCCGCCGCGGTGTCTCGTCGTCATCCCCCGCTAGTATTGGAGGAGGAAAATTCTCGTGGCCCGATTTGACACTGGCTACGGAAACCTTGAAGACGTTCGGGGGGATCGGCCGGCTGTGGAACAATGGTTCCTTCGGCTTCATTATCGTCGCCTTCCCCACGTCCACCTTTTGGTCACCGATGGTGTACAATATGGTGCACGGGGTTTCGTCGGCCTGCAAAGAAAAGTATGCGACGTGAGACATCCGAAAGGCAATGAAAACGGGAGATTATGCATTTATATTGAAGGGGGCTGGTGTGACAGATACCGTGAGGGCGTCGAGCTCAGCCAAAGACGAAGCACCACCGAGCACATCCGGTGCAGGAGCCGGTGCGGGAGCAGGTGGGGAGCAGGTGCGGGAAACGGTGCCGGAGCAGGTGCTGGTGCAACGCTAGTCGAGCTGCTCCCCAAGAAGTCCTCTGCATTTTTTCCTGGATTTTGCCTTGTCCAAGTGATAACGCCCGTCACCAAGGAAGTAGACAAATCTGCAACCACCTGTTTTGCGGCAGCTACCGCTGTTGCGACTGTCTGAGATGATTTCTTCTCAACCGCAATCTCAACCTTCTTGTCGATGTTTTCTTCAGTTAACCTCCGTCTTTTCTTTCTCTTCTCCGTGGTCTCACGGTAGTACTTCTTTCACGTGGCGCCGTCTCCGACACCGTGCACGCGTCCATATGACGGTCGAGTATCCACCGGTTGTCGTTTCAATTTGTTCAACGCCCGGTTGAATGGAGTGTCCCACTTGGGCCTCGCCAATGCCTCAGACGGCGAGTCGCTTTCGGCCGCAATCCGGTGCTGCTCTCTCTGCAAAAGGCACAAGGATTGTTTACAAATATGACTAACGTGTGCAGTCGAATTGATCAGAAACTAAAATTACCAGCAGTCTCATGAACTCCGTAATGACCGGTATTGTCTCGTAAACCTTCTTCAATGGGTCCCAACGGTGTCGGGCCGTGAGGACGCCACGCTCCTGCGGGACGCTGAAATCTGCCAAGGGGTCTGGGATGCCAAGACTCGCGGCTTCTGCGTCCTCCTTGGCCCATTTGGACCTCTTTCCGCCGTAACCACGGCTTCCGAGGTGGTGGCTCCCAATGTTCCTCTCTTGAAGCCCCTTCATGTACTGAGACTTTTTTTGGCAGCTTCGGCCTCGCAAGCCTCCTTGAATATTTGAAACTGCTCTTTCATGATTGTCGGATTATCCTTTACAATATCGGAGTAGGGTTCCTTCTTGTCGATGATCTTTGCTTTCACTCGATTTTTCCAGGCGGCCAACGCGTTGCTAAACTTGGTCATGGCGTGTTTGTTTATCTTCTTCATTGCTGGGTCCTCATCTGGATCTTCATAATCCTTCTCATTCCGGCCCGGAAACAAGAATATCTGGTGAAACTTCTTTAGGAGGGAGCTCCTTATATTTTCTATCTTCGGTAGTTTCTCATCGTTGATGGTGGCGGTTGTCCGTACAATGCAGCCTATTTGATTGCCGTAGCATCGACGTGCTTCCTCGGGTGCCTTTGGCTCAAAATTGTCGTCGTCCACCTCCGTGACCACCAGTCTAGTAGTCTTGAGTTTGTTAGGAAGCCATTGCCTCTTTGCTTTTGGTTCTACACCGGCTCCGCTCCCCGAGGCAGCGCCGGTCTCAATGCCGGTCTGAGTCTCAGCGCCGGTCTTAGTCTCAGCCCCGGTCTCAGTCTCAGCGCCGGTCTCGATGCCGGTCCGAGTCTCAGCGCCTTCTCATTCTCAGCACCGGTCTGCGTGTCGGTCTTAGTCCTCGATGCCACCGGTTGATCATCGGCAAGGCTAAAAAATTCGTCTGCCGCCCGGTAGACGTCGTCGCAATCATCAGAACCCTGTCCTTCATCGTTGCTAGCCATGTTTCCTACGATTAAATCTAGTAAATTAATTTTAGACCTAATAAAATAAATAATGACATACAAAAGGCCTATGTTTTGCAGGAACATTGACTCCTTCCTGGTGCGCAAATCCTGGGCACTCGATATGTCCTAGTTTGTAGCACAAGTTATGCCGAAATTCACGGAAAATTTTGGCATGACCTTTGCTAAAAAGTGAATAAATCGAGAACCTGAAATTTGCCAGAACAAAAATGAATCAACATTCCGGTAAAACATAGGCCACTCAGCTTCATTCCCTGGAAACAACAAAAGGCCACTTGGGCACAATCGAAACATGGGCAAACACAATTGAGGAATTTGCATATATCCCGACCACTTCAAATTTGCATGTCCTATAGCGTTTGACACTTCAAGAAAATCTAAACAAATCATACATGCTCTCTCAAACTCAATTCAAAAACCAAATATAGATTATATTTAGTTAACTACTGAACTAAGCTTTACTCTAAACTAAACTCTACTGCCCTAATTAACATCTAGTTAAACAAACTCAATTCAAAAACTAAACCCTACTGAACTAATTAACATCTACATTATCTACTACTTAACATCGTCTATTATTACCCTAACTAAAAAACATCAACATTATCTACTACTTAACATTAACATCTATTAACTAAAAAGGATGGGTTGGGGGGCTTACAGAGAGGGGAGAGATGGTGGCGGGGAGGTGCTTGGCGACGGAGGTAGGGGCGGGGTGGGCGGGCTCAGGATCGGGACGCGGCAGTCTTGGCGGGCTCGGGGGCGGTGAGGTCGAGGGCGGCGGCGGTGAGGTCGAGGGAGGCGACGGTGAGGTCGAGGGCGACCCGAGAGGCGGTGGCGGTGAGGCTGGGCGGCCTCGGGCGGCGGCCGTGAGGATGAGCGCGGCGTCGACGCCGGCAGGAGATGGTGGCGAAGTGGGGGCGACGACGAAGTGGGGGAGACGGCGGCGAAGCGAGGGATCGATTTGGGGGAGAAGTGGTGGCCGGGGGGAAACCGTTTTTGCTTAAGTCAAAAGTAACGGTAGCGCGTTACAGAAAACGCGCTATAGCTAAGTTAGCTATAGCGCGTTTCAGAGAGCGCGTTACTGCTACGTCTTCATCATTTTTTCCCTTTTTCATTTTTTTCTTTACATTTTATATTTTTCCTTTCTCCTTTTTCTATTTCTTTCATTTTCATTTAGTTCTCTATTTGTTTTTCATTTCATTTTCTTTTCGTTAGCAGTAGCGATTTACACATAAACGCGCAACTATAAGTTTATTAGCGGTAGCGCGGTTTCTGGAAGATCGCTACTACTATGTGTAGCCCATCGGCTAAGTGATTGGAATTTTGGTAGTAGCGAGTTTTCGGTGAGACGCGTTACTGATATATGTCCATCTGCAGCGCGCTTATTTTGCAAGCGCTACTGCTATCTAGCAGTAGCGTGCTTTTTTAACAAGCGCTACTGCTAAAGTTCTATGTATAACGTTTTCCCTAATAGTGTAAGCAAATTATTCTCACACGGGGTTTCCCATCATTGATGCAGCACCTTCGAACCAAACTATATCTATCACATATCACATATCCCTACTGGAAAGAAACTATCGAGATTTTCGTCCGCTCCCGTTGCTGGAGCTGCTGACGGAAAGGACGAGGACCCACAATATCGTCGGCGTTGTGAGGAGGCAAAAAATCGCCTCTCGAGAGTGGTGTCTAGAGGAGCGAACGCTTCCTAATTTACGTAGAGTAGCTGTTGTGTTGATAGTTGGAATGGACCCCGAGTATGTTTCCCGGATAGAGGAGTGCTTGACAGTACTTGAGAAGGGGACAAGGCGAACTAAGCATACACTCTCCGGAAGCGAATAGTATAAGTTGGACACAGGTTTTTATATGTTCATTTTAACTAGCGAAAGATGATTTGTTTGCCGGCTTCTGCAAAAATGACAAAGGCAAGTATGAGGGCCCTATGGGCTGCAGTGAAGATTGTACAAATATCCAATGTGAAGGACTACAAGACCTAAGGCTGGTTTTCGACGACAACCACACTTAGTCCTAAGGGCTACTACTACTGCTACATGATAACATAGTTGGTATGGGGCAAAATTAACCAAAGGAAGCCTCAAACAAGAAGTATGTTTCATGTCACATGAAAAGGAATAATTATGAGATGGGCGAATAAACATGCTTCCCGTTAAAGGGTAGAAAAACGAATATTTTCATAAAATTAGAGGACCTCATGCTATTTTCTTGGTTGAGAAATGAATGGCTTATTGCATGGAGGTGTGACACGTTCACTAATGAATTAAGTAGCTAAGTGTGGAAGCCTTCGTAATCATCCTAATGGTGAAAATGCGCTAATACCCAGCACGATCATTTATCTTATGTGAATATCAATTTCCTGTGATGGACTCATTATCGGAGTCGATTTCGGTGAATCTCGGGTAGAGAGTCCCGAGTTGATGGACTTGATACGATGGTAACAGTAGACGTAAGATTTTACCCAGGTTTGGGCTCTCTCAAGAGACAATACCCTACGTCCTACTTTTGTTTGTATTGATTGTGAATGTAGTATAGGATACAAGTGTTTCTACCACGAGATTGTCTATATCCTTCTACATGCCCTACCCCTTGGTTTATATAGGCACCAAGTGGTTTAGGGTTACAATTATGTCGGCTACGTGTGTGGTAAATCATGGTGTAGTCAACATCTAAACCTTAGAGTATGCGCTAAGTCTTCGGGAATCTTCCTTGTACACGCCATGGGTCTTCTGGATGTGGCCCACCAATGAGCCGCCATGAGGGCCCTCGGCCTGGTCCACATGGCCGGGAGACGACTTGGTGAGTACCTCCTAGTCCAGGATACCATTAGTAGCTCCCAAACAGGTCTTCAAGTCGGGACGCTCCTTGGTTCTTTGGAACAACTTTTTGCCTTCTAGTCGTCGGTCTTGAAACACTACTGCAGGATGTTGCTAACGCGACACTATGATCAAAGATCCTACGACGAAACTGTGTGCGATGCAATAATCACAAACAGTGGTGTAAAAAACCGTCAAAAAAGGTGCAAAATGTTTGCGATGACGGATGCATCGAAGACGGTTCGGATTTTAGTTGCGTGTGCGATGCAGGGCATACGGTTCAGTTCAATTAACTGTTTGCGATGAGGAGGAACAAAAGAAACGGACAGCCAGATAAAGGTGTGTGCGATATACAACATACAGTTCACTCGGATGAACTGTTTGTGATTAGGCAACACAAAAGAAATGGTCAGCGAGATCAAGGTGTGTGCGATATACGGCATGAGGTTCACTCGAATGAACTATTTGTGTTGAGACAAGAGAAAATAAACGGTTCAATATATCAAGATGTGTGTGATACGCGGCAAACAGGTCTGTAATCAAAAATGTGTCCGAAGACCGATAATAACACAGATGATTGCTTAAGACGTATGTGATATGCTCTGTCTACACACCATCTATTGGCCATTGGGGGACGGGCGGTCATCCGGATATGTGATATGCTCTGTCTACACAACATCTCTTAATTTAACCCCATGTCCTTGTTTTTTTAACACATGTTAAAGAAGGCTGATATGTCTCCATCGTATCTATAATTTTTTATTGTTCCATGCCAATATTATACAACTTTTATATACTTTTGGCAACTTTTTATATTATTTTTGGGACTAACATATTGATCCAGTGCCCAGTGCCAGTTCCTGTTTGTTGCATGTTTTTTGTTTCGCAGAAAATCCATATCAAACGGAGCCCAAATGGGATAAAAACTTATGGAGATTTTTTTTGGAATATATGTGTTTTTTGGGAAAAAGAATCAACACGAGACGATACTCGAGGGGGCCACGAAGCAGGGGCCACGCCCCTGACCCTCGTGGCCATCTAGTAAGGCGGTTGGTGCCCTTCTTTCGCCGCAAGAAAGCCAATATCTGGATACAAATCGTGTTAAAATTTCAGCCCAATCGGAGTTATGGATCTCTGGGAATATAAGAAACGGTGAAAGGCCAGAATCTAGAATGCAGAAACAAAGAGAGACATAGAGACTGATCCAATCTCGGAGGGGCTCTCGCCCCTCTGCCGCCATGGAAGCCATGGACCAGGGGGTAAACCCTTCTCCCATCTAGGGGGGAGGTCAAGGAAGAAGAAGAAGGAGGGGGCCCTCCCCCGTCTCTCCCGGTGGTGCCGGAACGCCGCCGGGGCCATCATCGTGTGACAACGATCTACACCAACACCTCTGTCATCTTCACCAACATCTTCATCACCTCCCCCCATCTATCTACAGTGGTCCACTCTCCCGCAATCCGATGTACCCTCTACTTGAACATGGTGCTTTATGCTTCATATTATTATCCAATGATGTGTTGCCATCCTATGATGTCCGAGTAGATTTTCGTTGTCCTATCGGTGATTGGTGAATTGCTATGATTGGTTTAATTTCCTTGTGGCTATGTTGTTGTCCTTTGGTGCCATCATATGAGCGCGTGCGTGGATCACACCATAGGGTTAGTTGTATGTTGATAGGACTATGCATTGGAGGGCAAGAGTGACAGAAGCTTCAACCTAGCATAGAAATTGATGCATATGGGATTGAAGGGGGACCAATATATCTTAATGCTATGGTTGGGTTTTACCTTAATGAACGTTAGTAGTTGCGAATACTTTCTAATAGTTCCAATCATAAGTGCATAGAATTCTAAGTCAGGGATGGCATGCTAGAAGTGGCCTCTCCCACATAAAACTTGCTATCGGTCTAGTAACTTAGTCAATTGCTTAGGGACAATTTCGCAACTCCTACCATCACTTTTCCACACTCGCTATACTAACTTTATTACTTATTTACTTAAAACATCCCTTAGTTTTTATTTACGTGCTCTTTATATTCTTGCAAACGTATCCCGTTACTCCTACAAAGTACTTCTAGTTTTATACTTGTTCTAGGTAAAACGAATGTCAAGCGTGCGTAGAGTTGTATCGGTGGTCGATAAAACTTGAGGGAATATTTGTTCTACCTTTAGCTCCTCGTTGGGTTCGACACTCTTACTTATCGAAAGAGGCTACAATTTATCCCCTATACTTGTGGGTTATCAAGACCTTTTTCTGGCGCCGTTGCCGGGGAGAAATAGCGTGGGGTGAATATTCTCGTGTGCGCTTGTTTGCTTTATCACTAAGTAGTTTTTATTTTGTGCTCTTGTTTTCTATCTTTAGTTATGGGTAGGAAACGCAAAATACCAAAAAAATAGTGGTACCTACTGAACCAATGGTTGAAGAACCACTCAAAATCTATCACACTCCTGAAGCTTTTTACTTGGATTATCTTCGATCCCTATGTGCTCGTGCTGAAATCCCAACTAGCTTAGTTGAGGGAAAATCTTTAGATGAGCATGCTTGTTATCTGAGACACCGCTTATCTCAAAAAGGGAAACTTTTACTGGATCAAATTCATCGTTTGCAATGCTATGCTTGGAATTTTTGTGAAATATATGATTTTACTTGTTGTTCTGAAGACCCTAAGAAACACCTTCCTTACCAATGTGAGTTTAGTGATAATGCAATCGTATCTTCGTATGCTAAGGATATTTATAATTACTATGATGTTCAACAAATTGAAGAAAATGTTGCTTTTAACGATGCTTATGAAATTGCTTCTTTTATTGGAAAGTATGATGCTACCCTTTACAAATATGAAAATTTTGCCATAGTTAAATATTGTTATGATAATTATGCTTCTAATGCTTATGTTAAACCATATATTGAGGACTCCTCCGCTGTCCAAGAAGAGACTAATATTTTGCAGGAGTCTATGGAAGAAGGAATTGATGAAACTGTTTAATTGGATGAAAAAGATGATGAGGAGAGTGAAGAACAAAAGGAGGAAGAGGGGATTAGCTACCCGTGCCCACCTTCTAATGAGTAACTTTTCAACTCATACATTGTTTAATTTTCCTTCGTGCTTAATTACCGAAGGATGATTGCTATGATGATTGTTATGACCCCGTTGATTCTTTTGAAATATCCCTTTTTGATGATGCTTCCTATGCTTGTGGCCAAGATGCCAGTATGAATTATGCTTATGGAGATGAAATTGCTATAGTTCCTTATGTTAAACATGAAATTCTTGCTATTGCACCCACACATGATAGTCCTATTATCTTTTTGAATTCTCCCGACTACACTATATCGGAGAAGTTTGCCCCTATTAAGGATTATATTGATGGGTTGCGTTTCACTACTACACATGATGATTTTGATAGATATAATATGCATGTGCTTGCTGCTCCTACTTGCAATTATTATGAGAGAGGAACTACATCTCCGCCTCTCCATGTTTCCAATATGATAAAATTGCAAGAAACTGTTTATACTATGCATTGGCCTCTACTATGTGTGCATGAATTGTTCTTTTATGACATGCCAATGCATAGGAAGAGAGTTAGACTTTGTTTTTGCATGATATATGTTACTTTGTGCTCACTACTAAATCACAAATCATTGTTAATTAAAATTGGCTTTGATATACCTTGGGGTCCGGGTGGATCCATTACTTGAGCACTATATGCCTAGCCTAATGGCTTTAAAGAAAGCGCTGCCAGGGAGACAACCCGGAAGTTTTAGAGAGTCATTTATTTCTGTTGTGTGCTTTTATATAGTTTTTTTAAAAAAAAATAAAGAGGGGAACCTAAAACTTTTTCAAAAAGAAAAGTGAAAGTGAGAAAGACGAGCATTGTTAAAGTGGGAGCTAGCCTTGAACTTTGTTCATGCCCATGGAAACTTTGTGAACCTTGATTACAGAAACTTTTCAAAAAATAATAATTACCCCATTGTACAAATCCATTGTATCATAAAAATAATGTGCCAAGATTTGCCTTTAGGATGTTTACATTGCTTGTTGGTTTGTGCGGTGCAAAACAGAAACTTTGGCTGTAGTGTACGATTTTAAATTTTTTACTGGAACGTCAAATGGTTCTAAAACTTTTTGCACTGTCTTTATATACAAATTGTTTATTTGTCCTAATGTTTTCAGAATTTTTGGAGTACCAGAAGTATGGTGAATGTTCAGATTACTACAGACTGTCCTGTTAAAGACAGATTCTGTTTTTGATGCATTGTTTGCTTGTTTTGATGAAACTATCGATTTCTATGAGTGGATTAAGCCATGGTAAAGTTATATTACAGTAGCTACAATGCAAAAACAAAATATGAATTGGCTTGCAAAAGTACTTAGAGTAGTGATTTGCTTTATTATACTGACGGATCTTACCGAGCTTTCTGTTGAGTTTTGTGTGGATGAAGTGATCATCGAGGAGGTTTTGATATGAGGAGAAGGAGGAGAGGCAAGAGCTCAAGCTTGGGGATGCCCAAGGAACCCCAAGTAAATATTTAAGGAGACTCAAGCGTTTAAGCTTGGGGATGCCCCGGAAGGCATACCATCTTTCTTCAACAAGTATCGGTATGTTTTCGGATTCGTTTCGTTCATGTGATATGTGCAAATCTTGGAGCATCTTTTGCATTTAGTTTTCACTTTTCTTTGATGCACCATGCTGGTATGAGATAGTCCATGGTTGATTTATAGAATGCTTCATGTGCTTCACTTATATCATTTGAAGTTTGGATTGTCTGTTTCCCTACACATAGAAAACCGTCATTTGTAGAATGCTCTTTTGCTTCACTTATATTTGTTAGAGCATGGGCATATATTTTGTAGAAAGAATTAAAACTCTCTTGCTTCACTTATATCTATTTAGAGAGTTGAAAGGAATTGGTCATTCACATGGTTATTCATAAAATCCTACATAAAACTTGTAGATCGCTGAATGTGATATGTTTGATTCCTTGCAATAGTTTTGTGATATAAAGGTGGTGATATTAGAGTCATGCTAGTGAGTAATTGTGGATTATAGAAATACTTGTGTTGAGGTTTGTGATTTCTGAAGCATGCACGTATGGTGAAGCGTTATGTAACGAAGTTGGAGCATGAGGTATTTATTGATTGTCTTCCTTATGAGTGGCTGTCGGGGATGAGCGATGGTCTTTTCCTACCAATCTATCCCCCTAGGACCATGCACGTAGTACTTTGTTTTGATAGCTAGTAGACTTTTGCAATAAGTATGTGAGTTCTTTACGACTAATGTTGAGTCCATGGATTATACACGCTCTCACCCTTCCATCATTGCTAGCCTCTTCGGTACCATGCATTGCCCTTTCTCACCTTGAGACTCGGTGCAAACTTCGCCGGTGCATCCAAACCCCGTGATATGATACGCTCTATCACACATAAGCCTCCTTATATCTTCCTCAAAACAGCCACCATACCTACCTATCATAGCATTTCCATAGCCATTCCGAGATATATTGCCATGCAACTTCCTTCATCATCATATACATGACTTGAGCATTCATTGTCATATTACTTTGCATGATCGTAAGATAGCTAGCATGATGTTTTCATGGCTTGTCCATTTTTTGATTTCATTGCTATGCTAGATCATTGCACATCCTGGTACACCGCCAGAGGAATTCATATAGAGTCATATCTTTGTTCTAGTATCGAGTTGTAATATTGACTTGTAAGTAAATAAAAGTGTGATGATCATCATTATTAGAACATTGTCCCATGTGAGGTTATCAAAATAAAAGTGGCCAAAGAAGCCCCCCCCCCAAAGGTAGAGAGGTCAAAGAAGCCTACAAAAAAGATAAAAAATAAAAAAATGAGAGAAAAGAGAGAAGGGACAATGTTACTATCCTTTTGCCACACTATGCTTCAGAGTAGCACCATGTTCTTCATATAGAGAGTCTCTTGAGTTATCACTTTCATATACTAGTGGGAATTTTCATTATAGAACTTGGCTTGTATATTCCAACGATGGCTTCCTCAAATGCCCTAGGTCTTCATGAGCAAGCAAGTTGGATGCACACCCACTTAGTTTCAGTTTGAGCTTTCATACACTTATAGCTCTAGTGCATCCGTTGCATGGAAATCCCTACTCCTCGCATTGACATAAATTGATGGGCATCTCCATAGCCCATTTATTAGCCGCGTCGATGTGAGACTTTCTTCCTTTTTGTCTTCTCCACACAACCTCCACCATCATATTCTATTCCACCTATAGTGCTATGTCCATGGCTCATGCTCATGTATTGCGTGAAAATTGAAAAGGTTTGAGAACGTCAAAAGTATGAACCAATTGCTTGGCTTGTCATCGGGGTTGTGCATGATTTGAATACTTTGTGTGGTGAAGATGGAGCATAGCCAGGCCATATGATTTTGTAGGGATAACTTTCTTTGGCCATGTTATTTTGAAAACACATGATTGCTTTATTAGTATGCTTGAAGTATTATTGTCTTAATTTCAAATGATAGACTATTGCTTTGAATCACTCGTGTCTTAATGTTCATGCCATGATTAGATTACATGATCAAGATTTTGCTAGGTAGCATTTCACATAAAAAATTATCTTTTTTATCATTTACCTACTCGAGGACGAGTAGGAATTAAGCTTGGGGATGTTGATGCATCTCTGTCGTATCTATAATTTTTGATTGTTCCATGCCAATATTATATAACTTTCATATACTTTTGGCAACTTTTTATACTATTTTTGGGACTAACATATTGATCCAGTGCCCAGTGCCAGTTCCTGTTTGTTGCATGTTTTTTGTTTCGCAGAAAATCCTTATCAAACGGAGTCCAAACGGGATAAAAACTTACGGAGATTTTTTGGAATATATGTGATTTTTGGGAAGAAGAATCAACGCGAGACAATGCCCGAGGGGGCCACGAGGCAAGGGGCGCACCCCAGGGGGTGGGCGCGCCCCTGACCCTCGTGGCCATCCCGTAAGACGGTTGGTGCCCTTCTTTTTCTTCAATAAAGGCAATATCCAGATACAAATCATGTTAAAATTTCAGCCCAATCGGAGTAACGGATCTCTGGGAATATAAGAAACGATGAAAGGCCAGAATCTACAACGCAGAAATAGAGAGAGACAGAGAGAGATAGATCTAATCTCGGAGGGGCTCTCGCCCCTCCGCCGCCATGGAAGCCATGGACCAGGGGGTAAACTCTTCTCCCATCTAGGGGGAAGGTCAAGGAAGAAGAAGGGGGGGGGGGCTCTCCCCCCTCTCCCAATGGAGCCTGAACGCCGCCGGGGCCATCATCATGTGACGACGATCTACACCAACACCTCTGTCATCTTCACCATCTTCATCACCTTCCCCCATCTATCTACAGCAGTCCACTCTCCCGCAACCCGCTGTACCCTCTACTTGAACATGGTGCTTTATGCTTCATATTATTATCCAATGATGTGTTGTCATCCTATGATGTCCGAGTAGATTTTCGTTGTCCTATCGGTGATTGGTGAATTGCTATGATTGGTTTAATTTTCTTGTGGTTATGTTGTTGTCCTTTGGTGCCCATCATATGAGTGCACACGTGGATCACACCATAGGGTTAGTTGTATGTTGAGAGGACTATGTATTGGAGGGCAAGAGTGACAAGCTTCAACCTAGCATAGAAATTGATGCATACGGGATTGAAGGGGGACCAATATATCTTATTGCTATGGTTGGGTTTTACCTTAATGAACGTTAGTAGTTGCGAATGCTTGCTAATAGTTCTAATCATAAGTGCATAGAATTCCAATTCAGGGATGACATGCTAGCAGTGGCCTCTCCCACATAAAACTTGCTATCGATCTAGTAAATTAGTCAATTACTTAGGGACAATTTCGCAACTCTTACCACCACTTTTCCACACTCGCTATACTAACTTTATTACTTCTTTACTTAAAACAACCCCTAGTTTTTATTTACATGCTCTTTATATTCTTGCAAACCTATCCCGTTACACCTACAAAGTACTTCTAGTTTTATACTTGTTCTAGGTAAAGCGAACGTCAAGCGTGCGTAGAGTTGTATCGGTGGTCGATAAAACTTGAGGGAATATTTGTTCTACCTTTAGCTCCTCGTTGGGTTCGACACTCGTACTTATCGAAAGAGGCTACAATTGATCCCCTATACTTGTGGGTTATCCAAGGTCTACCGCATTACTTTCTGACAATGTGCGATACGTGGCATACAGTTGATGCATCCGACCTGTTTGTGATGGAATAAGCCGTGTGTGTTGTGGGAAAACGCTTGCTAGTATTCAACCATTTGCAATTGATGAATTCATCACCGACGGGTTCCCTAGTGTGGTCCGTGTTTATCTGATCATCATGTACTTCTTGTGCTAACTCGATGTTCCTTCTATGCTAAGTTTCCATTAATTGATGGCATTTTATGAACACGCCACCATTTCCCCATCTGTTTCCCGCCACCCAGCGATATTGCGCATAAACCTAGGCGGCGCACAACGCACGGAGGCGACAAGTGCAGCCTGTAGCACATCCACCTTTTCCAAGGATGCCAACCCACCAAAGCGCCGCTTCTGCTATCAACCTCGTGGACAAGGAAAACGAGCAGGCACCACGGCCCATTGAGGCCGAGGCGCTCCCCGGCAACGCGATGGACGACACCGTGATGCGCATCATTGCCAGGGTTGAGCGGACTTTTGGCGCACGGCGCTTGAGCGCCATGGATCAAGATAGGCATGTCAGCGCCGATAGGCTGCAGCTCACCGCGCAACATGATCTATGGCGCGCCACAAAGCAAGCTAGGCGCATCCGCGCCGATAGGCTGTGGCTCGCCGCACGGAGAGACCGTTGGAGTGCCGCAGAGCAAGAGCGCGTCACGTAGCATAGCAAGAGCGGATCCATCGGTGCTTGCCTGCCGTCGACACGGCGTCGCAGCTAGGTACACGTCCCCTTACTACCGCCATTCCTCGCCAGGAGTGGGTAGAGGCCCTCAGCGCCGTACTTACACCAGAGGCCAGCCGCACCATACTTGCGTCGGACGCCCGCCGCGCTGTTCGCATGGGTGGCGCCGTTCTCTTTGTCCGCAGCCTGCTGGATCCCAAGGCGCTCGTCCGTAGGCTCGACCGCTGAAGGTGCAACTATCCTTGGGTGGTTTTGGTAATTCCTAACAACATATAGCTCATTGAGCTAATGCTATTCCAAGATGAATATTTCAGGAAAGCTCAGTGGTTGGCATGACATGTATTAGAAAGTGGACCCTTCAAAATGCTAAGGATAAAAGATTGGCTCAAGCTCAAAGCACAAGACTCTATATTTTCTATTTTAGTGATCCAAGATCACATTGAGTCTATAGGAAAAGCCAATACTATTAAGAAGGGATGAGGTGTTGCTTAATGAGGTGCTTGCTCAAAATGCTTAGTGATATGCTCCAAAACCCTCCACTACTTTCTCATATCCACATATGTCCCACACCAAATATCCAACTCGACCCCACCGATTCTTTCTATCCGGCGCCACCAAGTTCAGTTGACATAGCCACTGCCACAAACCCTAGTCTTTTCGGTCTCACCGATAGGGATCTCGGTCTCACCGAGATGGGATTGTAATCTCTCTGTTTCCCTTCATAACGTTTTGGTCAAACCGAGATGAGCGATCGGTCCCACCGAGATTGCAATGTAAACTCTCTTTTCCCTTTCGTAACACTTCGGTCCAACCGAGATGAGTGAATCGGTCCCACCGAGTTTGCCTGACCAACTCTTTGTTAGTCCATTACCAAAATCAGTCTCATCGAGATTACGTTATGCCCTAACCCTAACGAAATCGGTCCCATTGAGTTGACATGTCGGTCCCACCGAGAATCCTAACGTTCACATTTTGAATTAAATCGGTCTGACCGAGTTTCTGATTCGGTCCCACCGAGTTTGGTGATTTGTGTGTAATGGTTAGATTTTGTGTGGAGGCTATTTATACCCCTCCACCCACTCTTCATTCGGGGAGAGAGCCATCAGAACATGCCTACACTTCCAATACATATTTTTTGAGAGAGAACCACCTACACTTGTGTTGAGGTCAAGATATTCCATTCCAACAACATAAATCTTGTCTCTAGCCTTCCCCAAGTTGCTTTCCACTCAAATCTTCTTTCTACCAAATCCAATCCTATGAGAGAGAGTTGAGTGTTGGGAAGACTATCATTTGAAGCACAAGAGCAAGGAGTTCATCATCAACACACCATTTGTTACTTCTTGGAGAGTGGTGTCTCCTAGATTGGCTAGGTGTCACTTAGGAGCCTCCGACAAGATTGTGGAGTTGAATCAAGGAGTTTGTAAGGGCAAGGAGATCGCCTACTTCGTGAAGATCTACCCTAGTGAGGCAAGTCCTTCGTGGGCGACAGCCATGGTGGGATAGACAAGGTTGCTTCTTCGTGGACCCTTCGTGGGTGGAGCCCTCCATGGACTCGTGGAACCGTTACCCTTCGTGGGTTGAAGTCTCCATCAACGTGGATGTACGATAGCACCACCTATCAGAACCACGGATAAAAAATCTCCGTGTCAACATTGCGTTTGCTCCCTCAAACTCATCCCTTTACCTTCATATGCAATTGTTTTATATTCTGCTGCTATACTCTTAGAATTGCATGTGTATGTTGATTGCTTAACTTGTGCTATGTTGGTAAAATCTGCCAAGAACTAAAATTGGGGAAAGGCTAGATTTTTATTTGGTCAAGTAGTCTAATCACCCCCCCTCTAGACATACTTTCGATCCTACAAGTGGTATCAGAGCTTTGGTCTCCATTTGCTTTAATTTCCATAGCTTTTGGTGGTCATAGCCTTGGTTTCATAACCTAGGAGAGTATGGCATCTAGCGAGGGAAATTACCACCATAGAGGTCCTTACTTTGACGGTACAAATTTTGCTAGTTGGAAGCATAAGATGAAAATGCATATTCTTGGACATAACCCCGCCGTTTGGGCTATTGTGTGTATTGACCTGCAAGGTGAATTCTTTGATGGGAGAGAACCAAACCGTGAAGCTACCGCGGAAGAGTTGAAGATTCTACAATATAATGCTCAAGGTTGTAATATTCTCTTCAACGGATTGTGCCCCGAAGAATTCAACAAAATCAGCCGTCTTGAGAATGCAAAGGAAATTTGGGATACTTTGATTGATATGCATGAAGGTACCGACTCCGTCAAGGAATCCAAATTGGAGGTGCTTCAAAGTCAACTTGACAAGTTCAAAATGAAGGATGGTGAAGGTGTCGCCGAAATGTATTCTAGGCTTGCTCTCATCACAAATGAGATTGCCGGCTTAGGAAGTGAAGAGATGACCGACAAATTCATCATCAAGAAGATCCTAAGAGCCTTGGATGGAAAATATGATACCGTGTGCACATTGATCCAAATGATGCTCAATTACAAAGATCTCAAGCCAACGGAAGTCATTGGAAGAATTGTTGCTCATGAGATGTCACTCAAGGATAAGGAAGAGCTTCACAACAAGTCAAGTGGTGCTTACAAAGCCTCATGTGATGCTCCCACATCATCAAGCGAGAAACAAACCTTCAATGAAGAATTGAGCCTAATGGTAAAGAACTTCAACAAGTTCTACAAGAGTAGAAGCAAAGAAAGAAGTTCCAAGTCAAGGTCCTACAATGACAAAAGATTTTCTAGTCGTGAGCGTAATTGCTACAATTGTGGAAGACCCGGACACTACTCCAATGAGTGTACGGCTCCCTACAAAAGAAGAGAAGATTCTCCCAAAAGAAGAAGTAGAAGAGAAGAATCACCACCAAGAGAAAGGAGGAGTAGAAATGATCGTTATGAACAAAAACCCTCTCGGAGAAGCAAGGATTCAGAAAGGAAAGAAAAGTCATCAAGGAGCTACACAAAAAGAAGACATCAAGATCATGTTGGTGAATGGGTATCCGGCTCCGACTCCGACAATCACTTTGAAAGAAGTTATCACTCCGACTCCGAATATACTCAAGATTAAGGTGTTGCCGGTCTAGCACTTGTGTCAACCAACTCCTACGACATATTTGACTCACCAAATGAAGGAATTGGAAGGTGCTTCATGGCCAAAGGTCCAAAGGTAACACATCCCGAGTATGTTAATTTCAATAGTGATGAAGATGATTTGCTAGGTGATGATGATTTACTTGTTGACAACTCTAGTGATGAAAACTATGATGAAACGTCAATTAATCATGCTAATCAAGATAAAACGAATGATGATGATAAGAAGGAGATTGAGTGTCTAACTAAAGAACTAAACACTCTTAAGTTAGCTCGTGAAACTACCTTGGAAAATCATCGAGAACTTTTAAAGACTCATGATAAGGTATGCTTTGAAAATATCAACCTTGAGCAAGAGCATGAGTTTTTAAAGGAAATCAATGATGATCTTCACAAAAAAAGTTCTTCTTACATTGCCAAGCGTTTAATCATATCTACTTACATGCCACAAGTTAAATCTAGCAACAAGAGCAAGAAAGATTCTTCATCTAGTAGTAACAACAATCATGCTAAATCCAATATTGTTGCTTCTAGTAGTTCTCTTGATTCCACTAATGATTCTCTTAGCCAAGTTACACTTGAGTAAGAAAATAGCTTATTGAAGGGAATTATAGAGAAAGGTGTTTACAAGAGCCTTGCTGGGAGTAAGCAATTTGAGGAAATTGTACGCAAGCAAGGCAGACACCGGAAGAATCAAGGTGTTGGTTTTGAACGAAAGTTCAATGCCAATGGAGTTGAGTTGGAAGAAGATCAATACCCCAGGACGAAGTTTGTTCCTCAACAAGAGAAGTATGGTCCTACTTCTTTCAAAGGGACACAAGCTCAAGATGATCTTCCATCACAAGACCACAAGCAAAAAGGCAAGGACAAGCTTCAAGGGGAGATTGATGCATTTGAAGAAGCACCCAAGGCCTTGGTCAAGTGGGTTCCCATGAACACATCAAGTTCTACTTCATCAAGTACAACTACAACTCCAAGGGTTCCCATCAAGATGGTGTGGATCCAGAAGAAGAAGAACTAGATAGTTCTTGAGGGTGACTCCGCCAACATACTTCACTCTTATCATTTTGGCGAGGACAAGTGCAAACAACTTCCATATCTTGCACTAGTTCAAGGAGTCATAAACCCTCTTGTTGGTAAGACAAGGGACAAGGTAACCTAATGCTTTCATGGACATCACCTTATGTATGCATCACTCTATGTCTATGGTGAAGGAAATATGCCCTAGAGGCAATAATAAAGTTATTATTTATTTCCTTATATCATGATAAAAGTTTATTATTCATGCTAGAATTGTATTAACCGGAAACATAATACATGTGTGAATACATAGACAAACAGAGTGTCACTAGTATGCCTCTACTTGACTAGCTCGTTAATCAAAGATGGTTATGTTTCCTAACCATGGACAAAGAGTTGTCATTTGATTAACGGGATCACATCATTAGTTGAATGATCTGATTGACAAGACCCATTCCATTAGCTTAGCACCCGATCGTTTAGTATGTTGCTATTGCTTTCTTCATGACTTATACATGTTCCTATGACTATGAGATTATGCAACTCCCGTTTGCCGGAGGAACACTTTGTGTGCTACCAAACGTCACAACGTAACTGGGTGATTATAAAGGAGCTCTACAGGTGTCTCCAAAGGTAGATGTTGGGTTTGCGTATTTCGAGATTAGGATTTGTCACTCCGATTGTCGGAGAGGTATCCCTGGGCCCTCTCGGTAATGCACATCACATAAGCCTTGCAAGCATAGCAACTAATGAGTTAGTTGCAGGATGATGTATTATAGAACGAGTAAAGAGACTTGCCGGTAACGAGATTGAACTAGGTATTGGATACCGACGATCGAATCTCGGGCAAGTAACATACCGATGACAAAGGGAACAACGTATGTTGTTATGCGGTCTGACCGATAAAGATCTTCGTAGAATATGTAGGAGCCAATATGGGCATCCAGGTCCCGCTATTGGTTATTGACCGGAGACGTGTCTCGGTCATGTCTACATTGTTCTCGAACCGTAGGGTCCGCATGCTTAACGTTACGATGATAGTTATTATGAGTTTATGCATTTTGATGTATCGAAGTTAGTTCGGAATCCCGGATGTGATCACGGACATGACGAGGAGTCTCGGAATGGTCGAGACATAAAGATTGATATATTGGATGGCTATATTCGGACACCAGAAGTGTTCCAGGTGATTTCGGAGAAAACCGGAGTACCGGAAGGGTTACCGGAACCCTCCGGGGAAGTAATGGGCCTTATTGGGCCTTAGGGGAGAGAGAGGGCTGCGGCCTAGGAGGTGGCGCCCCCCCCCCACATGGGGAGTCCGAATTGGACTAGGGAGGGGGGCGCGGCCCCTCTTTCCCTCTCCCTCTCCCCGTCTTTCCTTCCCCCTTAGGGTTTCCTAATTGGATTAGGAAAGGGGAGTCCTACTCCCACTAGGAGGAGGACTCCCCCTCCCCTTGGCGCGCCTCATAGGGCCAGCCGGCCTCCCCCTTGCTCCTTTATATACGGGGGCAGGGGGGCACCCTAGGACACATAAGTTGATCTTTGAGATCGTTCCTTAGCCGTGTGCGGTGCCCCCTGCCACCATATTCCACCTCGATCATATCGTTGTAGTGCTTAGGCGAAGCCCTGCGTCGGTAGAACATCAAGATCGTCACCACGCCGTCGTGCTGACAGAACTCCTCCCCGAAGCTTTGCTGGATCGGAGCCCGGGGATCGTCATCGAGCTGTACGTGTGCTAAGAACTCGGAGGTGCCGGAGTAACGGTGCTTGGATCGGTCGGATCGGGAAGAAGACGTACGACCACTCCTCTATGTTGTGTCAACGCTTCCGTTGCGATCTACAAGGGTACGTAGATCATACTCTCCCCTCGTTGCTATGCATCACCATGATCTTGTGTGTGCGTAGGAAAATTGTTGAAATTACTACGTTCCCCAACAGTGGTATCAGAGCCTAGGTTTTACGGTTTGATGTTATTTGCACGAGTAGGAACACAAGTGAGTTGTGGGCGATATAAGTCATACTGCCTACCAGCATGTCATACTTTGGTTCGGCGGTATTGTTGGATGAAGCGGCCCAGACCGACATTACGCGTACGCTTACGCGAGACTGGTTCTACCGCCGTGCTTTGCACACAGGTGGCTGGCGGGTGTCAGTTTCTCCAACTTTAGTTGAACCGAGTGTGGCTACGTCCGGTCCTTGCGAAGGTTAAAACAGAGTCTATTTGAGAAACTATCGTTGTGGTTTTGATGCGTAGGTGAGATTGGTTCTTACTTAAGCCCGTAGCAGCCACGTAAAACTTGCAACAACAAAGTAGAGGACGTCTAACTTGTTTTTGCAGGGCATGTTGTGATGTGATATGGCCCAGACATGATGCTAAATTTTATTGTATGAGATGATCATGTTTTGTAACCGAGTTATCGGCAACTGGCAGGAGCCATATGGTTGTCGCTTTATTGTATGCAATGCAATCGCGATGTAATGCTTTTCTTTATCACTAAGCGGTAGCGATAGTCGTGGAAGCATAAGATTGGCGAGACGACAACGATGCTACGATGGAGATCAAGGTGTCGCGCCGGTGACGATGGTGATCATGACGGTGCTTCGGAGATGGAGATCACAAGCACAAGATGATGATGGCCATATCATATCACTTATATTGATTGCATGTGATGTTTATCTTTTATGCATCTTATCTTGCTTTGATTGACGGTAGCATTATGAGATGATCTCTCACTAAATTATCAAGGAGTGTTCTCCCTGAGTATGCACCGTTGCCAAAGTTCGTCGTGCCCAGACACCACGTGATGATCGGGTGTGATAAGCTCTACGTCCATCTACAACGGGTGCAAGCCAGTTTTTGCACACGCAGAATACTCAGGTTAAACTTGACGAGCCTAGCATATGCAGATATGGCCTCGGAACACGGAGACCGAAAGGTCGAGCGTGAATCATATAGTAGATATGATCAACATAGCGATGTTCACCATTGAAAACTACTCCATCTCACGTGATGATCGGTTATGGTTTAGTTGATTTGGATCACGTGATCACTTAGAGGATTAGAGGGATGTCTATCTAAGTGGGAGTTCTTAAGTAATATGATTAAATTGAACTTAAATTTATCATGAACTTAGTCCTGGTAGTATTTTGTAAATCATGTTGTAGATCAATAGCTCGCGTTGTTGCTTCCCTGTGTTTATTTTGATATGTTCCTAGAGAAAATTGTATTGAGAGATGTTAGTAGCAATGATGCGGATTGGATCCGTGATCTGAGGTTTATCCTCATTGCTGCACAGAAGAATTATGTCCTTGATGCACCGCTAGGTGACAGACCTATTGCAGGAGCAGATGCAGACGTTATGAACATTTGGCTAGCTCAATATGATGACTACTTGATAGTTTAAGTGCACCATGCTTAATGGCTTAGAATCGGGACTTCAAAGACGTTTTGAACGTCATGGACCATATGAGATGTTCCAGGGGTTGAAGATAATATTTCAAGCAAATACCCGAGTTGAGAGATATGGAAGTCTCCAACAAGTTCTATAGCTAAAAGATGGAGGAGAATCGCTCAACTAGTGAGCATGTGCTCAGATTGTCTGGGTACTACAATCGCTTGAATCAAGTGGGAGTTAATCTTCCAGATAAGATAGTGATTGACAGAATTCTCTAGTCACCATGACCAAGTTAGTAGAACTTCGTGATGAACTATAGTATGCAAGGGATGACGAAAACGACTCCCGAGCTTTTCATGATGATGAAATCGATGAAGGTAGAAATCAAGAAAAACATCAAGTGTTGATGGTAGACAAGACCACTAGTTTCAAGAAAAGGGCAGAGGGAAGAAGGGGAACTTCAAAAAGAACAGCAAGCAAGTTGCTGCTCAAGTGAAGAAGCCCAAGTCTGGACCTAAGCCGGAGACTAAGTGCTTCTACTGCAAAGGGACTGGTCACTGGAAGCGGAACTACCCCAAGTGATTGGCGGATAAGAAGGATGGCAAAGTGAACATAAGTATATTTGATATACATGTTATTGATGTGTACTTTACTAGTGTTTATAGCAACCCCTCAGTATTTGATACTAGTTCAGTTGCTGAGATTAGTAACTTGAAACGGGAGTTGCAGAATAAACAGAGACTAGTTAAGGGTGAAGTGACGATGTGTGTTGGAAGTGGTTCCAAGATTGATATGATCATCATCGCACACTCCCTATAAATTCGGGATTAGTGTTGAACCTAAATAAGTGTTATTTGGTGTTTACGTTGAGCATAAATATGATTTGATCATGTTTATGGTTATTCATTTAAGTAAGAGAATAAATTGTTGTTCTGTTTACATGAATAAAACCTTATATGGTTACACACCCAATGAAAATAGTTCATTGGATCTCGATCATAGTGATACACATAATCATAATATTGAAACCAAAAGATGCAAAGTTAATAATGATAGTGCAACTTATTTGTGGCACTGCCGTTTAGGTCATATTGGTGTAAAGCGCATGAAGAAACTCCATGCTGATGGGATTTTGGAATCACTTGATTATGAATCACTTGATGCTTGCGAACCATGCCTCACGGGCAAGATGACTAAGACTCCGTTCTCCGGAGCGAGCAACTGACTTATTGGAAATAATACATACTGATGTATGCGGTCCGATGAGTGTTAAGGCTCACGGCAAGTATCGTTATTTTCTGAACTTCACAGATGATTTGAGCAGATATGGGTATATCTACTTGATGAAACATAAGTCTGAAACATTTGAAAAGTTCAAAGAATTTCAGAGTGAAGTGGAAAATCATCATGACAAGAAAATAAAGTTTCTACGATCTGATCGCGGAGACAAATATTTGAGTTACGAGTTTGGTATTCAATTAAAACAATGTGGAATAGTTTCACAAATTCGTGCCACCCGGGACACCACAACATAATGGTGTGTCCGAACGTTGTAATCGTACTTTACTAGATATGGTATGATCTATGATGTCTCTTACTGATTTACCGCTATCGTTTTGGGGTTATGCTTTAGAGACGGCCGCATTCACGTTAAATAGGGCACCATCAAAATCCGTTGAAACGACGCCTTATGAACTATGGTTTGGCAAGAAACCAAAGTTGTCGTTTCTTAAAGTTTGGGGCTGCGATGCTTATGTGAAAAAGCTTCAACCTGATAAGCTCGAACCCAAATCGGAGAAATGTGTCTTCATAGGATACCCAAAGGAGACTGTTGGGTACACCTTCTATCACAGATCCGAAGGCAAGATATTTGTTGCTAAGAATGGATCCTTTCTAGAGAAGGAGTTTCTCTTGAAAGAAGTGAGTGGGAGGAAAGTAGAAGTTGACGAGGTAACTATACCTACTCCCTTATTGGAAAGTAGTACATCACAGAAAACTGTTTCTGCGACACCTATACCAATTAGTGAGGAAGCTAATGATGATGATCATGAAACTTCAGGACAAGATACTACTGAACCTCGTAGATCAACCAGAGTGAGATCCGCACCAGAGTGGTACGGTAATCCTGTTCTGGAAATCATGCTACTAGATCATGATGAACCTACGAACTATGAAGAAGCAATGGTGAGCCCAGATTCCGCAAAGTGGCTTGAAGCCATGAAATCTGAGATGGGATTCATGTATGAAAACAAAGTATGGACTTCGGTTGACTTGCCCGATGATCGGCAAGCCATAGAAAACAAATGGATCTTCAAGAGGAAGACGGACGTTGATAGTAGTGTTACTATCTACAAAGCTAGAATTGTCGCAAAAGGTTTTCGACAAGTTCAAAGTGTTGACTACGATGAGAGTTTCTCACTCGTATCTATGCTTAAGTCTGTCCGAATCATGTTAGCAATTGCCGCATTTTATGAAATCTGGCAAATGGATAAACAAAACTGCATTCCTTAATGGATTTCTTAAAGAAGAATTGTATATGATGCAACTAGTAGGTTTTGTCAATCCTAAAGGTGCTAACAAAATATGCAAGCTCCAGCGATTCATCTATGGACTGGTGCAAGCATCTCAGAGTTGGAATACACACTTTGATAAGTTGATCAAAGCATATAGTTTTATACAGACTTGCGGTGAAGCCTGTATTTACAAGAAAGTGAGTGGGAGCACTACAACATTTCTGATAAAGTATATGTGAATGACATATTGTTGATCGGAAATAATGTAGAATTATTCTGTAAAGCATAAAGGAGTATTTGAAAGGAGTTTTTCAAAGAAAGACTTCGGTGAAGCTGCTTACATATTGAGCATCAAGATCTATAGAGATAGATCAAGATGCTTGATAAGTTTTTTCAATAAATACATACCTTGACAAGATTTTGAAGTAGTTCAAAATGGAGCAGTCAAAGAAAGAGTTCTTGCCTGTATTACAAGGTGTGAAGTTGAGTAAGACTCAAAGCCCGACCACGGCAGAAGATAGAAAGAGAATGAAAGTCATTCCCTATGCCTTGGCCATAGGTTCTATAAAGTATGTCATGCTGTGTACCAGATCTATTGTATACCCTGCACTGATTTGGCAAGGGAGTACAATAGTGATCTAGGAGTAGATCAATGGACATCGGTCAAAATTATCCTTACTGGAATAAGGATATGTTTCTCGATTACGGAGGTGACAAAAGGTTCATCGTAAAGAGTTACGTCGATGCAAGTTTTGACACTGATCCAGATGACTCTAAGTCTGAATCTGGATACATATTGAAAGTGGGAGCAATTAGCTAGAGTAGCTCTATGCAGAGCATTGTTGACATAGAAATTTGCAAAATACATGCGGATCTGAATGTGGCAGACCCGTTGACTAAACTTCTCTCACAAGCAAAACATGATCACGTTTTGGGTCTTAATCACATAGCGATGTGAACTAGATTATTGAATCTAGTAAACCCTTTGGGTGTTAGTCACATGGAGATGTGAACCAATCACATAAAGATGTGAACTATTGATGTTAAATCACATGGCGATGTGATCTAGATTATTGACTCTAGTGCAAGTGGGAGACTGAAGGAAATATGCCCTAGAGGCAATAATAAAGTTATTATTTATTTCCTTATATCATGATAAAAGTTTATTATTCATGCTAGAATTGTATTAACCGGAAACATAATACATGTGTGAATACATAGACAAACAGAGTGTCACTAGTATGCCTCTACTTGACTAGCTCGTTAATCAAAGATGGTTATGTTTCCTAACCATGGACAAAGAGTTGTCATTTGATTAATGGGATCACATCATTAGTTGAATGATCTGATTGACATGACCCATTCCATTAGCTTAGCACCCGATCGTTTAGTATGTTGCTATTGCTTTCTTCATGACTTATACATGTTCCTATGACTATGAGATTATGCAACTCCCGTTTGCCGGAGGAACACTTTGTGTGCTACCAAATGTCACAACGTAACTGGGTGATTATAAAGGAGCTCTACAGGTGTCTCCAAAGGTAGATGTTGGGTTGGCGTATTTCGAGATTAGGATTTGTCACTCCGATTGTCGGAGAGGTATCTCTGGGCCCTCTCGGTAATGCACATCACATAAGCCTTGCAAGCATAGCAACTAATGAGTTAGTTGCAGGATGATGTATTACAGAACGAGTAAAGAGACTTGCTGGTAACGAGATTGAACTAGGTATTGGATACCGACGATCGAATCTCGGGCAAGTAACATACCGATGACAAAGGGAACAACGTATGTTGTTATGCGGTCTGACCGATAAAGATCTTCGTAGAATATGTAGGAGCCAATATGGGCATCCAGGTCCCGCTATTGGTTATTGACTAGAGACGTGTCTCGGTCATGTCTACATTGTTCTCGAACCGTAGGGTCCGCACGCTTAACGTTACGATGATAGTTATTATGAGTTTATGCATTTTGATGTACCGAAGTTAGTTCGGAGTCCCGGATGTGATCACGGACATGACGAGGAGTCTCAGAATGGTCGAGACATAAAGATTGATATATTGGACGGCTATATTCGGACACCGGAAGTGTTCCGGGTGATTTCGGAGAAAACCGGAGTACCGGAAGGGTTACCGGAACCCTCCGGGGAAGTAATGGCCTTATTGGGCCTTAGGGGAGAGAGAGGGCTGCGGCCTAGGAGGTGGCGCCCCCGCACATGGGGAGTCCGAATTGGACTAGGGAGGGGGGCGCGGCCCCTCTTTCCCTCTCCCTCTCCCCCTCTTTCCTTCCCCCTTAGGGTTTCCTAATTGGATTAGGAAAGGGGAGTCCTACTCCCACTAGGAGGAGGACTCCCCCTCCCCTTGGCGCGCCCCATAGGGCCGGCCGGCCTCCCCCTTGCTCCTTTATATACGGGGGCAGGGGGGCACCCTAGGACACACAAGTTGATATTTGAGATCGTTCCTTAGCCGTGTGCGGTGCCCCCTGCCACCATATTCCACCTCGATCATATTGTTGTAGTGCTTAGGCGAAGCCCTGCGTCGGTAGAACATCAAGATCGTCACCACGCCGTCGTGCTGACAGAACTCCTCCCCGAAGCTTTGCTGGATCGGAGCCCGAGGATCGTCATCGAGCTGTACGTGTGCTAAGAACCCGGAGGTGCCGGAGTAACGGTGCTTGGATCGGTCGGATCGGGAAGAAGACGTACGACTACTTCCTCTACGTTGTGTCAACGCTTCCGTTTCGATCTACAAGGGTACGTAGATCATACTCTCCCCTCGTTGCTGTGCATCACCATGATCTTGTGTGTGCGTAGGAAAATTGTTGAAATTACTACGTTCCCCAACATATGGATATCCTTGTTTGTTCTTTGTGGGACTAACCCATGTAGGTATTGAAAGTGCAACTCACTCCAAAGGATTTCTCCAAATGATCTACATCAACATTGAGCATCTACATCTTCAAAACCTACATGAAGTCATCATCGACAAAACCCAAGGTTAGTTCATCCCTCTTAGGGGGGATATCACATCTAGGGGGAGCTTTACTCTAACCAATTGAGCTAAAGCAACTCTAATGGTGTGAACACAACAATGCTTTATGTAAAAGTGGTAACCCCACTTGTGCTTAAACGATGAGTACGACCTATGATCAAATGTTCTCATTTGACTCCTAAGTCAATATACTCATATATAGATGACCTAGTCATCGCCAAATTGCTTGATAGATTCTAGAGTGTTTGTGCATGCTTTGTCACATATTTCTTTTGCCATCTTATTGTGTGAGCATGTTGGTTGCATACTTTACCCATTTGAGGACATCCATTTGTTGCTTTGATTGTTTGGCTTTTTTCTCTTTTGCCAAATGGATGGACAAGAATGCCTAAGAACTCCCTCTAGCTATCTATGCTTTTCTCGTCTCAAAATCTATTCATGCTACATTACAAAGTTTGAACAAGTCAGATTCGAACCACTCTGTGTGAGGAGCACTCGGAGTTCCCGATTCGTCATAGACTTAAACTTCCAAAACCTCTTTGTGTATCTCGGTCTGACCGATTCATCCTTTTAGGTCCTACCAAGTTACTAAGTTGATCTAGGGTTTTCAATCTCGGTGCAACCGATTAGAGCCTTCCGGTCAGACCGATTTGCAGTAACTGCTTGCAGTTTTGCATCTCGGTGCCACTGAGTCGTTCCACTCGGTCACACCGACAGGGTCAGGTTATTCATACCGACAGGCCAAAATTTGGAATTTTCCCGAACCTCCTCACCCGCGCATAACCTACTCTGCCTCCTCGGGTCTCCGGATCATCCTCTCGTCGCCAGCGACCTCCTGCCGCTGGTGTCCGCCGCCGTCAACGGATATCTGCCTCGCTGTTGCCGCCATAGAAAGTTCGCTGCTGAACTAGGGTAAGAACTTGATCTTTGTGCTAATCCATAACTGTGATTCTTAGCACATTGCTTTGCCATGATTCTTGCCACGAATGAAATCATCCTATCCAGCAAAAACGTCCCGTGGATTGGTTTTGATTTGAAAATTTAGGGTTAGGTCTCCGTCGAATTCATCTCGGATCGACTGAGTTGTAGAAATCGGTCTCACCGGTTTGGCTTAGGCCATTGCACACGCGTTTTCGGTCTGACCAAAAATTGCAAATCGGCGTGACCAAGTTCAATTCTCTGTGAAACCCTAGCAGTCTTGGTGCCACCGAACTGTGACTCGGTCTGACCGATTTCACTAGTTTAGGTTCCAAAAAAACTGCTTCGGTATCACTGAGTTTACAAATCAGGATCCGAAATGCTTTTTGTGAAGAACTAAAACTAAGTTTTTGAGTCAATTGTTTTGCAAAACTCATGTACTTTGTGATGCTCATCTACTCTACATCATCTATAATCTATTCACAGGGTCTGCTGACAGTTTGCCTGCATGATGTCTGACCAAAGTGATAGCCAGAACAAGTCTGAGGAGCAGGTTCAACTGAGTGAGGGCACTAGTCCCTCTAGTTCATCTAATGATGGCAGCAGGAGCACACCAAGTAACTTGCCAAAGGCAGCCACCAGAACAAGAAAGAAGAAGACCTCAGATTTAGAGGATGAGGATTATGTGGCTGCTGAGGAAGAAGTCAGCTCCAAGAAAAAGGTGCTGAAAAAGGAGTATGGCTCAGCTGCTATAGTCAAGCCAGGGATGCATAAGAAGGCACCAGCAAAGAGAGTCCCCATGTCTAAGGCCAGAGCATCCACTGCTGAAACCTCGAAGCCATCTAAAGAGGCAGTTGGAGAAGGCAAGAAAAGGAAGGAAAGGGTCAAGAAGACCACTGCCAGAGTGCTTAGCAGATCATCAATTATGAGAGATGATGATGAAGAGGAAGAGGATGCTGCACCAGCACCCAAAGCTCAAAAGCTCATGGAAGATGCAATCAGATCAGGGGCTGCTCCATCTAAGCCCAAAGCTGCTTTCAAGGCAGCTGCTCCAGCTCAAAAGCCCAAGAGAAGCACTAGAAACATTTCTGCTGACGAAAAGAACAAGGCTCCAGTGCCTGAAGCTGCTGAAGAAGATGAAACTCAAGTGCTAAGGAAGCTGAAACCCAAGATCCCTGACCACAATGATGCACATCCAGTTGCACAAAACATGAAAATCAGGAAGGATGCAAGATTGAGACTATGGAGAGAGTCTGATCCATATGCTATCAGGAGAAGAACTGCTGTGGCCTACAGGTTTCACACTGAGGAACATCAAGACTTCTATGAGACAGTGTTGCTTGACAAGAAGCCCATTGTGTGTGATATGAGATGGGTAGACTGGGAGTACATCCAGAAGAATGGAGATCACTATCCTGGAGTGTATGACAGTTTTAAGGCATGTGGAGTGGATGAATTCGTTGCACAAAAGCTCATCAAGTGGAATGATGAGCTGATCATGCAGTTCTACTCCACTGCCCATTTCTATCCAGATGGGAAGATCTTTGGTCTGAGGGTACCAGGTACCAGTCGTCTGTTGATGAATGGGCTCAGTTGATCAATGCCCCCAAAGAAAGTGAGGATGACTTGGATGTATATGCTGAGAAGAAGAAAGACCAGAACACAATGGCCAACATGTATAAAGAGATCCCAGATGCTGCTTTGGATACACACAAGTTTGGATTTGTCCACTACTTGTTGTTTGGTCTGCCTACCATAAACTGGATTCTGAGGCACACACTACTACCCAAGTCAGGTGATCACAAGATGATCAGAGGACATGATATAAACTTGCTGCACATATTTGATGTCCCACAGAAGTTCAAGGTTATGAGCCTGATTGTTGAGATAATCAAGAGGATTGCTGCTGATCAGAAGAGAAGTTGTGGGTATGCTCCACACATTCAGGAGCTCATTAACTCAAAGATGGGCACATGCACATATCTTTTGGATAAGGAGCACCTGCTAATATACCCTGATTTTGAAGACAACACCATGGTGATGGATGAAAATGAACCATCTTCAACTCAAGCACATGAAAAGAGAGAGAAGGCTAAGGCAGAGAAGGCTGCAAAGATGCCAACAGCAGAGGAGGCATCTCAGGTATTCTTGAAGAGCAGGAAAGACCAGCTTGGATATCTGATTCAAGCTACACTGAGGATTGAGAAGGGCTTGGCCACCCTGAGTCAGAACCAGGAGAGCTTGGAGAGGATCATTGAGCGAAAATTCTATGATCTGGATGTCAAGGTAATTGAGATCCAAACTGCAGTTGAGCAAATTCAGGAGGAAGTAGAGGAGAAGAAGGGAAAGTCTACCACAGATGCTTTTGCCAGAGTGCCCAGAGGACAGAGATCTGCTGCAGTGCCAGTGTAGATACTCGAGTTACAACATCAGCACCAGCAGCTACAACTCCAGTTCCACCTCCAGCAGCCACTCCATCAGCTCCAACTAGTTCATCGGAAGCCTTCGTCCTTGGAGTTCTCTCTACACCACCTTCCGAAGATCAAGCCTGAGAGTCGTTTAGCACTATGCATTTTTGAACTTTTTGGTAACTTGTTGCCAAAGGGGGAGAAAAATGTATAGATCATAGGCTTCAAGAGAGAGAGAGTTGTTCTTTTTTTATCTCTCTTGCTATTTTGGTTGAACTTCTTTATTGAGTGCTTGTGTGAGATACTTTATGTCCTTGTGAGATACTTGTTGATCATGTGGTTGATCATATGCTACATTAATGTTTGGTTGAATGATGCTATCCTTTACATTCCTTATATGATCATTCACTTGCTTGGTGATGAGTGCATGCTTTTAATCTCTATCATTTTGAGCGCTCCACCAAGATGTATGTGACATGGAAGAGTAACCCATGATCCTAATCGATTGTGCATTTGCATTCAGAAGCAAATTTTAAATAATGCACAAATTTAGGGGGAGCTCTTGCTTATCACATAATTCTCAAAGCGATGATTTCTTTTCAATCTTATTTATCATTTGTCGAAGCTTTGATCTATATGTTGTCATCAATTACCAAGAAGGGGGAGATTGAAAGTGCAACTATCCCTTGGTGGTTTTGGTAATTCCTAACAACATATAGCTCATTGAGCTAATGCTATTCCAAGATGAATATTTCAGGAAAGCTCAGTGGTTGGCATGGCATGGATTAGGAAGTGGACCCTTCAAAATGCTAAGGATAAAATATTGGCTCAAGCTCAAAGCACAAGATTCTACATTTTCTATTTTAGTGATCCAAGATCACATTGAGTCTATAGGAAAAGCCAATACTATTAAGAAGGGATGAGGTGTTGCTTAATGAGGTGCTTGCTCAAAATGCTTAGTGATATGCTCCAAAACCCTCCACTACTTTCTCATATCCACATATGTCCCACACCAAATATCCAACTCGGCCCCACCGATTCTTTCTATCCGGCGCCACCGAGTTCAGTTGACATAGCCACTGCCAGAAACCCTAGTCTTTTCAGTCTCACTGAGATGGGATTGTAATCTCTCTATTTCCCTTCGTAACGTTTTGGTCAAACCAAGATGAGCGATCGGTCCCACCGAGATTGCAATGTAAACTCTCTGTTTCCCTTTCGTAACACTTTGGTCCAACCGAGATGAGCGAATCTTTCCCACCGAGTTTGCCTGGCCAACTCTTTGTTAGTCCATTACCAAATTTGGTCTCACCGAGTTTGTGTAATCGGTCTCACTGAGATTACATTATGCCCTAAACCTAACGAAATCGGTCCCACCGAGTTGACATGTCAGTCCCACCGAGAATCCTTACGTTCACATTTTGAACTAAATCGGTCTGACCGAGTTTCATGATTCGGTCCCACCGAGTTTGGTGATTTGTGTGTAACGGTTAGAATTTATGTGGAGGCCATTTATACCCCTCCACCCACTCTTCATTCGGGGAGAGAGCCATCGGAACATTCCTACACTTCCAATACATATTTTCTGAGAGAGAACCACCTACACTTGTGTTGAGGTCAAGATATTCCATTCCAACCACATAAATCTTGATCTCTAGCCTTCCCCAAGTTGCTTTCCACTCAAATCTTCTTTCTATCAAATCCAATCCTATGAGAGAGAGTTGAGTGTTGGGAAGACTATCATTTGAAGCACAAGAGCAAGGAGTTCATCATCAACACACCATTTGTTACTTCTTGGAGAGTGGTGTCTCCTAGATTGGCTAGGTGTCACTTGGGAGCCTCTGACAAGATTGTGGAGTTGAACCAAGGAGTTTGTAAGGGCAAGGAGATCACCTACTTTGTGAAGATCTACCCTAGTGAGGCAAGTCCTTCGTGGGCAACGGCTATGGTGGGATAGACAAGGTTGCTTCTTCATGGACCCTTCGTGGGTGGAGCCCTCCATGGACTCGTGCAACCGTTACCTTTCGTGGGTTGAAGTCTCCATCAACGTGGGTGTACGATAGCACCACCTATCGGAACCATGGATAAAAAATCTCCATGTAAACATTGCGTTTGCTCCCTCAAACTCATCCCTTTAGCTTCATATGCAATTGTTTTACATTCCGCTGCTATACTCTTAGAATTGCATGTGTAGGTTGATTGCTTGACTTGTGCTATGTTGGTAAAATCTGCCAAGAACTAAAATTGGGAAAATGCTAGATTTTTATTTGGTCAAGTAGTCTAATCACCCCCTCTAGACATACTTTCGATCCTACAACCGCCTCCTTGGCCCAGGTGTCTACTTGGGCGCAATAGAGGAACATGGCCGTCGCATCCTCGAGCTGGTGATCTCTGATGAAATGGCCAACTTGGTGCTCGAGATCGTGCTCCAGATGTACCGCGAGCGTGTCGACCGCTTGGACGAACGCCTGCACGAGTTCAGGCAGAGCCAAGAGCTACCGTAGGCATGGGCTGCTGGTCATGGTCTCATGGACGCATTTTATTTTGTTCAGTCATTTCGACGTGGATAGCTATGTATTCACAACAATCATAGTATTACTCTATTTATTCCTCTGTTTCAATGTGTGTACTCTGTTTTCCATTCTTATATGTTTTGTTTCAATGTGTGTGTATATACACTTTCCATTCTGTATATGTGGATGATAACAGCTAGATTCAAATTAGTATACAAAAATAGATAGAAAATGGAATTCATAATATATATATATATTGACTGTTCATTAGTTCATCATAGAAAATATATATAATATCATCACATATACGTGATGATACTTAACTACTATGTACAATGCATAAAATTGAAAATGAACAATACTAAAACTAATAATCCCTCCTGGGGCCAGTATGCCGGTAGCCCCTCGCTAGCAGCTCCCTGGTGCGCGACGTCTTCCCAGTGCGGAGGCAGTACTCCGCCTCCTCCGCCTCACAGCGCTTGACGTACTGATCTGCCTCTTGCCGGCAGACGCGCGCAAACGATCTTGCCATTTTGTTGGGCGCCCACCGGAGCTCCTCGTCGGTGGCACGCTGGACCTTATGGGCCCACCTCCATGCAGCGATGAGGCGCCCATCGCCTATGATCTTCCTCGCGAAGTACCCGTCTTCGTACACCTCCTCGGCATGACGACGCGCCAGCCCCCAAAGCTCCGCCGCTGCCTTTTTCCAGGCGGCATCACGGGGTTCCTAGGCTGCCTGGTACCTGGCTTCCTCCTCCGCGATCTCCTTCTTGAACGCCACTTGCTTGGCTTTCTCAGCCGGCGGGAGCAACTTCCACAGTCAAAGATTGTACTGGCCCTAAAACCAATCCAAAGTGGGGGGGGGGGGGTCGGTGCAACCTCGTCTGGCGGCGTGTAGGGGTCCTCGTCACTGCTAATTGAGTGAGCGTCCTCGGGGGCGGTGACTCCTTGTCGGCGCGTGGGCAAACTGGCGACGCCATGGCAGAGATTTGAGAGAGAGAGAGAGGGCGGGCAAGGGAGGGATGTAGATGAGAATGCAGGCGGGACGACGTGAGCAATGTAGTATTTATTGGCGGCCGGAATCTAGATCGACGGGGACAGTACACACGCCGGTCACCGGAATTTATGAGTACTATAGTTTGAATTACACACGATTCCTGCATCAAAATCCGTGTGTGAACATAATAGCCAAAATCTGTGTGTGAACATAATAGCGGATGGTTTTCAATGCAGAACCGTGTCTTATTAATGATCCCCGCCAGTCACCTACCAAACTTCGAGCCGCGAGATAGAGTGTCAATCGTGTGGGGGTCGGTTGTCTTGCCAGATTTTTACATTTTATTTTTTGAACACCAGATATTTACATCGTCTAATGATTTTTTTTAACTCGCACACAAGTACACAAAAATATGGTTTTTCAAACCGTCATGGTTAGGCATTGCATGTAGATGTAGTTCAAATTTGAATTACGGTCATTAAATGGCTAGAAAATCACTTAAATGTCTTTAAAAGGTCAAATGACCCCTGAAATTTTCCAAATTTTCACATGATAGTTGTATTAGTGCACGTTAAACATAAAAACAATTGAAGGCCGTACGAGTAAGCTATCTCCCGTTCATCATCAAACATGCATTGTTCCCTCTCGGAACCACGAACCTTCTAGTGAGTTGCTCTAGTTTGTGAGGGGTGTGTGTCCAAACTTTCGTCAAACAAGCCAATTTTTTTACCACATCATGTTGGTGGCATTACATTAAATCAAGCAAGGTTTCATGTTTTTCTGATCATTTTTTTAATTTTTTGGAATTAAAATGCCATGGCACTCCATGCATGTGCCCATGCCGTGAGACCAATATATTTGAAAATTCCTTCTAATTTACTGCACATGGAATTAACTCGCACACAAGTACACAAATATGATTTTTCAAACCATTTTGGTTAGGTGTTTCATGTAGATGTAGTTCAAATTTGAATTACGGTCATTAAATGGCTAGAAAATCACTTAAATGTCTTTAAAAGGTCAAATGACCCCTAGAATTTTCCAAAATTTCACATTACAGTTCTAGTAGTGCACGCTAGACGTAGAAAAAAATTGAAGGCCGTAAGAGGAAACTATCTCCCGTTCGTCATCAAACATGCAGTGTTCCCTCTCGAAACTACAAGCCTTCTAGTGAGTTCCTCCAGTTTGTAAGGGGTGTGTGTCCAAACTTTCGTCAAACATGCCAATTTTTTACCACATCGTCTTGGTGTCATGACATTACATCAAGCAAGGTTTCATGTGTTTCTGATTTTTTTTATTTTTTGGAATTAAAATGTCATGTCACTCCATGCATACATATGCATGTGTCCATGTCGTGAGACAAATATGTTTGAAAATTTCTTCTAATTTACTACACATGGAATTAACTCGCACACAAGTACACAAATATGATTTTCCAAACTGTTATGGTTAGCCGTTGCATGTAGATGTAGTTCAAATTTGAATTACGATCATTAAATGGCTAGAAAATCACTTAAATGTCTTTAAAAGGTCAAATGACCCTAAAATTTTCCAAAATTTCACATTACAGTTGTAGTAGTGCATGTTAAACGGAGAAAAAAACTGAAGCTTGTAAGAGGAAGCTATCTCATGTTCGTTATCAAACATGCATTGTTCCCTCTCAGAACCACGAGCCTTCTAGTGAGTTGCTCTAGTTTGTGAGGGGTGTGTGTCCAAACTTTCATCAAACATGCCAAATTTTTTACCACATCATCTTGGTGGCATGACATTACATCGACCAAGGTTTCATGTGTTTCTGTTTTTTTTAATTTCTTGGAATTAAAATGCCATGTCACTCCATGCTTAATTGTGTCATAGCCGTTAGACCAATATGTTTGAAAATTCCTTTCAATACTGCACATGGAATTAAATCAAACACAAGTATACAAAATATGAGTTTTCAAACCGTTATGGTTAGCTGTTGCATGTACATGTAGTTCAAATTTCAATTACGGTCATTAAATGGCTAGAAAATCACTTAAATGTCTTAAAAGGTCAAATGACCCCTGAAATTTTCCAAAATTTGACATGACAGGTGTATTAGTACAACAAAATTTCTCGTACATTTAAAACACCATTCGTTTCCACTTTACTCCAAATTCGTCTTTCACAGCTAATAAAAAATATCTACAACATGACACACAGTTGTTTTTCTTGGAACCGTTTGCAATGAAAATATCTGGGTCTATTTAAGTCTCCCTCCTTAAGCTTTGCCGGCTCGTCTGCTCTAGTGCCGGCAACCCCCGAACCCATGAATCTCGATCCCCTTTCCCGCACCCTCTTCTTGCAAAGATGACGCCGTGGAAACGCTTTGTGAAGGCCCGTACGATGGCTGCGTCCCCCCGAGCACCGCCGCCTGCGCCGAGAGCGCGGCCGCCTATGCCGAGAGTGCCGCTACATCCGCATTGAGCGCGACCGCTTTCGCCGAGAGGGTGTCTGCGGCAGCCGACAGGGTAGCTGAAGCAGTTGAGACAGCTGCAGTTGCTGCTGCGATGGCGGCTGCAAACGCCGAGAGTGCTCGAGTTGCCGTCCATGCCACCGATGTCGCCCTGGCCCTGGTCGAGGCCATCCACGCCAAGATCGAGGATGCACACACCAAGATATTTCAGGACACCTCGGACTCCAGGATGCAACCCACGTCCGAAAAGCCGGCGGCGGCCATGGAGCACCTGCTTCCTCATGAGGTCGCCGAGCGGGAGCTGGAGATGCAGGAGGCGGCGGAGATCGAGGAGCGCCGGGAGTAGGAGTTGCGCGTGGCCGAGGTCGAGGTAGAGAAGAGTCTGTCCATCGAGGAATCCGCGATGGAGTACCAACGCGAGCTCTGGCGCAGCCACTACTATGAGTACTACAACCTTGTGGGCGGTGCCTAGGACAAGGACGAGGACGCGGTCGACTTCAGCAGGGGGGACGCGGAGTCCACCAACGACGGCATGTCGCCAGGACAAGTCATCGACGTCTCATGTCACACCTGCGATGCATAGGCCATTGCGGCGGCAGATTTGTCAAAATTATGCGTACTTAGGCTTTGTTTTTAATGTTGGTCTTTTGTTAGAGCAATTTTTAGGTCAATTGGCTCTGTTTGATTACTAAAATTGCTCGATTCAGTTAGTGTGGTCTGTGTGCTGTACGCTCTTTTTGTGTGTCCAAATTAGCAAGCGGTGTTAAATTATGCAATGACGTACTCGAGGAAATTTCCACCAAAATTTGAATTATCAAACTCATCCCATGTGCGTAAAGTAGAAGAATCATTTGCGTTGCACACAATCATTCAAAGTGAATGGTCCGACGGCACCCCGTGCAAAGTTTCCCTCCACATTTCCAAAATTTTGGCCTACCGCGAAAATATCTACACCCGCGCCCTCCCCCCTTCCCCACCCCTTTTCTCCCCGACCACAAGTCACATTTCCCATGTTTCCTCCTTCCTTCCTTCCTAAGCTATAGCCACTTCCTCGTTCTCGCCGTCTCGCATCCTACCACCGGGGGCGCCATGGTCTTCTTCAAAGACCTTTCCAGCGGTTCCTCCTCCGACGACGACTCCTTCACCACCCGGGTATGCCTTCTTCTCTCTCTCGGGATATGACTTGGAATGAAGGACTTTTACCCGGCGGTCGATTTCAGTCATTTCTTCCTCTTGTGGCTCCCTAGGACCATCAGTGGCAACGAATGAAGTGGGGTGGCTGAAGATCAATCTGCTCAATGTCACCATCAATCTCCATGCGTGAAGCTAGATGCGTTTGAATCTGTGGACAGTGGGAGGAAGTATCTAGCATGTGCAGAGAAGGTTAGACCCTCTTTCATTATTACAAATCATTTGTTAGATGTGATTTAGACAGTGTCAGGTCCCAACCCATTCATACCACACCTTCAACCAAACGCATCCTAGGACAGTGTCACAGTTTTTACCTGCTACCTCTTGAGCATGCGTTGGTTTTCCCTTGAAGAGGAAAGGGTGATGCGACAAAGTAGCGTAATTATTTCCCTCAGTTTTTGAGAACCAAGGTATCAATCCATTAGGAGGTAACACACAAGTCCCTAGTACCTGCACAAACAAACAAGAACCTCGCAACCAACGCGATAAAGGGGTTGTCAATCCCTTCACGGTCACTTACGAAAGTGAGATCTGATAGAGATAATAAGATAAATATTTTTGGTATTTTTGTTGTATAGATTGTAAAATAAAGATTGCAAAATAAAAGGTGGAAGAAATAGCAAGTAGATAGGAAAATAATATGATGGAGAATAGACCCGGGGGCCATATGTTTCACTAGTGGCTTCTCTCAAGATAGCAAATTCTATGGTGGGTGAACAAATTACTGTCGAGCAATTGATAGAAAAGCGCATAGTTATGAGAAAATCTAGGCATGATCGTGTATATAGGCATCACGTCCGCGACAAGTAGTCCGAAACAATTCTGCATCTACTACTATTAATCCACACATCGACCGCTATCCAGCATGCATCTAGAGTATTAAGTTCATAAGAACAGAGTAACGCATTAGGCAAGTTGACATGATGTAGAGGGATAAACTCAAGCAATATGATATAAACCCCATCTTTTTATCCACGATGGCAACAATACAATACGTGCCTTGCTGCCCCTGCTATCACTAGGAAAGGACACCGCAAGATTGAACCTAAAGCTAAGCACTTCTCCCATTGCAAGAAAGATCAATCTAGTAGGCCAAACCAAACTAATAATTCGAAGAGACTTGCAAAGATATTAAATCATGCATAAAAGAATTCAGAGAAGAATCAAATATTGTTCATAGATAATCTTGATCATAAACCCACAATTCATCGGATCTCGACAAACACATCGCAAAAAGAATTACATCGAATAGATATCCAAGAGAATCGAGGAGAACTTTGTATTGAGATCCAAAGATAGAGAAGAAGCCATCTAGCTAATAACTATGGACCCGAAGGTCTATGGTAAACTACTCACACATCATCGGAGAGGCTATGGTGTTGATGTAGAAGCCCTCTGTCACCAGTGCAGAACCAGGCAATAGCACCGGTTCGTAAGGCCCTTTAGTGCCGGTTTGGTAACCGGCGCTAAAATGTAGGCACTAAAGGCCCCCCCTTTAGTACCGGTTTAGCACGAACCGGTGCTAAAGGGCAACCACGTGGCACGAGCCAGCTTCGGGGGCAGGGAGCCCTTTAGTACCGGTTGGTGTCACCAACCGGTATTAAAATGTGTGTGTGTGTGTGGGGGGGGTTGGGTTTATGATTTCTTTTTCATTTAATTTTTTGTTTTCCATTTAATTCTTTTTCGTTTGCTGGTATTTTACGATACTACATATTGTACATGTTATGCATATATACAAATAGAATTTTTAGTAGAACCGATCATAATATATATATCATCGAATGTCTCACAACCACCATTAATTAATTCACACACACACACACACATATATATATATACAATTTCTCCTAATTGGTGCCTTCGGAGCCAGTGGCATTAGCCTAGCTAATTGGTGCCTTCGGAGCACAATAACAATTGGAAGTGGTTCATGGTGGCGGTAGCGGGTAATAGTATTCTCCTTTGGGATCTATGACCTGGTCGAGCAAAAATCCCGCTATTTCCTCTTGAATTGCTTCTATGCGGTCCTGTGCTAGGAGCTTGTCCCGCACCTCTTTGAACTGTTAAGAAGGAGATCAATATGCATGTGTATTAGTTGTGTGACTAGATATCGATAATGGTGTAAAAATTATGAATTGTGTTCTGACAATCGATATCGTACCCACTCCTGTCTTTGAGATTGGCTCCTTTCGGAAGCCATCATGCGAATGTTCTCGCAAACGTAGTATGCACATAGATCATTCCCCGACGCCTGCCTCAGGGCCTTTACGAGAATGGAATTTTGATCAGATAATAATTAATCAAGCATGATAATTAAAGAGATGGCAGCTAGCTAGTACTACTTAATTACTTAGCTTGAGTCGATACCATTTCAGACTTTGTTTCCATGGGCCTGGAGTGACCCTGATGAACTTTGCCCAAGCCCTGCCCGCCGACAAAGAAAATGAATAAATGGGTTATTAAATAGTTGTTATCAGGAAATGATGAACTAATTAAATAGGCCGAGATATAGTTAATAATGATTGAAATTACCTGTTGACTATCCCGTTCATGATGGTGTAGTCACTTGCTTTCTTAAGTAGCGAGTCTAGTACTTCAACTATTCCTTCATCTACTTTAATGATTAACAAGATCGAGTGATATCTGCATGCACACACGCTTGCATGTCTTAATTAAGCGGGCATATGTAAGCAAAAACATGTAGCTATAGCTAGTAGGGAAAAACAGAATTTGTAGTACAAGACAGTGTGACTCACTGGAAGTTGTAAGGAAGTAGTATATCTTCATTGTATTTGAGTTCCTTGAAGAACTGTAGCATGCTTTCCTCTACACATTTTGCGTGATATGGATCTAATTTCCATGTGTATTCATTAATGGTATTTGGGTCAACGAAACCAATGCCATAGCGTCCACCTTTTTTCATTTCATAAATCTTCATCCTGCATAATACCACAGAAAAGAATATAGTGAGGATAATTATAGGTAATGATTGATCAAAATGATCAGCTAGCTTGAGACTTAAATTACAGAAAGGAATCACTTACAGACAATAGCAACTGACGATAGATTTGTCTAGTGCATCTTTATTGTATAGCTGAAAAAGTTCTGAATACTCAACGGTCACAGCTTTCTTATGGTAGTAATGCTCCTCGTTGACATTCACCATGAGGGACTCTCGATTGGAAATCTTGGTAATGTCCATGTACCATTGATGCAATTCATACATTCTCATTGGGAGCTTACTGACCTCCTCTAGCTCGACCAAAGGTTGGCCCCGGGCATATTTTCGTTTTATTTCCTCCTCTCTAGTCGGAGACATGGGCTCGATATCGAGGAGTTGTCCAACAGTGATCCCGATCGATTCAGCCTATGCAATATGCTCCTTGGTTATTACCACATCGCCCACCCCGGGAACGTTAACGGTTTGCCCACAATAATATTGGGCGCACCTACTCTCATGTGTTGTTGGCACAACAAGCGGGGGGATTGATTGCGCAGCCTGTTCTCCCAGCTGGGGAACGGTTTTACCGCTCCTTTTGCCAGCTGATTTGCTCGAGCTCGAGCTCGCCTCTTTCTGTAGACGTGCTCGATTTAACTTCCTGAGGTGCCGCTCATAGTCTGTGTCAACAGGCTTGGGAGCTGGTGGTCTAGCCATACGAATGAAGTGGTCAATCTTTTCCACAGGCACTTTCTCCCTTGGCGGCGGTGGTGATTTCGGTGCAAAATGGGCTTCCACCTCGGCCTTCGATATGGCTACGTTTTCCTCCTTGGACTTGTCGTAAGGCCTCTACGGAAGAGGCGCGAGGCTTGTACCATATTGAAATCGCTTGCCTCCGCCTGTACCTGCAGTACTACCTCGACTTGTACCGCTACGCACCATAGCTGAGGCGGCTCTCTTCCGTGATTGCTGAGGCGGCGAAGACGGCTGACGTGGCTGAGTTGGAGGAGGAGGAGTGGCCTGAAGCTGTGCCGGACTTGGAGGAGGAGTGGCCTGACGCTTTGCCGGACTTGGAGGAGGAGTGGCCTGAAGTTGTGCCGGACTTGGAGGAGGAGGAGTGGCCTGACGCGTTGGTGGACTTGGAGGAGCGGGAGTCTGCTGACTCGGTGGCGGACTGCGACGAGGAGTTGGATGACGCGGTGTCGGTGGCCTTCGAAAGATGATGCAATCCTTTATCCATAGGATGATACGATGGTTGGCCTCTCCTAGTGTGTGCTCATCGTCACCTCTAGGAATGTCTAGCTCTAGCCCCGAATATTGGTCCACCACCTCATCAACCAAGACACGAGCATAGCCCGCTGGAATCAGGTTGCAATGGAAGGTTGCCTCGGGGGGATTTGTAAAAGCAAGGGCGTCCACCACCTTCATGGGTATGTTCTTAATTTTGAAGTGTAGCTCGCAGTTAGTGTTCTCCATCATGTCATCCACTGGGTAGCTATCCAGCAATGCGTCGCCCGGGACGGAACCCATGCTGCTTCTCAGTATGGATGGGACGGTGCTGTCCATTGGTGGATCATCCGCTAGCTGCTGAGACCCCCTTTGCTGGCTAAGTGAGTCGACCTGCTCCTGCTGCCGCTGGAATTTGATTGCCAAGTCCGCGTGCGCTAATTCTAGGCCTTAAAGGTGTTCATAGTCTAGCTTCCTTTGCTCCTCCTCCATCTTCCTCTTCTTCTCCTCCGCACTCTTCTTTCTTGCACGGGTTCTGTAGTCGGCGTTCCAGTCCGAAAACCCCTCATACCACGGAATAGCGCCCATGCCTCGTGTTCTTCTCGGGTGTTCAGGATTTCCCAGGGCACGTGTAAGCTCTTCGTTCTCTCTGTTGGGCTCGAACAACCCGGATCGAGCCTCTTCTATTGCAACAAGTAGCTTATCTTTGGCTCCGTCCAGACATGCCTTCTTGGAAACTTTGCCTGTCTTTGGGTCCAACTCCCCCCATGCGCATAGAACCAAGTCCTGCACCTGGGGGGCCAGCTCAATGTTTCTGGAGTGACACCTGCATCCAGCATCTCTTTCTCAGACTTATCCCACTTAGGCATTCCCACCGCATAGCCACCTGGCCCCAGCTTATGGAACTTATCCTTTTTTGCGGCATTGGCCTTGTTTATTCTCGACCGTTCCTTAGATAATTCCGAATCCTTGAATTTCACGAAATCGTCCCAATGAGCACTTTGGTTCTCTAGTGTTCCCTCGAATACTGGAGTCTTCCTTCCTCCGTTGACGTACTTGGCCCATTCACGAATCTTGTGGTTCTTGAATGCAACCGCCATCTTCCTAAGAGCAGTGTCCTTGACTTTCTCCACATCTGCATTTGTGAAATGATCTGGTAGGGTGAAATGTTCCATGAGCGTTTCCCAAAGCAACTATTTTTGCTTGTCGTCGACAAAAGTAACTCCTAGACGTGGCTTTGATGGCTCTCTCCATTCTTGAAGGGAGATCGGGAGTTGGTCCTTCACAAGAACTCCGCACTGACGGACGAACTTGTCCGCAATCTTCTTAGGCGCGAATGGTTCGCCATTTGGTCTGATTGCCTCGATATTGTACTTTACGCCCTCCTTCAACCTTTTGTTCGGGCCTCGTTTCGTCCTGTTGCCTGAAGATTTGCTCGATCCGGATGGCTAAAAGAAGAAAGATCGATTCGTTAATATATCTTCAAGTCATTTAAAACATGTGATGATCACCAGATGCCTGCTTATATAAATATATATACCTCGCCGGTCTTTGTTGTTTCAAGATCAACATTTTCTTCGTCATGTTCATAGTTCACGACTTGATCAATTCGGTCGCCGCGATCGAATATCATATCACCCTCCCCGATGTTGTTTAGATATTCGGAGCCGTCATAATCTTCTTCATTTTGATCATCATCTGGCCCGCGAGGATTGCGTATGATATTGAACAGGGCCTCTTCTCCCTCTCTGCCAGTATTGTCCGCCATAGGTTTTGTTTAACTAATCCAAAAGAAATATATTCGAATTACAATGCATGGATGCAATCAATTAATAAGGAAAAACTGAATCAATCATAGTACATAATAAGCATCATCGAATATAATCTCGAATACGTCGTCTCGAATAATAGATATAATCTCGAATACATCGTCTCGAATAATAGATATAATCTCGAATACATCGTCTCGAATAATAGATATAATCTCGAATACATCATCTCGAATAATATATAATCTTGAATACATCGTCTCGAATATTATATATCAAGTACATCACTGGCTAGGTAGATAATAAAGATCAAATACTACAGAAGAATCTAGGACACTCGCGGTTCCTGCGGCGCGGGCGGTGGACACCCAAAGAGAAGGAACCCTCACAGGATCATAGCTGAAGTGAGATCCCTGAAGAAACTGCCAGGTATTGGAGAACCTGCCGCCCTCTAACGCAACCATGTAGCGATGGACGTGCTCGTCCTCCTCCCTGACACGACGACGTACCACCTCCGGCGGGGCCGGCTCCCTCCGCACCGACACTGGCCCACGCGAACGCCACCAAACGAGATCAGGGTCGACGACGGGACCCGGGGCCGGGTTCCTCATCAAGCGGCGCGCCCCTCCAGGCAGCACCTCCTAGTGCCAGCCCGGCGGAGCCCAGTCCCGGACATGGGTCAGCCGGACGTCGTCGTGGATGGGTCGACGGCGAGGATGCGGGCTGGGCATCGTCGAGAACAAATACTAGCTATATGCCCGCAAAAAGTAACATTTTTAATGATTGGATTTTGATAACTAAAATTTCTAACATTTCTATATAACTAACATTCCTATAACATTTCTAACAATGCTCTATAACATTTCTAATATTTCTATAACTAAAAAACAGAAAAAAAATTTATAACATTTCTATATATATAACTAACATTTGTATAAAATTTCTAATATTTCTATAACTAAAAAAAGAAAGATTTCTAACTTTTTTATAACTATTTCTATAACTAAAAAACAGAAAAATTTCTAACAATTCTAACTATTTTATAACTATTTCTATAACTAAAAAACAGAAAAATTTCTAACAATTCTAACAATGCTATATAACTAACTATTTCTATAACTAAAAAAAGAAAAATTTCTAACAATGCTATATGTGTGTGTGTGTGTGCTCACCGGCGAGGCGAGAGGTGATGGGGGGCGGCGACAGGGACGGCGACGGGCGCGGCGACGACGGGGATGGCGGCGACGGGGACAGGGACAGGGCGGCAACGACGGGGACGGGCTGGGGCGGCGACGACGGGGACGGGGCAGCGATGACGGGGACGGGGACGACGCGGGACGGACCGGGACGGCGCGGCGGTGATGACGGGGATGGGGACGATAGGGCGGCGACGACGGGGACTGGGGCGGCGACGAGGGTTATGGAGATAGGGGCGGCGGGCGACGGGGCAGAGGGGAAGAAGCAGAGGAGAAACTGAAATTTTTGAAGTGTTTAGTTATATAGGATGGACCTTTAGTACCGGTTGGAGCCACCAACCGGTACTAAAGGCCTGTTTTGGCCAGGCCAAGCGGCGGGAACCGCACCCCCTTTAGTGCCGGGTGGTGGCTCCAACCGGTACTAAAGGCCCCCCTTTAGTACCGGTTGGTGCTACCACCCGGCACTAAAGGGGGTGCGCTGGCGCAGGTGCGGTGCGAAATGTTCAGTCCCACCTCGCTAGCCGAGGGGCGTCCGCACTGGTTTATAAGCCCCAGTGCGGTAGCTCCCTCGAGCTCCTCTCCAAAGCAGGCCTACTGGGCCTAAATGTTCTGTGCTGCCCTGTGGGCCTACTGGGCCTTTGCGGGCCTGCATCCTGGCTCAACAACAGGTTGGGTTTCTAGTCGTATGCAGGCCGCTGTGGCGCAGTAGGTGGGCTTTTTTCTTCTTATTTTTTTTGCTTTATTTATTTTTGTTTGAGTTGTTTTTTTGCTTTATTTAGAGTTTCTTTGTGAATATTTTTGCTTTAGGTACAAAAAATTACAAACTTTCTGTTAGTACCGGTAGTTTACAAATTTGAATAGTTTAAATTTTGATTTATTTGAAATTTGTGTGAATCACTAGTTTGTGAATAACTTAACTTTGAGAATAGATTTTTTAGTGATTCTTTTTTTTATGTTTAATATTAGTGTGTTTTATCATTATATTCAATTTGGTAATGCTTAGGTTATTTAAAAAAATGAAATGCCTTTTGTAACGGATAAGTTTTCTTCCGAAACCCTGATACTTCGAAAGAGATTGTCCATTTAGTACACGAAGTGCATCCAGTTTTTGCGGTAACCCTCTCTACTTTTTTGCACATGCTATGTGGGTGAAATTATGATACCATGCCAACTTTCAACCTTTTCTGAGTTCATTTGAAATGCTTTTCAATTTCAGGGTCATTTAGCTTAAAAAATCAATAAAGGCATGAAAGAATTTGTTTGCACATAAAATTTCTTCGCGTTTCAAATGCCAAAACACATAACTACCCTAACTATTACAGAGATTCCCTCCTGGGTGTGAAACACAGAAGAAAGTGATGATAGTGAAGCCGATCACATCCCAAATCTTTGGGTGTGAAACTTTTTCTTCGCGTGTGTCCCTTTGCGCCGTAACCATGGAAAATCTTCATCATTTAACGGGATGCTCGGGTCAATATTCACTGTGAATGGCGCAATTTCATCAAAATTTTCATAATCTTCTGACATGTCTGTCTTGTCATCCACTCCCACGATGTTTCTCTTCCTACAAAGAACTATGTGCCGCTTTGGCTCATCGTACGATGCATTCGCTTCCTTATCTTTTCTTTTTCTTGGCTTGGTAGACATGTTCTTCACATAGAAAACCTGTGCCACATCATTGGCTAGGACGAATGGTTCGTATGCATACGCAAGATGTTGAGATCCACTATTGTCATTCCGTACTGCGGGTCTTCCGTTACCCCGCCTCATGTCATATTGACCCATTTGCACTGAAACAAAGGGACCTTCAAACCACATCGATAGTCAAGTTCCCATATGTCCGGTATATAACCATAATATGTTTCCTTTCCTGTCTTGGTTTCTGCATCAAAGCGGACACCACTGTTTTGGTTGGTGCTCTTCTTATCTTGGGCGATCGTGTAAAATGTATTACCATTTATCTCATACCCTTTGAAAGTCATTATATTCGAAGGTGGTAACTGGGACAGCAAGTATAGGTCATCTTCAATAGAGGTGTCATGCATGGTACGTGTCTGCAACCAGCTGGCAAAACTCCTGGTTTGTTCATGTGTAATCCAGTCATTAGACTGCTTCGGGTGTTTGGAGCGTACCAAATTCTTATGTTCATCCATATCCGGAGCCACCAAGGCGGAATTCTGTAGAACTGTGTAGTGTGCTTCAGTGAGAGAATGTCCGTCCATACATATTATTTGTTCCCCTCCTAGCGTGCCTTCTCCATCCAGTCTGCCCTTATGCCGCGATTCAGGAACACCAATCGGCTTAAGGTCAGGAATAAAGTCAATACAAAACTCAATGACCTCCTCATTTTCATGGCCCTTGGAGATGCTTCCTTCTGGCCTAGCACGGTTATGAACATATTTCTTTAAGACTCCCATGAACTTCTCAAAGGGGAACATATTGTGTAGAAATACAGGACCCAAAACGTTAATCTCTTTGCATAGGTGAACTAGGACGTGTGTCATGATGTTGAGGAAGGATGGTGGGAACACCAACTCGAAACTGACAAGACATTGCACCAAATCATTCTCTAACCTTGGTATGATTTCTGGATCGATTACCTTCTGAGAGATTGCATTGAGAAATGCACATAGCTTCACAATGGCTAATCGAACGTTTTCCGATAGAAGCCCCCTCAATGCAACCGGAAGCAGTTGCGTCATAATCACGTGGCAGTCATGAGACTTTAGGTTCTCGAACTTTTTCTCTGCCATGTTTATTATTCCCTTTATATTCTACGAGAAGCCAGACGGTACCTTAATACTAAGCAGGCATTCAAAGAAGATTTCCTTCTCTTCTTTGGTAAGAGCGTAGCTTGCATGACCCTGATGTATGCTATCTTTTCTGTGCATACGTTGCTGGTCCTCCCGTGCCTCAGGTGTATCTTTTGTCTTCCCATACACGCCCAAGAAGCCAAGCAGGGTCACACAAAGATTCTTCGTCACGTGCATCACGTCGATTGCGGAGCGTACCTCTAGGTCTTTCCAATAGGGCAGGTCCCAAAATATAGATTTCTTCTTCCACATGGGTGCGCGCCCGTCAGCGTCATTCGGAACAGGTTGTCCACCAGGACCCTTTCCAAAGACCACCTTCAAATCCTTGACCATATCATGTACATCAGCACCAGTACGGTGGCGAGGCTTCGTCCGGTGATCCGCCTCACCTTTGAAATGTTTGCCTTTCTTTCTTACGGGATGCCTGCTCGGAAGAAATCGACGATGTCCAAGGTACACATTCTTCTTACAATTAGCCAAATATATACTGTTGGTATCGTCCAAACATTGCATGCATGTGCGGTATCCCTTGTTTGTCTGTCCTGAAAGGTTACTGAGAGCAGGCCAATCATTGATGGTCACAAACAGCAACGCCTTTAGGTCAAATTCTTCCCCCATGTGCTCATCCCACGCACGTACACCTGTTCCATTCCACAGTTGTAAGAGTTCTTCAACTAATGGCCTTAGGTACACATCAATGTCGTTGCCGGGTTGCTTAGGGCCTTGGATGAGCACTGGCATCATAATGAACTTCCGCTTCATGCACAACCAAGGAGGAAGGTTATACAAACATAGAGTCACAGGCCAGGTGCTATGGTTGCTGCTCTGCTCCCCAAAAGGATTAATGCCATATGCGCTTAGACCAAACCATACGTTCCTTGCGTCATCTGCAAACTCCTTCCCGTACTTTCTTTTGATTTTTCTCCACTGCGACCCTTCAGCGGGTACTCTCAACTTTCCGTCTTTCTTACTGTCTTCTCTGTGCCATCGCATCGCCTTGGCATGCTCTTTGTTTTGGAACAAACGTTTCAACCGTGGTATTATAGGAGCATACCACATCAGCTTGGCAGGATTCTTCTTCCTGGGGCACTCGCCCTTGACATCACCAGGGTCATCGCGGCTGATCTTATAGCGCAATGCACCGCATACCGGGCAAGCATTCAAATCCTCGTACTCACGGCGGTAGAGGATGCAATCATTAGGGCATGCATGTATCTTCTGCACCCCTAACCCTAGAGGGCAGACAACCTTCTTTGCTTGGTACGTACTCTCGGGCAATTCGTGTCCTTTGGAAGCATATCCTTTATCATTACCAGCAACTTTCCAAATCCCTTGTCAGATACACCATTCTCTGCCTTCCATTGCAGCAATTCCAGTGTGGTGCCCAGCCTTTTCTTGTCACCTTTGCAATTCGGGTACAACAATTTTTTGTGATCCTCTAACATGCGCTGCAACTTATTCTTCTCCAAATCACTTGCGCAGTTTCTCTTTGCATCGGCAATGGCCCGACCTAGATCATCAACGGGCTCATCCGATGCCTCTTCTTCAGCTTCTTCCCGCATTGCCGGCTCAGCTTCTTCCCGCATTACCGGCTCAGCTTCTTCCCTCATTGTTGTATCATCGTATTCAGGGAACCCATGGCCAGGATAGCTGTCGTTGTCCTCTTCTTCTTCATTGTCTTCCATCATAACCCCTCTTTCTCCATGCTTGGTCCAAACATTATAGTGGGGCATGAAACCAGACTCAAACAGGTGGACGTGAATGGTTCTTGACGTGGAGTAATTGCGACCATTGTTACAGCCAGCACATGGACAATGCATAAAACCACCCGCTCGCTTGTTTGCCTCAGCCGCAAGCAGAAAAGTACGCACGCCATTAATGAACTCGGGAGAGCATCGGTCATCATACATCCATTGCCGGCTCATCTTTAATACACAGCACCGAAAACATCAAATTAATACAATACATAAAGTTCATACATAAAGTTCATACATAAAGAGCATACAACACTTCAATGCAACAAACAAATAACTCTCTAGCTAAAGAATTTAAATGCAACAAAAAATGCAATCAAGATCGCAACTAAGGTAACAATTGATCCAACAGCATAATGATACCAAGCCTCACTATGAATGGCATATTTTCTAATCTTTCTAATCTTCAAGCATTTTCTCCATCTTAATCTTGTGATCATCGACGACATCGGCAACATGCAACTCCAATTCCATCTTCTCCCCCTCAATTCTTTTCAATTTTTCCTTCAAATCCTCGTTTTCTCTTTCAACTAAATTTAACCTCTCGACAATAGGGTCGGTTGGAATTTCGGGTTCAACTACCTCCTACATACAAATATCTATGTCAACTTGATGGGCATAATTTGTCATAAACACGAAATGCAATGAATAGTTTTAAAAGAGAATATACCACATCCGAATCATAACCCGGACGAGGGCCGACGGGGACGGATATCAAAACCATGGCACTATGCATAACAAACAACGTATGGGTAAGATAATTATACGAGTAACTATATATCCAAATCACACAAACATCATTTTTTATATAAAACTTCATGAACAAGAGGCTCACCACAAGGTGGTGCCGGCGACGGGACATTGCGAGCGATCGACGGTGGTTACAACGGAGATTTAGAATGTACTAAGTAAACCACACCTACATATGCAAAACTAAGTGTTATTTTTGACCTCAAATTGCATATAAATCAAATACTAGCACATATATATAATTCCTCCCAAATTACTAAACTCAAAAATCAATCACTATATAAAGCATTGCACGAGCTAATCTAGCAATGAGAGATGAAAGGAAAGAGTTGCTAACCTTTGTGATCATTTGAATGGATGGGGTCCTTCAAATCTTGGGCAAAATGTGTGATGAGCTTGAGAGGAAGAGGGAAAAGAACAGAGAGAGGAGAGGGGAAAGGGGAAGAACAGAGCAAGCTCGGGTGGACGAAGGGTCTATGTAGGACAACCTTTAGTACCGGTTCGTAATACGGCCCGGTACTAAAGGTGCTGGAGGGGCCTCGGACTGACAACATCCTGCCACCACTCACTTTAGTACCGGTTCGTGGCACGAACCGGTGCTAAAGGTTCGCCACGAACCGGTACTAATGACAGCGGCCAGGCTAGCCGTTGGAACCGGCACTAATGTACACATTAGTGCCGGCTCAAATTCAAACCGGCACTAATGTGCTTCACGTTTGACCCTTTTTCTACTAGTGATCACAAATAGTTCATGATTATAAACCGAGTACGATAGGTAGACAATCGCACACATTTCGTTTTCCCGCGCCGTATGTGATAGTGTCTGACATCACACACGCTTTGCAAACACCAACTGTGTGCATGCTTGCACACGTTTCCTCTCTATGAACCATCTCGGATTATGGTGTATATCATAAACGTTTGTGTTTTACCAACCGTGTGTGCCGTAATGACCTGCACAACGTAATTTCGCGCTAATTTAATTGTTGCTATTTAAAATTGTACTTAATTTAAACTTGAAAGTAAGCTTTAGCTTTATTCATATCCATCGGGTTCAAACAACCAATGCATTATTCGATTCACAGGTACATATGTTTAAGAATTACAGAAGAACCAAATAAAGAATTGTTGGGGAACGCAGTAATTTCAAAAAGTTTCCTACACACACGCAAGATCATGGTGATGCATAGCAACGAGAGGGAAGAGTATCATCTACGTAGCCTCATAGACCGTAAGAGGAAGCGTTATGAGAACGCGGTTGATGTAGTCGTACGTCTTCACGATCCGATCGATCCAAGTACCGAACGTATGTCACCTCTGAGTTCATCACATGTTCACCTCGGTGACGTCCCACGAACTCCGATCCAGTAGAGCTTCGAGAGAGAGTTCCATCAGCACGATGGCGTGATGACAGTGATGATGATGCTACCGACGCAGGGCTTCGCCTAAGCACCGCTACGATATGACCGGGGTGGATTATGGTGGAGGGGGGCACCGCACACGGCTAAAAGATCAACTGATCAACTTGTGTGTCCACGGGGTGCCCCCCTCCCCGTATATAAAGGAGTGGAGGAGGGGGAGGGCGGGCCCTCTCTATGGCGCGTCCTAGGGGAGTCCTACTCCCTCCGGGAGTAGGATTCCCCCCTTCCAAGTAGGAGTAGGAGAGGAAGGAAGGAGGAGAGAGGGAGGAAGGAAAGGGGGGCCGGCCCCCTCCCCATTCAGATTGGGCTTGGGGGGTGCGCCTCCCTCTTTTCCCTTCCCTCTCCTCTATTCCACTAAGGCCCAATAAGGCCCATATACTCCCCGAGGGGTTCCGGTAACCTCTCGGTACTTCGGAAACATGCCCGAACCACTTGAAACCATTCCGATGTCCAAACATAGGCTTCCAATATATCGATCTTTATGTATCGACCATTCCGAGACTCCTCGTCATGTCCGTGATCAAATCCAGGACTCCGAACTACCTTCGGTACATCAAAACACATAAACTCATAATATCGATTGTCACCGAATGTTAAGCGTGCGGACCCTAAGGGTTCGAGAACTATGTAGACATGACCGAGACTCACTTCCGGTCAATAACCAATAGCGGAACCTGGATGCTCATATTGGCTCCTACATATTCTATGAAGATCTTTATTGGTCAAACCGCATAACGGTATACGTTGTTCCCTTTGTCATCGGTATGTTACTTACCCGAGATTCGATCGTCGATATCTCAATACCTAGTTCAATCTCGTTACCGGCAAGTCTCTTTACTCGTTCCGTAGTGCTACATCCGTAACTAACTCATTAGCTACATTGCTTGCAAGGCTTATTGTGATGTACATTACCGAGAGGGCCCAGAGATACCTCTCCAACAATTGGAGTGACAAATCCTAATCTTGATCCATGCCTACTCAACAAACACCATCGGAGACACCTATAGAGCACCTTTATAATCACCCAGTTATGTTGTGACGTTTGGTAGCACACAAAGTGTTCCTCCGATATTCGGGAGTTGCATGATCTCATAGTCATAGGAACATGTATAGTTATGGAGAAAGCAACACCAACAAACTAAACGATCATCGCGCTAAGCTAACGGATGGGTCAAGTCAATCACATCATTCTCTAATGATGTGATCCCGTTAATCAAATGACAACTCATGTCTATGGTTAGGAAACATAACCATCATTGATTCAACGAGCTAGTCAAGTAGAGGCAAACTAGTGACACCCTGTTTGTCTATGTATTAACACATGTACTAAGTTTCCGGTTGATACAATTCTAGCATGAATAATAAACATTCATCATGATATATGGAAATATAAATAACAACTTTATTATTGCCTCTAGGGCATATTTCCTTCAGTCTCCTACTTGCACTAGAGTCAATAATCTAGTTCACATCTTTATGTGATTAGTTCACATCTCCATGTGACTAATACCCAAAGGGTTTACTAGAGTCAATAATCTAGTTCACATCGCTATGTGATTAACACCCAAAGAGCGATCATGTTTTGCTTGTGAGAGAAGTTTAGTCTACAGGTCTGCAACATTTAGATCCGTATGTATTTCGCAAATTTCTATGTCTACAATGCTCTACACGGAGCTACTCTAGCTAATTTCTCCTACTTTCAATATGTGTCCAGATCGAGTCTTGGAGTCATCTAGATCGATGTAAAAAGCTTGCATCGACGTAACTCTTTACGACGAACTCTTTTATCACCTCCATAACCGAGAAATATTTCCTTAGTCCTCTAAGGATAATTTTGACCGCTGTCCAGTGATCTAAACCTAGATCACTATTGTACTCCCTTGATAGAATCATGCTAAGCTATACAATAGGACTGGTAAATAGCATAGCATACTTTATAGAACCTATGACTGAGGCATAGGGAATGACTTTTCATTCTCTTTCTATTTTCTGCCGTGGTCGGGTTTTGAGTCTTTACTCAACTTCACACCTTGCAACACAGTCAAGAACTCCTTCTTTGACTGTTCCATTTTGAACTACTTCAAAATCTTGTCAAGGTATGTACTCATTGAAAATATATCAAGCGTCTTGATCTATCTCTATAGATCTTGATACTCAATATGTAAGTAGCTTCATCGAGGTCTTTCTTTGAAAATCTCCTTTCAAACATTCATTTATGCTTTCTAGAAAATTCTACATTATTTCTGATCAACAATATGTCATTCACATATACTTATCAAAAATGTTGTAGTGCTCCCACTCACTTTCTTGTAAATACAGGCTTCACCGCAAGTTTGTATAAAACCATATGCTTTGATTACTTTATCAAAGCATATATTCCAACTCCGAGATGCTTGCACCAGTCCATAGATGGATTGCTGGAGCTTGCTCACTTTGTTAGCACCTTTAGGATCGACAAAACCTTCTGGTTGCATCATATACAACTCTTCTTTAAGAAATCCATTAAGGAATGCAGTTTTGACATCCATTTGCCAGATTTCATAAAATGCGGCAAGTGCTAACATGATTCGGACAGACTTTTAAGCATCGATACGAGTGAGAAAATCTCATCGTAGTCAACACCTTGAATTTTTCGAAAACATTTTTGCGACAATTCGAGCTTTGTAGATAGTAACACTACTATCAGCGTCCGTCTTCCTCTTGAAGATCCATTTATTCTCAATGACTCACCGATCAGCAGGCAAGTCAATCAAAGTCCATACTTTGTTCTCATATATGGATCCCATCTCAGATTTCATGTCCTCATGCCATTTCGCGGAATCTGGGCTCATCATCGCTTCCTCATAGTTCGTAGGTTCGTCATGGTCTAGTAACATGACTTCCAGAAAGGACTACCATACCACTCTGGTGCGGATCATACTCTGGTTGTCCTACGAGGTTCGGTAGTAACTTGATCTGAAGTTTCATGATCATCATCATTAGCTTCCTCACTAATTGGTGTAGAGATCACTAGAACTGTTTTTTGTGACGAACTACTTTCCAATTCGGGAGAAGGTACAATTACCTCATCAAGTTCTACATTCCTTCTACTCACTTCTTTTGAGAGAAACTTCTTCTCTAGAAAGGATCCACTCTTAGCAACAAAGATATTGCCTTTCGGATCTGTGATAGAAGGTGTACCCAACAGTCTCCTTTGGGTATCCTATGAAGACACATTTCTTCGATTTGGGTTCGAGCTTATCAAGTTGAAGCTTTTTCACATAAGCATCGCAGCCCCAAACTTTAAGAAACAACAGCTTAGGTTTCTAGCCAAACCATAGTTCATACTGTGTCGTCTCAGCGGATTAGACGGTGCCCTATTTAATGTGAATGCAGCTATCTCTAATGCATAACCCCAAAACGATAGTGGTAAATCGGTAAGAGACATCATAGATCGCACCATATCCAATAAAGTATGATTACAACGTTCAGACACCATTATGCTGTGGTGTTCCAGGTGGCGTGAGTTGCGAAACTATTCCGCATTGTTTCAAATGAAGACCAAACTCGTAACTCAAATATCCTCCACGATCAGATCGCAGAAACTTTATTTTCTTGTTACGATGATTTTCCACTTCACTCCGAAATTCTTTGAACTTTTCAAATGTTTCAGACTTATGTTTCATTAAGTAGATATACCCATATCTGCTCAAATCATCTGTGAAGATCAGAAAATAACGATACCCGCCGTGAGCCTCAACACTCATCGGATTGCATACATCAGTATGTATTATTTCCAATAAGTCAGTTGCTTGCTCCATTGTTCCGGAGAACGGGGTTTTAGTCATCTTGCCCACGAGGCATGGTTCGCAAGCATCAAATGATTCATAATCAAGTGATTTAAAAAAACCATCAGTATGGAGTTTCTTCATGCGCTTTACACCAATATGACCTAAACGGCAGTACCACAAATAAGTTGTACTATCATTATTAACTTTCCATCTTTTGGCTTCAATATTATGAATATGTGTATCACTATGATCGAGATTCAATAAACCATTTATATTGAGTGTATGACCATAGAAGGTTTTATTCATGTGAATAGAACAACAATTATTCTTTGATTTAAATGAATAACCATATTGCAATAAACATGATCCAATCATATTCTTGCTCAACGCAAACACCAAATAACATTTATTTTAGGTTCAACACTAATCCCGAAGGTAAAGGGAGTGTGCGATGGTGATCTTATCAACCTTGGAATCACTTCCAACACACATCATCAAATCACCCTTAACTAGTCTCTGTTTATTTTGCAACTCCCGTTTCAAGTTACTACTCTTAGCAACTGAACCAGTATCAAATACTGAGGGATTGCAATAAACACTAGTAAAGTACACATCAATAACATGTATATCAAATATACTTTTGTTCACTTTGCCATCCTTCTTATCCGCCAAGTATCTAGGGCAGTTCCACTTCTAGTGACCATTTCCTTTGCAGTAGAAGCACTCAGCTCCAGGCTTGGGTCTAGCTTTGGGCTTCTTCACGGGAGTGACAACTTGCTTGTCATTCTTATTGAAGTTCCCTTTTATCCCTTTGCCCTTTTCTTGAAACTAGTGGTCTTGTCAACCATCAACACTTGATGATCTTTCTTGATTTCTACCTACGCCGATTTCAGCATTGCGAAGAGCTCGGGAATTACTTTCGTCATCCCTTGCATATTATAGTTCATCACGAAGTTCTAGTAACTTCCTGATAGTGACTAGAGAACTTTGTCAATTACTATCGTATCTGGAAGATTAACTCCCACTTGACTCAAGCAATTGTAGTACCCAGACAATTTGAGCACATGCTCATTGGTTGAGCTATTCTCCTCCATCTTGTAGGCAAAGTACCGTCAGAGGTCTCATACCTCTCGACACGCGCATGAGTCTGAAATACTAGTTTCAACTCGTGGAACATCTTATATGTTCCGCGGCATTCAAAACATTTTTGAAGTCCCGGTTCTAAGCCGTAAAGCATGGCGCACTAAACTACCAAGTAGTCATCATACCGAGCTTTGCCAAACATTCATAACGTCTGCATCTACTCCTGTAATAGGTCCGTCACCTAGAGGTGCATCAAGGACATAATTCTTCTGTGCAGCAATGAGAATAATCCTCAGATCACGGATCCAATCCGCATTATTGTTACTATCATCTTTCAATATAGTTTTCTCTAGGAACATATCATAAATAAAACGGGGAAGCTATACGCGAGCAATTGATCTACAAGATAGATATGCAACTACTATCAGGACTAAGTTCATGATAAATTAAAGTTCAATTAATCATATTACTTAAGAACTCCCACTTAGATAGACATCCCTATAGTCATCTAAATGATCACGTGATCCAAATCAATTAAACCATGTCCGATCATCACGTGAGATGGAGTAGTTTTCAATGGTGAACATCACTATGTTGATCATATCTACTATATGTTTCACGCTCGAACTTTCGGTCTCCAGTGTTCCAAGGCCATATCTGCATATGCTAGGCTCGTCAAGTTTAACCCGAGTATTACGCGTGTGCAAAACTGGATTGCACCCGTTGTATGTGAATGTAGAGCTTATCACACCCGATCATCACGTGGTGTCTCAGCATGATGAACTGTCGCAATGGTGCATACTCAGGGAGAACACTTATGCCTTGAAATTTAGTGAGAGATCATCTTATAATGCTACCACTGTACTAAGCAAAATAAGAAGCATAAATGATAAACATCACATGTAATCAAAATATGTGACATGATATGGCCATCATCATCTTGTGCCTTTGATCTCCATCTCCAAAGTACCATCATGATCTCCATCATTACCGGCATGACACCATGATCTCCATCATCTTGATCTCTATCAACGTGTCGTCACATGGTCGTCTCGCCAACTATTGCTTTTGCAACTATTGCTATCGCATAGCGACAAAGTAAAGCAATTGTATGGTGCTTGCATCTTATGCAATAAAGAGACAACCATAAGGCTTCTGCCAGTTGCCGATAATTCTGTTACAAAACATGATCATCTCATACAATAAAATTTAGCATCATGTCTTGACCATATCACATCGCAACATGCCCTGCAAAAACAAGTTAGACGTCCTCTACTTTGTTGTTGCCAGTTTTACGTGGCTGCTACGGGCTGAGCAAGAACCGTTCTTACCTACGCATCAAAAACCACAACGCGGCATAGTGATTGCTTTTTGATCTGCAGAAAGAACCCTGTTCATTGAATCTAATTCAACTAAAGTTGGAGAAACTGACACCCACCAGCCACCTGTGTGCGAATCGCGTCGGTAGAACCAGTCTCATGTAATCATACGCGTAATGTCGGTCTGAGCCGCTTCATCCAACAATACCGCTAAATCAAGAAACAACTAGTGACGGTAAGCAATATGTATATACCCACGCCCACAACTCCTTTGTGTTCTACTCGTGTATATAACATCTACGCATAAAGCTGGCTCTGATACCACTGTTGGGGAATGCGGTAATTTCAAAAAAAATCCTACGCAGGCGTGCTACCTCTTGAGCTTGCGTTGGATTTCCCCGAAGAGGAAAGGATGATGCAGCAGAGTAGCGTAAGTATTTCCCTTAGTTTTTGAGAACCAAGATATCAATCCAGTAGGAGGCCACGCTCAAGTCCCTCGTACCTGCACAAAACGATAGCTACTCGCAACCAAGGCAATTAGGGGTTGTCAATCCCTTCACGGTCACTTACGAGAGTGAGATATGATAGATATAATATTTTTGGTATTTTTGATATAGAGATGCAAAGTGAAAAGTAAAAGGCAAAGTAAAAAGCAAAGCAAGATTAAAGTGATGGAGATTGATATGATGAGAATAGACCTGGGGGCCATAGGTTTCACTAGTGGCTTCTCTCAAGAGCATAAGTATTCTACGGTGGGTGAACAAATTACTGTTGAGCAATTGACAGAATTGAGCATAGTTATGAGAATATCTAGGCATGATCATGTATATAGGCATCACGTCCATGACAAGTAGACCAAAACGATTCTGCATCTACTACTACTACTCCACTCATCGACCGCTATCTAGCATGCATCTAGAGTATTAAGTTAAAAACAGAGTAACGCTTTAAGCAAGATGACATGATGTAGAGAGATCAATTCATGCAATATGAAGTAAACCCCATCTTGTTATCCTCGATGGCAACGATGCAATACGTGCCTTGCTGCCCCTTCTGTCACTAGGAAAGGACACCGCAAGATCGAACCCAAAGCTAAGCACTTCTCCCATGGCAAGAAAAACCAATCTAATAGGCCAAACCAAACTGACAATTCGAAGAGACTTGCAAAGATAACTGATCATTCATAAAAGAATTCAGAGAAGATTCAAATATTATTCATAGATAGACTTGATCATAAACCCACAATTCATCGGTCTCAACAAACACACCGCAAAAAAGAAGAAGATTACATCGAATAGATCTCAACAAGAGAGGGGGAGAACTTTGTATTGAGATCCAAAAAGAGAGAAGAAGCCATCTAGCTAATAACTATGGACCCAAAGGTCTGAGGTAAACTACTCACACTTCATCGGAGAGGCTATGATGATGTAGAAGCCCTCCGTGATGACGGCCCTCTCCGGCGGAGCTCCGGAACAGGCCCCAAGATGGGATCTCGTGGATACAGAAAGTTGCGACGGTGGAATTAGGTTTTGGCTCCGTCTCTGTTCGTTTGGGGGTTGATACGTCTCCAACGTATCTATAATTTTTGATTGCTCCATGCTATATTATCTAGTGTTTTGGACTATATTGGGCTTTATTTTCCACTTTCATATTATTTTTGGGACTAACCTATTAACCGGAGGCCCAGCCCAGAATTGCTGTTTTTTTTGCCTATTTCAGTGTTTCGGATAAACATAATATCAAACGGAGTCCAAACGGAATAAAGTCTTCGGAAACGGGATTTTCTCACCGAACGTGATCCAGGAGACTTGGACCCTACTGCAAGGGATCAAAGAGGTGGTCACGAGGGTGGGGGGCACGCTCCCCCTAGGGCGCGCCCCCTGCCTCGTGGGCCCCTCGGTGCTCCACCGATGTACTCCTTCCTCCTATATATACACACGTACCCCCAAACGATCAGAACGGGAGCCAAAAACCTAATTCCACCGCCGCAACTTTCTGTATCCATGAGATCCCATCTTGGGGCCTGTTCCGGAGCTCCGCCGGAAGAGGGCCATCATCACGGAGGGCTTCTACATCATCCTAGCTCCTCCGATGAAGTGTGAGTAGTTTACCTCAGACCTTTGGGTCCATAGTTAGTAGCTAGATGGCTTCTTCTCTCTCTTTGAATCTCAATACAAAGTTCTCCCCCTCTCTTGTGGAGATCTATTCGATGTAATCTTCTTTGTGCGGTGTGTTTGTTGAGACCGATGAATTGTGGGTTTATGATCAAGTCTATCTATGAATAATATTTGAATCTTCTCTGAATTCTTTTATGCATGATTGGTTATCTTTGCAAGTCTCTTCGAATTATCCGTTTGGTTTGGCCAACTAGATTGGTAATTCTTGCCATGGGAGAAGTGCTTAGCTTTGGGTTCGATCTTGCGGTGTCCTTACCCAGTGACAGAAGGGGCAGCAAGGCACGTATTGTATCGTTGCCATCGAGGATAACAAGATGGGGTTTATTTCATATTGCATGAATTTATCTCTCTACATCATGTCATCTTGCTTAAGGCGTTACTCTATTTTTAACTTAATACTCTAGATGCATGCTGGATAGCGGTCGATGAGTGGAGTAATAGTAGTAGATGCAGAATCGCTTTGATCTACTTGTCACGGACGTGATGCCTATATACATGATCATGCCTAGATATTCTCATAATGCTCAATTCTGTCAATTGCTCAATAGTAATTTGTTCACCCACCATAGAATACTTATGCTCTCGAGAGAAGCCACTAGTGAAACCTATGGCCCCCGGGTCTATTCTCATCATATCAATCTCCATCACTTTTATATTGTTTTGCTATTTACTTTGCTTTTACTTTTTACTTTGCATCTTTATATCAAAAATACCGAAAATATTCTATCTATCAGATCTCACTCTCGTAAGTGACCGTGAAGGGCTTGACAACCCCTAATCGCGTTGGTTGCGAGTAGCTATCGCTTTGTGCAGGTACAAGGGACTTGAGCGTGGGCTCCTACTGGATTGATACCTTGGTTCTCAAAAACTAAGGGAAATACTTACGCTACTCTGCTGCATCATCCCTTCCTCTTCGAGGAAAACCAACGCAAGCTCAAGACGTAGCAAGAAGGATTTCTGGCGCCGTTGCCGGGGAGTCTACGCAAAAAGTCAATATACCAAGTACCCATCACATCCCTATCTCTCGCATTACATTATTTTCCATTTGCCTGTCATTTTCCTCTCCCCCCAATTCACCCTTGCCATTTTATTCGCCCTCTCTCTCTACCCTCTCTCTCTGTTTACCTCTTTTGTCCGCTTGCTTTTTGTTTGCTCGTGTGCTAGTTTGATTGCTTGTCGTCATGGCTAGTCTCATATCTTCTCTGTTGTCTCCCGAGAGTGAAGTTCTAAATTTAAACAAAGGGAGGGAGAAAATCTAAAAGATGCTTGGTATAGGATTTGCAATGCTCAAAATAGATCTACCAGGAAACGATCTACCTTAGTTCTTCTCCGCAATTTTAATGTAGGTATTAATCCTTGGAATAGATATATCCTCGATACCATTACCGGAGGGAATTTCTTGGGTAGCCATACTTTTGATTCTTATAATGCTATGTTAGATTTATTTGGCTCACCACCTCTTTTGGTTAATGGAACCATGTTAACTTTGGAGCATGTTATGCAAAGACTTGAAATTATTGAAAATAAAGTTGCTACTATTGAATCAATTGAAAATCTAGATAAAAAGATCCACAATGAAATCACTCGATATGGATCTAAGGTAGGAATGACTTTGAAAAATATTAAAGAAAAGGAACCCATAGTTAATGAGAAGATGAACTTAGATTCTACTAGAATTGATAAACTTGAGGGTATCATTACAAATTTGGGAACCGCTTTTTGTTCCATAAAGAATACTCCTAGTCCTCCTACTAAAATTGCCAAGCTCATGTATGTTCCTAAAAATAAGGGTGAATCATCTAGTAAGGAAACTGCTGATCTTAAATCTATAAGTATTCATCCCAATCTTTTTGCTATCATTAAAGAAGCATTTATTACAAATGAATTTTTCGATCTTGTGCCTAAAAGTTTGATAATTAATAAAAATAAAGAAATTCCTAAAGATGGTAGATGCCTAATTGAAGAATTGCCTACCAAAGATGGCAATACCTAGATCTATCATTGCTTGTTATGCCTAGCTAGGGGCGTTAAACGATAGCGCTTGTTGGGAGGCAACCCAATTTTATTTTTATTCCTTGCTTTTTGCTCCTGTTTAGTAATAAATAAATTATTTAGCCTCTGTTTTGGTTGTGTTTTTTTGTGTTTAATTAGTGTTTGTGCCAAGTAGAACCATTGGGAAGACTTGGGGAAAGTCTTGTTGAACTTGCTGTAAAAAAACAGAAACTTTAGCGCTCATGAGAACTGCTGTCATTTTTATTTGAAGAGTGCTATTTAGTTAATTATTTTTGCAGGTGATTAATAGATAAATTCCTCACGTCCAGAAATTTATTTTAGAATTTTTGGGGTTCCAGATCTTGCGCTAGCTACAGATTACTACAGACCGTTCTGTTTTTGACAGATTCTGTTTTCCGTGTGTTGTTTGCTTATTTTGATGAATCTATGGCTAGTAAAATAGTTTATAATCCATAGAGAAGTTGGAATAAAGTAGGTTTAACACCAATATAAATAAATAATGAGTTCATTATAGTACCTTGAAGTGGTCTTTTGTTTTCTTTCGCTAACGGAGCTCACGAGTTTTCTATTTTGAGTTTTGTGTTGTGAAGTTTTCAAGTTTTGGGTGAATTCTTTTGATGGATCATGGAACAAGGAGTGGAAAGAGCCTAAGCTTGGGGATGCCCATAGCACCCCCAAGATAATCCAAGGACACCAAAAAGTTAAAGCTTGGGGATGCCCCCAGAAGTCATCCCCTCTTTCGTCCACTTCCATCGGTAATTTACTTGGAGCTATATTTTTATTCACCAACATGATATGTGTTTTGCTTGGAGCGTCTTGTGTTATTTGTGTCTTTGTTTGTTAGTATGCCACAATCATCTTTGCTATACACACCTTTTGAGAGAGCCATACATGAATTAAAATTTGATAGAATACTCTATGTGCTTCACTTATATCTTTTGAGCTAGATAATTTTGCTCTGTGTGCTTCACTTATATCTTTTGAGCTAGATAATTTTGCTCTATGTGCTTCACTTAGTTCTTTTTAGAACACGATGGTGGATTCGTTTTAAAGAAACTATTGATCTCTCATGCTTCACTTAAATTTTTTTGAGAGTCTCTTAATAGCATGGTAATTTGCCTAATAATAATATGCTTGGTATTCAAGATTTGTGAAACTTTCTTTTGAGTGTGTTGAATACTAAGAAAAGATTGAAGCATGATAATTTTTTTGAGATATGGAGGTGATAATATTAAAGTCATGCTAGTTGAGTAGTTTTGAATTTAAAGAATACTTGTGTTGAAGTTTGTTATTCCCGTAGCATGCACGTATGGTGAACCGTTATGTGATGAAGTCGGATCATGATTTATTTATTGATTGTCTTCCTTATGAGTGGCGGTCGGGGACGAGCGATGGTCTTTTCCTACCAATCTATCTCCCTAGGAGCATGCGCGTAATACTTTGCTTTGATAACTTCTAAATTTTTGCAATAAGTATATGAGTTCTTTATGAATAATGTTGAGTCCATGGATTATACGCACTCTCACCCTTCCACCCTTGGTAGCCTCCCTAATACCACGCAACTTTCGCCGGTATCGTACACCTACCATATACCTTCCTCAAAACAGCCACCATACCTACCTATTATGCCATTTCCATAGCCATTCTGAGATATATTGCCATGCAACTTTCCACCATCTAGTCCATCTTGACATATCCATCATTGTCATATTGCTTAGCATGATCATGTAGTTGACATAGTATTTGTGGCAAACCCACCGTTCATAATTGTTTCATACTTGTCACTCATGATTCATTGCATATCCCGGTACACCGCCGGAGGCATTCATATAGAGTCATACTTTGTTTTAGTATCGAGTTGTAATCATTGAGTTGTAAATAAATAGAAGTGTGATGATCATCATTCAATAGAGCATTGTCCCAAAAACAGAGAGAAAGGCCAAAGAAAAAAAGAAGGCCCCAAAAAAATATAAATAAATAAATAAAAAAGGGGCAATGCTACTATCCTTTTTTCCACACTAGTGCTTCAAAGTAGCACCATGATATAGCAAGTCTCATATATTGTGCTTCAAAGTAGCACCATGTTCTTTATATAGAGAGTCTCATATGTTGTCACTTTCATATACTAGTGGGAATTTTACGTTATAGGACTTGGCTTGTATATTCCAATGATGGGCTTCCTCAAATTTCCCTAGGTCTTCATGAGCAAGCAAGTTGGATGCACACCCACTAGTTTCTTTTGTTGCGCTTTCATACATTTATAGCTCTAGTGCATCCGTTGCATGGCAATCCCTACTCACTCACATTGATATCTATTGATGGGCATCTCCATAGCCCGTTGATACACCTAGTTGATGTGAGACTATCTTCTCCTTTTTGTCTTCTCCACAACCACCATTCTATTCCACCTATAGTGTTATATCCATGACTCACGCTCATGTATTGCGTGAAGATTGAAAAAGTTTTGAAAAATTTAGAGTATGAAACAATTTCTTGGCTTGTCATCGGGGTTGTGCATGATTTAAATACTTTGTGTGGGGAAGATGGAGCATAGCCAGACTATATGATTTTGTAGGGATAACTTTCTTTGGCCATGTTATTTTGAGAAGACATAATTGCTTTGTTAGTATGCTTGAAGTATTATTATTTTCTATGTCAATATAAACTTTTGTCTTGAATCTTTCTAATCTGAATATTCATACCACAATTAAGAATATTTGCATTGAAATTATGCCAAGTAGCACTCTGCATCAAAAATTCTCTTTTTTATCATTTACCTACTCGAGGACGAGCAGGAATTAAGCTTGGGGATGCCTGATACGTCTCCAACGTATCTATAATTTTTGATTGATCCATGCTATATTATCTACTGTTTTGGACTATATTGGGCTTTATTTTCCACTTTTATATTATTTTTGGGGACTAACCTATTAACCGGAGGCCCAGCCCAGAAATGCTGTTTTTTTGCCTATTTTAGTGTTTCGGATAAACAGAATATCAAACGGATTCCAAATGGAATAAAATCTTCGGAAACGTGATTTTCTCACAGAACGTGATCCAGGAGACTTGGACCCTACTGCAAGGGATCAAAGTGGTGGTCACGAGGGTGGGGGGCACCCCCCTAGGGCGTGCCCCCGGCCTCGTGGGCCCCTCGGTGCTCCACCGATGTACTCCTTCCTCCTATATATACACACGTACCCCCAAACGACCAGAACAGGAGCCAAAAACCTAATTCCACCGCCGCAACTTTTTGTATCCACGAGATCCCATCTTGGGGCCTGTTCCGGAGCTCCGCCGAAAGAGGGCCGTCATCACGGAGGGCTTCTACATCATCCTAGCCCCTCCGATGAAGTGTGAGTAGTTTACCTCAGACCTTCGGGTCCATAGTTAGTAGCTAGATGGCTTCTTCTCTCTCTTTGAATCTCAATACAAAGTTCTCCCCCTCTCTTGTGGAGATCTAATCGATGTAATCTTCTTTTTGTGGTGTGTTTGTTGAGATCGATGAATTGTGGGTTTATGATCAAGTCTATCTATGAATAATATTTGAATCTTCTCTGAATACTTTTATGCATGATTGGTTATCTTTGCAAGTCTCTTCGAATTATCCGTTTGGTTTGGCCAACTAGATTGGTAGTTCTTGCCATGGGAGAAGTGCTTAGCTTTGGGTTCGATCTTGTGGTGTCCTTACCCAGTGAAAGAAGGGGCAGCAAGGCACGCATTGTATCGTTGCCATCGAGGATAACAAGATGGGGTTTATTTCATATTGCATGAATTTATCTCTCTACATCATGTCATCTTGCTTAAGGCGTTACTCTGTTTTTAACTTAATACTCTAGATGCATGCTGGATAGCGGTCGATGAGTGGAGTAATAGTAGTAGATGCAGAATCGTTTTGATCTACTTGTCACGGACGTGATGCCTATATACATGATAATGCCTAGATATTCTCATAATTATGCTCAATTCTATCAATTGCTCAGCAGTAATTTGTTCACCCACCGTAGAATACTTATGCTCTCGAGAGAAGCCACTAGTGAAACCTATGGCCCCCGGGTCTATTCTCATCATATCAATCTCCATCACTTTTATATTGTTTTGCTATTTACTTTGCTTTTACTTTTTACTTTGCATCGTTATATCAAAAATACCAAAAATATTCTATCTATCAGATCTCACTCTCCTAAGTGACCGTGAAGGGCTTGACAACCCCTAATCGCGTTGGTTGCGAGTAGCTATCGCTTTGTGCAGGTACGAGGGACTTGAGCGTGGGCTCCTACTGGATTGATACCTTGGTTCTCAAAAACTGAGGGAAATACTTACGCTACTCTGCTGCATCATCCCTTCCTCTTCGGGGAAAACCAACGCAAGCTCAAGACGTAGCAAGGGTACGTAGGTATATATAGGAGAAAGAAGTATGTCGGTGGAGCTTCGGTGGGCCCACGAGGGTGGGGGGCGCGCCTGGGGGTATAGGGCGCGCCCCCTACCTCGTGCCCACCTCGAAACTTCCTTGGCGTAGGGTCCAAGTCTCCTGGGTCATATCCGGGAAGAAAATCACGTTCCAGAAAGGTTTATTCCGTTTCTTCGGAACACTGAAATAGGCAAAAAACAGCAATTCTGGGCTGGGCCTCCGATTAATAGGTTAGTCCCAAAAATAATATAAAAGTGGAAAATAAAGCCCAATATAGTCCAAAACAGTAGATAATATAGCATGGAGCAATCAAAAATTATAGATACGTTGGAGATGTATCAGGCATCCCCAAGCTTAATTGCTGCTCGTCCTCGAGTAGGTAAATGATAAAAAGAGAATTTTTGATGCGGAGTGCTACTTGGCATAATTTCAATGCAAATCTTCTTAATTGTGGTATGAATATTCAGATTAGGAAGATTCAAGACAAAAGTTCATATTGACATAGAGAATAATAATACGTCAAGCAAACCAACAAAGCAATTATGTTTTCTTAAAGTAACATGGCCAAAGAAAGTTCATCCCTACAAAATCATATAGTTTAGTCATGCTCCATTTTCGTCACACAAGAATGCTCTCATCATGCACAACCCCGATGACAAGCCAAGCAATTGTTTCATACCTTAATAATTTCGAACTCATAAACTTTCACGCAATACATGAGTGTGAGCCATGGATATAGCACTATGGGTGGAATAGAATATAATGATGGGGGTTATGTGGAGAAGACAAAAAGGAGAAAGTCTCACATCAACGAGGCTAATCAATGGGCTATGGAGATGCCCATCGATTGATGTTAATGCAAGAAGTAGGGATTGCCATGCAACGGATGCACTAGAGCTATAAATGTATGAAAGCTCAACAAAAGAAACTAAGTGGGTGTGCATCCAACTTGCTTGCTCACGAAGACCCAGGGCACTTGAGGAGGCCCATTGTTGGAATATACAAGCCAAGTTCTATAGTGAAAATTCCCACTAGTATATGAAAGTGATAACTCAAGAGACTCTCTATATGAAGAACATGGTGCTACTTTGAAGCACAAGTGTGGAAAAAAGGATAGTAGCATTGCCCCTTTTTATTTATTTTGTTTTTTTGGGCCTTCTTTTTTTCTTTGGCCTTTCTCTTTTTTGGGGACAATGCTATATTGAATGATGATCATCACACTTCTATTTATTTACAACTCGATACTAGAACAAAGTATGACTCTATATGGATGCCTCCAGCGGTGTACCAGGATATGCAATGAATCAAGAGTGACAAGTATGAAAAAATTATGAACGGTGGCTTTGCCACAAATACTATGTCAACTACATGATCATGCTAAGCAATATGACAATGATGAATGTGTCATGATAAACTGGATGGTGGAAAGTTGCATGGCAATATATCTCGGAATGGCTATGGAAATGCCATAATAGGTTGGTATGGTGGCTGTTTTGAGGAAGATATAAGGAGGTTTATGTGTGAAAGAGCGTATCATATCACGGGGTTTGGATGCACCGACGAAGTTTGCACCAACTCTCGATGTGAGAAAGTGCAATGCACGGTACCGTAGAGGCTAGCAATGATGGAAGGGTGAGAGTGCGTATAATCCATGGACTCAACATTAGTCATAAAGAACTCATATACTTATTGAAAAAATCTACAAGCCATCAAAAACCAAAGTATTACATGCATGCTCCTAGGGGGATAGATTGGTAGGAAAATACCATCGCTCGTCCCCGACTGCAACTCATAAGGAGGACAATCAAATAACACCTCATGTTTCAAATTTGTTGCATAACGTTTACCATACGTGCATGCTACGAGACTTGCAAACTTTAACTCAAGCACTTCTCAAAATCAAAATTACTCTACTAGCATGACTTTGATATTACAACCTCCATATCTCAAAACAATTATCAAGCATCCAACTTTTCTTAGTATTCAACACACTCAAAAGGAAGCTTCACAAATCTTGAATACCAAGCATGTTACTATTGAGCAAATTACCATGCTATTAAGACTATCAAAATAATTTAAGTGAAGCATGAGAGATCAATAGTTTCTTTAAAACAAATCCACCACCGTGCTCTAAAAGATCTAAGTGAAGTACATAGAGCAAAATTATAACGCTCAAAAGATATAAGTGAAGCACATAGAGCAAAACTACTTAGCTCAAAAAGATATAAGTGAAGCACATAGAGTATTCTATCAAATTCTAATTCATGTATGGCTCTCTCAAAAGGTGTGTACAGCAAGGATGATTGTGGCACACTAACAACCAAAGACACAAATAATACAAGACGCTCCAAGCAAAACACATATCATGTTGGTGAATAAAAATATAGCTCCAAGTAAATTACCGATGGAAGTGGACGAAAGAGGGGATGCCTTCCGGGGCATCCCAAGCTTTGACTTTTTGGTGTCCTTGGATTATCTTGGGGGTGCCACGGGCATCCCCAAGATTAGGCTCTTGCCACTCCTTGTTCCATAATCCATCACAAGAATTCACCCAAAACTTGAAAACTTCACAACACAAAACTCAATAGAAATCTCATGAGCTCCGTTAGAGAAAAAACAAAAAACCACTTCAAGATACTGTAACGAACTCATTCTTTATTTATATTGGTGTTAAACCTACTGTATTCCAACTTCTCTATTGATTATAAACTATTTTACTAGCCATAGATTCATCAAAATAAGCAAACAACACATGAAAAACAGAATCTGTCAAAAACAGAACAGTCTGTAGTAATCTGTAACTAACGCAAACTTCTGTAACTCCAAAAAATCTACCATAATTGGAAAACCTAGACAATTTGTTTATTGATCAGAAGCTCTTGGAATCAGTATTTTATCACGTTCTGGTGATTTTTAACAATTCGGCCACTGAACGCAAAGTTTCTGGAAATTACAGCAAGATCAAATAACTATCATTCAAGAAGATCCAATAGGTCTAACTTGGCACAAACACTAATTAAAACACAAAACCACATCCAAACAGAAGGTAGATGGGTTATTTATTACCTAACAGAAGAAAAACACAAAAAACTAAAAATAAAATTGGGTTGCCTCCCAACAAGCGCTATCGTTTAACGCCCCTAGCTAGGCATAAAAGCGAGGATAGATCTAGGTATTGCCATCTTTGGTAGGCAATCCATAAGTGGATCTCATGATAGTTTCATATGGCAATTTTATTTTCTTTCTTGGAAAGTGTTCCATGCCCTTTTATAATGGAAATTGAAATCTAATATTCCCTTCCTTCATATCAATAATCGCACCAACCGTTCTAAGGAAAGGTCTACCAAGAATAATAAGGCAAGAAGGATTGCAATCTATATCAAGAACAATGAAATCTACAGGCACATAATTCCTATTTGCAATAATAAGAACATCATTAATCCTTCCCATAGGTTTCTTAATAGTAGAATCCGCAAGATGCAAGTTTAGAGAGCAATCATCAAAATTGCGGAAATCTAGCAAATCACACAAAGTTTTGGGGAGAGTGGAGACACTAGCACCCAAATCACACAAAGCATAAAACTCATGATCTTTAATTTTAATTTTTAATAGTTGGTTCCCACTCATCATAGAGTTTTCTAGGATAGAAACTTCCAACTCAAGTTTTTCTTCATAAGATTGCATCAAGGCATCAACAATATGTTCGGTGAAGGCTTTCTTTTGACTATAAGCATGTGGAGAATTTAGCACAGATTGCAACAAGGAAATACAATCAATTAAAGAGCAACTTGCATAATTAAATTCCTTGAAATCCAATATAGTGGGTTTAGCAACATCTAGATTTTTATTTCTTTCAATCCCACTTTCATCAATTTCATCATAAAGATCTAAATACTCCGAATTTTTAGAACGCCTTCTAGGTAAAGGAAGATCATATTCAGTTTCATGAAGATTCATATTGCAAAACAAAGATTTAATAGGAGACACATCAATAAATTTTAGATCTTCATCTTGATTTTCATAGGAATTGGAAGAACACGCTTTAATAAAGGCATCTTTGGAAGCATGCATCCTAGCGGTTCTTTCCTTGCACTCATCAATGGAAATTCTCATGGCTTTGAGAGACTCATTAATATCATGCTTAGGAGGAATAGATCTAACCTTTAAAGAATCAACCTCAAGAGAAATTCTATCAACGTTCCTAGCCAAATCATCAACTTTAAGCAATTTCTCTTCAAGCAAAGCATTAAAATTCTTTTGTGAATTCATAAACTCTTTAACACTATTCTCAAATTCAGAGGGCATCTTATTATAATTTCCATAAGAGTTGTTGTAGGAATTCCCATAATTATTAGAAGGATTACTAGGATATGGCCTAGGATTAAAATTCCCTCTATAAGCGTTGTTACCAAAATTATTCCTACCAACAAAATTCACATCCATAGATTCATTATTATTCTCAATCAAAGTAGACAAAGGCATATCATTAGGATCTGAAGAAACACTCTTAGTAGCAAATAATTTCATAAGTTCATCCATCTTTCCACTCAAAACATTCATTTCTTCTATCGCATGCACTTTTTTATTAGAAGATCTTTCAGTATGCCATTGAGAATAATTAACCATAATATTATCTAGGAGTTTAGTAGCATCTCCTAAAGTGATTTCCATAAAAGTGCCTCCCGCGGCCGAATCTAAAAGATCTCTAGAAGCAAAATTCAATCCGGCATAAAATTTTTGTATAATCATCCACAAATTCAAACCATGAGTAGGGCAATTACGTATCATTAATTTCATTCTCTCCAAAGCTTGTGCAACATGTTCATGATCAAGTTGCTTAAAATTCATAATATCGTTTCTAAGAGAGATTATCTTAGCGGGAGGGAAATACTTAGAGATAAAAGCATCTTTGCACTTGTTCCAAGAATCATTACTATTTTTAGGCAAAGACGAAAACCAAGCTTTAGCACGATCTCTAAGCGAAAAAGGAAATAGCTTCAATTTAACGACATCATTATCGACATCTTTTTTCTTTTGCATATCACATAAATCAACGAAGCTATTCAGATGAGTAGCGGCATCTTCACTAGGAAGGACGGCGAATTGATCTTTCATAACAAGATTCAACAAAGCAGTATTGATTTCACAAGATTTAGTATTAGCAAGAGGAGCAATCGGAGTGCTAAGGAAATCATTATTATTGGTATTGGTGAAGTCACACAATTTGGTAGTATCTTGAGCCATCGCGACAAACAAGCAATCCAACACACGGGCAAACAAAAAGGCAAGCGAGAAAAAGGCAAATGGAAAAGAGAGGCGGAGAAGGAGAAGGAGATTGGGAAAGAGAGGGCGAATAAAACGGCAAGGGTGAAGTGGGGGAGAGGAAAACGAGAGGCAAATGTCAACTAATGTAATGCGAGAGATAGGAATTGTGATGGGTACTTGGTATGTTGACTTTTTGCGTAGACTCCCCGGCAACGGCGCCAGAAATTCTTCTTGCTACCTCTTGAGCTTGCGTTGGATTTCCCCGAAGAGGAAAGGATGATGCAACAGAGTAGCGCAAGTATTTCCTCAGTTTTTGAGAACCAAGGTATCAATCCAGTAGGAGGCCATGCTCAAGTCCCTCGTACCTGCACAAAATGATAGCTACTCGCAACCAACGCGATTAGGGGTTGTCAATCCCTTCACGGTCACTTACGAGAGTGAGATCTGATAGATATAATAATTTTGGTATTTTTGATATAGAGATGCAAAGTGAAAAGTAAAAGGCAAAGTAAAAAAGCAAAGCAAGATTAAAGTGATGGAGATTGATATGATGAGAATAGACCCGGGGGCCATAGGTTTCACTAGTGGCTTCTCTCAAGAGCATAAGTATTCTACGGTGGGTGAACAAATTACTGTTGAGCAATTGATAGAATTGAGCATAGTTATGAGAATATCTAGGCATGATCATGTATATAGGCATCAAGTCCGTGACAAGTAGACCGAAACGATTCTGCATCTACTACTATTACTCCACTCATCGACCGCCATCCAGCATGCATCTAGAGTATTAAGTTAAAAACAGAGTAACGCTTTAAGCAAGATGACATGATGTAGAGAGATAAATTCATGCAATATGAAATAAACCCCATCTTGTTATCCTTGATGGCAACGATGCAATACGTGCCTTGCTGCCCCTTCTGTCACTGGGAAAGGACACCGCAAGATCGAACCCAAAGCTAAGCACTTCTCCCATGGCAAGAAAAGCCAATATAGTAGGCCAAACTAAACTGATAATTCGAAGAGACTTGCAAAGATAACTAATCATACATAAAAGAATTCAGAGAAGATTCAAATATTATTCATAGATAGACTTGATCATAAACCCACAATTCATCGGTCTCAACAAACACACCGCAAAAAAGAAGAAGATTACATCGAATAGATGTCCACAAGAGAGGGGGAGAACTTTGTATTGAGATCCAAAAAGAGAGAAGAAGCTGTCTAGCTAATAACTATGGACCCGAAGGTCTGAGGTAAACTACTCACACTTCATCAGAGAGGCTATGATGATGTAGAAGCCCTCCGTGATGACGGCCCTCTCCGGCGGAGCTCCGGAACAGGCCCCAAGATGGGATCTCGTGGATACAAAAAGTTGCGGCGGTGGAATTAGGTTTTTGGCTCCGTCTCTATTCGTTTGGGGGTACGTAGGTATATATAGGAGGAAGAAGTACGTCGGTGGAGCTTCGGTGGGCCCACGAGGGTGGGGGCGTGCCTGGGGGTATAGGGCGCGCCCCCTACCTCGTGCCCACCTTGAAGCTTCCTTGGCATAGGGTCCAAGTCTCCTGGGTCATATCCGGGAAGAAACTCACGTTCCAAAAAGGTTTATTCCGTTTGGACTCCGTTTGATATTCCGTTTCTTCGAAACACTGAAATAGGCAAAATACAACAAGTCTGGGCTCGGCCTCCGGTTAATAGGTTAGTCCCAAAAATAATATAAAAGTGGAAAATAAAGCCCAATATAGTTTAAAACAGTAGATAATATAGCATGGAGTAATCAAAAATTATAGATACGTTGGATACGTATCAACACGCAAGATCATGGTGATGCATGGCAACGAGAGGGAAGAGTATCGTCTACGTACCCTCGTAGACCATAAGCGGAAGCGTTATGAGAAGCGGTTGATGTAGTCGTACGTCTTCATGATCCGACCGATCCATGTACCGAACGTACGGCACCTCCGAGTTCAGCACACGTTCAGCTAGGTGACGTCCCATGAACTCCGATCCAGCAGAGCTTCGAGAGAGAGTTCTGTAAGCACGATGGCATGATGACGGTAATGATGATGCTACCGACGCAGGGCTTCACCTAAGCACCGCTACGATATGACCGAGGTGGCTTATGGTGGAGGGGGGCACCGCACACGACTAAAAAATCAACTAATCAACTTGTGTGTCCATGGGGTTCCCCCCTCCCTATATATAAAGGAGTGTAGGAGGTGGAGGGCCGGCCCTCTCTATGGCACGCCCTAGGGAGTCCTACTCCCACCGGGAGTAGGATTCCCCCCTTACAAGTAGGACTAGGAGAGGAATGAAGGAGGAGAGAGGGAGGAAGGAAAGGGGGGGCGGCCCCCTCCCAATTCGGATTGGGCTTGGGGGCGCGCCTCCCTCTTTTCCCTTCCCTCTCCTCTATTCCATTAAGGCCCAATAAGGCCCATATACTCCCCGAGGGGTTCCGGTAACCTCCCGGTACTCCGGAAAAATGCCCGAACCACTCGGAACCATTCCGATGTCCAAACATAGGCTCCCAATATATCGATCTTTATGTCTCAACCATTCCGAGACTCCTCGTCATATCCATGATCAAATCTGGGATTCTGAACTACCTTCGGTACATCAAGACACATAAACTCATAATACCGATCATCACCGAACGTTAAGCGTGCGGATCCTACGGGTTTGAGAACTATGTAGACATGGCCGAGACTCACTTCTGGTCAATAACCAATAGCAGAACCTGGATGCTCATATTGGCTCCTACATATTCTACGAAGATCTTTATTGGTCAAACCGCATAACGGTATACGTTGTTCCCTTTGACATCGGTATGTTACTTGCATGAGATTCGATCATCGGTATCTCAATACCTAGTTCAATCTCGTTACCGACAAGTGATACGTCACCAACGTATCTACTTTTCCAAACACTTTTGCCCTTGTTTTGGACTCTAACTTGCATGATTTGAATGGAACTAACACGGACTGACGTTGTTTTCAGCAGAATTGCCATGGTGTTATTTTTGTGCAGAAATAAAAGTTCTCGGAATGACATGAAAATCAACGGAGATTATTTTTGGAATTAATAAAAAATACTGGCGAAAGAATCAAGGCCAGGGGGCCCACACCCTGTCCACGAGGGTGGGGGGCGCGCCTACCCCCTAGGCACGCCCCTGCCTCGTTGGCCCCCTGGTGCTCCTTCGACCTCAACTCCAACTCCATATATTCGTGTTCGGGGAGAAAAAAATCAGAGAGAATGATTCATTGCGTTTTACTATATGGAGCCGCCGCCAAGCCCTAATCTCTCTCGGGAGGGCTGATCTGGAGTCCGTTCGGGGCTCCGGAGAGGGGAATCCGTCGCCATCGTCATCATCAACCTTACTCCATCACCAATTCCATGATGCTCACCGCCATGCGTGAGTAATTCCATCAGAGGCTTGCTAGACGGTGATGGGTTGGATGAGATTTATCATGTAATCAAGTTAGTTTTGTTAGGGTTTGATCCCTAGTATCCATTATGTTTTGAGATTGATGTTGCTATGACTTTGCTATGCTTAATGCTTGTCACTAGGGCCCGAGTGCCATGATTTCAGATCTGAACCTATTATGTTTTCATGAATATATGTGAGTTCTTGATCCTATCTTGCAAGTCTATAGTCACCTACTATGTGTTATGATCCGGCAACCCCGAAGTGACAATAATCGGGACCACTCCCGGTGATGACCATAGTTTGAGGAGTTCATGTATTCATTATGTGTTAATGCTTTGGTCCAGTACTCTATTAAAAGGAGGCCTTAATATCCCTTAGTTTCCAATAGGACCCCGCTGCCACGGGAGGGTAGGACAAAAGATGTCATGAAAGTTCTTTTCCATAAGCACGTATGACTATATTTGAAATACATGCCTACATTGATGAATTGGAGCTAGTTCTGTGTCACCCTATGTTATAACTGTTGCATGAATAATTGCATCCGACATAATTCTCCATCACCGATCCATTGCCTGCGAGCTTTTCATATATTGTTCTTTGCTTATTTACCTTTCTGCTGCTAGTGTTACAATGACTATAAAACCAAAAATATTACTTTTGCTACCGTTACCACTACTATCATATTACTTTGCTACTAAATACTTTGCTGCAGATATTAAGTTTCCAGGTGTGGTTGAATTGACAACTCAGCTGCTAATACTTGAGAATATTCTTTGGCTCCCCTTGTGTCGAATCAATAAATTTTAGTTGAATACTCTACCCTCGAAAACTGTTGCGATCCCCTATACTTGTGGGTTATCAAGACCATTTTCTGGCGCCGTTGCCGGGGAGCATAGCTCTATTCTTTGAGTCACTTGGGATTTATATCTGCTGGTCACTATGAGGAACTTGAAAGACGAAAGAACTAAGATTTTTCCCTCAACTACGAGGGGAGCTAAGGAACTGCCATCTAGCTCTGCACTTGATTCACCTTCTGTTTTGAGTAAGCTTGCAACACCTAAACCTGCTTCTGCTATTAATTCTGATATGTCGCATGTTATTGATGATGCCACTTCTGCTATGCAAGATACTTATGATGAAACTACTTCTACGGTTGATACTATTATGCCACTTGGTGAATTTCTTGATGAACAACTTCCTAGGGCTAGAGAGAATGAAATTATCGTAATTGATAATATTGATGAAAGTGATGATGAAGATTCTCCTGCTAGATATGAATTGCCTGTTGTGCCTGAGGGTTGTGTTATGGATGAAGAAACTGCTAGACACTTTCTTGCCTGCAATGATAGAAGTGATCTTAAGAAACTATTAGCTAAGCTGAAAGAAAAATCTCTGAATGCTAGAATGAAGTATAATCCTGCTTATGCTACTTCACCGATCTTTATTACTGATAAGGATTATGATTTCTCAGTTAATCCTGATATAATTACTTTGGTTGAATCTGATCCTTTCTAAGGCTATGAATCTGAAACTGTTGTGGCACATCTTACTAAATTAAATGATATAGCTACCCTGTTCACTAATGATGAGAACACTCGCTACTATTATATCCTTAAATTATTTCCGTTCTCATTAAAGGGTGAGGCTAAGATAAGGTTTAATTCTATTGATCCTGGTTGTGTGCGTAGTCCCTAGGATATGATTTACTACTTCCCTGCTACATATTTCCCTGCTCATAAGAAACAAGCTGCTTTAAGGGAAATATATAATTTTGTGCAAATTGAAGAAGAGAGTCTCCCACAAGCTTGGGGGAGGCTTCTCCAATTACTTAATGCTTTGCCTGATCATCCTCTCAAGAAAAATGAAATACTTGATATCTTTTATAATGGACTAGCCGATGCTTCTAGAGACCACCTGGATAGTTGTGCTGGTTGTGTTTTCAGGGAAAGAATTGTTGATCAAGCTGAATTGTTATTCAATAATATGTTGACTAATGATAATAATTGGACACTTCCTGAACCAACCCCTAAGCCAACTCCGAAGAAAAGGGGTATTCTATTTCTTAGTCCTAAAGATATGCAAGAGGCAAAGAAATCTATGAAAGAAAAAGGTAGTAAAGCTGAAGATGCTAAGAATTTACCACCTATTGAAGAAATACATGGTCTTAATTTGCCACCTGTTGAAGAAATACATGGTCTTGATAACCCGACACAGGTAGTAAAGGTAAATTCTCTCTATAGATTCGATAAATGTGAAATCCCATTTACAAAGTTTGCTAGCCCATGCTTGGATGAGTTTGATGACTTTATGGTTAAACAAGAAAACATAAATGCTTATTTTGGTAGACAACTGAAACACAATGCTTATATGATTGAACACTTGGGTGATTATATGTCTAGAGTTAAAGGTGAACTTAAACTTATTAGTAAACATGCTTCTATGGTTACCACTCAAGTAGAATAAGTACTTAAAGCTCAGAATGATTTGCTCAATGAATTGAATAGTAAGAATAATGACTTTGCTGTTAGAGTTGCAACTAGAGGAGGTAAAGTGACTCAGGAACCTTTGTATCCTGAGGGCCACCCTAAGAGAATTGAGCAGGATTCTCAAAGAAATAACGTTGATGCACCTAGTCCTTCTAAGAGGAAGAAAAAGAAAATTGATAGGACTTTGCATGCTTCTAGTGAACCTGTTGTAGACACACCTGAGAATCCTAATGATATTTCTATCTCTGTTGCTAAAAGACAATCTGGTAATGAACATGAACCTAGTGATAATGTTAATGATGATGTTCATGTTGATGCTCAACCTAGCAATAATAATGATGTAGAAATTGAACCCGTTGTTGATCTTGATAACCCACAATCAAAGAATCAACGTTATGATAAGAGAGACTTTGTTGCTAGGAAGCATGGTAAAGAAAGAGAACCATGGGTTCAGAAACCCATGCCTTTTCCTCCTAAACCATCCAAAAAAAGGATGATGAGGATTTTGAGTGCTTTGCTGAAATGATTAGACCTATCTTTTTGCGTATGCGTTTGACCGACATGCTTAAAATGAATCCTTATGCTAAGTATATGAAGGATATTGTTAGAAATAAAAGAAAGATACCGTAAGCTGAAATTTCCACCATGCTTGCTAATTACACTTTTAAGGGTGGAATACCAAAGAAACTTAGAGATCCAGGAGTACCAAGTATACCATGCTCCATTAAAAGAAACTATGTTAAAACTCCTTTATGTGATCTTGGAGCCGGTGTTAGTGTTATGCCTCTCTCTTTATACCGTAGACTTGATTTGAATAAGTTGACACCTACTGAAATATCTTTGCAAATGGCTGATAAATCAACTGCTATACCTGTCGGTATTTGTGAGGATGTGCATGTTGTGGTTGCAAATGTTACTATTTTAATGGACTTCGTTATTCTTGATATTCCCGAGGACGATAGTATGTCTATTATTCTTGGAAGACCCTTTTTAAATACTGCAGGGGCTGTTATTGATTGCAACAAAGGCAATGTCACTTTTCATGTTAATGGTAATGAGCATACGATACACTTTCCGAGGAAACAACCTCAAGTCCACAGTATCAATTCTATTGGAAAAATTTCAACAATCACTATTGGAGGTTTTGAATTCCATCTTCCTACTGTCAAGAAGAAATATGATATTCTTATTGTTGGGGACATGCATATCCCTGTTGAGGTAACATAGTATTATTCAAAATTTCTCCAGTTCCATGTTATTCGGAATGAGTTTGTTAACAAGACTTGATCAACCTTTTTAGTGGATTCCTTTTGAAGAACATGAGATGGGTGAATTTAGAAGGCACAACCTTCTCTACCCTCCTTTTACTTTCTGTTATTTATATTAAATAAAGCAAAAAATAGTAATTTATGTCAGTTTTCTGAATGATCCTTGCAATAAAAAATACCTCAAAAATAGAAGTTCTCCAAATGCCCTAAAAATTTAATATGATTTTTATGTAATATTTGAGAATATCTGGCACTGAGAACACTTCAGGGGGAGCCAGCACCTGGCCACAAGGGTCCAGGGCGCGCCCTAACCCCTGGGCGCGCCCCCTGCCTCGTGGGCCCCTGGTGGCCCCCTCCACTTATTCCAACCATCACACACTCCTTCCTCCCAAAAAATCACTAGCCAGCTCAAACCCGAGTTCTTGCTCATCTTGCTGCCGTTTTCGATCTCCTTGCTCAAAGCTCCATTCACAAAACTGCTTTGGGGGATTGTTCATTGGTATGTGACTCCTCCAATGGTCCAATTAGTTTTTGTTCTAGTGCTTTATTTATTACAAATTTTTGCTGCTTAGGTGACCCCGTTCTTGAGCTTGCATGTCGAATTTATGTGGTCAAAAGTAGTCTTAATGCATGATATAGTCTCTAGGCACTTGTGGGAGTAGTTGCTATCAATTTTGTTGAGTTTGGTTCACTTTTATTTTGAAGTTACTAAAAAAATTAGAATTTTTTTAAAGGAGGAAATATGTTTAGGAAAATGTGCCAAGGTGGTTCTTCAAGGAAACAAGGACCCAGGCCCGCAATGCGTGAGCCGGACGATGAACCACCGAGGGATGCTCAAGTGCGGCCTTGTGAATGGTCGTCAGAAGATTTCATGGTCCAAGCAGGAATCAAGGAGGAATTTGACGCATATGTGCGTAACGCCGATCTTGAGAGCTTCGTGGCAGATAAGTGCTGTCAATACCACTATCTCACTGATTCCTTTGTGAGAAGGTTTGAATTTTCATCATCAAGCAATTCTCAAACTATCCTATTTGATCTTTATGATAAATCTTATACCATGGACTTAGAAGATTTTAACACTGCTTGTAAACTCCCACAGTGCAGTAATGTTAGTGAACCTCTCAAATCTGAATATAAAGACTTTCTTGCTAGTATAACTTTGGGGGAATCTACGGAAATCACGCAAGCTACCATAGGGAGCATTCATTTTCCTGCTATACATTATTTTGCTCTCTTTATAGGTAGATGCATAAATGGTAAGGATGAGGCATGTCACATGTGTGTGCCAGATCTTAGTGTTCTCAAGAGTGATGTATTAGGAGATAGACAATATAACTTGGGGGCCATTGTTGCATGCAGGTTGCATAATAACAAAATTAATGGAGATGTGATCTGGAGTCCGTTCTGGGCTCCAGAGAGGGGAACCCGTCGCCATCGTCATCGTCAACCTTCCTCCATCACCAATTCCATGATGCTCACCGCTGTGCGTGAGTAATTCCATCATAGGCTTGCTGGACGGTGATTGGTTGGATGCAATTTATCATGTAATCGAGTTAGTTTTGTTAGGGTTTGATCCCTAGTATCCATTATGTTCTGAGATTGATGTTGCTATGACTTTGCTATGCTTAATGCTTGTCACTAGGGCCCGAGTGCCATGATTTCAGATCTTAACCTATTATGTTTTCATCAATATATGTGAGTTCTTAATCCTATCTTGCAAGTCTATAGTCACCTACTATGTGTTATGATCCGGCCACCCCGAAGTGACAATAATCGGGACCACTCCCGGCGATGACCATAGTTTGAGGAGTTCATGTATTCACTATGTGTTAATGCTTTGGTCCAGTACTCTATTAAACAGAGGCCTTAATATCCCTTAGTTTCCAATAGGACCCCGCTGCCACGGGAGGGTAGGACAAAAGATGTCATGAAAGTTCTTTTCCATAAGCACGTATGACTATATTTGAAATACATGCCTACATTGATGAATTGGAGCTAGTTTTGTGTCACCCTATGTTATAATTGTTGCATGAATAATCGCATCTGACATAATTCTCCATCACCAATCCATTGCCTACGAGCTTTTCATATATTGTTCTTCGCTTATTTACTTTTCCACTGCTACTGTTACAATCACTATAAAACCAAAAATATTATTTTTGCTACCATTACCACTACTATCATATTACTTTGCTACTAAATACTTTGCTGCAAATATTAAGTTTCCAGGTGTGGTTGAATTGACAACTCAGCTGCTAATACTTGAGAATATTCTTTGGCTCCCCTTGTGTCGAATCTGTAAATTTCAGTTGAATACTCTACCCTCGAAAACTATTGCGATCCCCTATACTTGTGGGTTATCAGCAAGTCTCTTTACTCGTTCCGCAATGCTACATCCTGTAACTAACTCATTAGCTACATTGCTTGCAAGGCTTATTGTGATGTACTTTACCGAGAGGGCCTAGAGGTACCTCTCCGATAATCAGAGTGACAAATCCTAATCTTGATCCATGCCAACTCAACAAACACCATTGGAGACACCTATAGAGCACCTTTATAATCACCCAGTTACATTGTGACGTTTGGTAGCACACAAAGTGTTCCTCTGATATTCGGGAGTTGCATGATCTCATAGTCATAGGAACATGTATAGTTATGGAGAAAGCAATAGCAACAAACTCAACGATCATCGTGCTAAGCTAACGGATGGGTCAAGTCAATCACATCATTCTCTAATGATGTGATCCCGTTAATCAAATGGCAACTCATGTCTATAGTTAGGAAACATAACCATCGTTGATTCAACAAGCTAGTCAAGTAGAGGCAAACTAGCGACACTCTGTTTGTCTATGTATTCACACATGTACTAAGTTTCCGGTTAATACAATTCTAGCATGAATAATAAACATTTATAATGATATAAGGAAATATAAATAACAACTTTATTATTGCCTCTAGGGCATATTTCCTTCAAGAATGATGTACCAGGGTTCTATACTTGTACTGTTACACATGGTAAAGAAAGAGGCGACAGACATTGCAGTTGCTGAACAAGGTAAAGCGGAATGGCCCTATTGTGCTCTCCTGGATGCAGAAGGCATGCGGGATTCTAGTCCAACCCTTGTGATGGCCGTCCGCCAATCATGTAGTTTGAGAGGTAATCTTGAGTAAACTGCTTCAGGATCCACTGCAAAAGAAAAAATATTCAGATATTGTCATCTAACACAACTCATTACGGGCAGTAAAAAGAAGGCTACATGGTTCTTACTTACCATCTTGCAGTTCACTGTTGTCATGCATAAAGTGTAAACAAATAGTTCGATTAACATCTTTTGACCCATTTTAATAACAATCTTTATCAGTTTCCTCAGCTGATGCTGGTTAATGAATATCTCATTGCCCCATACGCAGAAAGGGTCGAAGTGTGGATCTTTGGCAATGATATATGTGCCTAAAAGCACCAAGTTAATATTAGAAGCTAAACAACAATTGAAAAATGATGCAGTACAACACTCCATCCATCCCATTATATAAGATTTTATTACATTTATATCTAGACATCATCAAAACAGTAAGGTAACACTCTTCCTTGTTGCTATGTAGCCTGCGATTGCATATTTAGTCATTCAGTACAATGCATGTTGCTAAACAACAATTGAAAACTGAAAAGACATGTTAACTGCAACATCCTTAACAACAACTAAATATCGTAATTCATAGTGGTATTTTTGAAACTGTTATTGATGAAATTGAACTGCACAGCAAATAGTTGCACATATAGAGCATCACATTGTGAAGAACTGAAATAAACAAGTCATAAGGACATTTCTTGACGATCCTTAAAAAGTTAAAGGACTAAAACCCTTAGTGGATATATATATACTCCAGCAATTTTTGGCCTTTTCTAGTCGATCCCCTAAACTTAAGGTGGTAAACTTCAATTTGATCATGTTCAAAGCAGGTTCAACCGAAAGTAGCATGCATTCAAACATAAACATAGATAGTTTTGCATAACCGAACATAAAACATAAATTTAAAGTAAGTTAAACTACTTTCGGTTGAAGTAGAGGTCGAGCCAATCCTTCCTCGTCATGTACGGTGTGCCGCGAGCCGGATCCGGGCCAGTATCGTCGTCGGGGTCGTTGGGGAAGGCACTCCTCCACTCGTCGACGTCGATCTCCTTGTCCTCGGGGCCCACCTCGACACCCTCCGCACCGTCGTTGCCACCGCCCTCGGCCTCGTCATCAGAGGAGAGTGTGATATCCTCACCGCCCTCTGCGCCGCCGTCCTCGTCGCCTTTGACCTCGTCATCGGAGGAGAGCGCGATAACCTCGCTGCCCTCCGCGCCGGCAAAGATCGCCCGCTCCGCCTCCACAAGCTCCGGGTGCTGCCGGCAGAGCTCTTGCATGTAGGCCTCGTCGGCGGCCTTGGCCTCGAGGCACTCCCATGCCTTGCGGTCCTCCCGCGCCATAGCCGAGCTCACCACCCCTAGCTCCGGCAGAACGAGGTGGACTGGACGTGTGCCGAAGGGGAAATTGAGCCTAGCCGCCGCGCCGTGGTAGCGGACCTGCCAGCGGTCGTACTCCATGGCTGCAAGCTCAGCCGTGTGGAAGCTACCGAGCAACCGGCGGGTGTGGGTCTCTCAATCTGTAATCTCGGCGACCCATGTCCCCCACCGCCGCTGTCGGACCCCGAGGTAGGACTTCGTCGGCAGCCGGGTCCGGGCGAGGACGGGGAAGTCCTCGAACTGGTGTAGGGGCGCGGTGGCGGGTGGATGAGGGGACCAGCGATGGCAGATCGGGCCCACGGAGGACAACAGGGACACCTCGGCGGCCACCTCGTCGGCATCGGGCGAAAAGGCCGCGATAAACCTCTTTTTGGCCATTGGTTCCTTGAGCTCCCCGGCACACAGGCAGAAGTTGAGGATGGAGGCGCCGGCGATGGCGGCGACCTACCAATGGTTTCGAGGGTTGTGTGTGTCTGTGTTAGCGGAGGTTGTGTTTGAGGAAATACTGCGGCAACTGAAAATTTGACTAGGCGGGAGTAACAAGGTGGGGCTACTGAAAATTTGGATCAAGGGCGAGCAGATATTATTGAGATTGCGAGGGATGCAGAGGTGGGAGTAAAATGCCGGGGCTACTGAAAATTTCAATCAAGGGACTGAAGCAAAGCGGGAGTAACAGACATCGCACATAGTCCGCACATACTAATCGTGTGCTATCAAACATTAAAACCTTCCAGGCGGTAGATATTTTCGAGATTGCGAGGGATGTAGAGGCGGGAGTTTTTGGGGAGCGAGCTAGTGTGCTTGACACGCCGGCTGTGGACTTTAGCCAATGCACCTTCTCGCGTAAGCCATAGGCGTACTATACACCGATGGTGCTCCAAGACATTTTGTATTACATCTCACATGGTTGGTGATAATAAACTGTGTGGGATCTACTTGATTTGAATTACAAAATGGGGTGACGGCAGGAATGGACGCTGTTTGAATTGCTAGACCTTTTATCTGCAGTGAACATGCAACTATATGTGTGTCACAAAAGAATTGGAACTATTCAGGGTTCGTTTGGACATTTTGTAAATTAAACTAGTTTTCTAGCCATTTCAGGCACACAATTCAAAATTAAACTACGTGCACATGCTCCGGAGCATACAAATTGGTTTAAAAAATAAAATATGTGTCCTTCAGTGCATGCTTAGGTCCCATGCAAGAAATGGGAATGAATTTTTTGGGGTTCGTTTGACCTTTTTATACATTAACTGGGTTTTCTAGGCATTTTATGTGCATAATTCAAATTTGAACTACAAGCACATGCTCCAATGCACTAAAGTTGGTTGAAAAATCACATTTGTGTCCTTGGGTGAATTTAACGTCCCATGCAAGAGATGGGAATGAATTTCAAACACCAGGGCACTGTTGATTGCTGGCAAAACGTTGAGATACCTGGTTTTAAAATTCTAGTAAATCCAAAACTTGTCTGAAATTCATGAATCTTGGCATGCTATCATGGAGCGGCATCAACATGCTGTGGTGAAAATTTTGTCCCATTTGGGACAGGTTTGGGTATAAGCTTCTCATAAACCAGAGCTTCTCACAACAAGCATGATGGTTTCGATAGGGAACGTACCACCTTTGGGGACGGGACGATATCCGTTGCCTCTTATTGCTTTCAAAAAATTTCTAGTGTCAACATAGAACAACAGGAGTGTTGTGTTCAATCTTGGAATTTTTCGGGGTTCGTTTGGCCTTTTTTATACATTAACTTGGTGTTTTAGGCATTTATGTGCATAATTCAAATTTTAACTACAAGCATATGCTCCAATGCACCAAAATTGGTTGAAAAATCACATGTGTGTCCTTGGGTGAATTTCTAGGTCCCATGCAAGAGATGGGAATGATATTCAAAAACCAGGGCATTGTTGATTGCTGGCAAAATGTTGAGATGCCTGGTTTTTAAATTCTAGTAAATCCAAAGCTCGTAGAAAATTCATGAAACTTGGCATGCTATCATGGCACGGCATCAACATGCCATGGTAAAAAAATATGTCCCATTTGGGGTAGGTTCCGGTATAAGCTTCTCACAAACCAGAGTTTCTCACAACAAGCATGATGGTTTCGATAGGGAACGTCCCACCTTTGGGGACAAAACGCTATCCATTGCCTCTTATTGCTTTCAAAAAATTTCTAGTGTCAACATAGAACAACAGGAGTGTTCTGTCAATTTTTGTGATTTTTTGGGGTTCGTTTGGACATTTTTATGCATTAACTGGGTTTTCTAGGCATTTTATGTGCACAATTCAAATTTGAACTACAAGCACATGCTCCAATGCACTAAGGTTGGTTGAAAAATCTAATCTGTGTCCTTGGGTGAATTTCTAGGTCCCATGCAAGAGATGGGAATGAAATTCAAACACCAGGGCACTGTTGATTGCCGGCAAACATTGAGATGCCTGGTTTTTAAATTCTAGTAAATCCAGAACTCGTCTGAAATTCATGAAACTTGACATGCTATGATGGAGCGACATCAACATGTCATGTTACAAAAATTGTCCCATTTGGGGCAGCTTCGGGTATATGCTTCTCACAAACTATAGCTTCTCACAACAAGCATGATGGTTTCGGTAGGGAACGTCCCACCTTTGGGGACGAAACGATATCCATTGCCTCTTATTGCTTTCAAAAAGTTTCTCATGTCAACATAGAACAACAAGAGTGTTGTGTTAATTTTTGGGATCTTTTGGGGTTCGTTTGGACATTTTTATGCATTAACTGAATTTTCAATGCGTTTATGTGCATAATTAAAATTTGAACTACATGCACATGCTCCAGTGCATATAAATTGGTTGAAAAATGAAATATGTGTCCTTGGGTGCATGCTTGGGTCCCATGCAAGAAATGGGAATGAATTTCAAACACCGGGGCACCGTTGATTGCCGGAAAAACATTGAGATGCCTGGTTTTAAAATTCTAGTAAATCCAAAACTCGTCTGAAATTCATGAAACTTGGAATGCTTACATGGAGCGGCATCAACGTGCCGTGGTAAATTTTTTGTCCTGTTTGGGGTAGGTTTGGGTATATGCTTCTCACAACAAGCATCATGGTTTCGGTAGGGAACATCCCACCTTTGGGGACGAAACGATATCCACTGCCTCTTATTGCTTCCAAAAATTTCTCGTGTCAACATAGAACAATAGGAGTGTTGTGTCAATTTTTATGATTTTTCGGGGTTCTTTTGGACATTTTTATGCATTAACTGAGTTTTCAATGCATTTATGTGCATAATTCAAATTTGAACTACATGCACATGCTCCAGTGCATATAAATTGGTTGAAAAATTAAATCTGTGTCCTTGGGTGCATGCTTAGGTCCCATGCAGGAAATGGGAATGAATTTCAAACACCAGGGCACCATTGATTGCCGGCAAAACATGAGATGCCTAGTTTTTAAATTCTAGTAAATACAAAACTCGTCTGAAATTCATGAAACTTGGCATGCTATCATGGAATGGCACCCGACATGATGTGGTATTTTTCGTGTCCATTTTCAGAGAAGGCGCACTCGGATAATGACAGCCAACAAAGGCATTTTGAAAAAATAGCTGCCACTTTAATATCTCAAATGTTTGTATAATTCAAACCGTGTGCATTTTGTTAACCATTCACGTGACCGAGAGGCGCGCAAGTGCATTCCTTGACTGAATGGGAGGCGTGCGGACAGCTGCTTGACCTTGACTGAATGGGAGGCGTGCAAGCGCAGTCCGGTGCGCAGGCTGACCGAGAGGCGTGCAAGTTATCCTCCAATGCGCAAGCTCATCAGGAAGCATGCGAGCTGTATGCTGCGTAGGCTCACTGGAAAGCGAGCCCTTTGACTTCCATGGCTGCCCGCCTTCCTCTCCATTAATGGCGCCCGAGCCGCTGTTTAATACGGGCGGCCTTACTGTTTGCCTCCCATTCCCCTCCCTCCCGCAGACCTCCACCAACGCCATGGCGTAGAATGATCATCTACCACTAGTCTTCAAGTTTGGTAAAGTCGACTCCGAGCTGGAGGAGATAGAAAATATGGAGGAATGCGGCCTCATGGACATGGCCTAGAACGAGCTGGCCGCGGCAGTTGTTGCCCCTGCTCCCGTCCTAGCCCCCATCCCCGTGCCTGCGCTAGCGACGATTCCCGTAGCATTGACGGGCTAGTCGCCGAGTACTATCGCAGAGCTGGAAGCCGCGGGCGTCAGCGAGGTCTCCGCGGACCCGTGCGAGCTCGTGTACATGCCAGCACCAGCTCTCGTGCCCGTGCACCCCCTCAACCCACCGTGGCGCCGTCCCCCGTGCGTTTGGCTGCACACGCCGCGCCCGTGCGCGCCCCTCCACCCACCGCGGCGCCGGTACCCATGTATTTGGCTACACCCGCCGCGCATGTGCCCGTGCCCGTGCGCGTGCCCTCCTCAGTAGCATGGGACGCCGCCGTCGACCGCTACCTCTCAGTGGCGCCAGTTGCCGTCCTCCCACGCTCCGCCCATCGATTGCGCGACGACATGATGTTTGATTTACAAGTGAAGAACATTTTGTGCTGCCTTGAAGACTTCAACAACAGTGTCCCGGAGGACGACAACGACAATGACGGCGGGGCACGCCGCCTCCGCCATCGCCGAAAGTAGTTTCTTTGGGGTTTAATACTGTATGTCGAATTCTCGATCATATGAATATAAATTCGCAGTGTGACTAAATGAAATATATGGTTTGAACGAATTTGCGTTTTTCTCTCTTAATGTACAGACTTATCAAACGATTTTCTTTTGAAAAAAGTCAATGGTTTTAAAAATAAAACACTTATCGCAAACCTTTTTGTTAGAACACCCATATGCAAACCGACAGCTTCCTCAGGAAGCCAAGGGAAAATGTGCCGAGCAGGATTTGTGCATCCCTTCAACGCAAATGGTTGTTTTGCATGACCCGTGTGCAACCACGTACAAACAATTGGGTAAGATTTGCATATCTGTCATTTTGGGTATGTTGCCATTTGTCAAACTGGAAAGATTGACATTTGTTTATCTAGTAACATTGCCATTTGTCAACCTTGTAACACTGTGATTTGTCAAAATATGCAGCTACAAATCACTAGCACTATCTAATTTTTGCAACTAAAATCACTAGCACTGTTCATATGCAAATGTACCATTGATTACATACAACAAGTCATCAACCCACAACGACAACGAGGATACACATTGGATTGTAGATCATTTCCAACAAAACATTCTAGTAAAGTTTTTCTCACACAACAAATAACAAAGCAATGAAATGAACTTCAACTCAACCACTCGTCGGCGTTGGAAACGCTTGCTTTGAACCAGAAGTGATTCTCTGGGAAGGGCCAGCTACTATCAATCTCGAGACCAACGCATGACTGATCATCGAGGCTAAAGCGGCCTATGTCAGGACCCATATTGGGATGGTAGGGAAGCATAGTAATGTCCAAGGTATAGATACATTTGCTTCTCATAAATGGTAGTAATGTTGTGTCAACAGCAGCTGGATCGCCTTCCACCATCATTGGATAGTTTTGTCCAAGGAAGAGCGAGTTTCCTCCAAGACTTTCAATACTGAACCAGGGAGAAGGTGTTGGCGCTAGTACACTAGTATCCATCCCGAATACCCTGCAACGGATGTTGGAATAGGTCCAGAGAGTGCAACCATATGAGACAACACCTGCTTCCTTAGTAACATCAGCAATGCCCTGTATACAGACAAGAAGAGGTGATCCATCGGAATAAGTTGCCAGGCGCCACTAAGTATATGGGTCTTGCTGGTCCTCATGCTCGTGATCATCAGCATCATCATCTCCCCCTTGGTTATAAATTTTTTCAAGTATAGGTGGTGGAATGTTCACAGGACCTTGGAAACACAAGAAGGTTAATTAGTAAAGGGAAACTAGCTAACCCGCATGCATGTGGATGAAACAATTATAATTATGGTGGAAGACAAACGTACCGAAAGCATAAGGACTCCATGCAAAAACAGTGCCACGAGTGGTGGCAGCAAACACAAGACCCTCGTATTGAATTGCATCACAGTACTCATCTGTGTATAGAAACTGATTTTGAGCAATATCCATCGAGTCGAACCATGAAGGACGACAACAAGCTTATCGAAGATAGCAACAACACAAGCATTCCTATGACCACAAGAGCGGTCGGGAACTTGACAAATTGCTATCTTCCGTAGACGACAGTCAGCATGATCGTATTTGAACTCACGTAGAATACCGGTGTACTCAACCTCCGGGCAGTCGTATGAGATTTTTGGAAGTGGAACCCGATGACGAGTGTACACATTCATAAGTTCGCACTCGCAGTTGTACCCAATATAAACAACCCAATCTCCATTTGCGCCTGCCCAAGCCTTGCCCTCAAGCGATGGCATCTTAACATCATACGTATCATTATCAAGCTGCATCAACTTACACAAGGCGAGGCTTCCCTCGTCCCCGCGCCAGTCAGCAGGGTCACGACAAAGAAGATAGGGGAGATCAAACCGCTCCTAGACCCTTGGGTTCCTTGTAATGATATTATTAGTTGAGTTGAGAATGGTCTTGAACAAACCTACCATGCTAGCCGAGGTGATGACGTCGCACTGATCAATGAGTTCCTCCATCGCATCATCATTCAGATCGGGGCAAGGATAACGGGGTCGTTTCCGGCCTGTTCCCTCCATGGAGAAGATGATCAAACAATGCAGAAGGAAGGGTGAAGGCAAATGGAAGAGGGAGGAAGAGCTAGCGTGAAACAACAGTTCCAAATCGAGAGGGAAAGGTGAAAAGTCAGTGGACGGTTGCCACGGTACACGAAGAGGCGCCTGGGGAGCGAAAGGTTGCCACAGAGGTCACACATTGATGACAAGGGCCGAGTGAGCTGCATGCGTATATCGCACACACCTTGATCTGGCTGACTGTTTCTTTTGTGTTGCCTAATCACAAACAGTTCATCCGAGTGAACCGTATGTTGTATATCGCACACACCTTCATCTAGCTGCCCGTTTCTTTTGTGTTGCCTAATCACAAACAGTTCATCCGAGTGAACCGTATGCTGTGTATTGCACACGCCTTCATCTGGCTGACCATTTTTTTGTTCCTCCTCATCGCAAACAGTTAATTGAACTGAACCATATGCCCTTCATCGCACACACAACTAAAATCTGAACCGTGTTTGATGCATTCATCATTGCAAACGTTTTATACATTTTGACGGTTTTCATACACCACTGTTTGCGATTATTGCATCGCACACAGTTTCTCGAAGGGTCTCTGATCGCAGTGTCGCGTTAGCAGCATCCTGCAGTAGTAAACACATTAACGGTAAGTATTTCCCTCAGTTATGAAACCAATGTATCAATCCAGTAGGAGGATCCACCCAAACTATGTAAGCAGTATCTTCACACAAATAACAAAAACTTGCAACCCAATGCGTAAGAGGGGTTTTCAATCCCTCCTCGGTATTGAGATAGATTAAATTGTGTGAGATTGGATAAATAGATCTAGTAGAAACACAAAATAAAATAAATAAAGAAAAAGTGCAGCAAGGTATTTTTGGATGAATAGATCTGAAAATAATATGATAGAAAATAGATCCGGGGCCCGTAGATTTCACTAGAGGCTTCTCTTGAGAAAATCGCATACGGTGGGTAAACAAATTACTGTTGGGCAATTGATAGAAGAGCAAATAATTATGACGATATCCAAGGCAATGGTCATGTATATAGGCATCACGTCCAAGATTAGTAGACCGACTATTGCCTACATCTACTACTATTACTCCACACATCGACCGCTATCCAGCATGCATCTAGTGTATTAAGTTCATGGAAAATGGAGTAATGGAATAAGAACTATGGCATGATGTAGACAAGATCTATTCATGTAGGAATAGACCCCATCTTTTTATCCTCAATGGCAATTATACATGCGTGTCATGTCTCTTTCTGTCACTGAGATTGAGCACCGCAAGATCGAACCCATTGATACGCCTTCGTCATATCTATAATTTTTGATTGTTCCATGCCAATATTATACAACTTTCATATACTTTTGGCAACTTTTTATACTATTTTTGGGACTAACATATTGATCCAGTGCCCAGTGCCAGTTCCTGTTTGTTGCATGTTTTTTGTTTCGCAGAAAATCCATATCAAACAGAGTCCAAATGGGATAAAAACCGATGGAGATTTTTTTGGAATATATGTGATTTTTGGGAAGAAGAATCAATGCGAGACGATGCCTGAGGGGGCCACGAGGCAGGGGGCACACCCCAGGGGGTCATGCCCGCCCTGTGCCCTTGTGACCAACCCATAAGGGGGTTGGTGCCCTTCTTTCACCGTAAGAAAGCTAATATCTAGATAGAGATCGTGTCCAAAATTCAGCCCAATCGGAGTTACAGATCTCCAGGAATTTAAGAAACGGTGAAGGGTAGAATCAGCCGACGCAGAAACATAGAGAGACAGAGAGACAGATCCAATCTCGGAGGGGCTCTCGCCCCTCCGCTGCAATGGAGGCCATAGAACAGAGGGGAAACCCTTCTCCCATCTAGGGAGAAGGTCAATGAAGAAGAAGGAGGGGGCTCTCCCCCCTCTCTTCCGGTGGCGCCGGAGTGCCGCCGGGGCCATCATCGTCACCGCAATCTACACCAACAACTTCACCGCTGATACGTCTCCAACGTATCTATAATTTTTGATTGCTCCATGCTACTTTATTTACTATTTTGGACTATATTGGGCTTTATTTTCCACTTTTATATTATTTTTTGGACTAACCTATTGACCGGAGGCCCAGCCCAGAATTGCTGTTTTTTTGCCTATTTCCGTATTTCGAGGAAACAGAATATCAAACGGAGTCCAAACGGAATGAAACCTTCGGGAACGTGATCTTCTCACCAAACGTGATCCAAGAGACTTGGACCCTACTCCAAGAAGTTTCCGGGGAGGTCACGAGGGTGGAGGGCGCCCCCCCCCCCCCCCCCCGGGCGCGCCCCCTGCCTCGTGGGCCCCTCGGAGCTCCACCGACGTGCTCCTTCCTCCTATATATACCTACGTACCCCCATTAGACCAAAGACGGAGCCAAAAACCTAATTCCACCGCCGCAACTTCCTGTATACACGAAATCCATCACGGAGGGCTTCTACATCAACACCATAGCCCTTACGATGAAGTGTGAGTAGTTTACTTCAGACCTTCAGGTCCATAGCTAGTAGCTAGATGGCTTCTTCTCTCTTTTTGGATCTCAATACAATGTTCTCCCCCTCTCTCATGGAGATCTATTCGATGTAATCTTCTTTTTGCGGTGTGTTTGTTGAGACCGATGAATTGTGGGTTTATGATCCAACTTATCTATGAATAATATTTGAATCTTCTCTGAATTCTTTTATGTATGATTGAGTTATCTTTGCAAGTCTCTTCGAATTATCCGTTTGGTTTGGCCAACTAGATTGGTAGTTCCTGCAATGGGAGAAGTGCTTAGCTTTGGGTTCAATCTTGCGGTGTCCTTACTCAGTGACAGAAAGAGTTGCAAGGCACATATTGTATTGTTTCCATCGAGGATAACAAGATGGGGTATTTATCATATTGCATGAATTTATTCCTCTACATCATGTCATCTTGCTTAAGGCGTTACTCTGTTTTTAACTTAATACTCTAGATGCATGCTGGATAGCGGTCGATGAGTGGAGTAATAGTGGTAGATGCAGGCAGGAGTCGGTCTACTTGTCACGGACGTGATGCCTATATACATGATCATACCTAGATAACCTCATAACTATGCTCAATTCTATTAATTGCTCAACAGTAATTTGTTCACCCACCGTAGAATATCTATGCTCTTGAGAGAAGCCACTAGTGAAACCTATGGCCCCCGGGTCTATTCTCATCATATCAATCTCCATTACCTTATTTTACTTGTTTTGCTTTTACTTTTCACTTTGCATCTTTATACCAAAAATACCAAAAATATTATCTCTATCAGATCTCACTCTCGTAAGTGACCGTGAAGGGATTGACAACCCCTAAGCATTGGTTGCGAGTTGCTACCGTTTTGTGCAGGTACGAGGGACTTGCACGTGACCTCCTACTCGATTGATACCTTGGTTCTCAAAAACTGAGGGAAACACTTACGCTACTGTGCTGCATCACCCCCTCCTCTTCGGGGAAAACCAACGCTAGCTCGAGACGTAGCAAGAAGGATTTCTGGCGCCGTTGCCGGGGAGGCCTATGCCAAGTCAAGTCAAGATTTACTCTCCCGTCAATGAGCCATTTCTGGCGCCGTTGCCGGGGAAGCCTACAAAAAAGTCAACATACCAAGTACCCATCACAATCTCTATCTCTCGCATTACATTATTTGCCATTTGCCTCTCGTTTTCCTCTCCCCCACTTCACCCTTGCCGTTTTATTCGCCCTCTCTTTCCCAATCTCCTCCTCTTTTTCCCTTTGCCTTTTGTTTGCTCGTGTGTTAGTTTGCGTACCTGCCGCTATGTCGAATTCCTTATCCGCTCCTATGTCTCCCGAGTTTGAAGTTCTTCACTTCAAGCAACGGCAAGGAGAAAACTTAAAAGATGCTTGGTATAGGATGATGGAATCTTATCGTAAGTGCACCCTAGAGGTGAACTTTAGAATTCTTCTTCGCAATTTTTATGTTGGGTTAAAAATGACGCATAGACAACTCTTGGATTGCATGGCCAAGGGAAATTTCATTAATATTGATCCCGGTATTGCGCATGAGATTATAGAGGGAATAGTGGGAACACCACCCCAAAAGGGAGGATCTCATCCTACCTAGGAAGAAACCCAAGTGTTTGAGAAGATTTGCGAAGTAACAAAGATTTTACAAAAGTCTCTTGAGCCTCTTAAAAATATTAGCGGAAATCTTAACCGTATGAATATGTTGATTACTCTTTGCAATAAACGGTTGGATTCTTTAGATCTAAAAATTTCCGAGTATGAAGGGAAGAGGGAAGAACCCCCCGGATTCGAACATGACTCCGCTAAAAAGTTGAAAATTAAAGATGGCAATACCTAGATCTATCCTTGCTTTTATGCCTTGCTAGGGGCGTTAAACGATAGCGCTTGTTGGGAGGCAACCCAATTTTATTTTGTGTTTTTTGTTTTTGGTTTTTCTTAGGAATAAATAATCCATCTAGATTCTGTTTAGATGTGGTTTTATCTTTTAATTAGTGTTTTTGCCAAGTTAAACCTATTAGATCTTCTTGGAAGATAGTTATTTGATCTTGCTGTAATTTCCAGAGTCTTTGCGCTCAGTGCCCGAATTGTCAAAAATCACCAGAACGTGATAAAATAGTGATTCCAATTGCTGCTGATCAATAAACAAATTTGCCAGGTCGTCTAATTTTGGTAGAATTTTTTGGGTTCCATAAGTTTGCGTTAGTAACAGATTACTACAGACTGTTCTGTTTTTGACAGATTCTGTTTTGCGTGTGTTGTTTGCTTATTTTGATGAATCTATGGCTAGTAAAATAGTTTATAAACCATAGAGAAGTTGGAATACAGTAGGTTTAACACCAATACAAATAAAGAACAAGTTCACTACAGTACCTTAAAGTAGTATTTTGTTTTCTTTCTCTAACGGAGCTCACGAGATTTCTATTGAGTTTTATGTTGTGAAGTTTTCAATTTTGGGTGAATTCTTTTGATGGATTATGGAACAAGGAGTGGCAAGAGCCTAAGCTTGGGGATGTCCATGGCACCCCCAAGATAATGCAAGGACACCAAAAAGTCAAAGCTTGGGGATGCCCTGGAAGGCATCCCCTCTTTCGTCCACTTCCATCGGTAATTTACTTGGAGCTATATTTTTATTCACCAGATGATATGTGTTTTGCTTGGAGCGTCTTGTATTATTTGTGTCTTTGCTTGTTAGTCTACCACAATCATCCTTGCTGTACACACCTTTTGAGAGAGCCATGTATGAATTGAAATTTGTTAGAATACTCTATGTGCTTCACTTATATCTTTTGAGCTTGATAGTATACTCTATGTGCTTCACTTATATCTTTTTGAGCATGATATTTTTTGCTCTAGTGCTCCACTTAGATCTTCTAGAGCACGGTGGTGGTTTGTTTTAAAGAAACTTGATCTCTCATGCTTCACTTAGATTATTTTGAGAGTCGTTAATAGCATGGTAATTTGCTTAATGTTAATATACTTGGTATTCAAGATATGTGAAACTTTCTTTTTAGTGGGTTGAATACTAAGATAAGTTTAATGCTTGATAATTGTTTTGAGATATGAAGGTGATAATATCATAGTCATGCTAGTTGAGTAGTTGTGAATTTGAGAAATACTTTTGTTGAAGTTAGCAAGTCCCGTAGCATGCACGTATGGTTAAAGTTGTGTAACAAATTTGAAGCATGAAGTGTACCTGGCTTGTGCATCCTTATGAGTGGCGGTCGGGGACGAGCGATGGTCTTTTCCTACCAATCTATCCCCCTAGGAGCATGCGCGTAGTACTTGATTTTTGATGACTTCTAAATTTTTTCAATAAGTATATGAGTTCTTTTGACTAATGTTGAGTCCATGGATTATACGCACTTTTACCTTTCCGCCATTTGCTAGCCTCTTCGGTACCGTGCATTGCCCTTTCTCACATTGAGAGTTGGTGCAAACTTCGCTGGTGCATCCAAACCCCATGATATGATACGCTCTTTCACACATAAACCTCCCTATATCTTCCTCAAAACAGCCACCATACCTACCTATCATGGCATTTCCATAGCCATTCCGAGATATATTGCCATGCAACTTCCACCATCATCATCATCATCATCATGACATGCTTTACTTGTGTCATATTGCCATTGCATGATCTTGTAGTTGACATCGTATTTGTGGCAAAGCCACCATGCATTATTTTTTCATACATGTCACTCTTGATTCATTGCACCATCCCGGTACACCGCCGGAGGCATTCATATAGAGTCATATCTTGTTCTAGTATCAAGTTGTAATCATTATGTTGTAATCAATAGAAGTGTGATGATCATCATTATTAGAGCATTGCCCAATCAAAAAAAGAGAGAGAAAGGCCAAAAAGAAAAAAAGAAAGGCCCAAAAAAAGAGAAAATAAAAAGGGCAATGCTACTATCTCTTTTTCCACTTGTGCTTCAAAGTAGCACCTTGTTCTTCATGTAGTGAGTCTCATATATTGTGCTTCAAAGTAGCACCATGATTTTCATATAGTGAGTCTCATAAGTTTTCTTGTTCATACTAGTGGGAATTTTTCATTATAGAACTTGGCTTGTATATTCCAACGATGGGCTTCCTCAAAATGCCCTAGGTCTTCATGAGCAAGCAAGTTGGATGCACACCCACTAGTTTTCTTTTGTTGAGCATTCTTAGCTCTAGTGCATCCGTTGCATGGCAATCCCTACTCCTTGCATTAACATCAATTGATGGGCATCTCCATAGCTCATTGATTAGCCTCGTTGATGTGAGACTTTCTCCTTTTTTGTCTTCTCCACACAATCCCCATCATCATATTCTATACCACCCATAGTGCTATGTCCATGGCTCGCGCTCATGTATTGCGTGAAGGTTGAAAAAGTTTGAGATTATTTGAGTATGAAACAATTGCTTGGCTTGTCATCGGGGGTATAGAAGTTGGGAACATCTTTGTGTGACGAAAATGAAGCATATCCTAACTATATGATTTTGTAGGGATGAACTTCCTTTGGCCATGTTATTTTGAGATGACATAATTGTTTGATTAGTATGCTTGAAGTATTATCATTTTTATGTCAATATGAACTTTTTTCTTGAACCTTTCGTATCTGAATATTCATACAATGATTAAGAAGATTTACATTGAAATTATGCCAAAGTATCACTCCGCATCAAAAATTCTCTTTTTATCATTTACCTACTCGAGGACGAGCAGGAATTAAGCTTGGGGATGCCTGATACGTCTCCAACGTATCTATAATTTTTGATTGCTCCATGCTACTTTATTTACTGTTTTGGACTATATTGGGCTTTATTTTCCACTTTTATATTATTTTTGGGACTAACCTATTAACCGGAGGCCCAGCCCAGAATTGCTGTTTTTTTGCCTATTTCAGTATTTCGAGGAAACAAAATATCAAACGGAGCCCAAACGGAATGAAACCTTCGGGAACGTGATCTTCTCACTGAACATGATCTAGGAGGTGGACCCTACTCCAAGAAGTTTCCGGGGAGGTCACGAGGGTGGAGGGCGCGCCCCCCTGGGCACGCCCCCCTGCCTCATGGGCCCCTCAGAGCTCCACCGACATGCTCCTTCCTCCTATATATACCTACGTACCCCCATTAGACCAAAGACGGAGCCAAAAACCTAATTCCACCGCCGCAACTTCCTGTATCCACGAGATCCCATCTTGGGGCCTGTTCCGGAGCTCCGCCGGAGAGGGCATCCATCACGGAGGGCTTCTACATCAACACCATAGCCCTTCCGATGAAGTGTGAGTAGTTTACTTCAGACCTTCGGGTCCATAGCTAGTAGCTAGATGGCTTCTTCTCTCTTTTTGGATCTCAATACAATGTTCTCCCCCTGTCTCGTGGAGATCTATTCGATGTTATCTTCTTTTTGCGGTGTGTTTGTTGAGACCGATGAATTGTGGGTTTATGATCCAACTTATCTATGAATAATACTTGAATCTTCTCTAAATTCTTTTATGTATGATTGAGTTATATTTGCAAGTCTCTTCGAATTATCCGTTTGGTTTGGCCAACTAGATTGGTAGTTCTTGCAATGGGAGAAGTGCTTAGCTTTGGGTTCAATCTTGCGGTGTCCTTACTCAGTGACAGAAAGAGTTGCAAGGCACGTATTGTATTGTTGCCATTGAGGATAACAAGATGGGGTATTTATCATATTGCATGAATTTATTCCTCTACATCATGTCATCTTGCTTAAGGCGTTACTCTGTTTTTGACTTAATACTCTAGATGCATGCTGGATAGTGGTCGATGAGTGGAGTAATAGTAGTAGATGCAGGCAGGAGTCGGTCTACTTGTCACGGACGTGATGCCTATATACATGATCATACCTAGATAACCTCATAACTATGCTCAGTTCTATTAATTGCTCAAAAGTAATTTGTTCACCTACCGTAGAATATATATGCTCTTGAGAGAAGCCACTAGTGAAACCTATGGCCCCCGGGTCTATTCTCATCATATCAATCTCCATTACTTTATTTTACTTGTTTTGCTTTTACTTTTCACTTTGCATCTTCATACCAAAAATACAAAAAATATTATCTCTATCAGATCTCACTCTCGTAAGTGACCATGAAGGGATTGACAACCCCTAAGCGTTGGTTGCGAGTTGCTACCGTTTTCTACAGGTACGAGGGACTTGTGCGTGACCTCCTACTGGATTGATACCTTGGTTCTCAAAAACTGAGGGAAATACTTACGCTACTGTGCTGCATCACCCCCTCCTCTTCAGGGAAAACCAACGCTAGCTCGAGACGTAGCAACCGTCATCATCACCAACTCTTCCCCCCACTATGCAGTGGTGTAACCCCTCTTTTACCCGCTGTAATCTCTACTTAAACATGGTGCTCAACGCTATATATTATTTCCCAATGATGTATGGCTATCCTATGATGTTTGAGTAGATCCGTTTTGTCCTATGGGTTCATTGATTATCGTGATTGGTTTGAGTTGCATGTTTTATTATTGGTGCTGTCCTATGGTGCTCTCCGTGTCGCGCAAGAGTCAGGGATCCCCGCTGTAGGGTTTGCAATATGTTCATGATTTTCTTATGGTGGGTGGCGTGAGTGACAGAAGCACATACCCGAGTAAGTAGGTTGTTTGTGTATGGGAGTAAAGAGGACTTGATACTTTAATGCTATGGTTGGGTTTTACCTTAATGATCTTTAGTAGTTGCGGACTGATAACCCACAAGTATAGGGGATCACAATAGTTTTCGATAAGTAAGAGTGTTGAACCCAACGAGGAGCTAAAGGCAGAACAAATATTCCCTCAAGTTCTATCGACCACCGATACAACTCTACGCACGCTTGACATTCGCTTTACCTAGAACAATTATGAAACTAGAAGTACTTTGTAGGTGTTGTTGGATAGGTTTGCAAGATAATAAAGAGCACGTAAATAAAAAGGTAGGGGCTGTTTAGAAAAAGACACAACTAAGTTAGTTTTAGTAAAGAGCTTTTTGTTACGAGAAAGTTATTTGTCCCTAGGCAATCGATAACTAGACTGGTAATCATTATTGCAGTTTTATTTGAGGGAGAGGCATAAGCTAACATACTTTATCTACTTGGATCATATGCACTTACGATTGGAACTCTAGCAAGCATCCGCAACTACTAAAGATCATTAAGTTAAAACCCAACCATAGCATTAAAGTATGAAGTCCTCTTTATCCCATACGCAACAACCCCCTTACTCGGGTTTGTGTTTCAGTCACTCACGCAACACACTATAAGTGAATCATGAAGGTATTGCAACACCCTACAGCGGGGATCCCTCACGCTTGCGCGACATGGAGAGCACCATAGGACAGCACCAATAATAAAACATGCAACTCAAACCAATCTTGATCATCAATTAACCCATAGGACAAAACGGATCTACTCAAACATCATAGGATAGCCATACATCATTGGGAAATAATATATAGCATTGAGCACCATGTTTAAGTAGAGAATAAAGCGGGTAAGAGAGAGGTTACACCGCTGCATAGAGGCGGGAAGAGTTGGTGATGATGGCGGTGAAGTTGTTGGTGAAGATTGCGGCGATGACGATGACCCCCGGTGGCACTCCGGTGCCACCGGAAGCGAGGGGGAGAGAGAGCCCCCCTTCTTCTTCTTCCTTGACCTCCTCCCTAGATGGGAGAAGGGTTTCCCCTCTGGCCCATGGCCTCCATTGCGTGGAAGGGGCGAGAGCCCCTTCGAGATTGGATTTGTCTCTCTGTCTCTCTCTGTTTCTACATTCTCAGAATCTACCCTTTCACCGTTTCTTATATTCCCGGAGATCTGTAACTCTGATTGGGCTGAAATTTTAACACAGTCCCTATCTGGATATTAGCTTTCTTGTGGCGAAAGAAGGGCACCAATCGCCTTATGGGGTGACCACGAGGCTCAGGGGCGCTCCCAGGGGGGTGGGGCGCGCCCCCTGCCTCGTGCCTCCCTCGGGCACCGTCTCGCGTGGATTTTTCTTCCCAAAAATCTTATATATTCCAAAAAAATCTCCATCAATTTTTATCCTGTGTGGACTCCATTTGATATGGTTATTTTGCGAAACAAAAAACATGCAACAAACAGGAACTGGCACTGGGCACTAGATCAATATGTTAGTCCCAAAAATAGTATAAAAAGTTGCCAAAAGTATATGAAAGTTGTAGAATATTGGCATGGAACAATCAAAAATTATAGATACGATGGAGAAGTATCAGCATCCCCAAGCTTAATTCCTGCTTGTCCTCGAGTAGGTAAATGATAAAAAAGATAATTTTTGATGTGGAATGCTAACTAGCATAATCTTGATCACATATCTAATCATGGCATGAATATTAAGATATGAGTGATTCAAAGCAATAGTCTATCATTTGACATAAAAACAATAATACTTCAAGCCTATTAATAAAGAAATCATGTCTTTTCAAAATAACAAGGACAAAGAAAGTTATCCCTACAAAATCAGATAGTCTGGCTATGCTCCATCTTCACCACACAAAATATTCACATCATGCACAACCCCAATGACAAGCTGAGCAATTGGTTCATACTTTTTAATGCGCATCAGCTTTTTCAACCCTCACGCAATACATGAGCGTGAGCCATGGACATAGCACTATAGGTGGAATAGAATATGATGGTAGAGGTTGTGTGGAGAAGACAAAAAGGGAGAAAGTCTCACATCGATGCAGCTAATCAACGGGCTATGGAGATGCCCATCAATTGATGTCAATGTGAGGAGTAGGGATTGCCATGCAACGGATGCACTAGAGCTATAAGTGTATGAAAGCTCAAACTGAAACTAAGCGGGTGTGCATCCAACTTGCTTGCTCATGAAGACCTTGGGCATTTGAGGAAGCCCATCATCGGAATATACAAGCCAAGTTCTATAATGAAAATTCCCACTAGTATGTGAAAGTGATAACTCAAGAGACTCTCTATATGAAGAACATGGTGCTACTTTGAAGTATAAGTGTGGTAAAAGGATAGTAACATTGCCCCCTTTTCTCGTTTTTTCGTGGGCTTCTTTGGCCCCCTTTTTTTTATTTATGCTTCTTTGGCCTCTCTTTTTTTGGCGGGCAATGCTCTAATAATTATGATCATCACACTTTTATTTACTTACAACTCAATATTGCAACTCGATACTAGAACAAAGATATGACTCTATATGAATGCCTCCGGCGGCGTACCAGGATGTGCAATGATCTATCGTAGCAATGACATCAAAAAACGGACAAGCCATGAAAACATCATGCTAGCTATCTTACGATCATGCAAAGCAATATGACAATGAATGTTCAAGTCATGTATATGATGATGATGGAAGTTGCATGGCAATATATCTCGGAATTGCTATGGAAATGCCATAATAGGTAGGTATGGTGGTTGTTTTGAAGAAGATATAAGGAGGCTTATGTGTGACAGAGCGTATCATATCACGGGGTTTGGATGCACCGATGAAGTTTGCACCAACTCTCGAGGTGAGAAAGGGCAATGCGCGGTACCGAAGAGGCTAGCAATGATGGAAGGGTGAGAGTGCGTATAATCCATGGACTCAACATTAGTCATAAAGAACTCACATACTTATTGCAAAAGTTTATTAGCCCTCGAAGCAAAGTACTACTACGCATGCCCCTAGGGGGATAGATTGGTAGGAAAATACCATCGCTCATCCCCGACCGCCACGCATAAGGAAGACAATCAATAAATAAATCATGCTCCGACTTTGTTACATAATGGTTCACCATACATGCATGCTACGGGAATCACAAACCTCAACACAAGTATTTCTACTAATCCACAGCTACCCATGTGCATGGCTCTAATATCACCATCTTTATATCGCAAAACTATTGCAAAGAATCAAACATATCATATTCAGTGATCTACAAGTTTTATATAGGATTTTATGACTAACCATGTGAATGACCAATTCCTGTCATCTCTCTAAATAGATATAAGTGAAGTAAGAGAGTTTAGTTCTTTCTACAAAAGATATGCCCACGCCCTAACACTACAGGAAACAGGTAATTTGCATCCACAAACGGCAAAGACCCAAATCCAGACGGCAAAGATTTTGCCGTCAGGAAGCAGATGACAAAGATTAGCCGGCAAAGAATACCTTGCCGTCTGCCTTTTATCGAGATGATGGCAAAGATTTTGCCGTCAGTCAATTCGGGTTTGCCGTCTGCCGCAAAAATAACAGACGGCAAAAAACGTGTTCTTTGCCGTCAGTTAAAACATGTGCTTTGCCGTCATCCAGACTAAAGTACATACGACAAAGATTGTTTTTCATTTTTTTTAAAGTGACATCCTAGCAGAGCATCTCACCGGAACCAGGAACAAAAAACCAAAACAGGTTACAGAGAAGTTACAAGAGCTGTCCTAAAATTTACAGAGAAGTTACAATGTATTCAGCACGGCCTTGCTGTCTTGCAATCATCGTCGGTGGTTACAGAGAAGTTACAAGAGCTGTCCTAAAATTTACCCAAGGACCCCTAGAAACTAAAAATGAAAATCAATCAAGTCCTCCATGTCCTCCATCGCAGCAACATGTACTTCACCGCCGGCCTTCCTTCTTCTCGCCATGTGCTCGCTGGATCCTGGAGAGGGGGGGGGGGGGGGGGGGGGGGGGGGGCACCGTCGCGCGCCAGTGAATCCTCGGGCGGCCGATGCCGGAGGGAGGAGGCCGCCGCGCGCCAGAGGGAGGAGGCCGCCGCGCGCCGAAGGGATGAGCCGCCGCGCGCCCGAGGGACGAGGCCGCCGCGCGCCTGAGGGAGGAGGCCGCCGCGCGTGGGAGGGACGAGGCCGCCGTGCGCCTGTGCTCGCCACCCGCGGGTCCACCATGCTCGCCGCCCGCGCGGCTGGGGGAAGGCAGGAGCGATAGGGGCTGGGGCTGAAGGTAGGCAGGGCCGACGGGGGACGAGCCGAGGCCAGCGGCCGGTGGCGGCGACGGGGGACTCGCGCCGGGGGCCGGTGGGGGCGACGGGGGACTCGCGCCGGGGGCCGGTGGGGGCGACGGGGGACTCGCGCCGGGTCCGGTAGGGGCGATGGGGTCGGGGACGGCGAGGCAGAGGCCGGGAGGAGAGATGGCCACGGGTCGTGCGAGGCAGAGGTGTTGGGGCGTGGGGGAGAGAGACGTGGGAATAGTGGTGGGGCGTGGGGTGTCAGATGGATAAGGTGGAGAGAGGGCGTGGGACGTGGGGCTGGTGGGTTTTGCTTGGTGGGGATGTGTGGAGGAGATTTAGCCATGTCAGCGATCCGCGTGATCGATCTGTGGACTTGTGTTTTCTCTTTGCCGTCTGTGGTTCTATTTACAGACGGCAAAGTAAGCACTTTGCCGTATGTTAATAGATTCACAGACGGCAAAGTTCTTTGCCGTCTGCGTTTTATATTAAAGACGGCAAAATGAGCTCTTTGCCATATATAATAAAAAAGGCAGACGGCAAAGTTCTTTGCCGTCTATATTTGTTATTACAGACGGCAAAGTTTACTCTTTGCCGTCTGTAATATAAAAGGCAGACGGCAAAGTCTATTTTGTCGTTACTTTTTCTTTGCAGTCTGTTGATGACGGCAAACCCTTTCTTTGCCGTCTGCCCCGACGAAATGCTGACGGCAAAGAAATTACTGACGGCAAATCTCCTGTTTCCTGTAGTGTAACAAATATAAGTGAAGTAAAAGAGCATTCTACAAATGGTGGTTTTCTATGTAAAGAGAGACAGGCAATCCAAGCTTCAAATGATATAAATGAAGCACATGAAGCATTCTATAAAGCCATACTCAAAAGATATAAGTGAAGTGCATAGAGAATTCTATGCATCAACCAAGGACTATCTCATACCAGCATGGTGCATAAAAGAAAAATGAAAACTAAATGCAAAAGACGCTCCAAGATTGCACATATCGCATGAACGAAACGAATCCGAAAACATACCGATACTTGTTGAAGAAAGAGGGGATGCCTTCCGGGGCATCCCCAAGATTAGATGCTTGAGTCTCCTTGACTATTTACTTGGGGTGCCTCGGGAATCCCCAAGCTTGAGCTCTTGCCTCTCTACCTTCTTCTCACATCGAGACCTTCTCGATCATCGAACACTTCATCCACACAAAACCTCAACAGAAAACTCGGTAAGATCCGTTAGTATAATAAAGTAAATCACTACTCTAAGTACTGCTGCAAACCAATTCATATTTTGTTTTTTCAATGTAGCTACTGTAATATAACTTTTCCATGGCTTAATCCACTGATATAAATCGATAGTTTCATCAAAACAAGCAAACTATGCATCAAAAACAGAATCTGTCTAAAACAGAAAAGTCTGTAATAATCTGAACATTCACCATACTTCTGATACTTGAAAAATTCTGTAAAAATTAGAAAACATAAACAATTTGTATATAAAGACAGTTCAAAAAGAATCAGAACCATTTGACGTTCCAGTAAAAAATATAAAATCGCGCACTACAGCCAAAGTTTCTGTCCTGCACCGTACAAACCAACAAGCAAAGTAAACATCCTAAAGGCAATCCTTGGCATATTATTTTTATAATACAATGGAATTGTACAAGGGGATAATTATTTTTGTTGAAAAGTTTCTGTAATTAAGATTCACAAAGTTTCCGTGAGCGTGAGCAAAGTTCAAGGCTAGCTCCCACTTCAACAATGCTTGTCTTTCTCACTTTCGCTTTTCTTTTTGAAACGTTTCGAGTTCCCCTCTTTATTTTTTGTTTTTAAACTATATAAAAGCACTCAACAGAAATAAATGACTCTATAAAACTTCTGGGTTGTCTCCCTGGCAGCGCTTTCTTTAAAGCCATTAAGCTAGGCATATAGTGCTCAAGTAGTGAATCCACCCGGATCCCAAGGTATATCAAAGCCAATTTTAATTAACAATGATTTGTAATTTAGTAGTGAGCACAAAGTAACATATATCATGTAATGACGAAGTCTAACTCTCTTCCTATGCATCGGCATGTCATAAAAGAACAATTCATGCACACATAGTAAAGGCCAATGCATGGTATAAACAGTTTCTTGCAATTTTATCGTATTGGAAACATAGAGAGGTGGAGATATAGTTCCTCTCTCATAATAATTGCATGTAGGAGCAGCAAGCACATGCATATTACATTCATCAAAATCATCATGTGTAATAGTAAAACTCAACCCATCAATATAATCATTAATAACTGCAAACTTCTCCGATATAGTGCAGTCGGGAGAATTCAAAAAGATAATAGGACTATCATGCGTGGGTGCAATAGCAAAAATTTCATTTAACATAAGGAACTATAGAAAGTTCATCTCCATAAGAATAATTCATATTGGCATCTTGGCCACAAGCATAACAAGCATCATCAAAAAGGGATATTTCAAGAGAATCAACGGGATCATAACAGTCATCATAGCAATCATCCTTCGGTAAGCATGAAGGGAAATTAAACAATGTATGATTTGGAGGGTTACTCGCATTAGAAGGTGGGCACGGGTAGCTAATCCACTCTTCCTCCTTTTGTTCTTCGCTCTCCTCATCATCTTTTTCATCCAATGAGCTCACAGTTTCATCAATTTCTTCTTCCATAGACTCCTGCAAAATATTAGTCTCTTCTTGGATAGCGGAGTAGTGCTCAATATATGGTTCAACATAGGCATTAGAAGCATAATTATCATAGCAATATTTAAGTATGGCAAAAAAATTAGATTTGTAAAGAGTAGCATCATACTTTTCAATCAAAGAAGCAATTTCATAAGCACCCTTAAAAGCAACAAATTCTTCAATTTGTTGAACATCGTAATAATTATAAACACCCTTAGCATAAGAAGATAAGATTCCATTATCACTAAACAAACATTGGTAGGGAAGGTGTTTCTTAGGGTCTTCAGAACAACAAGTATAATCATATATTTCACATAAGTTCCAAGCATAGCATTGCAAACGATGAATTTGATCCAGTAAACGTTTCCCCTTTTCAGATATACGGTGTCGCACATAACAAGCATGCTCATCTAAAGATTTGCCCTCAACTAAGCTAGTTGGGGTTTTAGCACGAGCACATAGGGATCGAAGATGATCCAAGTAATAAGCTTCGGGAGTGTGATAAATTTTGAGTGGTTCTTCAACCATTGGTTCAGTAGGTACAACTATTTTTTTTGGTATTTTGCGTTTCCTACCCATAACTAAAGATAGAAAATGACTAAGAACAACAAATAAAAATTACTTAGTGATAAAGCAAACAAGCACACACGAGAATATTCACCCCACGCTATTGCTCCCCGGCAATGGCGCCAGAAAAAGGTCTTGATAACCCACAAGTATAGGGGATCACAACAGTTTTTGATAAGTAAGAGTGTCGAACCTAGCAAGGAGCTAAAGGCAGAACAAATATTCCCTCAAGTTCTATCGACCACCGATACAACTCTATGCACGCTTGACGTCCGCTTTACCTAGAACAAGTATGAAACTAGAAGTACTTTGTAGGTGTTGTTGGATAGGTTTGCAAGATAATAAAGAGCACGTAAATAAAAAGCTAGGGGATATTTAGATAAAGACACAACTAAGTTAGTTTTAGTAAAGAGCTTTTTGTTACGAGGAAGTTATTTGTCCCTAGGCAATTGATAACTAGACCGGTAAGCATTATTGCAGTTTTATTTGAGGGAGAGGCATAGGCTAACATACTTTCTCTACTTGGATCATATGCACTTATGATTGGAACTCTAGCAAGCATCCGCAACTACTAATGATCATTAAGGTAAAACCCAACCATAACATTAAAGTATCAAGTCCTCTTTATCCCATACGCAACAACCCCCTTACTCGGGTTTGTGTTTCAGTCACTCACGCAACCCACTATAAGCGAATCATGAACATATTGCAACACCCTACAGCGGGGATCCCTCACGATTGCGCGACACGGAGAGCACCATAGGACAACACCAGTAATAAAACATGCAACTCAAACCAATCTTCATCATCAATTAACCCATAGGACAAAACAGATCTACTCAAACATCATAGGATAGTCATACATCATTGGAAATAATATATAGAGTTGAGCACCATGTTTAAGTAGAGATTACATCGGGTAAGAGAGAGGTTACACTGCTGCATAGAGGGGGGAAGAGTTGGTGATGATGGCGGTGAAGTTGTTGGTGAAGATTGCGCTGATGATGATGGCCCCCGGTGGCACTCCGATGCCACCGAAAGCGAGGGGGAGAGAGCCCCCCTTCTTCTTCTTCCTTGACCTCCTACCTAGATGGGAGAAGGGTTTCCCCTATGGTACATGGCCTACATGGCGTGGGAGGGGCGAGAGCCCCTCCAAGATTGGATCTGTCTCTCTGTCTCTCTCTGTTTCCGCATTCTTAGATTCTACCCTTTCACCGTTTCTTATATTCCCGGAGATCCGTAACTCCGATTGGGCCGAAGTTTTAACACAATCTCTATCCGGATATTAGCTTTCTTGCGGCGAAAGAAGGGCACCAACCACATTACAGGGTGGCCACGAGTGTCAGGGGCGTGCCCAGGGGGGTGGGGCGCCCCCTGCCTCGTGCCTCCCTCGGGCACCGTCTCGCGTGCATTTTTCTTCCCAAAAATCATATATATTCCAGAAAAATATCCGTCAGTGTTTATCCCGTTTGGACTCCGTTTGATATGGATATTCTGCGAAACAAAAAACATGCAACAAACAGGAACTGGCACTGGGCACTGGATCAATATGTTATTCCCAAAAATAGTATGAAAAGTTGCCAAAAGTATATGAAATTTGTAGAATATTGGCATGGAACAATCAAAAATTATAGATACGACAGAGACGTATCACGGATGCTTGCTAGAGATCCAATCATAAGTGCATATGATCCAAGTAGAGAAAGGATGTTAGCTTATGCCTCCCCCTCAAATAAAATTGCAATAGTGATTACCGGTCTAGTTATCGATTGTCCAGGGACAAATAACTTTCTTGTGTGACAAAAAGCTCTCTACTAAAACTAACTTAGTTGTGTCTTCATCTTAATGGCCCCTACTTTTTATTTACGCGCTCTTTATTATCTTTCAAACCTATCCAACAACACCTACAAAGTACTTCTAGTTTCATAGTTGTTCTAGGTAAAGCGAACGTTAAGCATGTGTAGAGTTGTATCGGTGGTCGATCGAACTTGAGGGAATATTTGTTCTACCTTTAGCTCCTCGTTGGGTTCGACACTCTTACTTATCGAAAGAGGCTACAATTGATCCCTTATACTTGCGGGTTATCACCCATCACAAAGCACCTCTTCCCATGGAAGAAAAATCAATCTAGTTGGCCAAACCAAACCAAAGTTTCAGAGAAGAAATACGAGGCTATAACAATCATGCATAAGAGAGTTCAACAAAGACTCAAATAATATTAATTGATAGATTTGATCATAAACTCACAATTCATTGGAACCCAACAAACACACCGCAAAAAAGAGTTACATCAAATAGATCTTCAAGAACATCAATGAGAACATTGTATTGAAAATCAAAAAGAGAGAAGAAGCCGTCTACCTACTACCTACGGACCCGTAGGTCTGTGGTAAACTACTCACGCATCATCGGAGGGGCAAGGGTGATGATGAAGAACCCCTCCGTGATCGTTGACCCGTCCGGCAAGGTGCTAGAAAAGGATTATAGATTGGATCTCATGGCTCTGGAACTTGCGGCGGTGGAAACTCTGATCTCACGACTCCCTAGGGTTTTTGGATTTTATTGTATTTATAGAGCTGATAGTCAATGGAAAGGCCTCTCGTGGGCCCCACTACCCACCAGGGTGCGCCAGGGGCCTCTGGCGCGCCCTGATGCCTAGTGGGCCCTGATGAAGCTATGTACCTAGGATAGGTTCATAGGCCTGACCTAGACACCCTCCCCTAGGACTCCATCCTAAAACCAAAAGCATTCGAGGGATAGCATCATCCACTCGACTACCAGGCATTACACTCGGAAGATTTAAAGTCACTCGACCACGACAATTATCACTCGAAGGACAGAAGATCTAAAGTCACTCTGCATGACAATGGTCGGACGTTTGCTTCATACAGGGTTGGAAAAAGCGTTATTAGGCATACGCCTAGGCGCGCTGAAGCGCTCGGCGACAGCCCACCGCGTAGCCTTGGGCCTAATCGATGCTCTAGGCGGGCCCATCGCTTAGGCGGATCCAGGCGTGCGCCTAAGCGCGATGAAGCGGAGAAAAACGGCGAGGAGGCGGCGCAAGGCAGAGCAGGGCGGACCGGAGATGGAATCGGAGAGGTTACAAGCCTGGACGAGAAGGTGGCGAGAAGATCGCGAGAGGATGGAGAAGATTGCGGGAAGATTGCTGGCGGAGGAAAGGAGAGATTTGGCTAGACTTTGGATATATATATACACTGAAAAGGGTGGCGGCGGCTGGATCTATTCCATCGTCTCTTCATCCTCCGGCCGCCGAGCCGAAGAGATTCATCTCATCCTCTCACCATGCAGCCATGACTTCTTCCTCCTCTCCATCCCTCTGCTTGACGACAAGCTGAGATCCGCTCTTCTTCCCTGCTATAGGTGAGCTACCAATTCGATTTTGTCTGTCCCTTCTCTTCTCATGTATTCACCGTGGCTGTGTACTGCCTCTACATCGTCCCCTAGATTGCTAGTTTGTTGCTACTTGCTGCCCTGTCCCTCGCATGGAATCACTTGATCTGCAGTTCATGTATTGCTATTGATTTATCTAGATTGTTAATTCGGTGTTGTTTGATCAATCCCTGGCGGATCTAGGATTGCAGCGCAGGGGTGCCACTCAATTAAAAAAATTGTGCAGAGATCTCACAATTTAAATGTCATGTAAGCATCACATAGTAGTACCATAATCGAGTCAACAAAAGAAATGATAGTTAGTTTGTTTGATCTGCAACTGATTTATACATGCCTTGATGCTGTTGTGTCTGAATTTGCTCATGCATTTACAAGATGTAACAAATACAGTAAGAAGCAATTAGTATTTGGGCATAAACAATATAGTGGGAGATAGGAACTATGCTCATGCTCAAGGTAAAAGCTGCTCCTGGCCTGGCTCAATGCCTCTGGTCTCGCCTAGTCTGTCACCGCAACCCCGCATGCCCGTGCTCACTAGCAGCCAGCTCGGCAGCGTGTAGTGCTCCCACTGCCTGACCTACGCCTACTGCCGCTGGCCGTTGCACCAAATGACCTGACCACCCTAGACATTGAACCTATGAAATTTTCTTTACTGATCACTTTTAATGAAATAAGACATGCCTGAAAATAATAGTAACTTTGTGATGCAGCTGTACTCGACAGCTCATCCGACGAGGAGGTTAAAGTGGGCTGGTCATATCTAGTGCCTAAAGAAGCAAGTCAAGTATCCACTAGTCTGAAGGTAATCATTTTGTGCACTATTCATGTTAATTAAGTTCCTTCTATGATTGTCTCAGTTCATAAGTTATATACATGGCATGATGCCAAGATGTGATACTGGACGTTACTAGTACTACTGTACTAGTATAGAAGTAGGATCATATTATGTTGCATGATGCAAAAATGTGACAGTGACATAGCTGCTACTAGTACACTAGTCTAAAAGTAGGATCATATGCGTGTGAGTGTGGCTGCTAGTAATCTTGAATGTAGAGATACGAGGTTATTTATTTCACATGATACTTCAAATTAGTATATCAGAGGAGTTGTTCAGTTTGTATAAAAAGGAAATTGCTTCTGGATCGGTATTGAGCATTGGAATACAAAATTAGTTTCGAATGCAACACATTTATGAGCTTATGCAAAAAATATGTTCTTTTGGTTCCCTCCATGGTAGTTTTTGTATTATTTATTTACTTCACAACAGAAAGTTTCTTGGAAGTTTGTGCTATGATTTTCTCTTCTGTTGCCTGATGCCAAGTTGCAAAACCAACCAGAACTAGTCCTAGTGTAAAAGTAGGATCATATGTATGTGGTTGCTGGTAATCTTCACTATGGAGACTAGAGGTTCATTTATCAGAGGGTTGTTTAGTCGGTATAAAAACTGATTTGCTTCTGGATCTGTATCGACCATTGCAGCCTTGCAGGACTAAGTAAGTTTCCAATGCAATTATGCAACAAATTTATAAGCTTCTAATGCAAAAAATTATGTTTTTTGGTTTCCCTCATTGTAGTTTTTGTATTTTCTATTTAGTTTGTTTTGCTTGGAATCACTCGATAGGCAGCTTCCTACCTGTTTCATATTTGATCTGCATATACTATGAATTTATGATATTATAAATTATATTGCTTTGCTTCTGTCTTCTTCTGTAAAAATCATATACCTAATTAAGTGGGTAATGATTTATCTTATACTGTATGTTTTTCGGATGTGGACACGCGCACACCCGTATAGACATACTATATTGCATTTTTTTGCTTTGATTATTATCTAGATTTATGCCTACTTGTGGTCTCCACTTTGATAGACCTGGTCCATATTTTTTTATCATTATCAATGTGAATTACTGAACTATTATTGTTGTGTATTTGAGCATTTGTAGGATGTTGGAGACAAATACAACATCAGTGTTGCTGGAAGAGAATGCCCGTAAGAGAAAGTCGGATGATGTGGGATGGGAGTATGGGAGTCTAGTCGATGTTTACAACAAGGACAAAGTGAAGTGTTTGTTTTGTAACCATGTGATCATTGGAGGTGTTTATCGTCACAAGCAGCATGTGGCTCACGTTGGTAATTTTGTGGCTAAATGCAAGAAAAGCTCGCAGGAAGCTAAAGATAGGTGCAAGAAATCTCTTGAGGAGGCATCTAAGAAGAGGAGGGAGAAGACTTCCCGTGAGCTAGAGCTCAGAGAAGGCGTGAATATTTCTCGTGTTGGAGATGCTTAAGTTACTTGTATTGGAAGCGTTGAGCCACACAAGATAGGTCCCATTGACAGTGGACACGTCCCATTGATCCTAAATTAACTCAAGTTGTGCGTCTGTGTGGAACTATCTTGTTGTGACTTGAGAGAAGTCTTTCAAATAAGATTCTAGGAATAAAGTACTTGTGAACTTGAGCTCATAATTTATAATGCTATATGCCATATTGGGTCTTGCGTGATGTTTGCCTCAACTATATTTGAATATTTGATGTTCCTATGTTATTGGTACTTCCCTTGAGTAGATCATTTTTAGTTCTTCACGTTGTTGTGATGTACTCCCTCCATCCCATGATATAAGATCTGAATATTTCAGATCTTATATCATGGGATGGAGGGAGTATCTTATTATCATTCAATTGTCCTAACCTACTGTAGTAGAAAATGCCTAAGGCTATGCCTAGCCAAAAAATTGTCCTCCTAGCCTGCTGCCATACAAAACGCCTTGGCCCGCCTAGGCTACACCTAGGCAGGCTAGGCGCTAGGCAGAGAGTCATCGCCCGCCTACCGCCTAGCGCTTTTTCCAACCTTGGCTTCATATACTTAATAGGCATTTATGTCACTTAATTGCTAGCATTACCAATAACACCCCCCCTCTGATGTACCTTAAAACCCTTGTAACATGGGCTGGCCGGGGACTAGGCACACTCTATATAAGCCACCCCCCTCCACTGGCACAAGGGTTCGCACCCCCTGTAAACACACACACATACATAATCCAGTCGACCTCCTCCGGGCACCGAAACGTAGGGTTGTTACTTCCTCAGCGAAGGGCCTGAACTCGTAAAACTCGTGTGTACAACTTCGCCGTAGCTAGGATCTTGCCTCCTCATACCTACCCCCATTCTACTATCAGTCTTAGATCCACGACAGTTGGTGCCCATCATGGGGCAGGTGTCTTAGCGACTTTTTGGTGGAGTTGCGATTTTTCCGATTCTCATCATCATGGTTCCCGTCGGCGTCCTGGTTGAGGGCCGCGAGATCCATCTCGGTGCGCTCGTGTTGATCGCCGATGACTCCGCCTGGCTCCAGGAAGCTCCACTCGACGTCGATGCGCTCCCCATCCACGGGGCGACGCACTTTCGTGCGAGCGTTCGCGGCGTCCTTCTCAGGCAACCATCGACCCAGTATCGGTCAGTTCCTATGGTATCCTCGTCCCCCACTATTCACCGGCACAAGTGTTCCGGTTGGTCACAGCTCCCGCGGTGGGTGAGACACGCGGTGGCCCGCCAGTCGGTCACCTCGCAAGTCGCGGCAATCGAGCCCGACGAAACTCTCTATGACCTGTTCAACCTGTCGACTGGCTCTGTCGAGACTGCATCCGAGTGCGACAACAGCGATCCCACAGCATAAGTCTTGATGGTCAACGGACCACCCAGTCCTCATGGCTTCCCCTGCGACGATGGTGATGATGGCGGCGGCGATCCGTCGCGCATTCACGAAGAGTACTGCCCCGAGCCCCTTTCTTCGCAGCGGAGGGAAGAGCTTCACCGCCGCAACATGGATGCACTTCACACTCCAATCGTTGGAGAAACCCCCGAGGCCCAGGCCTTGGAGGAAGCGCGCCTAGCCAACCTGGCTGAGCGCACTCGACTAGAGAACCTGCAGCGTGCATTCGACGAGCGTGCTCGACGGCGGATCCCTGAATCCAGTCGACAGCAGCTTTTTCTGCCTCAAACTCAGGTATAACGCACTCCGATTCAAAATCTCACAGCTGCGGCTCGGATAGCAGAGTCAATCCAGCCGTCCCAGTCGGAGGCGGGCAGAGGTTTGATGCAGATCCGGGCCTTGCTCCGAGCAGCTGGGGAGCAGAACACCGCAGTGTCTCAGTCGCGGAATAGGATTCATAGCAAGTCTATGGTGGCGGATACAGTACAGTCGGCCCACAACCCAAGATCGCCCCCTCGGCATGAGGGACGTGGGCACAGGCAAGATCAGTACAGAAACCATGAGCAATATCATCACCGCCTCGGCCATGACGACCGCCGTCGAGTGCCCACACCTCCTCCGAGGAGTGGGTCATATGTGCCTCAGTGACATGATGACATACGTCCTCACAGCGATGAGCAAAGAATACCAGTCGACCCAAGGGAGCCAGGCTTTGATGCGAGATCTATTCTCGTTCAAGGTCTGGTTGACAGGAATAGAGCACGCAAAGAAGGCCATGACAGAGATTATCCAACTGGCAACAGAGTGCATGTTTCAGGTCCTGAGTGTTTTAGCAGAGCCATCAAGGCCGCAGTGATTCCTCCCAATTTCAGGTTGGCAACTGGAGTCATCAAGTTTATGGGTTAGTCTAAGCGTAACACTTGGCTTGAGGACTATCGAGTAGCTATACAGATTGATGGTGGGAATGATGAAGTTGCCATGAAGCACCTTCCTCTGATGTTGGAAGGCTCGGCCAGACCATGGTTGAATCAGTTGGCACCCGGCAGCATAGTCAATTGGGAGGAACTTGCCTGAGTGTTTGTTCGGACTTTTGAAGGTACTTGCAACCGACCAGCGGGGTTGACTGAATTGCAGACTTGTGTACAAAAACCGAATGAAACCCTGAGAGACTATATACAAAGATGGATTATATTACACCATACAGTGGAGAATGTGTCATATCACCAAGCAGTTTGTGCCTTCAAGGAAGGCGTCAAGTATCGGGAGTTGAATCTGAAATTCGATTGGACAGGAGATATGTCCCTGACTTGGATGATGGAGATTGCCACCAAATACGCTAACGGCAAAGAGGAAGACCGACTCCGGAGTGGCAAGCACAAAACAATCGCCCAGGACACCGGTGGAGGTACTTCCAATCGGAAATAGAAGCATAAGGCTGAGCTAGTTGCTCCTGGTGAGGCTTTAGTTGTGGCTCAAGGAAAGTTCAAGGGGAAGCCCAAAGGTCCCTGGAATCCCAAGAAAGTGATAGATCAAGACGTAAATGATGTGTTGGATTTGCCATGTCACATTCATACCAAGAAAGATGAAGAGGGTAATCTGATTTATCCCAAGCACACCACTCGGCAGTGTCGACTCCTGATCCAGCAGTTTTGAGAGAAACAACCCAAGGAGAAGGAGTCGGAGAAGGATGAGGATAAGGATAAGGAAGAGGATGATGACAGTTTTCCCAACGTCAACTCCACTCTGATGATTTTTGCTGATGTTGAGAGCAAAAGTCGATTGAAAGTTATCAATAGAGAAGTGAACATGGTTGCTCCGGCAACACCAAGTTATTTGAAGTGGTCCCAGACTGCCATCACATTCAACCAGTCTGACCATCCAGCACGTATAACCACCCCTGGGAGGCAAGCGTTGGTGGTCGACCCAGTTGTTGAAGGCACTGGACTGACTAAAGTGCTGATGGATGGTGGTAGCGGCTTGAATATCCTTTATGCTGAAACCTTGAAGGGAATGGGGATTCCTATGTCAAAGCTCAATGAAAGTAATATGAGTTTCCATGGTGTTATACCTGGCAAGAAGGCTGAATCACTCGGCCAGATCGCCCTTGATGTGCTTTTCGGTAATTCCAAGAATTACCGCAAAGAAAAGTTGATGTTTGAAGTAGTGGATTTCAAGAGTGCTTATCATGCCATTCTGGGTAGGCCTGCCTATGCACGTTTCATGGCTCGACTGTGTTACGTGTACCTCAAATTGAAAATGCCTGGTCCCAGAGGAGTGATCACTATCACTAGCAATCGGCAAAAAGCAGAAGAGTGCTTCCAGAAGGGCTCAAAAATCGTCGATGCACAAATGGCAGCTATCGAAATGCAAGAATACCAGAAAAATGCGGATCCGGGTGATTTGCTGCGCTCCAAGAAGCCTGCCACATATTCTGCATTTCAGTCGTCCGGTGAAACCAAGCCGATTCATATTCACCCGACCGATCCTAATGCTGCTCCTACTCATATCTCAACTTCACTCGACAGCAAATAGGAAGAAGCGCGCATCCAGTTCCTCCGTGAGAACTGAGACATCTTTGCATGGAAACCTTCTGACATGCCGGGTGTACCCAGGGGACTGGCTGAGCATCGTTTGCAAGTCCACCCGAAAGTAAAACCAGTCAAAGAACATCCTCGACGGTCCGCCGTACAGAAGAGAAAGGCAATTGGTGAGGAAGTGGCTCGGCTCCTGGTAGCTGAGTTCATCCGAGAGATTTACCACTCCGAGTGGCTCGCCAATGTTGTTATGGTCCCCAAGAAGGACGACTCACTTCGCAGGTGCATTGACTTCAAGCATATCAATCGGCCCTGCCCGAAAGATCATTTTCCTCTCCCCCGCATCGACCAAATTGTTGATTCGACTACAGGGTGTGAGCGTTTGTCTTTCCTAGACGCCTATTCCGGGTACCATCAGATCCGACTGTATGGACCCGATGAGATAAAAACAGCTTTCATCACTCCATTCGGGTGCTTTTGTTATGTAACCATGCCATTCGGTCTCAAGAACGCTGGGGCCACATTCATGAGGATGATTCAGAAGTGTGTGATCACTCAAATCAGTTGGAATGTGGAAGCATACATGGATGACATTGTGGTCAAGTCGCGTAAAGGTTCTGACCTGCTGACTGACCTTGCTGAAACCTTTGCCAACCTGAGAAGATATGATACCAAGCTTAACCCATCAAAGTGCACATTCGGAGTTCCTGGCGGAAAGTTACTCGGCTTCCTCATTTTCGAACGAGGGATCGACGCGAACCCAGAGAAAGTTGGTGCCATACTCCGGATGAAGCGCCCTGTGCGCGTGCATGATGTCCAGAAGCTTACTGGTTGTTTGGCCACCTTGATTCGATTCATTTCTCGCCTCGGTGAAAAGGCATTGCCTCTTTACCGACTGATGAAGAAATCTGATAAGTTCGAGTGGACTCCTGAAGCTGATGCAGCGTTTGCAGATCTCAAAGCCCTGCTTTCCACCCATCCGGTGCTCGCTACCCCAATCAGCAAAGAGCCTTTACTGCTTTACATTGCAGCCACTGGACAAGTTGTCAGTACGGTACTCACGGTCCAGCGGGAAGAAGAAGGAAAAGCCTATAAAGTTTAGCTCCCAGTATACTATGTTTCTGAAGTTTTAAATCCATCCAAGCAAAGATATCCACATTATCAGAGGCTTGTTTATGTGATTTACATGACCACGAAGAAGGTTGCACATTATTACTCTGATCACTCCATTACAGTCGTCAGTGACGCACCATTGTTAGAAATTCTGAACAATAGAGATGCAACTGGTCGAGTGGCGAAATGGGCGATTGAAGTCCTTCCCTTGGATATCAAGTTCGAGGCAAATAAAGCTATCAAGTCCCAGGCAATAGCGGATTTCCTCGCCGACTGGATCGAGCAGCAACTGCCGACTCAGATTCACTCAGACCATTGGACCATGTTCTTTGATGGATCTAAGATGCTGAATGGTTCTGGCGCTGGGGTAGTATTGGTATCCCCCCGAGGTGACAAGCTCCGCTATGTTCTCCAAACTCATTTCGATTCCTCCAACAACGAAGCTGAATATGAGGCACTTTTGTACAGGTTGCGTATGTCCATTTCACTTGGCATCCGTCGCCTCATGGTCTACGGTAACACAGATTTGGTGGTGAATCAAGTGATGAAGGAGTGGGACATCAGAAGCCCGGCTATGACTGGCTACTGCAATGCAATGATAAAGTTAGAGAAGAAGTTTGAGGGTTTAGAACTCCATCACATACCCCGACTGAAAAATCAAGCGGCAGATGATTTGGCGAAGATAGGTTCCAAGAGGGAAGCCATTCCCAGTAATGTGTTTTTGGAACATATTCATACACCTTCAGTCCAGGAAGATCCTTTCACTGAAGAGCCCCCGCAACCAAAGAGCGTCGCTGATCCGACTGAAGTCGAAGTCCCGGCCGTGGTCGACTTGATCATGGAGGTTTTGGTCATCACTCCCGACTGGACAGTGTTGTACATCGCGTACATCCTTAGGAAGGAACTCCGGGAGGACAAAGAAGAGGCCCGACAAATCGTCCGCCGATCCAAAGCTTTTACTATGATAAGAGGGTAGCTGTTCAGAGAAAGTGTAACAGGAGTCAGCCAGAAATGCATAACACCAGAGGAAGGTCGAGTGATACTCAACGACATCCACTCGGGGACCTGTGGTCACCATGCGTCCTCTCGGACAATTATGGCCAAAGCATACCGAGCAGGATTTTATTGGCCACGGGCAAATGAGATGGCACAAGAAATAGTCGACAAATGTGAAGGTTGCCAGTTTTACTCCAACATGTCTCACAAGCCCGCGTCAGCCCTGAAGACCATTCCACTCGTCTGGCCCTTCGCTGTTTGGGGTTTGGACCTCTGAGAACGGGTAGGAGCGGCTTCACTCAAGTAAGCGTGGCAGTCGACAAGTTCACCAAATGGATTGAAGCCAAACCTATCAAAAGTCTTGAAGCCAGTACTGCGGTCAATTTCATCAGAGAGTTAACATTCAGATATGGTGTTCCGCACAGCATCATCACTGACAATGGGTCGAACTTTGATTATGATAAGTTCAGAGCCTTTTGCTCCTCCCAAGGCACTTGGGTCGACTACGCTTCGGTCGCCCATCCCGAGTGGAATGGACAAGCTGAAAGAGCAAACGGATTGATTCTCAAAGGACTGAACCCTCGACTGATACGTGATCTCAAGCATGTGGCAGGCGCCTGGGTCGATGAACTTCCATCAATGCTTTTGGGTTTGAGGACAACTCCTAATCGGTCTACTGGCCGAACTCCATTCTTCTTGGTCTATGGAGCTGAAGCTGTTCTTTCGAGTGACTTGCTTCACAATGCACCTAGAGTCGAGCTTTTCTCAGAAGATGAAGCAGAACAGGCTCGATAAGACGCAGTTGATCTCCTGGAAGAGGAAAGAGAGATGGCCCTAATCCGGTCGACCATTTATCAACAAGACCTGCGTCGATTCCACGCCAGAAACGTGAGGGGTCGAGCATTTTAAGAAGGAGACTTGGTTCTTCGAGTGGATCAGTAGAAACCACACAAGCTCGCTCCTACTTGGGAAGGCCCCTGCATTATCACCAGAGTGCTCCACAACGGAGCATACCACTTATACAATGTTGAACACAAGAAAGACGAGCCACATGCTTGGAATGCGGAGCTGCTCCGCCCCTTTTAACCTTAAGCATTGAGACTATTGAGATGTAATAAGAAATACCCTTTAGTTTGATTATCAAAGACATAGTTTTACAGTCTTTTAAATGATTGTTGTTCCTTTCTTTTTCATATGCTCTAAATCCCCCATTGGGTGCCTCAGATGCGAATCCGTTTCGCCTAAGTTTGAAAAATCCTACCGAGTGATGAGCAAGCCTCTCACTCGGAGGCTTAGCTGCGAATCCGTTTCGCCTAAGTTTGAAAAATCCTACCGAGTGATGAGCAAGCCTCTCACTCGGGGGCTTAGCTGCAGTCCAGTACCCGCCTAAGTTTTAAAAAATCCTACCGAGTGGTGAGCAACCCTCTCACTCGGGGGCTTAGATGCAGTCCAGTACTCACCTAGGTTTAAAAAATCCTACCGAGTGGTGTGCAACCCTCTCACTCGGAGGCTTAGTGGCACTCCAGTACTCGCCTAAGTTCGAAAAATCCTACCGAGTGGTGAGCAAGCCTCTCACTCACGGGCTTTGCTGTAGTCCAGTACTCGCCTAAGTTTAAAAAATGCTACCGAGTGGTGAGCAACCCTCTCACTCGGAGGCTTAGCTCCAGTCCAGTACTCGCCTAAGTTCGAAAACTCCTACCGAGTGGTGAGCAACCCTCTCACTCGGGGACTTAGCTGCAGTCCAGTACTCGCCTAAGTTTAAAAAATCCTACCGAGTGGTGAGCAACCCTCTCACTCGGAGGCTTAGCTGCAGTCCAGTACTTGCCTAAGTTCAAAAAATGCTACCGAGTGGTGAGCAAGCCTCTCACTCGGAGGCTTAGCTGTAGTCCAGTACTCGCCTAAGTTTGAAAAATCCTACCGAGTGGTGAGCAAGCCTCTCACTCGGGGGCTTAGCTGCAGTCCAGTACTCGCCTAAGTTCGAAAAATCCTACCGAGTGGTGATCAAGCCTCTCACTTGGGGCTTAGCTACAGCCTAGTACTCGCCTAAGTTTGAAAAATCCTACCAAGTGGTGAGCAACCCTCACACTCGGGGGCTTAGCTGCAGTCAAGTGCTCGCCTAAGTTTGAAAAATCCTACCGAGTGGTGAGCAACCCTCACACTCGGGGGCTAAGCTGCAGTCCAATACTCGCCTAAGTTTGAAAAATCCTACCGAGTGGTGAGCAACCCTCACACTCGGGGGGCTTAGCTGCAGTCCAGTGCTCGCCTAAGTTTGAAAAATCCTACCGAGTGCTGAGCAACCCTCACACTCAGGGGCTTAGCTGCAGTCCAGTGCTCGCCTAAGTTTGAAAATTCCTACCGAGTGGTGAGCAACCCTCTCATTCGGAGGCTTAGCTGCAGTACAGTACTCGCCTAAGTTTGAAACACATCCCCTTCCGCAAGGACGATGAGGTGCAGGTCGAGTGCAACCTTTTCTTTGGAGCTACGCCACAAATACAATGTGCGCTCCATCCCCATCCGCAAGGACGATGAGGTGCAGGTCAACTGCAATCTTCTCTTCGGAGTTGCACTACAAATACAATGTGCGCTCCATCCCCATCCGCAAGGACGATGAGGTGCAGGTCGACTGCAACCTTCTCTTTGGAGCTACGCCACAAATACAATGTGCGCTCCATCCTTATCCGCAAGGACAATGAGGTGCAGGTCGACTGCAACCTTCTCTTCGGAGCCACGCCACAAATACAACATGCGCTCCATCCTCATCTGCAAAGGACGCCGAAGTGGAGGTCGACTGGGACATCCTCCTCAGAACCGCACCTCAAGTATAAAGAATATTCCGAGTGAAGAACAAATTTCACTCGAAGGCAAACGCAAGCACATTCAGAAGATCAACCAAGTTCAGATAAATCCTAAAGTTCCAGAACAAAGATAAAAGTACTCGGGCATCATGCCCGAAGGAGTTTAATGGTTACAAAATCACTCAGCATTCCGAGGCAAATTTAAGGCGAGGTATAAAGTTTGTTCACTCCGCGGGAAGAGGGCTTGCGGGCTCGACGAACTCGTCCAGATCAATTCCGTCAGCAATCCGAGTGGCAGCAGCAATGAACGTTTCCATGAAGGATTGGAAGTCATGCCTCTTGGTGTAGGCAACCTTGATCGCCGCCAGCTTCTCTTCTCAAGCTTCTTTGCAGTGGACCCTAACCAGCGATAGTGCCACATCAGCACCGCATCGGGCAGAAGACTTCTTCCATTCCTGCACTCGACCAGGAACCTCATTGAATCGAGCCATCAGAGACTCGAGGTCATTCTGAAACGTTGCCCTTGGCCAGAGTGATGTATCAATGCGCGACACCACCACTGATACGTCCATTTTGCATCACGCTTTTATATCGATATTTATTACATTATGGGCTGTTATTACACATTATGTCACAATACTTATGCCTATTCTCTCTTATTTTACAAGGTTTACATAAAGAGGGAGAATGCCGGCAGCTGGGATTCTGTGCTGGAAAAGGAGCAAATATTAGAGACCTATTCTGCACAGCTCCAAAAGTCTTGAAACTTCACGGAAGTTATTTTCAGAATATATAAAAAATACTGAGCGCAAGAAGTACCAGAGGGGGGCCACTCACCAGCCACGAGGGTGGGGGCGCGCCCTACCCCCCTAGGCGCGCCCCCTGCCTCGTGGGCCCCTTGGTGGCCCTCTGATGCCCATCGTCTGCTATGTGGAGTCTTTCGTTGACGAAAAAAATCATAAGCAAGCTTTCGGGACAAGACTCCGCCGACACGAGGCGGAACCAATCTAGGGCTCTGGCGGAGCTGTTCTGCCGGGGAAACTTCCCTTCGGGAGGGGGAAATCATCACCATCGTCATCACCAACGATCCTCTCATCAGGAGGGGGTCAATCTCCATCAACATCTTCACCAGCACCATATCCTCTCAAACCCTAGTTCATCTCTCGTATCCAATTCTTGTCTCTAAGTCTGGGATTGGTACCTGTAGGTTGCTAGTAGTGTTGATTACTCCTTGTAGTTGATGCTAGTTGGTTTACTTGGTGGTAGATCATATGTTCAGATCCTATATGCACATTCATACCCCTCTGATTATGAACATGAATATGCTTTGTGAGTAGTTACGTTTGTTCCTGAGGACATGGGAGAAGTCTTGCTATTAGTAGTCATGTGAATTTGGTATTCGTTCGATATTTTGATGAGATGTATGTTGTCTCTCCTCTAGTGGTGTTATGTGAACGTCGACTACACGACACTTCACCATTATTTGGGCCTAGAGGAAGGCATTGAGAAGTAATAAGTAGATGATGGGTTGCTAGAGTGACAGAAGCTTAAACCCTAGTTTATGCGTTGCTTCGTAAGGGGCTGATTTGGATCCATATGTTTCATGCTATGGTTAGGTTTACCTTAATACTTTTGTTGTAGTTGCGGATGCTTGCAATAGAGGTTAATCATAAGTGGGATGCTTGTCCAAGTAATGACAGTACCCAAGCACCGGTCCACCCACATACCAAATTATCAAAGTACCGAACGTGAATCATATGAATGTGATGAAAACTAGCTTGACGATAATCCCCATGTGTCCTCGGGAGCGCTTTCTTCTATATAAGAGTTTGTCTAGGCTTGTCCTTTGGTATAAAAAGGATTGGGCCACCTTGCTGCACTTTATTTACTTTTATTACTTGTTGCTCGTTACAAATTATCTTATCACAAAACTATCTTTTACCTATAATTTCAGTGCTTGCAGAGAATACCTTGCTGGAAACCGCTTATCATTTCCTTCTGCTCCTCGTTGGGTTCAACACTCTTACTTATCGAAAGGACTACGATAGATCCCCTATACTTGTGGGTCATCAAGACTCTTTTCTGGCGCCATTGCCGGGGAGTGAAGTGCCTTTGGTAGGTGAAATTTGGTAAGGAAAAAATGTATAGTGTGCTGAAATTTACTGTCACTTGTTACTATGGAAAGTAATCCTTTGAGGGGCTTGTTCGGGGTATCTTCACCCCAACCAGTAGAGCAAAGAGTTGCTCCTCAACCTACTATACCTACTAAACCTACTGAAAATGAAAATGTCTACTTTGAAATTCCTTCGGGTATGATAGAAAAACTGCTAGCTAATCCTTTTGCAGGAGATGGAACATTACATCCTGATGAGCACCTAATATATGTGGATGCAGTTTGTGGATTATTTAAGCTTGCAGGTATGCCCGATGATGTTATCAAGAAGAAGGTCTTCCCTTTATCTTTGGAGCAAGGTTGGAAAAAGCGCTAGGCGGTAGGCGGGCGATGACTCTCTGCCTAGCGCCTAGCCTGCCTAGGCGTAGCCTAGGCGGGCCAAGGCATTTTGTATGGTAGCAGGCTAGGAGGACAATTTTTTGGCTAGGCATAGCCTTAGGCATTTTCTACTACAGTAGGTTGGGACAATTGAATGATAATAAGATACTCCCTCCATCCCATGATATAAGATCTGAAATATTCAGATCTTATATCATGGGATGGAGGGAGTACATCACAACAATGTGAAGAACTAAAAATGATCTACTCAAGGGAAGTACCAGTAACATAGGAACATCAAATATTCAAATATAGTTGAGGCAAGCATCACGCAAGACCCAATATGGCATATAGCATTATAAATTATGAGCTCAAGTTCACAAGTACTTTATTCCTAGAATCTTATTTGAAAGACTTCTCTCAAGTCACAACAAGATAGTTCCACACAGACGCACAACTTGAGTTAATTTAGGATCAATAGGACGTGTCCACTATCAATGGGACCTATCTTGTGTGGCTCAACGCTTCCAATACAAGTAACTTAAGCATCTCCAACACGAGAAATATTCACGCCTTCTCTGAGCTCTAGCTCATGGGAAGTCTTCTCCCTCCTCTTCTTAGATGCCTCCTCAAGAGATTTCTTGCACCTATCTTTAGCTTCCTGTGAGCTTTTCTTGCATTTAGCCACAAAATTACCAACGTGAGCCACATGCTGCTTGTGATGATAAACACCTCCAATGATCACATGGTTACAAAACAAACACTTCACTTTGTCCTTGTTGTAAACATCGGCTAGACTCCCATACTCCCATCCCACATCATCCGACTTTCTCTTACGGGCATTCTCTTATAGCAACACTGATGTTGTATTTGTCTCCAACATCCTACAAATGCTCAAATACACAGCAATAATAGTTCAGTAATTCACATTGATAATGATAAAAAAAATGGACCAGGTCTATCAAAGTGGAGACCACAAGTAGGCATAAATCTAGATAATAATCAAAGCAAAAAAAATGCAATATAGTATGTCTATACGGGTGTGCGTGTGTCCACATCCGAAAAACATACAGTATAAGATAAATCATTACCCACTTAATTAGGTATATGATTTTTACAGAAGAAGACAGAAGCAAAGCAATATAATTTATAATATCATAAATTCATAGTATATGCAGATCAAATATGAAACAGGTAGGAAGCTGCCCATCGAGTCATTCCAAGCAAAACAAACTAAATAGAAAATACAAAAACTACAATGAGGGAAACCAAAAAACATAATTTTTTGCATTACAAGCTTATAAATTTGTTGCATAATTGCATTGGAAACTTACTTAGTCCTGCAAGGCTGCAATGATCGATACAGATCCAGAAGCAAATCCATTTTTATACCGACTAAACAACCCTCTGATTAATGAACCTCTAGTCTCCATAGTAAAGATTACCAGCAACCACATACATATGATCCTACTTTTACACTAGGACTAGTTCTGGTTGGTTTTGCAACTTGGCATCAGGCAACACAAGAGAAAATCATAGCACAAACTTCCAAGAAACTTTCTGTTGTGAAGTAAATAAATAATACAAAAACTACCATGGAGGAAACCAAAAGAACATATTTTTTGCATAAGCTCATAAATGTGTTGCATTCGAAACTAATTTTGTATTCCAATGCTCAATACCGATCCAGAAGCAATTTCCTTTTTATACAAACTGAACAACTCCTCTAATATACTAATTTGAAGTAGCATGTGAAATAAATAACCTCGTATCTCTACATTCAAGATTACTAGCAGCCACACTCACACGCATATGATCCTACTTTTAGACTAGTGTACTAGTAGCAGATATCTCACTGTCACATTTTGGCATCATGCAACATAATATGATCCTACTTCTATACTAGTACAGTAGTACTAGTAACATCCAATATCACATCTTGGCATCATGCCATGTATATAACTTATGAACTGAGACAATCATAGAAGGAACTTAATTAACATGAATAGTGCACAGAATGATTACCTTCAGACTAGTGGATACTTGACTTGCTTCTTCAGGCAATAGATATGACCAGCCCACTTTAACCTCCTCGTCGGATGAGCTGTCGAGTACAGCTGCATCAAAAAGTTACTATTATTTTCAGGCATGTCTTATTTCATTAGAAGTGATCAGTAAAGAAAATTTCATAGGTTCAATGTCTAGGGTGGTCAGGTCATTTGGTGCAACGGCCAGCGGCAGTAGGCGTAGGTCAGGCAGAGGGAGCACTACACGCTTCCGAGCTGGCTGCCAGCAAGCACGGGCATGCGGGATTGCGGTGACAGACTAGGCGAGACCAGAGGCATTGAGCCAGGCCAGGAGCAGCTTTTACCTTGAGCCTGAGCATAGTTCCTGTCTCCCACTATATTGTTTATTCCCAAATACTAATTGCTTCTTACTGTATTTGTTAGATCTTGTAAATGCACGAGCAAATTCAGACACAACAGCATCAAGGCATGTATAAATCAGTTGCAGATCGAACAAACTAACAATTGTTTCTTTTGTTGACTCAATTATGGTACTACTATGTGATGCTTACATGACATTTAAATTGTGAGATCTCTGCACAATTTTTTTTATTGAGTGGCACACCTGCGCTGCAATCCTAGATCCGCCAGGGATTGATCAAACATCACCCAATTAACAATCTAGATAAATCAATATCAATACATAAACTGCAGATCAAGTGATTCCATGCGAGGGACAGGGCAGCAAGTAGCAACAAACTAGCAATCCAGGGGACGATGTAGAGGCATTACACAGGCACAGTGAATACACGAGAAGATAAGGGACAGACAAAATCGAATTGGTCGCTCACCTATAGCAGGGAAGAAGACTGGATCTCAACTTGTAGTCGAGCAGAGGGATGGAGAGGAGGAAGAAGTCATGGCTGCATGGTGAGAGGATGAGATGAATCTCTTCGGCTCGGCGGCCGGAGGACGAAGAGACGATGGAATAGATCCAGCCGCCGCCACCCTTTTCAGTGTATATATATCCAAAGTCTAGCCAAATCTCTCCTTTCCTCCGCCAGCAATCTTCCCGCAATCTTCTCCATCCTCTAGCGATCTTCTCGCCACCTTCCCGTCCAGGCTTGTAACCTCTCCGATTCCATCTCCGGTCCGCCTTGCTCTGCCTTGCGCCGCCTCCTCGCCGCTTTTCTCCGCTTCATCGCGCTTAGGCGCACGCCTGGATCTGCCTAAGCGATGGGCCCGCCTAGAGCATCGATTAGGCCCAAGGCTACGCGGTGGGCTGTCACCGAGCGCTTCAGCGCGCCTAGGCGTACGCCTAATAATGCTTTTTCCAACCCTGCTTTGGAGGGAGATGCATTGACATGGTATAGGCTATGTGATGATATGGGATCATGGAACTACAAACTATTGAAATTGGAATTTATCAGAAGTTTTATCCTATGCATCTTGTTCATCGTGATCGTAATTATATATATAATTTTTGGCCTCGTGAAGGAGAAAGCATCGCTCAAGCTCAGGGGAGGCTTAAATCAATGTTATATTCATGCCCCAATCATGAGCTCTCAAGAGAAATGATTATCCAAAAAATTTATGCTCGGCTTTCTGATAACAATCGGACCATGCTCGATACTTCTTGTGCTCGCCCTTTTATGATGAAGACTATTGAATTCAAATGGGATTTATTGGAAAGAATTAAACGCAACTCTGAAGATTGGGATCTCAATGAAGGTAAGGAGTCAGGTATGACACCTAAGTTTGATTGTGTTAAATCTTTTATGGGTACCGATGTTTTCCGTAAATTTAGCACTAAATATGGACTTGACTCTGAGATAGTAGCTTCTTTCTATGAATCTTTTTCTACGCATGTTGATCTCCCTATGGAGAATTGGTTTAAATATAATCCTCCCATTGAAGTAAAAGTAGCTGCACCTATTAAAGTCAAAGAAAAGACTATCACTTATAATGATCCTATTGTTCCTACTAATGTTGAGAAACCACCTTTTCCTGTTAGGATAAAAGATCATGCTAAAGCTTCAACTGTGGTTCCTAAAAGCAATATTAGAACCTATACACCTCTTTAGAAAGTTAAAGTTGAACCTAATATTGCTATTGTTAAGGATCTCTTGTCTGATAATATTGATGGGCATGTTATTTATTTCTGTGAGGAAACTGCTAGAATTGCTAAACCTTGTGCTAAAGATAAACATAGACCTGTGATAGGCATGCCTGTTATTTCTGTTAAAATAGGAGATCATTGTTATCATGGCTTGTGTGATATGGGTGCTAGTGCTAGTGCAATACCTATTGACTTATATAGAGAAATTATGCATGATATTGCACTTGCTGAGTTAGAAGATATGATGTCATAATTAAACTTGCCAATAGAGCTACTATTTCACCAATTGGGATTGTTAGAGATGTTGAAGCCTTGTGTGGGAAAACTAAATATCCTGCTGATTTTCTTGTTCTTGGTTCCCCACAAGATAGCTTTTGTCCCATTATATTTGGTAGACCTTTCTTAAACACTGTTAATGCTAGGATAGACTGGAAAAAGGATGTTGTTACTATTGGTTTAGGTGATATGTCTCATGAGTTCAACTTTTCTAAATTTCGTAGACAACACCATGAAGAGGAACAACCTAGTAAAGATGAAATTATTGGTCTTGCTTCTATTGTCGTACCTCCTAGTGATCCTTTAGAACAATATTTGCTAGACCATGAAAATGATATGTTTATGAATGAAAGAAGGGAAATAGATGAGGTGTTCTTTAAACAAGGACCTATTCTGAAACACAACTTGCGTGTTGAAATCTTAGAGGATCCTCCTCCACCCAAGGGTGATCACGTGTTTGAGCTTAAACCATTGCCTGATACTCTTAAATATGTTTATCTTGATGAAAAGAAGATATATCCTGTTATTATTAGTGCTAACCTTTCAGAGAAGGAGGAAAAAAATTATTGAAAACTCTGAAGAAGAACCGTGCTGCTATTGGGTATACTCTTGATGATCTTAAGGGCATTAGTCCCACTCTATGTCAACACAAAATAAATTTCGAGAAAGATGCCAAACCAGTTATTGATCACCAACGACGGCTGAATCCTAAGATGAAAGAAGTGGTAAGAAAAGAAATACTAAAGCTCCTTGAGGCAGGTATAATTTATCCCATTGCTGATAGTCAGTGGGTAAGTCATGTCCATTGTGTTCATAAGAAGGGAGGTATTACTGTCGTTCCTAATGATAAAGATGAATTGATTCCTCAAAGGTTATAGGATGGTAATTGATTTCCACAAATTGAATAAGGCTACTAAAAAAGATCATTACCCCTTAACTTTCATTGATCAAATGCTAGACAGATTATCCAAACATACACATTTTTGCTTTCTAGATGGTTATTCTGGTTTCTCTCTAATCCCTGTGTCAGCTGATGATCAATCAAAGACCACTTTTACTTGCCCATTCGGTACTTTTGCTTATAGACGTATGCCTTTTGGTTTATGTAATGCACCTGCTACCTTTCAAAGATGCATGATGGCTATATTCTCTGACTTTTGTTAAAAGATTTGTGAGGTTTCCATGGACGATTTCTCCGTTTATGGATCCTGTTTTGATGATTGCTTAAGCAACCTTGATCGAGTTTTGCAGAGATGTGAAGAAACTAACCTTGTCTTGAATTGGGAGAAGTGCCACTTTATGGTTAATGAATGTATTGTCTTGGGGCATAAAATTTTTGAAGGGGGCATTGAAGTTGATAAAGCTAAAGTTGATGCTATTGAAAAGATTTCGTGTCCCAAGGACATCAAAGGTATAAGAAGTTTCCTTGGTCGTGCCGACTTTTATAGGAGGTTCATTAAGGACTTCTCAAAAATTTCTCGGCCTCTGACTAATTTATTACAAAAAGATATACCGTTCGTCTTTGATGATGATTGTGTAGAAGCATTTCAAATACTTAAGAAAGCATTAATCTCTGCACCTATCATTCAGCCACCGGATTGGAATTTACCTTTTGAAATTATGTGCGATGCTAGAGATTATGTTGTAGGTGTTGTTCTAGGGCAAAGAGTTGATAAGAAAATAAATGTTATTCAATATGCTAGTAAAACTCTAGACAATGCCCAAAGAAATTATGCTACTACTGAAAAAGAATTCTTAGCAGTTGTATTTGCTTGTGATAAGTTCAAACCTTATATTGTTGGTTCTAAAGTAACTATTCACACTAATCATGCTGCTATTAAATATCTTATGGAAAATAAAGATGCTAAACCTAGACTTGTTAGATGGGTTCTCTTGCTACAAGAATTTGATTTGCATATTATTGATAGAAAGGGAGCCGAGAACCCCGTTGCAGATAACTTGTCTAGGTTGGAAAATGTTCTTGATGACCCAATACCTGTTGATGATACCTGTTGCAGATATCATAAATGCTTCTCACACTGCTCCATGGTATGCTGATTATGCTAATTACATTGTTGCTAAGTTTATACCACCTAGTTTCACATACCACCAAAAGAAAAAGTTTTTCTATGATTTACGACATTACTTATGGGATGACCCACACCTTTATAAAGGAGTAGATGGTGTTATTAGACATTGTGTACCTGAGCATGAACAGGAACAGATCCTACGCAAGTGTCACTCCGAAGCTTATGGAGGACACCACGCTGGAGATAGAACTGCACATAAGGTATTGCAATCCGGTTTTTATTGGCCTACTCTCTTCAAGGATGCCCGTAAGTTTGTTGTATCTTGTGATGAATGTCAAAGAATTGGTAATATTAGTAGACGTCAAGAAATGCCTCTGAATTATTCACTTGTTATTGAACCATTCGATGTTTGGGGTTTTGATTATATGGGACCTTTTCCTGCCTCTAATGGATATACACATATTTTAGTTGTTGTTGATTACATTACTAAGTGGGTAGAAGCTATTCCAACTAGTAGTGCTGATCATAACACCTCTATTAAGATGCTTAAAGAAGTTATTTTTCCGAGGTTTGGAGTCCCTAGATATTTAACGACTGATGGTGGTTCACATTTTATTCATGGTGCTTTCTGTAAAATGCTTGCTAAGTATGATGTTAATCATAGAATTGCATCTCGTTATCACCCACAGTCTATTGGTCAAGTAGAATTGAGTAACCGAGAGCTCAAATTAATTTTGCAAAAGACTGTTAATAGATCTATAAAGAATTGGTCCAACAAACTTGATGATGCATTATGGGCCTATAGAACTGCATATAAAAATCCTATGGGTATGTCTCCGTATAAAATGGTTTATGGAAAAGCATGTCACTTACCTTTCGAACTAGAACATAAGGCTTATTGGGCTATTAAAGAGCTCAATTATGATTTCAAACTTGCTAGTGAGAAGAGGTTATTTGACATTAGCTGACTAGATGAATGGAGAACCCAAGCCTATGAGAATGCCAAATTGTTTAAAGAAAAAGTTAAAAGATGGCTTGACAAAAGAATACAAAAGCGTGAGTTTAATGTAGGTGATTATGTATTGCTATACAACTCTCGTTTAAGATTTTTTGCAGGAAAGCTTCTCTCTAAATGGGAAGGTCCTTACGTTATCGAGGAGGTCTATCGTTCCGGTGCCATAAAAATCAACAACTTCGAAGGCACAAATCCAAAGGTGGTTGTCGGTGTCAAAACTGGCGGATCTTGGGTAGGGGGTCCCGAACTGTGCGTCTAGGCGGATGGTAATAGGAGACAAGGGACATGATGTTTTTACCCTGGTTCGGGCCCTCTCGATGGAGGTAAAACCCTACTCCTGCTTGATTAATATTGATGATATGGGTAGTACAAGAGTAGATCTGCCACGAGATCAGAGAGGCTAAACCCTAGAAGCTAGCCTATGGTATGATTGTTGTTATTGTGTCCTACGGACTAAACCCTCCGGTTTATATAGACACCGGAGGGGGCTAGGGTTACACAGAGTCGGTTACAATGGGAGGAGATCTACATATCCGTATTGCCAAGCTTGCCTTCCACGTCAAGGAAAGTCCCATCCGGACACGGGACGAAGTCTTCAATCTTGTATCTTCATAGTCCAAGAGTCTGACCAATGGTTATAGTCTAGCTGTCCGGATACCCCCTAATCCAGGACTCCCTCAGTAGCCCCTGAACCAGGCTTCAATGACGATGAGTCTGGCGCGCAGATTGTCTTCGGCATTGCAAGGCGGGTTCCTCCTCCGAATACTTCATAGAAGATTTTGAACACGAGGATCGTGTCCGGCTCTGCAAAACAAGTTACACATACCACCGTAGAGGGAGAGAGTAACATTTCGACAAATCTAATCTGCTGACATATTCTATAGTGTGACATCACACCACAGCCAAGCCTTTATTCGAATCGTTTTTTACTGTCCCACCTCAGCGCGTTTTGCGAGGCGGTTTCCTTGGCACGTCTTGTCAAAGCAGATATCGTGTCCCCTTATCGTGGGATTCTCATCGATACGGGCATGGGTAACCCAACCGTGCCATTGATTACGGTGCTTGGGGGATAAGCGAGTTTTACCAGGCTGGTGGGGACGCATAGTTTTGTCCGCCCATATAAAGGGATAAGGATTCACCTTTTCATCCACGCCTTCTTCCTCCTTTGCTCATCCATTTTCGCACGCTCGAGCTCCAGTGCCCAAGTCCGCACTTCCCACCTCAACCCTCTCCAACCTTGTCCGAAGCGGGAGGCAGGTGGATGGTCTCCTCCATCATGGAGGGACACATCAAGAAGTTGAGGAGAGCCGGATACCTGCCCGACAACATCGCGCACCGGCTCCCAGATGAGGGGCATCTCATCCTCACCCCCAAGCCCCATGAGAGGGGTAGTGTTCCTTACCCGTTTCCTCCGCGGACTGGGATTCCCTCTCCACCCATTCGTCCGGGGGCTCATGTTCTACTATGGCCTGGATTTCCACGATCTGGCCCCGAACTTCATCCTCAACATCTCGGTGTTTATCGTCATGTGCGAGGCCTTCCTCCGCATCGAGCCCCACTTCGGACTCGGCGCCCGGTGGTGTCAGACTCGTCGTCGGATGACTCCAAGGCACACTCCTCCCACGAAGATGAGGAGGAGGAAAAAGAGGCTTCTTCCCCTCCAGCAGGGGGAGAAAAGAAAAGGAAGGTCGCCCCAATGGGGGAGGCCGGAGGGTCCAAGAAGGGAAGGACCCTTCCTTCGGACTACTCCACCAACACCGCCGACGGTGAAGAGGAGTGGTCGCCCAGGGCCAAGCCCCTAGCGAAGTCGTAAGTATTCAGACACCAGAGTGACTCGTAGCATTGCTTTATTGCACAGCTTCTCCTAACACCGAATATAATCATGCAGTCCGCCCCGACCCCAAGTCGACATATCGTCAAGTGGTTCCTTGGATTCATCGGATGTGAATAGCTTTTCGCTTCCAACCGCTTCCACCCCTCGCCCTACGGATAACGCCGAGGTGCTGTCCCAAAGGGTTCCAAGCTGAGGGGAGGTGGTCCTGGAGGTGCCGCAATGCGACCTTCTGGACTGCAGGCACAAGGGGAGCAAGGCTCCCAAGGGCTCCAAGTCCGGCCCTGGGCCGAACATCGCACCGGAACCTTCAGTGGTTCTGGGCTCCGGCAGGTGACCCCCCACTAAGAACGGCAAGCCTACCGCGCCGGTGACCTCCGTCCAACCGGAGGCACCGGATAACTTGCTGGAGGTGCTTAACGGCACCTCCATCGACGAGGGGCACCGTACCATTATGAGTGTGGTGATCCAGAAAGTTCAGTCCGCCAAGAGTGGGCTGACTGAAGCCTGTGCCAGCCTTCTAATAGGCTTTGAGGTATGTAAAAATATATGAAAATATTACCGCATAGACAGTAGCCCCTGATGCTCTGTTTGGTGTTCACAAAGATATGGGTATGCACAGGAGTCTAATAATAAACACAGGAGTCTAACATAATAGAATAGAGGATCAGGGGCTACTATATCATTGAATAGAGGATCTAATAATAATTCACAAAGATATGGGTATGCTTTGTTTGGTGTTCACAAAGATATGGGTATGCAGCGTACTATTATATCATTGAATAGAGGATCTAATAATAAACACATGAGTCTAACATAAGTATGTCAATATGGGTATGCAGCCTGAGCTGCTGACCTCTGCCGCACTGACTGCGGAGGTCGATGTGTTGAAGCAGAGCCTCGAGCGGTCCTAGAAAGAGCTCGGCCTTGCCAAGAAGCAGCTCGAGGAGAAAGAAGGTAAGGAATACCTTGTGTAAGTATATTAAAAGATGTGGTTGCGAAAAATGACAGGATCGTTACTGGTGCGCTAGGGGCCAGGACCGAGGTGGCGACCCTAAAGGAAGCGCTTACCAAGGCCGAGAACAAGGCAGCCACGGAGCGCACCGAGCGGGATAAACATGAGGTACGGGTTGGCGAGGTGCAGCAAGAGCTCCATGCTCTCGTGAAGAAGCATGCGACTTTGGAGCTTGACTCGAAGACTCGAGAGTCCGAGCTCGCTACGGCCCTCGAAAGCACCAAGTCTGCCAAGGCCGAAGCCCAAAAAGCCCTCCAGGAAATTGAGGCGATGAAGAAGATAGCGGAGGGTAAGGCATTCATTATGCAAAGCAAGCACGTGAAAGTGAATTACTTGTTACTTACCCGAGTCCGGAGCTCTCCAAGAGCATTCGCAGATTTGCCCCGCAGCATGTCAGATGCCACCGCCTACTACCGGGCCGAGGAAGGGAGCTCGACGGAGGTGTTCTGCTCTCAGTATGCTGAGACCGGACACCCGGTGCCCTTGAGCGACCAGCTGAAGCAATTGGTCGAGCTCCATAAGGTGGCCGAACAGGCCATGAAGGGTCTTATAGTTCGGCTGTGGTCTGGAGAGGCCATGCCTGGGAGCTACTTTGGGCTGGTGAGGCGGCTGGCGGATGCCTGTCCGTGGCTTGAGGTGATCGAGCGCTCCGTCTGCATCGAAGGTGCCCATAGGGCGCTTGCCCGTGTTAAAGTTCACTGGGGCAAGATGGATGCTGAGAAGCTAGTGACGGACGGGCCACCACAGGGCAAGGAGCATCGCCGCCCTGAGATGTACTATGAGGGCGTCCTGAAGGGTGCCCGCCTTGTGGCGGATGAATGTTCCAAAGATGTAATATTTGAGTAAACTTGCTCGTGTTATCCTGCACGCTGAAAACTTGTTCATATGCGCTATGCAACGCTTGTTTGAATTTAAAATATTGCCTTCTTTACGGCCGTTTATTAAATCCGAGAGATGGCAAGTCGTCGGCTTCTGCCCCCATGCCACGAGTGGTGGGGTGTTCGGGATAAACCTGAGCACTCTTTTTCCCATTCTTGGGTCCTTCGAGGGCGTTGCTCAGCACAACGAACAAGGCAATCGGACTATAATGCGTTATCACTCTCACTTAGCCAGAGAATTCTATAATTTTAAATTTTGGCGAAGCCCCTAGTGTTCGGAAGACCGAGTTCGGGGCGCTATACATGCCTAGGCCGGATAAAGCCGGCTCCTCGCCCTAAGCGGCATAAGTCTTTAGGGACTCGAAACCTCTCGAACAGCGACCAGCTCTCGCCCTATCATGACAATTAGTTTTAGCTTTCTATACTGAGGTGCTTAGCCCAGCTGAACCGAGGCACAATCGCAGTAGTTCTCCCAATGCTACCTTAGCCGATATAGCGGAACGTAAGGTACCAAAACATGGGAGCCGGGCAAAGCCAACTATTGACCAAAGACATGATTCGGAGCTGATGCATATGATGCTATAAGTTCAGGGTGCCACACTTGTGAAAGTGTTCGGACTTCTCACACCATATTATGGGGTACTTAAGCCCCTGGTGTATTGGCCGTACCAAAGTGTACAGTTGCAAGGTGTCATTAATGAACACATATATAAAAGAAAAATGCAAAAACAGACTGAAGCTATGCATTGTTTATTCCAAAAGATGCATTGAAGCAAAACGATACAAGTAGTGCGATAAGCAGAAAATGGGACTATTTGACATGTCTCTTCCAAGGGTAAGCTATGGAATGGTAGTGAAAGCGGGTATTTTGCTCATTATAGAGACCACCTGGGAGTTCCATGATGCGACATAGCTTCCGTCCCCCCTGGTCCTTGCATCGTGTGTTCAACGATTATATTGCCGGACAGGGCTTCCAGAGAGTGAAGTCCTGGGAGAGAGAAAAAATAACAAAGTAGGGAGCCCCTAGAGCGGTTGACCCGCGTTTCGGGGCGTGCCGTAGTCGTGCCCCTCCCCTGTGCCCATGGTATTTTTAATGCGTAATTGTGTACGCGTGGCACATGTGTCACCATTTGGATGGGGCTGGGGTAGGGGCCGCATTGCTATGCGAGCTCAGAGCATGCCAGGCGGTCCTGTTGTAGATTACTCCGGGCACGCTTGACGGTGTCCAGACGTCTGATCGCCGGACTAGAGAATTGCCTTGATAGGATGCTTTGCACTTCTGTTGCGAGGGCCGCAGTGTGCTCCTCGGTTCAGAGAGAGCGCTCTGTGTTTCCATTGACTGTGATGACCCCCAAGGTCCTGGCATCTTGAGCTTGAGGTATCCGTAGTGCGGCACCGCATTGAATTTTGCAAATGTGGTTCGTCCGAGCAGTGCGTGATAGCCACTGCAGAACGGGACTATGTCGAAGTTTAACTCCTCGCTTCGGAAATTATCCGGGGATCCGAAGACCACTTCAAGTGTGACTGAGCCTGTGCAATGGGCCTCTACACCTGGTATTACGGCCTTAAAGGTCATTTTTGTGGGTTTAATCCTTGAGGGATATATGCCCATTTTGCGCACTGTGTCCTGATAAAGCAGGTTCAAGCTGCTACCGCCGTCCATAAGGACTCGAGTGAGGTGAAATCTGTCAATGATTGGGTCTAGAACCAATGCGGCAAATCCGCCATGGTGGATACTACTGGGGTGGTCCTTGCGATCGAAAGTGATCGGGCAGGAAGATCATGGGTTGAACTTTGGGGCGACTGGCTCCAACACATATACGTCCCTTAATGAATGCTTCCGCTCCCTCCTGGGGATGTGGGTTGCGTATATCATGTTCACCGTCCGCACTTGTGGGGGAAACCCCTTCTATCCTCCAGTGTTCGGCGGTCGGGGCTCCTCCTTGTCGTCGCTATGTAGCCCCATGTCTTTGTTTTCGGCATTTAACTTGCCGGCCTGCTTGAACACCCAACAGTCCCTGTTGGTGTGGTTGGCTGGCTTGTCAGGGGTGCCATGTATCTGACACGAGCGATCGAGCATACGGTCCAAACTGGACGGGCCCGGAGTGCTTCTTTTGAATGGATTTTTCTGTTGACCGGGCTTAGAGCCTCTGAATCCGGCATTAACTGTCGTATCACTACTAGGGAAAAGGCTAGCAGCAGCGCGGATTTTAGACCTATCAGTAGCGCGGGGTGGTGCGCTACTGATAAGGCGCTACAGCTAACGAATAGCAATAGCGTGCCTCCACCCATGCTACGGCTAAATCGACTTAGTAGCGGCGAGTTCCAGGAGGAGCGATGCTGGTAATTAGTAGTAGCGCTTCTCTCTGCCCGCGCTGCTACTATTATTTCGTATTTTATTTCTTTTTTATTTCATGTTGTATTCGTACACCTTTACACAAATTTTCATACAACAGGAATTTACAAATTGTTTTTACATCATAATGAGTTATTACATCACGGGGTGAAAGAACCGTGTGGACTAGTTTCAAGTGGACGGACATCCACTTGAAACTAATCCGCGGTTCTTTGACCCAATGATATAATAAATATCATCATCATCATATCATTAACAACTTATCATCATCGTCATCATCATATCATTGGTCACTAGTCATAATCACAAGTAGTCCTCACATCTTCAACTCTAACACATTGTATCACATAATAAACATATTGTACCTCATAGGACCTACTACATTCTCTTAGGACCTACTATATTCTCTAAGGTAAAATAGCAAAAAACAAGATAGCCCCTCACTCTCCATTATGGAGAATGCAGATTATCCTGTCTCCAATTCTTGCCTTTCTCTTAATGTTGCTTCAAAGAATCTCCTTACGAATGTCCAAACATTTTTTTCCACTCTTTGATTAGCATGTGTTCACCGGTTTCAGAAATTCGATATGCATAGGTGAGATCCATAGGATGACCTGGCTGTAGGTTCAGAACTTCAAGGCGACCATTGTAATACATCAGATGAGGCACACAATCCATGGGGATTTTCTGTTGAAAAACATAGTAATAACTTCGTAGTTAGCAATGATGTACTAGTTTTAGAAGTATGCAAAAGATGCACGGATGTCATAATAGTAAAATATCTTACCAGGGTATCTCCATAGAAGTTATCGTGGTTCAATACGTGCACTAGTGGCACGTATTCACCATAATTTGGAGGAGTTCGATAATAGGTATTGTAATTCTCAAAAAAAGTACAATAAGCAATCAGATGATTTTTCTCCTAATTATAAGTTAATTCGGAGCCATCAGTGTAGTGGGTTTTGTCTACCATCTTCTGCACATTCTTTGAAGATTCAAAGTAAGCTGTCAATGGAAATAAGCTATCAACTATTTTGAAATAAACAATATAAATTAGTTAATAACTATGTTTGAGAAACTCACATTGCGGTAGAATCGGAAGCGTATCAACAAGGACCCAAATGTCCATATTGTCTTGCTCGATGTCAGGATCACCAAGATCCATGCTGACAATCATACCCTCATAAAAACCATACATTTTGCAAAGTGCTTCCCAATTTTGGCAACCAAAATGGGTTACGCTCTGAGAATTGTACAGATTTACTTCAAAATCGATATCTTGATGGGTACTTAGGTGTATTTTCTTTGTTTGAAAATTTTCAAGGTCTTCAAAACCCATCCTCTCCAAGACATAGCGTCTTGCATGGCATGGGATAAGCTAGTCGAATTGTAAAAGATGAAAATTAGACGTTGAAATAGTTGAAGTCATGCTTAATTACGAAAAAAACACTTGTCGTTGTTGCGTACCGTTTCAACATCGAAGGTCTCCTCGAGCTTAATGCTGAAGCGCCGATCTTCATCCAGCTGAACGAACTTGTCGCACATACCTCGATCATCGTGGCACCAATTGCACTCCCTCGGTAGACTGTCGTCGTTAGAGTACGACATTTCCTACGTTCACAATTCAAATATTAAACTTGTACATATTCTAGCACAAGTCATGCCAAAATTCACGGAAAAATCCGGCATGACCTTTGCTAAAAAAGGACATATCGAGCGCCTGAAATTTGCCGGAACGGAAATTAATCAAACACTCCGGCAAAACATAGGCCACTTGGAGGTGTAACCAAAACATGAAATAATTGCTTAAACTAAAAACTAACACCAAATATGGCATGTTCAACTAGTTCTATTAATTCAACTAGTTCTTACTAAATATAAACTTAGTACAAAAAGAAAAAACTAGTTCTTTCTAAAAATGAAGTAGTTCAACTAGTTATTAATTTACTTACTATACTAGTTCAACTAAAACTTAACTAGTTCAACTAAAACTAAACTAGTTCTATTAATTCAACTAGTTCTTACTAAATATAAACTTACTATAAATAGAAAGAAACTAGCACATCTACTACTACTAATTAACATCTAACTACTACATCTACTACTAATTAACATGTACTACTGCTAATTATACAACTAGTTTACCATCACTACTAGTAATTAATATCCACTACTTCTAAAAATCATTATCTATGAACCCTAAATTAACATATACTACTAACTAAGCAAAGAGAGAGGGGGTTGGGGAGGGGTGGGGGGCTTACAGAGGGAAAGACGGTGGCGGGGAGGTTCTCGGTGACGGAGGGGCGACGAGGGCGGGCTCGGGATCGGGAGGGCGGTGGTCCTGGGCGACGGGCTCGGCGGGCTCGGTTGAGGGCGGCGGCGGTGAGGTCGAGGGCGGCGACAGTGTGGTCGAGAGCGGCGGCGGTGAGGTTGAGGGCGGGTGGCGGCAGCGGCGGTGAGGGCGCAGGCGCGCTCGGGCTCGGGCGGCGGTGACAGGGAGTAGGGGAACAGGCCGGTGGGGGGGGGGGGAGGAGGACTTAGCGAAATTTTGATGCGGGGGGGTGGTTAACTCGAACTAGCAGTAGCGCACGTACAGAAGACGCGCTATAGCTAACTTATCTACAACGCGTTTTGGGGAAAACCTCTGCTGCTAATGGAAGCAGTTATTTCTTTTGTTTAGTAAAAACATCAAAAATATACATTGGTCATCATTGATCTTTTTGCGTATAATCTAAATAGTCAACATGAATCCTCACTGTACCTGTATAGGTACAGGCGAGGATTCATATTGCAACCACAAATCATACACATATAGTTCAATGAAGACCAAGTGCTCGAGATAGGTTGAGAAGCAACATATTTAAGGTGGTAAACACCTTGTTCGCTTAGCAGTATGGGACTAAACTTAATTAGTTGCGGTCATACTTAGCAGCAGCGAGTTTTGAGCAAAACCGCTGCTACTAAGTTCTTTAGAAGTAGCGCGTCCACAGGAAGGGCGCTACTACTATATCTTTCCTGGAGGCAACACCGTGGCAATTATAGTAGTAGCGCTCTTTTCACCTAGAGTGCTACTGCTACTCAGTCATTAGCAGCGCTCTTTTCTAAAGCTCGTTGCTGCTAATTAGCAGTAGCGTCTGTTTTTAGACCGCGCTGCTGCTAAGATTCTGTGTATAAGGTTTTCCCTAGTAGTGTATCCTCGGTATTGTCGCTGTTAATGCGGCGCTTATGCTTGTTGCGACGTGACCTGCCATTGTTGTCCTTGGTATTCGAATTACCAGGGCTCTTTGAGATGTTATTGCTACGAGCTAGCCAGCCACCTTCTCCCACGCAAAAGCGGGTCATGAGTGTCATGAGGGCTACCATAGATTTTGGCTTTTCCTGTCCAAGGTGCCGGGTAAGGCACTCATCGCGGATGTTATGCTTGAAAGCTGCTAGGGCCTCTGCATTCGGAAAGTCGCCGATTTGATTTTTCTTAGTTAGGAACCATGTCTAGAATTGCCTGGCCGATTCCTCTGGCTGTTGAATTATGTGGCTCAAGTCATCGGCATCTGGTGGTCGCACATAGGTGCCCTGGAAGTTGTCGAGGAATGCGGCTTCCAGGTCCTCCCAACAACCTATGGATTCTGCTGGAAAGCTGTTGAGCCAATGCCGGGCTGGTCCTTTAAGTTTGAGTGGGAGGTATTTGATGGCGTGTAGACCGTCACCACGGGCCATGTGGATATGAAGGAGATAGTCCTCGATCCATACCGCGGGATCTGTCGTACCATGCTACCTCTTGAGCTTGCATTGGATTTCCCCGAAGAGGAAGGAATGATGCAGCAGAGTAGCGTAAGTATTTCCCTCAGTTTTTGAGAACCAAGGTATCAATCCAGTAGGAGGCCACGCTCAAGTCCCTTGTACCTGCACAAAATGATAGCTACTCGCAACCAACGCGATTAGGGGTTGTCAATCCCTTCACGGTCACTTACGAGAGTGAGATATGATAGATATAATATTTTTGGTATTTTTGGTATAAAGATGCAAAGTGAAAAGTAAAAGGCAAAGTAAAAAAGCAAAACAAGATTAAAGTGATGGAGATTGATATGATGAGAATAGACCCGGGGGCCATAGGTTTCATTCTGTTTGGACTCCGTTTGATATTTCGTTTCTTCGAAACACTGAAATAGGCAAAAACAGCAATTCTGGGCTGGGCCTCCGGTTAATAGGTTAGTCCCAAAAATAATATAAAAGTGGAAAATAAAGCCAATATAGTCCAAAACAGTAGATAATATAGCATGGAGCAATCAAAAATTATAGATACGTTGGAGACGTATCAGGTTCCCCAAGCTTAATTCCTGCTCGTCCTCGAGTAGGTAAATGATAAAAAGAGAATTTTTGATGCGGAGTGCTATTTGGCATAATTTCAATGCAAATCTTCTCAATTGTGATATGAATATTCAGATTCGAAAGATTCAAGACAAAAGTTTATATTGACATAAAAATAATAATACTTCAAGCATACTAACAAAAAAATTATGTCTTCTCAAAATATCATGGCCAAAGAAAGTTATCCCTACAAAATCATATAGCCTGGCTATGCTCTATCTTCACCACACAAAGTATTTAAATCATGCACAACCCCGATGACAAGCCAAGCGATTGTTTCATACTCTAACTTTTTCAAAAAAAAATTCAATCTTCACGCAATACATGAGCGTGAGCCATGGATATATCACTATAGGTGGAAGAGAATGGTGGTTGTGGAGAAGACAAAAAGGAGAAGATAGTCTCACATCAACTAGGCGTATCAACGGGCTATGGAGATGCCCATCAATAGATATCAATGTGAGTGAGTAGGGATTGCCAGGCAACGGATGCACTAGAGCTATAAGTATATGAAAGATCAAAAAGAAACTAAGTGGGTCTGCATCCAACTTGCTTCCTCATGAAGACCTAGGGCAATTTGAGGAAGCCCATCATTGGAATATGCAAGCCAAGTTCTATAATGAAAGATTCCCACTAGTATATGAAAGTGATAACATAGGAGACTCTCTATCATGAAGATCATGGTGCTACTTTGAAGCACAAGTGTGGTAAAAGGATAGTAACATTGTCCCTTCTCTCTTTTTCTCTCATTTTTTTTGTTTGGGCCTTTTCTTTTTCTTTTTTTATGGCCTCTCCCTTTTTTTATTTGGGCTTCTTTTGCCTCTTTTATTTATTTTTTGTCCGGAATCTCATCCCGACTTATGGGGGGATCATAGTCTCCATCATATTTTCCTCACTTGGGACAACGCTCTAAAAATGATGATCATCACACTTTTATTTTTCTTACAACTCAACAATTACAACTCGATACTTAGAACAAAATATGACTCTATATGAATGCCTCCTGTGGTGTACCGGGATATGCAATATGACAATGATGAATGTGTCATGATAAACGGAACGGTGGAAAGTTGCATGGCAATATATCTCGAAATGGCTATGGAAATGCCATAATAGGTAGGTATGGTGGCTGTTTTGAGGAAGGTATATGGTGGGTGTATGATACCGGCGAAAGGTGCGCGGTATTAGAGAGGCTAGCAAAGGTGGAAGGGTGAGAGTGTGTATAATCCATGGACTCAACATTAGTCATAAAGAACTCATATATTTATTGCAAAAATCTAGAAGTTATCAAAGCAAAGTATTACGCGCATTCTCCTAGGGGGATAGATTGGTAGGAAAAGACCATCGCTCATCCCCGACCTCCACTCATAAGGAAGACAATCAATAAATAAATCATGCCCCGACTTCATCACATAACGGTTCACCATACGTGCATGCTACGGGAATCACAAACTTTAACACAAGTATTCTTTAAATTCACAACTACTCAACTAGTATGACTCTAATATTATCACCTCCATATCTCAAAACAATTATCATGCTTCAATCTTTTCTTAGTATTCAACACACTCAAAAGAAAGTTTCACAGATCTTGAATACGAAGCATATTATTATTAAGCAAATTACCATGCTATTAAGAGACTCTCGAAATAATTTAAGTGAAGCATGAGAGATCAATAGTTTCTTTAAAACAAATCCACCACCATGCTCTAAAAGATCTAAGTGAAGCACATAGAGCAAAACTACATAGCTCAAAAGATATAAGTGAAGCACATAGAGCAAAATTATAACGCTCAAAAGATATAAGTGAAGCACGTAGAGTATTCTATCAAATTTTAATTCATGTATGGCTCTCTCAAAAGGTGTGTACGGCAAGGATGATTGTGGCATACTAAATCACAAAGACACAAATAATACAAGACGCTCCAAGCAAAACACATATCATGTCGGTGAATAAAAATATAGCTCCAAGTAAATTACCGATGGAAGTGGACGAAAGAGGGGATGCCTTCTGGAGCATCCCCAAGGTTTGACTTTTTGATGTCCTTGGATTATCTTGGGGTGCCATGGGCATCCCCAAGCTTGCCACTCCTTGTTCCATAATCCATCACAAGAATTCACGCAAAACTTGAAAACTTCACAACACAAAACTTAAAGTAGAAAACTCATGAGCTCCGTTAGTGAAAGAAAACAAAAGACCACTTCAAGGTACTGTAATGAACTCATTATTTATTTATATTGGTGTCAAACCTACTGTATTCCAACTTCTCTATGGATTATAAACTATTTTACTAGCCATAGATTCATCAAAATAAGCAAACAACACACGAAAAACAGAATCTGTCAAAAACAGAACAGTCTGTAGTAATCTGTATCTAGCGCAATATCTGGAAGCCTAAAAATTCTAAAATAAATTTCTGGACGTGAGGAATTTATCTATTAATCATATTCAAAAAGAATTAACTAAATATCACTTTTCAAATAAAAATGACAGCAGTTCTCGTGAGCTCTAAAGTTTCTGTTTTTTACAGCAAGTTCAACAAGACTTTCCCCAAGTCTTCTCAACGTTTCTACTTGGCACAAACACTAATTAAACACAAAAAACACAACCAAGACAGAGGCTAAATAATTTATTTATTACTAAACAGGAGCAAAAATCAAGGAGTAAAAATAAAATTGGGTTGCCTCCCAACAAGCGCTATCGTTTAACGCCCCTAGCTAGGCATAAAAGCGAAGATAGATCTAGGTATTGCCATCTTTAGTAGGCAATTCTTCGATGAGGCATCTATTTCCTTTAGGAATTTCTTTCTTTCTAGTGATTATTAAACTTCTAGGCGCAAGATCGAAAATTCATTTGTAGCAATTGGTTCCTTAATGATAGCAAAAAGATTGGGATGAATACTTATAGATTTAAGATCCGCAGTTTCCTTAGATGATTCACCCTTATTTTTAAGAACATACATAAGCTTGGCAATTTTAGTAGGAGGACTTGGAGTATTCTTTACGGAAGAAAAAGCGGTTCCCAAGTTTGTAATGATACCCTCAAGTTTATCAATTCTAGTAGAATCTAAGTTTATCTTCTCATTAACTATGGGTTCCTTTTCCTTAATATTTTTCAAAGTCATTCATACCTTAGATCCATATTGAGTAATTTGATTGTGGATCATTTTATCTAGATTTTCAATTAATTCAATAGTAGCAACTTTATTTTCAATAATTTCAAGTCTTTGCATAACATGCTCCAAAGTTATCATGGTTCCATTAACCAAAAGAGGTGGTGAGCCAAATAAATCTAACATAGCATTATAAGAATCAAAAGTATGGCTACCCAAGAAGTTCCCTCCGGTAATGGTATCAAGGGTATATCTATACCAAGGATTAACACCTACATAAAAATTGTGGAGAAGAACTGAGGTTGATTGCTTCCTGGTAGATCTATTTTGAGCATTGCAAATTATATACCAAGCATCTTTTAGATTTTCTCCCTCCCTTTGTTTAAAATTTAGAACTTCACTCTCGGGAGACAACGGAGAAGATATGAGACTAGCCATGACGACAAGCAAACAAACTAGCACACAAGCAAACAAAAAGGCAAGCAGAAAGCAGAGGGATGATAGAGAGAGAGGGCGAATAAAACGGCAAGGGTGAAGTGGGGGGAGGAAAACGAGAGGCAAATGGCAAATAATGTAATGCGAGAGATAGGGAATGTGATGGGTACTTGATATGTTGACTTTTGCGTAGACTCCCCGGCAACGGCGCCAGAAATCCTTCTTGCTACCTCTTGAGCTTGTGTTGGATTTCCCCGAAGAGGAAGGGATGATGCAGCAGAGTAGCGTAAGTATTTCCCTCTGTTTTTGAGAACCAAGGTATCAATCCAGTAAGAGGCCACGCTCAAGTCCCTTGTACCTGCACAAAATGATAGCTACTCGCAACCAACGCGATTAGGGGTTGTCAATCCCTTCACGGTCACTTACGAGAGTGAGATCTGATAAATATAATATTTTTGGTATTTTTGGTATAAAGATGCAAAGTGAAAAGTAAAAGGCAAAGTAAAAAAGCAAAACAAGATTAAAGTGATGGAGATTGATATGATGAGAATAGACCCGGGGGGCCATAGGTTTCATTCCGTTTGGACTCCGCTTGATATTCCGTTTCTTCGAAACACTGAAATAGGCAAAAAAACAACAATTCTGGGCTGGGCCTCCGGTTAATAGGTTAGTCCCAAAAATAATATAAAAGTGGAAAATAAAGCCCAATATAGTCCAAAATAGTAGATAATATAGCATGGAGCAATCAAAAATTATAGATACGTTGGAGACGTATCATACCATCATATGATTCGATATTCACGGGTTTGAAACCCTCTGGGATTTGATGATCCATTACTTCATCTATGAAGCATAACGGGTGTGCGGTGCCTCTGTACTGGGCTATACCACGACGCAGCTCGAATGAGTTTTGTCTGTTGTGTTCGGCCCGGTCGGATTTACTTTTGCAGTATCCGGCGTGACGGTTATTGTCTTGTGTCGTGGGGCGTCCACGCGATCCGTAGATTGATCTTGTTTGCCTTGCTTTGTCCTCCAATATATCTAGCGCGTTTCCCCGAGCCTTGTTATTTTTTGAGTGGCGCCGGGGTGCGGCTTGAGTTGTGGGCCGAGAGGCCTCTCTGTCGCGGCCACGAGGTGGCTGGTCAGCCGCGTCATACGCTGGGGACGTAGGTTTAGATGCTTCCTCCCCTAATCGGGGTAGCAACCTGCATTTTGGGTAGCTTTTGGAGGGGCGTTCGAGTTCATATTCCTCGGCCGCAAGGACTTTAGCCCATCTGTCAGCTAGCAAGTCTTGATCGGCTCTAAGCGACTGCTGCTTTTTCTTAAGGCTATTTGCCGTGGCTATAAGCCGGCGCTTGAAGCGCTCTTGCTCAATGGGATCCTTAGCCATGACAAATTCGTCGTCGCCGAGGCTTGCCTCGTCTTCGGAGGGAGGTATGTAATTCATCCTCTTCCTCTCTATCTACCGCTCTCTCGTGAGGGCTCGCTTCTCCATCCTCCTATGCTGAATCTTGCTAGAGGGGGTTGTCTTCGGCACTGTCCGGGGTGTTATTATCTCCTATGCCGGAATCACCGTTTTTGCTTTGGTGGGACTTAGAGCGGCGCCGCTGACGCCGGCGCTTAGGTTGCTTCTTGGAGGGGTCATCCTCCGCTGTTCCGTCGCCATTGGATTCTTTGGGTGTGTCCACCATATATATGTCATACGACGAGGTAGCTTTCCAGTGCCCTATAGGCGTTGGTTCCTGTTCGTCTCCTGCATCGTTGTCCATACCGTCGATGTCTTTGGAGTTGAAGTTGAGCATGTCGGTCAAGTCATCGACAGTGGCTATGAAGTGGGTGGTGGGTGGGCGTCGAATTTCTTCATCGTCTGCATCCCAATCCTGCCGGTCATAATCCGGCCAGGACTCTCCTGACAAAGAGAGAGACCTTAGTGAATTCAGTATGTCGCCGAAGGGCGAGTGCTGAAAGATATCCGCGGCAGTGAACTCCATGATCGGCGCCTAGTCGGATTCGATTGGCAGGGGCGCGGATGGTCCAGAGTCTGGAGGAGAGTCCGGCGATGGGGAGTCACGGTCCTCGCGAAGGATAAGGTTCGAGTTTGGTTCGACCAACGTTGAAGCTGCTGCCTCCGCGGTGGGGTCTAACCACCCACCCTCGGATGGCGTAATTGGCTCTGAATTAAAGGTCGGAGCGGCTGCAGGTGCGGTCTCCAGGACATTGTTTGGTGGCAGAGCTAAATCATGCCCATCGTGACAGTGCGGCGCACTCGGCAGGGGCTCGAATTCGTCAAGATCAAGTCTCCGCGGATATCGGCCATGTAGTTTAGGCTTCCAAACCTGACCTGATGGCCAGGTGCGTAGCTTTCAATCTACTCCAGATGGCCAAGCGAATTGGCTCGCAGTGGAAAGCTACCGAATACAAAAATCTGTCCGGGGAGAAAAGTCTCACCCTGGACTGCATCGCTAACGATGATCGAAGGAGCCATCAAGCCTGATGATGACGACACAGAGGAACTCTCAATGAAAGCACCAATGTCGGTGTCAAAACCGGCGGATCTCAGGTAGGGGGTCCCGAACTGTGCGTCTAGGGGATGGTAACAGGAGACAAGGGACACGATGTTTTTACCCAGGTTCGGGCCCTCTCGATGGAGGTAAAACCCTACTCCTGCTTGATTAATATTGATGATATGGGTAGTACAAGAGTAGATCTACCACGAGATCAGAGAGGCTAAACCCTAGAAGCTAGCCTATTGTATGATTGTTTTTATTGTGTCCTATGGACTAAACCCTCCGGTTTATATAGAAACCGGAGGGGGCTAGGGTTACACAGAGTCGGTTACAATGAGAGGAGATCTACATATCCGTATTGCCAAGCTTGCCTTCCACATCAAGGAAAGTCCCATCCGGACATGGGACGAAGTCTTCAATCTTGTATCTTCATAGTCCAAGAGTCCGGCCAATGGTTATAGTCCGGCTGTCCGGATACCCCCTAATCCAGGACTCCCTAAGTGGTGAACGGTCAAAGAATCAAACATTACATCTTAGGTAATCCTATAAATGTTGAAACCAATGTTATTGAAACCGTAACCCCGGAGGAATACATATGGGACACTTTACGGAACGTTTTAGACTCCGAAAAGGAATAGGTATGTGGTACGGTAAGTAAACTGACTCCAAAACAGTTCTAATGGCAGTTTTTCTCCATTTTGGAATATTTAGAAAAATCGAAAACTAAGAAGCAGTCCGGGAAGGACACGAGGGTGGAGGGCGCGCCCCCTACCTCATGGGCACCTCGTGTGCTCTCCGGGCTCCATTTTCTTGCACGATACATATTTCGGTCGGTAAAAATTCATTATATAATCTCCCGGAGGTTTTGACTCCTGTATCACGCAAATATCTCATGTCTTTGTTTTGAGTTGTCTTGCTGCAGACTAGAGCAACATGTCGTCCTAGGATTCGGAAGGAGAAAGCTATGTGGCTGATTACCTTGCAGATCCTAAGGTCTATGGGGATGTGGAGCATTGTGGTCGGACTACAGAAGAAGAAGAGGACTATGAACCCAAGGGAAGGGAGGAGACGAGCTCAGAAGAAGATGAAGTCCCATTAACTCAACCTGGGGACATGCATGTGGAGTTCAAAAAGTCAAGCCTCCCAGATAGAGTAAAGAAACCTAAGATCGAGTTTATCCCTCTTCGACTCTTGCAGGAAAACAAGGAAGAACTATGCAAAAAGATACTGAGCCTGGAGCAGGAGATCGATGACCAAATGACCAAAATTATGTCCTCAAGCGCAAATTAAGGAAGAAGCCTACGCCATCAACAAAACCATCACCTTCTTCACCAACAAAAGAGATATAATCACATGGGTATGGGCACTCCCCTTGGCAACTGCCAAGCTTGGGGGAGTTGCCCCGGTATTGTATCACCATCACCTTCATCTTTACCGTTTTGCTTAGTTTGATCCTTTTTATAATATTTTGATCTAGTAGAATAAAAGTTTTTAGTACGATCTAGTTTTAATTTTTGCTTTATGATCCCTCTATGTAATCGAGTCCCTGAGCTATATAATAAAGATTAGTGTTGAGTCAAGGGCTTGATTTTTTGCCATGATCTTGAGTGAATAAAAGAAAAGAGAAAAGAAATAAAAAGAATAAAAGAGATCATATGGATCTTATGGAGAGTAATGAGCTCACATATAAAGAGTATGATGAATAAAAGTTGTTGAGAGTTGACAAACATAGTTTTGGTCATCATTGCAATTAATAGGAAGTAATAAAGAAAGAGAGGTCTCCACATATAAATATACTATCTTGGACATCTTTTATGATTGTGAGCACTCATTAAAATATGCTAAAGAGTTGACGTTGGACAAGGAAGACAACATATTGGGTTATGTTTTCTTACATCTAAGATAAATTATATTGCCATGGATCATCCAACATGGTTGAGCTTGCCTTTCCCCCTCATGCTAGCTAAACTCTTTGCACAAAGTAGAGATACTACTTGTGCTTCCAAATACCCTTAAACCCAGTTTCGCCATGAGAGTCCACCATATCTACCTATGGATTGAGTAAGATCCTTCAAGTAAGTTGTCATCGGTGCAAGCAATAAAAATTGCTCTCTAAATATGTATGACTTATTAGTGTGGGGGGAAATAAGCTTTATACGATCTTGTGATGTGGAAGAAATAAAAGCGACGGACTGCATAATAAAGGTCCATATCACAAGTGGCAATATGAAGTGACATTATTTCGCATTAAGATTTTGTGCATTGAGGGAGTCCTGGATTAGGGGGTCTCCGGACAGCCAGACTATATCCTTTGGCCGGACTGTTGGACTATGAAGATACAAGATTGAAGACTTCGTCCCGTGTCCGGATGGGACTCTCCTTGGCGTGGAAGGCAAGCTAGGCAATATGGATTTGTATATCTCCTCCCTTGTAACCAACCTTGTGTAACCCTAGCCCCCTCCGGTGTCTATATAAACCGAAGGGTTTAGTCCGTAGGACAATATACAATCATACCATAGGCTAGCTTCTAGGGTTTAGCCTCTATGATCTCGTGGTAGATCAACTCTTGTAATACTCACATCATTAAGAACAATCAAGCAGGACGTAGGGTATTACCTCCATCAAGAGGGCCCGAACCTGGGTAAACATCGTGTCCCCTGCCTCCTGTTACCATCCGCCTTAGACGCACAGTTCGGGACCCCCTACCCGAGATCCGCCGGTTTTGACACTGACATTGGTGCTTTCATTGAGAGTTCCACTGTGTCGTCACCGTAAGGCTTGATGGCTCCTTCAATCATCAATAGCGATGCGGTCCTGGGTGAGGTTTTCCTCCCCGGGCAGATCTTTGTATTCGGTGGCTTCACACTGCGGGCCAATTCGCTTAGCCATCTGGAGCAGATCGAGAGCTACGCCCCTGGCCATCAGGTCAGATTCGGAAACTTGAACTACACGGCCGACATTCGCGGAGACTTGATCTTCGATGGATTCGAGCCCATGTCGGGTGTGCTGCACAGTTGCGACGAGCATGGCGTAACTTTGCCGTCGGACAATGTTCGGGAGATCGCATCTGCAACTACTCCGGCCATCAATCCGGAGAAAATCGCGCCATCCGAGAGCAGAGGGATAGACCCCGCCACGGAGGCCGCACTCTCAGTGGCGATAGAGCCGGATGCTGACTTTACCCCTTACGAGAGCCGTGTCGCCCAACCACTGGATTCATCTCCGGCCACGGACTCCGAGCCGCCTACATCCGTGCCCGTCGAACCCGACTGGGCGCCGATCATGGAGTTCACCTCCGCGGATATCTTTCAGTACTCGCCTTTTGGCGATGTGGTAAATTCATTAAGGTCTCTCTCCCTATCAAGAGAACCTTGGCCGAACTATGTTCGACTAGAATGGGATGCGGACGATGAAGAAATTCGCTGCCCACCCATGACCCACTTGGTAGCCACTGTCGACGACTTAACCGACATGGTTAACTTCAACTCCTAAGACATCGACGGCATAAACGAAGATGCAGGAGACGAACAGGAACCAGCGCCCACAGGGCGCCGGACAACCACTTCATCACATGACATATACATGGTGGATACACCCAAAGAGGGCAATGGCGAAGAGACAGCGGAGGATGCCCCCTCCAAACAACCCAAGCACCGACGTCAGCGGCGCCGCTCTAAGTCCCGCCATAGCAAAAACAGCGATAACGGCGCAAGAGGAAATAACAGTCCAGTCGACTCTAGGAGAAACGATGACTGCACCGCCCCGGTGGCAGAGCACGATCAAGATGCAAACGGCGAACATAGTGCGGATCCGGCGTCCGAACACGGCGACGCCAAGGATAAACCTCATCAAACCCCGTCTGGGGAGGAAAACGGTCCAGGCGAAGATGCACACATCATCCCGGAAACACACTTGGAGCAAGAGAACCTCCGCCGGAGGCTTATTGCCACAGTGAGGAGCCTGAAGAAGCAGAAGCAAAGGCTTAAGGCCGCACAAGATACGCTCAACAATAGGTGGAACAAAGTGCTCGACAACGAAACAAAGTATGGCGGAAGTTACCACACAAATAGCTATCCAAAGCGCAAGCTATTACCTGAATTCGACGATGAGGCCTTAGAGCCCACACAGCTGAAAAATGATATGACCAACCGACCGGGTTCACCACCTTGTGACCGCGATAGAGCGGCTAACAAAGTCGCACATAAGTCAACACACGATCTACGTGAGAACTTGTGCCAAAAATACGGCACGACCAGATCCATCTATGGATCTAGGAAGCACGCTCCGGCACAAAATCAAAACTGAATACTACAACCGTCCGAACACCATGGCATATCCCAATACAGGGGTGCCGCACACCCCCTATGTTTTACCGATGAGGTGCTGGATCACGAATTCCTAGAAGGATTCAAACCAGTGAACATAGAGGCATACAATGGGACCACAGACCCTGGAGTCTGGATCGAGGACTTTATCCTCCATATTCATATGGCTCGTGGAGACGATCTCCATGACATTAAATATTTACCCCTCAAGCTTAAAGGGCCAGCCCGGCACTGGCTGAAAAGCCTCCCCGAAAAATCAATTGGAAGTTGGGAGGAGCTCAAGGACGCTTTTCGGGCTAATTTTCAAGGGACTTATGTCCGACCTCCGGATGCAAACGATTTAAGTCATATAATCCAACAGTCCTGAGAGTCCGATCGAAAACTTTGGAACAGGTTCCTCACCAAGAAGAACCAAATCGTCGACTGTCCGGACGCCGAAGCCTTAGCAGCTTTTAAACATAGTGTCCAAGACGAATGGCTCGCCAAACACCTCGGTCATGAAAAACCAAGAACAATGGCAGCCCTAATAAGCCTCATGACCCGCTTTTGCGCGGGCGAAGACAGCTGGTTGGCCCATAGCAGCACCAGCGACCCAAGCACATCCAAAGTCAGGGATGGCAATGGAAAACCACGACGCAGCAAAAACAAGCGTCGAAATAAAGAAGGCAGCCTAGATAATACGGCGGTAAACGCCGGATTCAGGGGCTCTCGACCAGGTCAGCGGAAAAAGCCCTTCAAAGGCAGCAGAGAAGGACCATCTAGCCTAAACAAGATTTTTGACAAGCTTTGTCAGATTCACGGCACCACCGACAAACCTGCAAATCACACCCACAGAGAATGTTGGGTCTTGAAGCAGGCTGGTAAGCTAAACGCCGAACACAAAGGGGAAGAGACACCAAGCGAAGACGAGGATGAACCTCGCCAGCAAAGCACCGGAGGACAGAAAAAGTTCCCACTAGAGGTTAAAACAGTAAACGTGATCCATGTGACGAAGAGGAGAAGCAAGCATGCACTCCGAGACACACGCGCCATAGAGCCCGTCATCCCCAGGTTCAACCCCTGGTTGGCCTGCCCAATCACTTTTGATCATAGGGATCACGCGACAAGTATCCGGCACGAAGGACTGGCGGCCTTGGTGTTAGACCCAATAATAAACGGGTACCATTTCACACGAGTCCTCATGGACGGCGGCAGTGATCTAAATCTGATATATCAGGACACAGTCCGCAAAATGGGGATAGACCCAACACAAATAAGCCACAGTAATACTACCTTCAAGGGAGTAATACCAGGCCAAGAGGCCCGCTGTACGGGCTCTCTACTGCTAGAGGTTGTATTCGGTTCTCCCAATAACTTCCGAAGCGAAGGGTTAACTTTCCACGTCGCTCCATTCCGAAGTGGTTACGAAGCACTACTCGGAAGAACGGCTTTCGCTCGTTTTAATGCAATACCGCATTATGCTTTTCTCAAGCTTAAGATGCCCGGTCCACGTGGCATCATCATAGTTAGCGGAAACACCGAACGTTTTTTACGTGCAGAAGAGGATGCGGCGGCTTTAACAACCGCGAACTAGCCAGACTCACCAACCAGGAAAAAATGACAGGTCGTCAAGACCACAGACACGGTTTGACGAGTCTGGCGCTCCACCACATATACATGAGATTGGTTTGATGATCAAACCCCCATAAACCATACCAGGGGCTTCCCGCACGTAATCAGGGCCAGCCCGGCTCAACTTGACTTCCCTTGAATTTTGATAGTTCGTTGGTAATAACCAATTCTTTTTTATCGGCACGGCAACTTTCACCTACGTTCTTTCCTTTTACAGATGACAATCGTGCTGCACCCGTCCAGGACACGGCACAACGGAGATACAGGCGCAGACGTGTAGCAGGGACCCGCCCAAAGGTTTCTTTTTAGATTAAGACCCTGCGTAAACCTTTTTTACTGTCTCTTGTTGCTCACATCCTCCGGATACTCCACATAACCGAGAAGGATGCTTACGTTATTGGCATGTGGCCACGTCAGGATATTGAACGTACCTGGACACATGGGGTTTATTATTAAGGGCATTGTTTGGCCCGGTATATGTTATAAAGACCGAACACCTTAGGGAGTGTTCGGCGTCACGAGTTTGGCCCTATATGCATCAGCTCCGAATCATGTCTTTGGTCAAATGTTGGGTTTGCCCGGCTCCCACATTTTGGTACCTTACGTTCCGTTATATCGGCTAAGGTAGCACTGGGAGAACTACTGTGATTGTGCCCTGGTTCATCCGGATGAGCACCTCAGTAGAGAAAGCCGAAAATAGAATGTCATGATATAGCGAGAGACTGGTCAACCACTCGATGACTCAGCGGAATCTTCGGGATTCCTCCGCATTAACGAAGGGCTGTTTCCCGGTCATGTACATACACGCCTCGTATTCGGACGAGCGCAGAAGTACCAGGGGGTATATAGTAGCCCCACCGTCAAACTCCTATGGCTAAGTGAAAGTGTTAAAGCAATATAGTCCGATTGCCTCATTCGCTGTGCTACCACCTCCTTAATGGACCAAGATGTTGGATCAAGTGCGGATACACATTTTCTGCGAACACCCCCGCATTATATGTGTGGGGGCGGAAGCCGACGACTACAAACTTTCAGGTTATATACATATATACATAAACGGCCGCACAGGAGGCATCATAGTACTTTCGGGCAAAAGTATAAATACAGCCTTGATAACTCAATAAAACATTGTTTTTACAATGGAAGTACATGTCACTAGAACATAATATTCTTCAAGCACCGAGCCTCTATCGAACGAGCGCCTTCAAGAACTTCTTCAAAGTAGTGATCGGCAGCCACTCGGCCTACGGCCGAACCCTGTGTCGCAACAGTGGTGGCCTCCATCTCCGCCCAGTATGTCTTGACACGGGCAAAGGCCATCCACGCACCCTCTATGCACGCCGATCTCTTCATAGCATCAATACGCGGCATAGCACCAAGGAATTGTTGCACTAAACTGAAATAGTTATTCGGCCTTGGCCCTCCCGGCCACAGATGATCCACAACGGACCTCATGGCAAGTCCATACAACCTATGGAGCTCGGCCCACTCGGCCATTCACTCATTCAACAACATCGAATGAACTGGAGCATGAAACTGTGACCAAAACAGCTTTTCCACTTCGTGATCTTTCTGATCCTTGAAGTACTCGGCCGCATCTGCAGCACTTGTAGCCAAATCCACGTAGGCATCCGCAGAACTCCACAGTCGGTCAAGCAGAGCATACTTCGGATCTCCGAATTTAGTCTGCAACAAGAAGGGCTTCCCAGACACAATATCTGCAGCTTGATGCAGCTCCTCCTTCGTCGCTCTAATTTTGGAGCTTGGCAGCTACCAGGGCCTTCTCCAGGTCTGTCGCCCTCGCTCGACTTTCTTCTTCAAGAAGCTGGTAACAATCAGCAGCATCTTTTAACTCTACAGCCATTTTGGCCATTCTTTCTTTGCTCTCGCAATGTGATAACCCACAAGTATAGGGGATCACAACAGTTTTCGAGGGTAGAGTATTCAAATGAAATTTATTGATTCGACACAAGGGGAGCCAAAGAATATTCTCAAGTATTAGCAGCTGAGTTGTCAATTCAACCACACCTGGAAACTTAATATCTACAACAAAGTGTTTAGTAGTAAAGTAATATGATAGTGGTGATAACCTTCACAAAAGGTAATAGTAGTAAAAGCAATGTTTTTGGTATTTTGTAGTGATGATAGCAATAGCAACGGAAAAGTCAATAAGCGAAGAACAATATATGGAAAGCTCGTAGGCAATGGATCGGTGATGGAGAATTATGCTGGATGCGGTTCATCATGTAACAGTCATAACCTAGGGTGACACAGAACTAGCTCCAGTTCATTGATATAATGTAGGCATGTATTCCAAACATAGTCATACGTGCTTATGGAAAAGAACTTGCATGACATCTTTTGTCCTACCCTCCCGTGGCAGCGGGGTCCTTACGGAAACTAAGGGATATTTGTCGGCGTTCTGGGAATGGGGGTCCCCAGACTTGCCTGCCTGCGGTCTGCGGCGTGGCTCAAAGGGGGGCCTAGCACGGCCCATCTTCATCAACACAGACCCAAGACCCTCGCGAGGGGCCAAGCCTCGCGGGGCGGATGACACGGAGCTTCCTCAGCCACGGCCTCATCAGGCTGGTTTGCGAGGAGGCGGAGAGATCAAGGCGGGGTACCTCACGAGGTGCCCGTGACGCAAGCCATGACGACCAAGGGTGCCAGGCGGGTGCTAGCCCGCGCAGTGTCCTCATTTCCTGTTTGGTGCAAAGGGAGCAAGTGCAGGCGAGAGCATCAAGCAAAGGCACCCGTTTCGGTGCAACGAGACCAAGACCAGTCCAACGGCAGGGAGGAAGTCATTGTGGAGCCCATGCCAGCGTCACCACCAGAGCCTTTGGCAGGCGAGGACCAACTTTAGTCAGGATAAGTGTACCAGATGTTCCCCTTCAAAATGGCCAATTGTTGGCGCCCTTCCCGCTCAATATTTGGGAAGAGGCCCAGGGCATTTGCCTATAAATAGGACTAGCCACCCACAGGTTAGAGGGATGGAGATCGAAATTGGAGAGAGAATCGAGAAGAGAGAGAAAGAGAAGGGTGACTGAACTCCTCCTAGCAGTTCATCCCCTCAGCCAAGAACAGACCCTCGCGACGCTGTTCTTCCTTGTATTGCTCATCTTCATCAGCCCAAGAGGCAATCCACCACACCACACACTCGAGTAGGGTATTACACCACAACGGTGGCCCGAACCAGTATAAACCCTGTGTCTCTTGTGCTGTTCTTTCCATAGCTTAGATCTTATCAAGGCGGAGGGGTGCAGGTAGGTAGAAGGCGAAATCTCCATGCGCACCCCAGTGTTCGAACCTCAAGGGTCTGCCGGAACCCGAAATCCGACAATATTAAGGTCTCCTTTTAATAGAGAACCAGAACAAAGCATTAACACATAGTGAATGCATGAACTCCTCAAACTACGGTCATCACCGGTAAGTATCCCGATTATTGTCACTTCGGGGTTAACGGATCATAACACATAATAGGTGACTATAGACTTGCAAGATAGGATCAAGAACACTCATATATTGATGAAAACATAATAGGTTCAGATCTGAAATCATGGCACTCGGGCCCTAGTGACAAGCATTAAGCATAGCAAAGTCATAGCAACATCAATCTCAGAACATAGTGGACACTAGGGATCAAACCCTAACAAAACTAACTCGATTACATGATAGATCCCATCCAACCCATCACTGTCCAGCAAGCCTATGATGGAATTACTCACGCACGGCGGTGAGCATCATGAAATTGGTGATGGAGGATGGTTGATGATGATGATGGCGACGGATTCCCCTCTCCGGAGCCCCGAACGGACTCCGGATCAGCCCTCCCGAGAGGTTTTAGGGCTTGGCGGCGGCTCTGTATCGTAAAACGTGATGATTTCTTCTCCGTGATTTTTTTCTCCCCGAAACTCAATATATGGAGGTGGAGGTGGAGTTGGAGTCGGAGAGGCAACAGGGGGCCCACGAGGTAGGGGCGCACCCCCCACCCTCGTGGCAAGGTGGTGGCCCCCTGGCCTTCATCTTTGGCAGGTATTTTTCTTATTTTCTGAAAAGTGTCTCCGTGAAGTTTCAGGCCATTCCGAGAACGTTTGCTCCTGCACATAAATAACACCATGGTAATTCTGCTGAAAACAACGTCAGTCCGGGTTAGTTCCATTCAAAGCATGCAAGTTAGAGTCCAAAACAAGGGCAAAAGTGTTTGGAAAAGTAGATACGCTGGAGACGTATCAACTCCCCCAAGCTTAAACCATTGCGGGTCCTCAAGCAATTTAGTTGACAAACTGAAAGTGATAACGAAAAAAAATTACAAACTCTGTTTTCTCTTGTTGTTGTAAATATGTAAAGCCAGAATTCAAGTTTTTAGCAAAGATTATAACTGACCACATTTGCAATAACGGATAGGTCTCAAGTTTACTCATATCAATGGCATAAACAACTAGCGAGCCATTGAACATACAAAGGATGAAGGGGGTGCTAGGCAGGACCAAGCCATCCACGTATCGCTATGAATAGTTCGGGAACGCCACAGCGAGCGAGCGGCTAGAGAAAGTAAAGTACGGGCAGCAATGAGAAAAAAAGAAAGCGGACCCATCCGCGATGCCCCCCACTCCCACCTCCTCCTCCTCCTCCTCCTCCTTCTCCTTCTGCACCCTAGAAAGTGGACCCCTTTTATGTCGTCCCCGCCGCGCTCGGGGAGGGTCGCCGCCTAGGGTGGGGGAGCACGAGCTCGGGGGAGGGCTGGATCCAGCGACTGCCCGCTGGGGGGCCTCCCCGCGCCACTGTGTCATGGTCGCCGCGGCAGGGGTCCAACAACAGTCGCCTGGGGCAGCTGGATCCACGGGAGCTCGTGTTCAGGGTCGCCACGGATGGACTCTGAATTTCAGGGTATCCGACATGGAAATGGTGCGTTTCAGGTGTTGAAGTCAGCTGAGGCCTTTCTGTGCATCTAATCTATCATGTAATACCTATTCTGTGTCATTTTCTATTGGTGTAAGAATCCTATTAATCTTCCACCTATTCGTTATCTATATAACATCAGGACAGAGACCCACACTCATAGTTGCCATGTTTCCGGTACGGTGGGAACGAGGAACGGGAACGGGGGACGAGAGTCGGGGGCTGGAAAAAATAGGGTACAGTGGGGGTATACATCTCTAGAACGATTTTTCTAAAGTGGAAACGCGATCCAATCAATTCCGGTACGATCAATCTGGTATGGTACTATGGACCGAGGAATGTGAATCTTTACGGATGCGGGGGCTACTGTCGGTGTTCTGGGAACGGGGGTCCCCAGACTTGCCTGCCTGCGGCCTGCGGCGTGGCTCAAAGGGGGGCCCAGCACGGCCCATCTTCATCAACACAGACCCAAGACCCTCGCAAGGGGCCAAGCCTCGCGGGGCGGATGACACGGAGCTTCCTCAGGCACGGCCTCATCAGGCTGGCTCGCGAGGAGGCGGAGAGATCAAGGCGGGTTACCTCACGAGGTGCCCGTGACACAAGCCATGACGACCAAGGGTGCCAGGCGGGCGCCAGCCCACGCAGTGTCCTCCTTTCCTCTTTGGTGCAAAGGGAGCAAGCGCAGGTGAGAGCATCAAGCAAAGGCACCCGTTTCGGTGCAATGAGACCAAGACCAGTCCAACGGCAGGGAGGAAGTCATTGTGGAGCCCAAGCCAGTGTCACCACCAGAGCCTTTGGCAGGCGAGGACCAACTTTAGTCAGGATAAGTGTACCAGATGTTCCCCTTCAAAATGGCCAATTGTTGGCGCCCTTCCCGCTCAATATTTGGGAGGAGGCCCAGGGCCTTTGCCTATAAATAGGACTAGCCACCCATAGGGTAGAGGGATGGAGATCGAAATCGGAGAGAGAATCGAGAAGAGAGAGAAAGAGAAGGGTGACTGAACTCCTCCTAGCAGTTCATCCCCTCAGCCAAGAACAGACCGTCGCGAGGCTGTTCTTCCTTGTATTGCTCATCATCATCAGCCCAAGAGGCAATCCACCACACCACACACTGGAGTAGGGTATTACACCACAACGGTGGCCCGAACCAGTATAAACCCTGTGTCTCTTGTGCTGTTCTTTCCATAGCTTAGATCTTATCAAGGCGGAGGGGTGCAGGTAGGTAGAAGGCGAAATCTCCACACGCACCCCAGTGTTCGAACCTCAAGGGTCTGCCGGAACCCGAAATCCGACAATATTCAGGTCTCCTTTTAATAGAGAACCAGAACAAAGCATTAACACATAGTGAATGCATGAACTCCTCAAACTACGGTCATCACCGGTAAGTATCCCAATTATTGTCACTTCGGGGTTAACGGATCATAACACATAATAGGTGACTATAGACTTGCAAGATAGGATAAAGAACACTCATATATTGATGAAAACATAATAGGTTCAGATCTGAAATCATGGCACTCGGGCCCTAGTGACAAGAATTAAGCATAGCAAAGTCATAGCAACATCAATCTCAGAACATAGTGGACACTAGGGATCAAACCCTAACAAAACTAACTCGATTACATGATAGATCCCATCCAACCCATCACTGTCCAGCAAGCCTACGATGGAATTACTCACGCACGGCGGTGAGCATCATGAAATTGGTGATGGAGGATGGTTGATGATGATGATGGCGACGGATTCCCCTCTCCGGAGCCCCGAACGGACTCCGGATCAGCCCTCCCGAGAGGTTTTAGGGCTTGGCGGCGGCTCTGTATCGTAAAACGTGATGATTTCTTCTCCGTGATTTTTTTTCTCCCCGAAACTCAATATATGGAGGTGGAGTTGGAGTCGGAGAGGCAACAGGGGGCCCACGAGGTAGGGGGCGCACCCCCCACCCTCGTGGCAAGGTGGTGGCCCCCTGGCCTTCATCTTTGGCAGGTATTTTTCTTATTTTCTGAAAAGTGTCTCCGTGAAGTTTCAGGCCATCCCGAGAATGTTTGCTCCTGCACATAAATAACACCATGGTAATTCTGCTGAAAACAACGTCAGTCCGGGTTAGTTCCATTCAAATCATGCAAGTTAGAATCCAAAACAAGGGCAAAAGTGTTTGGAAAAGTAGATACGCTGGAGACGTATCAACTCCCCCAAGCTTAAACCTTTGCTTGTCCTCAAGCAATTCAGTTGACAAACTGAAAGTGATAACGAAAAAAAATTACAAACTCTGTTTGCTCTTGTTGTTGTAAATATGTAAAGCCAGCATTCAAGTTTTCAGCAAAGATTATAACTGACCACATTTGCAATAACGCATAGGTCTCAAGTTTACTCATATCAATGGCATAAACAACTAGCGAGCCATTGAACATACAAAGGATGAAGGGGGTGCTAGGCAGGACCAAGCCATCCACGTATCGCTATGAATAGTTCGGGAACGCCATAGCGAGCGAGCGGCTAGAGAAAGTAAAGTACGGGTAGCGATGAGAAAAAAATAAAGCGGACCCATCCGCGATGCCCCCCACTCCCACCTCCTCCTCCTCCTTCTCCTTCTGCGCCCTAGAAAGCGGACCCCTTTTATGTCGTCCCCGCCGCGCTCGGGGAGGGTCGCCGCCTAGGGTGGGGGAGCACGAGCTCGGGGGAGGGCTGGATCCAGCGACTGCCCGCTGGGGGCCTCCCCGCGCCACTGTGTCATGGTCGCCATGGCAGGGGTCCAACAGCAGTCGCCTGGGGCAGCTGGATCCACGGGAGCTCGTGTTCAGGGTCGCCACGGATGGACTCTGAATTTCAGGGTATCCGACATGGAAATGGTGCGTTTCAGGTGTTGAAGTCAGCTGAGGCCTTTCTATGCATCTAATCTATCATGTAATACCTATTCTGTGTCATTTTCTATTGGTGTAAGAATCCTATTAATCTTCCACCTGTTCGTTATCTATATAACATCAGGACAGAGACCCACACTCATAGTTGCCATGTTTCCGGTACGGTGGGAACGAGGAACGGGAACGGGGGACGACGGTCGGGGGCTGGAAAAAATAGGGTACAGTGGGGGTATACATCTCTAGAACGATTTTTCTAAAGTGGAAACGCGATCCAATCAATTCCGGTACGATGAATCTGGTACGGTACTATGGAACGAGGAATGTGAATCTTTACGGATGCGGGGGCTACTGTCGGCGTTCTGGGAATGGGGGTCCCCAGACTTGCCTGCCTGCGGCCTGCGGTGTGGCTCAAAGGGGGGCCCAGCACGGCCCATCTTCATCAACACAGACCCAAGACCCTCGCGAGGGGCCAAGCCTCGCGGGGCGGATGACACGGAGCTTCCTCAGGCACGGCCTCATCAGGCTGGATCGCGAGGAGGCGGAGAGATCAAGGCGGGGTACCTCACGAGGTGCCCGTGACACAAGCCATGACGACCAAGGGTGCCAGGCGGGCGCCAGCCCGTGCAGTGTCCTCCTTTCCTCTTTGGTGCAAAGGGAGCAAGCGCAGGTGAGAGCATCAAGCAAAGGCACCCGTTTCGGTGCAATGAGACCAAGACCAGTCCAACGGCAGGGAGGACGTCATTGTGGAGCCCAAGCCAGTGTCACCACCAGAGCCTTTGACAGGCGGGGACCAACTTTAGTCAGGATAAGTGTACCAGATGTTCCCCTTCAAAATGGCCAATTGTTGGCGCCCTTCCCGCACAATATTTGGGAAGAGGCCCAGGGCCTTTGCCTATAAATAGGACTAGCCACCCATAGGGTAGAGGGATGGAGATCGAAATCGGAGAGAGAATCGAGAAGAGAGAGAAAGAGAAGGGTGACTGAACTCCTCCTAGCAGTTCATCCCCTCAGCCAAGAACAGACCGTCGCGAGGCTGTTCTTCCTTGTATTGCTCATCATCATCAGCCCAAGAGGCAATCCACCACACCACACACTGGAGTAGGGTATTACACCACAACGGTGGCCCGAACCAGTATAAACCCTGTGTCTCTTGTGATGTTCTTTCCATAGCTTAGATCTTATCAAGGTGGAGGGGTGCAGGTAGGTAGAAGGCGAAATCTCCACGCGCACCCCAGTGTTCGGACCTCAAGGGTCTGCCGGAACCCGAAATCCGACAATATTAAGGTCTCCTTTTAATAGAGAACCAGAACAAAGCATTAACACATAGTGAATGCATGAACTCCTCAAACTACGGTCATCACCGGTAAGTATACCGATTATTGTCACTTCGGGGTTAACGGATCATAACACATAATAGGTGACTATAGACTTGCAAGATAGGATCAAGAACACTCATATATTGATGAAAACATAATAGGTTCAGATCTGAAATCATGGCACTCGGGCCCTAGTGACAAGCATTAAGCATAGCAAAGTCATAGCAACATCAATCTTAGAACATAGTGGACACTAGGGATCAAACCCTAACAAAACTAACTCGATTACATGATAGATCCCATCCAACCCATCACTGTCCAGCAAGCCTACGATGGAATTACTCACGCACGGCAGTGAGCATCATGAAATTGGTGATGGAGGATGGTTGATGATGATGATGGCGACGGATTCCCCTCTCCGGAGCCCCGAACGGACTCCGGATCAGCCCTCCCGAGAGGTTTTAGGGCTTGGCGGCGGCTCTGTATCTTAAAACGTGATGATTCTTCTCCGTGATTTTTTTTCTCCCCGAAACTCAATATATGGAGGTGGAGTTGGAGTCGGAGAGGCAACAGGGGGCCCACGAGGTAGGGGGCGCACCCCCCACCCTCGTGGCAAGGTGGTGGCCCGCTGGCATTCATCTTTGGCAGGTATTTTTCTTATTTTCTGAAAAGTGTCTCCGTGAAGTTTCAGGCCATTCCGAGAACGTTTGCTCCTGCACATAAATAACACCATGGTAATTCTGCTGAAAACAACGTCAGTCCGGGTTAGCTCCATTCAAATCATGCAAGTTAGAGTCCAAAACAAGGGCAAAAGTGTTTGGAAAAGTAGATACGCTGGAGACGTATCAACTCCCCCAAGCATAAACCTTTGCTTGTCCTCAAGCAATTCAGTTGACAAACTGAAAGTGATAACGAAAAAAAATTACAAACTCTGTTTGCTCTTGTTGTTGTAAATATGTAAAGCCAGCATTCAAGTTTTCAGCAAAGATTATAACTGACCACATTTGCAATAACGCATAGGTCTCAAGTTTACTCATATCAATGGCATAAACAACTAGCGAGCCATTGAACATACAAAGGATGAAGGGGGTGCTAGGCAGGACCAAGCCATCCACGTATCACTATGAATAGTTCGGGAACGCCACAGCGAGCGAGCGGCTAGAGAAAGTAAAGTACGGGTAGCGATGAGAAAAAAAGAAAGCGGACCCATCCGCGATGCCCCCCACTCCCACCTCCTCCTTCTCCTTCTGCGCCCTAGAAAGCGGACCCCTTTTATGTCGTCCCCACCGCGCTCTGGGAGGGTCGCCGCCAAGGGTGGGGGAGCACGAGCTCGGGGGAGGGCTGGATCCAGCGACTGCCCGCTGGGGGCCTCCCCGCGCCACTGTGTCATGGTCGCCACGGCAGGGGTCCAACAGCAGTCGCCTGGGGCAGCTGGATCCACGGGAGCTCGTGTTCAGGGTCGCCATGGATGGACTCTGAATTTCAGGGTATCCAACATGGAAATGGTGCATTTCAGGTGTTGAAGTCAGCTGAGGCCTTTCTGTGCATCTCATCTATCATGTAATACCTATTCTATGTCATTTTCTATTGGTGTAAGAATCCTATTAATCTTCCACCTGTTCGTTATCTATATAACATCAGGACAGAGACCCACACTCATAGTTGCCATGTTTCCGGTACGGTGGGAACGAGGAACGGGAACGGGGGACGAGAGTCGGGGGCTGGAAAAAATAGGGTACAATGGGGGTATACATCTCTAGAACGATTTTTCTAAAGTGGAAACGCGATCCAATCAATTCTGGTACGATGAATCTGGTACGGTACTATTGAATGAGGAATGTGAATCTTTATGGATGCGGGGGCTACTGTCGGCGTTTTGGGAACGGGGGTCCCCAGACTTGCCTGCCTGCGGCCTGCGGCGTGGCTCAAAGGGGGGCCCAGCACGGCCCATCTTCATCAACACAGACCCAAGACCCTCACAAGGGGCCAAGCCTCGCGGGGCGGATGACACGGAGCTTCCTCAGGCACGGCCTCATCAGGCTGGCTCGTGAGGAGGCGGAGAGATCAAGGCGGGGTACCTCACGAGGTGCCCGTGACACAAGCCATGACGACCAAGGGTGCCAGGCGGGCGCCAGCCCGCGCAGTGTCCTCCTTTCCTCTTTGGTGCAAAGGGAGCAAGCGCAGGTGAGAGCATCAAGCAAAGGCACCAGTTTTGGTGCAATGAGACCAAGACCAGTCCAACGGCAGGGAGGAAGTCATTGTGGAGCCCAAGCCAGTGTCACCACCAGAGCCTTTGGCAGGCGAGGACCAACTTTAGTCAGGATAAGTGTACCAGATGTTCCCCTTCAAAATGGCCAATTGTTGGCGCTCTTCCCGCTCAATATTTGGGAAGAGGCCAGGGCCTTTCCCTATAAATAGGACTAGCCACCCATAGGGTAGAGGGATGGAGATCGAAATCGGAGAGAGAATCGAGAAGAGAGAGAAAGAGAAGGGTGACTGAACTCCTCCTAGCAGTTCATCCCCTCAGCCAAGAACAGACCGTCGCGAGGCTGTTCTTCCTTGTATTGCTCATCATCATCAGCCCAAGAGGCAATCCACCACACCACACACTGGAGTAGGGTATTACACCACAACGGTGGACCGAACCAGTATAAACCCTGTGTCTCTTGTGATGTTCTTTCCATAGCTTAGATCTTAGCGAGCCGGAGGGGTGCAGGTAGGTAGAAGGCAAAATCTCCGCGCGCACACCAGTGTTCGAACCTCAAGGGTCTGCCGGAACCCGAAATCCGACATTTGGCGCACCAGGTAGGGGTGCGCTGGAATTCGTCTTCCACCACCCCGTTCTCCTCCGACCATCGCGTCCATGTCTGACGCTCGTCGGGCCCGCGCCGAGCGCTGGGCCGCTCTCGCTTCCCGCGTCGCCCAGACGGCTCCTGTCGGCGGGCGTCCTCGCCTTTCCCCATCACGTGCCGTCAACGCCGCCACCGGCCCGGCGGGGAACGAGCAGCAAGCATCGTCTCAGCATCCGTTCGTGCGGCAAGACGGCCGCACCGCTACTCCCTCGCTCACCCCAGCTGGTTCTTCGTCCCGCGCACTCCGCGCACCCATGGAGGCTCGAGCTGCGCTCATCGCGGCAAATGAGCTCCTGCGCTACTGTCCCATCGACGACATCTATGAAGAATGTCTCGACCGCGTCGCTGAGCTCGTCCGCGCCGCATGGGGCTCTCCTGCGCCGTCCGTTCCGCTGCACCGCACCCCGCCCCGTGCGGGCGATGAAGCTCTGGGGTGCCCCAGCCGCCTCCTCCTCAATAAAGCGTCGTGGCTCCAAGGCGCGTGGCCCCTGGGCGAAACCCGCTCCGTCAGGTGCCAGCGCGGCAAGAGCAGAGCTGCCAAGAAGTCCCTCGCCCGCAAGAAGCTGCCCGGGCGCTGCCTGCTCCAGCATGTCGCGATCATGCTCCTGCTCCCGCACGTCAAGACCCCGCGATGCTCCCAGCTGCAGCGCGTGGGGACATGCAAGACCAAGCTCTCCATCACCCAAGGCCTCCCGTGGCCACAGCAGGCTGCCGTGCCTTCACCACCGAGCTACGCAGCATCGCATGGCCCGGAAGTTCAAGCCAGACCTGCCTCCTCGTTACGACGGCACGGCCGACCCTGCGGAGTTCCTCCAGCTCTATAAGCTGGGCATCGAAACTGCCAACGGAGACGAGAAGGTCATGGCGAACTGGTTTCCCATGGCGCTCAAGGACGGGGCCCGCACCTGGCTCCTGAACCTGGCTCCAGGCACGATCTCCTCCAGGGATGAGATGCGCACCCGCTTCATCGCCAACTTCCAAGGTACTCGCGACCGGCCACCCGCCGTGAGCAACATGCGCTGCATCAAGCAACAACCCGGAGAGACCCTGCAGAAGTACATCCAGCGCTTCAACAATGCACGCCTCAAGATTCCCAAGGTGACCGAGGAGGCCATCATCTCAGCCTTCTCCGACGGCGTGCGAGATGTCAAGATGAAGGAGGAGCTGGCAATGCATGAAGACCTGTGCACTTCCTTGGAGTTGTTCAACTTGGCAACCAAGTGCGCCAGGGCTGAGGAAGGGCGTCTCTCCCTCCTTGACCTGCCTGCCGCAGACCCAGAAGAGAAGAAGCCTAAGGCCAAGGATGTGAAGCGCAAGGGGGCTACCATGCTCGCGGCAGAACCAGACACCAAGCGGGGCAGAGATCAGCCCAAATCTTCCAAGGGCAGTCGGTACTGTGTGTACCACGACCTCCACACCCACAACACCAACGAATGTCAAGAGCTCCGAGCCGTGCGAGAAGGAAGGATCGGCCGTCGCCCCGACCACAGTGACCGGGGCTATGGTCGAGGAGGAGGAAGGAACGCAGGACGCTGGGAAGACCGCGGCCCGCGCCAAGGGTGGCGCGATCAACCTTGCGAGGATTGCTAGCAAGACCCGCCTCGTGAGGGAGACTGGAGGGATTAGCCTCGCAAGGATTGCCCGCAAGGCAACGCAGGCCTCCCTCCGCTGCCGCCGTAGCCAAGGAGAAACGAGGACCGCCATCAGGACGAGGGGGCTGGGGGCTTCCAAGAGCCGCGCGCGATCGCCTCCATCCTGGGCGGGGCTCAAGCCCCAGCCTCTTAGCGCATCTTCAAGCAGTTCGCCCGCGAAGTGAATGCAGTCCTCCCCAAGCTCGAAGCCACGCGCCCTCTCAGGTGGTCGGCGTGCGCCATCACGTTTAGCTCAGCAGATCAGCTCAAGTGTGCGACCACAGCCGGAGTCCTCCCGATGCTTTGTTCCCCAATCATCAGCAACATGGTGGTGACCAGGACCCTCATCGATGGCGGGGCAGGGCTCAACGTCCTGTCCGTGGAAACATTCAACAATCTCCAAGTGCCCTACAGCCAGCTTCAGCCAACCAAGCCTTTCTCCGGAGTCACCGACGGCTCCACGGTCCCGATTGGGCAGGTCCGCCTCCCTGTCACCTTCGGGGCACGCGACAACTACCGCACCAAGCTCATCGACTTCGACATCACTCACATTCACCTGCCGTACAACGCCATCCTTGGGTACCCAGCGCTGGCCAAGTTCATGGCCATAACTCACCACGGCTACAACATCCTCAAGATGCCAGGAAGTGGTGGAGTCATCACAGTGCCCTATGAAGAGAAGGACGTGGTGTGTTCCCTGGAACGAGCCCTTCAGGCCGCATCACTGGAAGACCCGGGTCGCGGAAGCAGGAGGCTTCCCGAGACTGCCCCCAAGAAGAAGAAGACATCGTCCGGCCCGGCCCCTCAGGAGGCAGGCCCCTCAAGGATCACGCCTGCCCAGGGGGAACCTCCTTCCATCGCATAGGAAAGCGCGCCCGGGGCCCTCCTCAGGCAGGGCTCGGGGGCTCTCTCCTGGAGGGCCACCGACCTGGCTAAGGTCACGAGGAAGGCGCTTGGGCACCACATGGAGGCGTGTTTCGAAGCACGTTTCCCTCAAGAAGGAGTAAGGCAAGGAGGGCCAGACCCTCAGGAGTTCGTCAGCAAGGCCATCCAGGAGCTACAGGAGTCAAGAGTCATGAAAGGCGGCCGCCGCCTACCAGCTGTGGCTCCCCATTCAGGAGAGGATGGTGGGTTGCGCGTCTGCATCGACATACCAGGGCTCAATCGAGTCGCCTCTCTGGAGCGCCTCTGGCTCTCGCAAGTGGGGCGCTGCGAAGGTCCACCCCTACCTGAACGCGGCTGTCGCGTACCAGCACCACATGAGGGGCATCATGGAGGCTCAAGAGGCCAGGCGTTCCGCAGCCCTCGCTGAGATGGAGATGGTCCGCGAGGAGCCACCAGCGCCTCCGGAGCCACCTGGGCCTGGGGGCTCATGAGGACCAGCTTCCGCAGCCCACCGAGTCTGCTACACCAACACTCCTTCGTCCTCAACATCATCAGGTGACATCTTTCAAGTTTCATTTGCAGCTGGGAGCACCCCCCAGGGCTGCATTATTCCCAGGCCGCGTGGGTCCGTCCCTACGGCATGTATCCCTTTTATTTCATGTTGTTAGCTTACTTTGTTGCGGGCGCCCCATGGGCTGCATCATCCCCAAGTCGCTCGGGCCTGACCCAGTGATGTCCGCCTTCCCAGCATCCATTTGAATGAATCCACTCCTTCGCGGCAAATGTGTTTGACCTAGTTGCCCGCTCAACTAACGCCAACTGACGGAGCTTCTCCCAAACGGCACGACACTTGCGCATGGGTCCGTCCCTGCAACGCCAACAAACCTGAATGGCTGAGCTCTGGCCCTGGCAGCCCCGCATGGCGCCACCTCGTCAAGCCTACAGTGCCTCATCACCCCACGGAAGCAACCAACAGCTAACTATCAATTGTCATGGCAACCCCTCGTTCTTTCTATGATGGGTCTACAGGATCTCCTAAAGGAGCTGCGTTAGGCGAGGCCCTTGCGGTGTCTCCTTCACTCTCATCCGCGCGAACTGCTTGCATGTTAAAGGGGGGTGCCTGAGCATCGCGACTCAGGGCTCCTGCTGGCTCTCCAGCCCTCACCCTCTGGCCTTGTCCACGGCATCACGACCTGGCATACCAGCGACGGCTGAGACTCGCTCGAGGGCCGGGACCCGAGGACGTAGAGCAGAAAGGGGAGCAAAGGCGAGAGGGGAGGGACACGCGAGGACCTCGCCGAGCAACCTCACGCCTGCCGATGCACGGACCCGGTGACACATCAGAGAGCGGTCCCTGATTCTCGAGATAAGTCACCACCCGGAAGCACCAGCTACCGTGGCACCATCCCCGCACCTAATGCAATCCCGTGTTAGCTACGCCGCTCTCCTTTCTTACCGAACGACGGCTGCTTGAGTGCCAAAGGGGACCTCCTGAGCATCGCGACTCAGGGGCTCTTACCGGACCCCGGGTCGCTCACCTCCTAGCCTTGACCACGGCATCGCGACCTGGCATACCCGCGATGGCTGAAGCCACCTTGGGACCGGGACCTGCCGACGCAGAGCACCAAGCCCTCGTGAGGTTCGAAAGGGAGAACTGAGCTAAGATGGAAGAGCAACTTGCACAATTCTACGACAAGGGTTATATTAACAAAACAGGATCACAGGCACCTTACAAGCCCCCACGGGACGCGTCTTTGATTCTTCGCAGGGAACAGATCCTAAAAGGATGCTAACTACACGCGCCCCTACAAAAGACGCCATCATCAATAGTGGGCCGTCAAGCATCGGCGCCAACCCCATCCAGATCAGAGTCGGCGACGGCCTGACGAGCCCGCCCTGCTCCAGGAGCGGCACCGGCTCGGGGGCTCGTAGCTGTCGTCGCTCGTCTCCGGAGTCGCGAAGAGCTCGCCGGAGTCGCTGGGACCTCCGACGCCTCCGCCTCCTGAGGAGCCGCCAAGGGAGTGGTCGGCGGGCCCAGTCCTCGCCGTAGCAGGGTCCCGACCACCTCTCCCGGGGCAGCACTCCAGTCGGCACCCGTTCGCATCGAAGATCTTGAAGAACATCACCGAAGCACCGTCGTACTCCAAGTGGATCGTGAAGGCGCCTCTTGTCCTTCAAACCCGGGCGATTTTGCTCCAGCCTCGAGTCATGAAGACCTCGCCCGGGGCAACGACCGCGACCTCTACCTCGGTCGCGAGGGTGCTGCAACCGGCGTGCTGCAGCCAAAGCTCCAGGAGTTCTCCCTGTGGGATGATGGAGGCGAAGAAGGGAGGAAGGCGAATCCAAGGCTGAGGAGGCATGGCGGTGTGGAGCACGAACTCTCGGGAGGAGCCCTCAGTGTGGACCCCAGGGGGGACGACCCACACCTTCGTGACCCGTCGGCGCCGACGGCGGCGCCGCCCGTGGAGATCGGCATCGACTCCTTCAGAGCCCTCGATGTGGGCGTACAAGGGAAGCGGGAACCCCAGCGGTGGCCGCTCGCACCAGGGCCTCGACACCACCTGATGGGCGCCCTCGTCCCGGCCGCGGAGGGCGAGCCGTTTCTTCGGCGGGAGCGGGTCTGGTTCCTCTCGGGGAGCCATTCCCTTCTCTGCCGCCAAGAACCGGCGGATCGGAGCCATCGCAGCAAGACGGAGCAAGGACCGAGAAGAAGGAGAAGCAAGAAGGACTGGACTGGAAGGGCGCGCGCCGTTCCATACTTATGGCCGGCGAAGGCCAAACGCCGACCTCCACGATCGCAGGTAATCATGACCCGCTTTGCATGCAGGAACTTGTCCAATCCGTGCAGTTGCCGAGGCGCCGTGGGGAAGTGGAGACGCCAGCGTCCAATCAACCGCCACGCGGCGCCCAAGGCTGCAGGCTGTTAGGGCCCGCGGCGCTTCGCTCTTGCCCTTTCGCCTCCCTGCACGGCCAAGTCCGGGCGCGCCTTGGGCCCGGGGGCTACTATCGGCGTTCTGGGAACGGGGGTCCCCAGACTTGCCTGCCTGCGGCCCGCGGCTTGGCTCAAAGGGGGCCCAGCATGGCCCATCTTCATCAACACAGACCCAAGACCCTCGCGAGGGGCCAAGCGTCGCGGGCGGATGACACGGAGCTTCCTCAGGCACGGCCTCATCAGGCTGGCTCGCGAGGAGGCGGAGAGATCAAGGCGGGGTACCTCACGAGGTGCCCGTGACGCAAGCCATGACGACCAAGGGTGCCAGGCGGGCGCCAGCCCGCGCAATGTCCTCCTTTCCTCTTTGGTGCAAAGGGAGCAAGCGCAGGCGAGAGCATCAAGCAAAGGCACCCGTTTCGGTGCAACGAGACCAAGACCAGTCCAACGGCAGGGAGGAAGTCATTGTGGAGCCCAAGCCAGTGTCACCACCAGAGCCTTTGGCAGGCGAGGACCAACTTTAGTCAGGATAAGTGTACCAGATGTTCCCTTCAAAATGGCCAATTGTTGGCGCCCTTCCCGCTCAATATTTGGGAAGAGGCCCAGGGCCTTTTCCTATAAATAGGACTAACCACCCATAGGGTAGAGGGACGGAGATCGAAATCGGAGAGAGAATCCGAGAAGAGAGAGAAAGAGAAGGGTAACTGAACTCCTCCTAGCAGTTCATCCCCTCAGCCAAGAACAGACCCTCGCGAGGCTGTTCTCCCTTGTATTGCTCATCATCATCAGCCCAAGAGGCAATCCACCACACCACACACTGGAGTAGGGTATTACACCACAACGGTGGCCCGAACCAGTATAAACCCAGTGTCTCTTGTGCTGTTCTTTCCATAGCTTAGATCTTAGCGAGACGGAGGGGTGCAGGTAGGTAGAAGGAGAAATCTCCACGCGCATCCCAGTGTTCGAACCTCAAGGGTCTACCGGAACCCGAAATCCGACAATATTAAGGTCTCCTTTTGATAGAGAACCGGAACAAGGCATTAACACATAGTGAATACATGAACTCCTCAAACTACGGTCATCACCGGTAAGTATCCCGATTATTGTCACTTCAGGGTTAACGGATCATAACACATAATAGGTGACTATAGACTTGCAAGATAGGATCAAGAACACTCATATATTGATGAAAACATAATAGGTTCAGATCTGAAATCATGGCACTCGGGCCCTAGTGACAAGCATTAAGCATAGCAAAGTCATAGCAACATCAATCTCAGAACATAGTGGACACTAGGGATCAAATCCTAACAAAACTAACTCGATTACATGATAGATCCCATCCAACCCATCACTGTCCAGCAAGCCTACGATGGAATTACTCACGCAGGGCGGTGAGCATCATGAAATTGGTGATGGAGGATGGTTGATGATGATGATGGCGACGGATTCCCCTCTCTGGAGCCCCAAACGGACTCCAGATCAGACCTCCCCTTTCTGTGCATCTAATCTATCATGTAATACCTATTCTGTCTCATTTTCTATTGGTGTAAGAATCCTATTAATCGTCCACATGTTCGTTATCTATATAACATCAGGATAGAGACCCACACTCATAGTTGCCATCTTTCCGGTATGGTGGGAACGAGGAACGGGAACGGGGGACGAGAGTCGAGGGCTGGAAAAAATAGGGTACAGTGGGGGTATACATCTCTAGAACAATTTTTCTAAAGTGGAAACGTGATCCAATCAATTCCGGTACGATGAATCTGGTACGGTACCATGGAACAAGGAATGTGAATCTTTACGGATGCGGGGAGCAACTGGCTGGGAGGGGCCGAGGGAGTACTTATAGAGGGAACTGGCTGGGCTGGGAGCAACTGGCTGCATCGTCGATTCATGAAGACTCAAATACATCATCTCCTTCCCAATGGAAAATTTATTAGCAGCCTTGGAGTAATTGGAGAGTAGAACGAGGAGTTATTTAGGGGAGTGGAAAAGAACGGGGCAGAGAGTAAAACGAGGAGTTCGTGATTGATATGGCTGACCTTCTGCTTACTCGATCGATTCAAGAACCAAGACTATTGAGTTACCGAACCTGAATCGACGATCCGGCTGCGGAAATGCCGAATCCGCATCGAATCTTACCGAATCGACCCTCATTCCCGAATCTGATTCCGGGTCGATGAATCCGGATCGAGGGATGGGCCACCGTTCCCCGTTTTCGGGCTACTACGCCCACACTCATATGCCATTTTCTTGTGCTTATGTTGCTTCCATATTGTCGCAAGTAAGATATGTTGCTGATCCAGGCTCCAGTAGTACCCATTATTCCTTCAATGACGTTCCTCTTCGATTTGTTTATGCAGCATCACCAACTCAACTCCATGCATATGCAGATACAGGGGGAGGAGAGGACCGCTACTTTGATTCTCTGATTTTTTTGGTGAGAATTAAGATAGATGGCTTCTCATGTAGAACTCAGTTTACACATATTTTTTATTTTATAAGTAGACCCATGCTTTTATCAGGTTTTCTTATGATGTGTTCATATTCTGTAGGAAGAGCATCTTCATATCAGGAAGAAAAATCGTGGGTGGAAGCTACTGACCATGAGGATTTACATAAGTGACCTTCACTCGGGCTGTAAGTAGGATATAATGCAGTAAAGACTTCTATTCTTGCGAGTCTGGTTAGATGCACTTTGTGAATGACTGCTAAGAAAAAAGGCCTCGGAGTGTAGAGAAGGTTCTGAGATGTGCATGCCAAATATCTAGCTACTTTGGCATTTTTGTAGGTAGATCTGTAGATATAAATAAAGTTGGTTCTAATGTGATACTCCCAATTTCTTCCGTGTATGATATTCTGAAGGTTGGGGAATTTATATTTACATGAGATAAATTATGATATACTCATGTTTCTTGAACCAATGACCATCACTACATCAAGATGGCTGGTGAGTAAAGCGTGTCATGTGTTTGACGATGTGTTACCATATATATACTATTTGTAGGAATTTTATATGTTGATTAGCATACTCTCACTCTAATATATACATTGCATGGGTTTCCAACATCCATAACAATTTTTCCCATTCAACAAGTTTGAATATTTATCTGCCTGATTATGCTCATTCAAGTGTTATTACCATTTAGGCCATGCCATTTTTTCTTGCAGGCGTTGACAAACTGTGAAATTCTTTGTTGAGCTCCTTTCAAATGGGCACTGAAGTAGACAAGCCAAAGGCTAACCAAGTTACCTATGGTGGGGTATTCCTTTAGATCCTACTTGAGTTAGCACTAAAAAAATTATCTTACTCAATGTATTCATGTTTATATCAGTGCTTTTGAATGAAGTTAATTGTGTTTTGGTATAACTAGGCTGAATTATATCAGATTTGTTTAACTGGATTTGCTTCTTCCCATGTCATGATATCTAATTACATACCTGTTCATTGAAAAAAGATATTTAATGCCTTTTCGATTTGTTTCCCGTGTCAATGCAACTGAATGTGATATCCAAATATTGAGGTTTTCCTTGTAAAGATTTCTATTAGTGTAGTGTATTTACTTCTTGTGCTGCTAGTTCTTCTATTCCGAGGACTTTTTCTATTATGGATACCTTATTTGATCATTGTTTGGCGAACTTAATACCGCCCAATCAGATGTTTAAAGGGGGAGGGGCTTAAAGTTGAATATTGCCCTCAATTGGAGATTATGTTCTACCCCCCTTTGTGTGATGTGTGGAAATTTGCTGTGCTGGCTTATTTCTTTTGTACTGCAGGCTCAAGGACGTTAGGCAATTACTGCCAAACTGGTTGCATATTTTCTCACGGAAGCTGGCAGCGACTGTGTCATTGCAGGCAGGATTTGTGCCCCTGCACCTCCAGGTTCCTCTCTGTCAAATGTCCCTTCCTCCCTCTCCTTTCCAATAGGTATACCCATGTATGTTTAGCTGATGTGATCCGTTCTTGCGTCTTGCTCTCCTATCAATGAGAACCTCATGGAGCTCTTCATCATGATTGATGCATGTCAGCGGGCCTCAGCGGGATCTATTACCGTTGTCATTCTCTACTTTGGATATGCTAGAGGAGACAGAAAGGTATGGCCAAATGGTTAAACTGGCTAATTGCTTTTGAAAGAAGTTAATTATGTTTTGGTGTAACCAGGCTGAATTATATCAGATTTGTTTAACTGGATTTGCTTCTTCCCATCTCATGATATTGTAATCAAATATTTAGTTTATTTTTCAGTCATGTAGTTGATTTAATCTGTGCAGCAGTTTTAGTATTCCTGTTTGAGTCTTGTATCATTTTGTTTTTCATTCTAAAATCCTTGTTTAATTGGCCAGTCTGTGTTATAGTTACTCCTCTTTATCAATATTTTGAACCTCTCAGTTATTTTCCGTTTGACCAAGAGTATGTTTTCTTTTGATTTTTGGATCATCCATAGATGGCCACGAGAGCAGCTTCTCTGCTTTCATGTGTAACCTCCCTATCTTTCTGCCTCTTTTCGCACGTGTGCACGTGCGGATCTTTTGGTGTGAAAAACTAAAACCTACAGTTCAAAGCATTTTTGTGTTTTCGGTAAGCTCGCAATTGTAAACTAGGACCTACATAATTTTATTATTCAACCATTTTTAAGTGATTGTTGGTACATATCATCTTGATTCTGAGTAGTGTTTAGTGTCATTTAAGTTATGTTCAGTGGGGAGAGATGACCTCAAACTATTGTCGTGATATGTCCTCATTTTATAGTGTTGCAGGTAGTGAGGGAGGATGAACACGAGCAAAGTGACACTACCATCTTCAGCACTGAAGTTTCGTTATGATATATTTTATTCTATTTTATTTTTATCACACGCCTAGAAGCTTTGCTTTAGCTAAGATTTTCAGTTCCATTCATTAGTTCTGGTACAGTTTGACAGTGGCCAACCATCTATCATGCACAGGTGCAGGGTATAGTTTGACAATGCACAGGTGCAGGATACAGTAGTCATTGTTCGGATATTCAACATATGGTCCATCTTATGCATACAAGGTGCTATCTTGGCATGGATACAACCTGCAACCGTATGCACAGGAAGTGTGTATGTTCTAAGAGGAGCACAATTTCAGAAGAGTATTTTTTATTTGAAGTGGTTTGATTTTCTATCGAGACTTTTATATCTGGCATCATTTTGGATCTTATGTAAAAAATTATGATAATCCTGTCCGTATGACTATCATCAATCCATACTTATTTCCATATGTTACCTTATGTGTCTACATATATTGATGCACACTCTTTCAATATTTGGCTTGCTCTTGGCCTTTGCGCCATGGGCGTAACTGGTCATCTAGTAATAATAAAACTTGGATGACAACATCACTTTCTCAAAACAATCATAATATGATATAACAGGATGGTATCTCGCTAGCCCTTTCTGAGACTGCAAAACATAAATGCAGAGCACCTTTAAAGACCAAGGACTAACTAGACATTGTAATTCATGGTAAAAGAGATTCAGTCAAGTCATACTCAATGTAAACTAACAGTAATGAATGCAAATGACAGCGGTGCTCTCCCACTGGTGCTTTTTAATAAGAGGATGATGACTCAGCATAAAAGTAAATAGATAGGCCCTTCACAGGGGGAAGCAGGGATTTGTAGAGGTGCCAGAGCTCGGTTTTGAAACAGAGGTGAATAATATTTTGAGCGTTATACTTTCATTGTCAACATAACACCCAACAGATGGCGATATCTTCCATGCTACACACATTATAGGCGGTTCCCAAACAGAATGGTAAAGTTTATACTCCCCCTTCCACCACAAGCATCAATCCATGGCTTGCTCGAAACAACGAGTGCCTCCAACTAACAAGAGTCCCAGGGGGAGTTTTGTTTGCAATTATTTTGATTTAGTTTGCATAAAGCATGGGACTGGGCATCCCGGTGACCAGCCATTTATCTTGTGAGTGAGGAGCGGAGTCCACTCCTCTTGAGAATAACCCGCCTAACATGGAAGATACAAACAGCCCTAGTTGATACATGAGCTATTCGAGCATAAAAAATAGGATATTTATTTGAAGGTTTAGAGTTTGGAACATACAAATTTACTTGGAACGGCAGGTAGATACCGTATATAGGTAGGTATAGTGGACTCATGTGGAATAACTTTGGGGTTTAAGGAGTTTGGATGCACAAACAGTATTCCCGCTTAGTACAGGTGAAGGCTAGCAAAAGATTGGGAAGCGACCAGCTAGAGAGCGACAACAGTCATGAACATGCATTAAAATTAATCAACACTGAATGCAAGCATGAGTAGGATATAATCCACCATGAACATAAATATCGTGAAGGCTATGTTGATTTTGTTTCAACTACATGCGTGAACATGTGCCAAGTCAAGTCACTTAAATCATTTAGAGGAGGATACCACCCTATCATACCACATCATAACCATTTTAATAGCATGTTGGCACGCAAGGTAAACCATTATAACTCATAGCTAATGAAGCATGGCACAAGAAACTATGATCTCTAGTTGTCATTGCAAACATGTTTATTCATAATATGCTAAATCGGGAATGATGAACTAATCATATTTACAAAAACAAAAGAGGTCGAGTTCATACCAGCTTTTCTCATCTCAGCCAGTCCATCATATATCATCATAATTGCCTTTCACTTGCACAACCGAATAGTGTGAATAATAATAATAGTGCACGTGCATTGGACTAAGCTGGAATCTGCAAGCATTCAATAAACAGGAGAAGACAAGGCAATACGGGCTCTTTTGTCAGATCAACAATAATGCATATAAGAGCCACTTCAACAATTTAATTATGGTCTTCTCCTATCGACCCCCAAAGAAAAGAAAAGAAATAAAACTATTTACACGGGAAAGCTCCCAACAAGCAAAAGAAGAACATGAAATATTTTTGGGTTTTCTTTTTAATTACTACTACAAGCATGGAAAGTAAAGTAATTAAAAGCTACAACTAAGTTTTTTGGTTTTTCTTAAGGTTTATTAAACACACAAGAAGAAAGCATAAAAAAGGAAAATAAACTAGCATGGATGATACAATGAAAAAGTATGAGCACCGACATCTAGCAATAAGTGTGTGAGCATAAATGTAATGTCGGTGAGAAATACGTACTCCCCCAAGCTTAGGCTTTTAGCCTAAGTTGGTCTATGGCCACGGCTGGCCTGGCGGATATCCATAATAATAGTTGGGGTCGTACTGTGGTGTAGACGAGGAAGACTCCGATTGCCACTGGCTGACAATCATCTCCGGATCCCACTGGTAATTAGACTATCATGAAGGATCAAATTGTGGTTTCGGCTCTGGCTCCTCGGCTGGTGCAGGGTTCCGGTAGGCATGGATAGCCGTCAACGGAACAAGGTGTGTGCCTACGGTCAAATCAAACAAAGGAGTAGGCAAGGTAATAGTCTCAGGATGATGTTTATTAAAGAACAATTGATATTTAATCTCTCCGCCCGTAGGGTCTCCACGGTGGCAGCTCCATCTGCAGTCACAACATATTAAAGATACTGGCATCGTGCTCCTCTTATTATGTGACGATCACCAAAGAAATCACTTACCCTGTGCCTTGTCAAGCCGCTGGTTGATAAGCATGATATCGGCATCGACCGCATCAAGTTGCCGCTTTACCTCGGTAAACCCATCAGTTCATCTAGCCACCGGAGCCTTAGCCACATACACATAAAGGCAGTCGGGTTGTTACCTGGGAATATGATCCTCGGGTTGCAGCCGTTTCTGACGACAACCAGAGTCTCAGAGGCTACTATCTGCATAGGGCACAGCTAACGTGTGCGTCACTATCAAAAACATACACTATTTCACATACCTCAAAGCCTTTCAGCGGACTCATAAAGGCTTCATGCAATCCGCTTTCAGTGGATGAAATCCTTTCAATTACCGTACCCATCAGCGTACGATGCGCTTCCGAGACGGCCGCTTGCCCCAGAAGATCCTTCTATGCGTCCGACAGCACACTGTCGCTCTCCTTAGGAGCCGGATACTGGGGATTCCGGGTAGCCAAAGGGTTATCCTCTGGCCTTGGCGAATCCGGAGATACCCTCCGCGATGACACTTCAGGGTCGCCCACCTCATGAGGCGGGGTGTCAGGGGGAGGCATTTCGCTCTCCATCATCTCCGGAGGAAGATCCCCCGAAGACGAACTCTCCCGGGAAGGGCTATGATCCAGACTACAATTTATAAGCATCGGTTATTGTCTTCGGAAGTAAGGTAGGATATTTTCACTATTAAGTACTTTTCAATTACTTACAGCTCGGTAGAGGGCTGATCCCCGCACGGACATTGTGCGGAAAGAACACCCTCCGAGGCAGGACCCTCTAGCGAAGATTTCTTCTCCCGTTTGGAAACCTTGGTTTCCGGATCTTCAGAGGTAGTCCTCTTCCTTCCCCGGGGAGAGAGAATGTCAGATTCTTCCCCTGGTTATCCTCCCTCGCGGAGGCGCTCATTCCCCCAGCTGGAATGAGTAGCGAGTGAAGCCCGCTTTTGCCCTCTTTAATCCCCCCTTCATCTTCCTTTGAGGGCACTAGATAAGGCGCCGGCTCGAGCATCTTGTCCTGTACCGGATTGTCCAAACCCTCGGGAAGGGGGGCCGAACACCTGATCATCTTCGCCTTTGTTATCCAGTCCTAGTCAAAGAGCGACTCTTTAGAATGATGCCATGATAAATAAAAGGACAACAGGTTTGGCCATGGGATTACTTACTTGGGTAGCAGGGCGGTTGCAGCTCAAACCCATATCCTCGGAGGTGTCCGGACACTCTATTTGGGGTCTGAAGAACGATTTGTACATCTCTTCGAGCGGCATGCCGAGGAAGTGCTGAATAGCTCGCGGTCCTTCCGGGTTGAATTCCAACAT